>JAWDJD010000004.1:294551917-295151917 GCA_035047305.1 Bradypodion pumilum | reverse complement strand
GATCTCTATGTTCCTCCCTTTATCCTCCACCTGGGTTGGATCTAATCTAGTCAGAAGCATTACATGTTTCCTGCGCATGAGGAGCTCTGCAGGCGACAGCCCCGACATGAATGGCATCACCCTGTAGCACAGCAGGAACTGGCACAGTTGCAGGTTCAGATCCCCAGGGCCCATCCACCGCAAATCTTCCTTTGTGGTTCGCACCACGCATTCTACCTGACCATTCTTTGCGGGGTGGAAAGGGGCAGAGGTGATGTGCCAAATGGCGTTTTTCTCAATAAATGCCTGAAATTCCACAGACGTGAAGGTACTGGCATTGTCGCTCACAAGCACGTCTGGTATCCCGAAACAACTAAACACCTTGCGCAATTGCTTTACGGTTGCGGCTGATGAGGTGTTGGACATCGGAATTACCTCCAACCACTTGGAGTAAGCATCTGCTATTAGCAGGAAAAGGACCCGCAAAAGGACCCGCAAAATCTATGTGTACCCAGGACCACGGTCCCCTGGCTGTGTCCCATTCTCTGTGGGGAAGTTGGGACTCTTCAGGTCGAGAACTCTGGCAACTCTCGCAAGTTCCAACCATGTGCTCTATGTCAGCGTCCATTTGGGGCCACCAGAAATAGCTTCTGGCCAACGCTTTAGAGCGTACGATTCCGGGGAGGCTGAAGTGCAGTAGCTTGAGCACTCTCGACCTCAATGACTCGGGAATGACCACCCGCAGGCCCCATAGGAGGCAGCCCCTTTCTGTGGAAAGCTCATCCCTTTTTCTAACATAAGCCATGAATTCCTCCCTGGGGGAAACCGTTGGCCACCCTTTCTGAACCCAGGAGCTCACTCGGGAAAGGGTCTTGTCCTTCGCCGTGGCTTTGGCGAGGTCTGCGGGAACTATTGGGGGTGAGTCGAGGGCTTCGATCAGAAGCACTTGATGATCTCTCTTCACCTTGCACTTAGTGTCTCCTAACTGTGGCAGGGGTGACCTGGAAAGAGCATCTGCATGGCTAATGTCTTTCACCGGGCGGTGGACCAGCGTGTGCTAGTATGCATTGAGAAAGATAGCCCATCGGAGCATTCTGGGGGACAGAATCTGTGGTGTGGGCTTGCCTGTGGTGAAGATGCCTAGTAGGGGTTTGTGGTTGGTCACAATGGTGAACGGTCGACCATACAGAAAGTCGTGGAATTTCTTCATTCTAGCAACTATGGCGAGAGCCTCCCTGTCCGTTTGCGCATAATTGCGCTCTGCCTGTGATATCGATCTAGAGTAGAATGCTACTGGGGCCTCTCGCCCATTGTCTAACACATAGCACAGTACTGCCCCCACCCCTACTGGTGAGGCGTCACAGACTAGAACTACGGGCTTTCTGGGGTCAAAGTGGGTCAGGTCCGCTTCTGAGGATAGAAGCCTCTTCAATTCTTTAGGAATGACTGCAGCTCCGGTTTCGCAGTGGGGCGAGGGGCATTTTGGATGGCCACAACCTTTGATTCGGAGGGCTTTACTCCATCAGGGGTTATTTTAAACCCAAGGAACTTAACTTCTCTCGCTAGGAACACACATTTGCTTTTCTTTAACCTCAATCCTGCTTTTTCGAAAATAGACAGAACTTTGTCCAACCTCTTAGCCAGTTCTAACACGCTCCCCCTGTTATAAGTACATCATCAAAATATGGGAGAACCCCGGGGAGCCCTTTTAGCAACCGTTCCATGAGGGACTGGAAAATCCCGGGGGCCGAATTTACGCTGAACTGCAGGCGCGTGACCTTAAAAGCCCCTTTGTGGGTTACAATTGTCTGCACAGCGGCGGCAGCTGGAGTTATGGTCAACTGTTGGTATGCCTGTGCCAAATCCAATTTAGCGAAGAATTTTCCCCAGTGCAATGTGGCTAACAGGTGGCTAACGACCGGCACCGCGTATGCATTCGGGTGGATTGCCTTATTTATCGTACATTTATAATCGGCACAAATCCTAACCTCCCCGTTAGGTTTCAAAGCAGTTACAATAGGCGTTTCCCACTCCACAGAGTCCATGAGAACCAAAATCCCCTGGCCCACCAGTTTGTCCAGTTCCGCTTCTATTTTGTCCTTGAGGGCGAATGGGACCCTCCTTGGCTTGAGCCAAATGGGCCGGATTTCTGGGTCTAGGTCAAATGAAACTGGGGGGGGGCTTGAATTTCCCGAGCCCCTTCTCAAAAACCGCTGGGTGTGCATTGCAAACATCCAGGATGGGGTTGGATCCGATGGCATGGATACCCTCTATTGAAATTCCCAGGGGCTGGAACCACTGTGTTCCCAGGAGACAGCAACCGCCCTCTTTCAGGACTACTAGGGGCAGCTTCTCCCTGTGGTGTTTGAATTTCACCTTGAATTCCCCCACCCCCAACACTTGGATCCCAACCCCGTGAACATCCCGTAATTGAGTCTTTAGGGCTTTGAGCTTGGGTCGCTCATTGGGGGGAATATGCAAGAACTCCCGCTGGGATATAATGGAGTAGAACGACCCCAAGTCTATTTCCATCCTAACTGGGACCCCCTGCAACAGTACCTCAACAAAATATTGGGGGTATCCCAAGGACACGCTGTGGACAGCCATGCTGCTGTCACCACAGACCCGCCGGTATACGCGATGCACTTCTGGGTCGCTGACATCGGAGACTCTGCCGATGCCTTCTGGTTTCCTCGGGGGACGTTCCGCTGGGCCCTTGTACTCTCCTTGCCATCATCTGCATACCTTGGCGATGTGGCCCCTCCGTCTCCAGTTGTGGCACTCGGCTTTCCGGAACGGGCACTTGCTTCGGTCATGAGATGCCCCACAACCATCGCAATGCTGACTTTCCTTGCCACGTTTCTCAGTCGCTGCCTTCCATACCTTTCGGATGCCCTCATCCTCTCTGGCCTCCGAGGAGGAGGAGGAGGGTGATGCTGGGGATTGATGGTCCCGCCAGGCCGCTTGTACTGGAGTCAATGCTCCATCGGTTGGTGGTGCTCTTGCCTTGAAGAGCTTGACTCCGGCCCTCATGGCTTTGGCTGCCTGTGCCTCCTTTAGGACATCTTGGCAGGTTAGCTGGGCCCCCTGGTACATGAGTTTCCATTGGGTCTCCTCGTCCTGCAAACCACAGAACAGGCGGTCCCTCAGGGCAATTTCCAGGTTTTCCCAGTTGCATGGGCTGGCAGCCAGGTGGAGGGCTGCCGCAAAATCTGCCACAGACTCTCCTGGTGCCTGCTCTCTTCTCCAGAATGCTGCCCGAGCCATGAAGATCGAGACCGTTGGCTGAAAGTGCCCCCGCAACATGGTTAGGAGATGCTTGACCGGGACCTCCTCTACCTTTCTTGGTGCCACCAGATCCACCTGGAGCTTCATGGCTGGGTACCCTAGCATAGTGAGGAGGTGGGCACGTTTCTTTCCCTCATCCGTGATGTCGGCAACCATCAGCGCACTTCGGAAGTGCATCTCGAAAAGCTCCCATTGCTCAGGGTGCTTGATGTCAAAACCTTGCAGTGGTGTCTTAATCCCATGGAAAGCCATATCCCACCTTCATCACCAATTTGGTGTTCAGGGACCAAGACAATCGAAGCAGCCGTAGTCTGGCTTAACACATCTTTATTGCACGAAGTACAGTACGAACACGAGGTAATGGTGGCAATACAACTCTTTTTATACAGTCACTATACATTTGAATCTGGTTGCACGGTAGTCTATTGGCTACTGTAGGCGTGACGTCATCCGGCGTCCCGCCCTTCTTGTCCAGGTGTATCCGTGGTGGGAAGGTTTCCCGTGGCTGTGCGCGATTGGGGAATTTGTACCATGTGAGTTGAATGCTCGCTGCTCCCATCTGGTAGCAAGCTTGCATTCCAATAGCTGCTGAATACAATGTGTTCTTTACAATTTGCTTAAGTATACATTTCCTGTAGAACCGGTTACATTTAACTTAAAGGCACAGTGTAGCAGTTATATTCCATATTATTCCATACACAACACATGGAGAGTGACATACATGGTTATACTGTACATGGTCCTTCTTTTTTGTGTGGCAGAAGCAGTACAGTACAGTTAATGGGCAGGTAATTTTCACCCGATAACAAGTAGAGCATTTAGGGAAGTTAATGTACATGTTGAGGGTCATAGAGGACACCATCATAGGTGTGAAGTTGCCTGTGAGTTGAGCACACCTTGAGGAGCATGATACAGTATTTGTGTAGGTGAGTGTTTCCCAACCTTTGGTTTTTGGACTTCAATTCCCAGAAACCTAAGTCAATTCCCCAAAGCACTGATCAGCCAATGTGCTGATTTAGAAGTAACAGTGGATGCTGAGAGAACTAAGGAAGAGAATGACCCTCAACACCCTCTGAACATATACCAACCTCGTCCACCCGCAAAGATCCAGGAAGAGCTTTATGGCAAGAACAAACATTCTTGAGGGTATGTAAAAGCAAAACCAAATTAGAAGATGGAGGAAGGTGCACAATGGACAAGGAACAATATTAAAGGAGGATATAGCTGAAGATCTCAACCTCCCCTACGTTACTTGGAAGACTCTGCACAAATAATTTGTTATGTCACGTGTTAATTAATTAATTTATTTATTATTTCAATTTCTATACTGTCCACTTGGCCAAGGCCAACTCAGGGAGGTTCACAATCATACCTAAGAGACCGCATCACTCTAAGGACGTCTGTCCGTCCAACCAGAGCGGACCGGAGGGGCTCTCTAATTGTGCCATCAGCCAGGGGGGCTCGCCTCTCTGGCACAAGGAGGAGGGCCTTCTCTGTGTCTGCACCGGCCCTTTGGAACCTCCTGCCAGTAGAACTGTGCCTCCAGACAGAGTTGTTACCCTTTAGGAAAGAACTAAAAACCTGGCTGGCAGGCCAAGTTTGGGGTGCAGGTAGAGGGGTGGCTACCGTTGGGTGGTTGATATAGAGGAGTATGCCTTCCCCCCATGGTTCCATCGGTATCTGCACCCCTTTTTAGGGGGTGGGTTTTTAATTCTGTATGTTTTTATCTGTTTTATCTATGATTGTGAAATGCCCTGAGTCAGCCTTCGTTGAGTGGGCGGTATAGAAATTTAACAAAATAAATAAATAATAAAATAAATAAATAATAAAAACATGATTTAAAAACTACCCTCCCCCTAAAAAAAAGGTGCAGGGACCGAGGGGACCGGAATTCACTACACCACCCACCCAACGGGAGTCACCCTTCCACCTGCACCCCATACTTGGCCTGCCAGCCAGGTTTTAAGTTCTTTTATGAAAGGCAGCAATTCCATCTGGAGATGAAGCTCTGTTGGTAAGAGGTTCCAGAGTGCCACTGCAGACACGGAGAAGGCCCTCCTCCGTGTGCTAGAGAGGCAAGCCCCTCTAGCAGATGGTACAATAAGAGAGCCCCTCCGGTCTGCCCTGGTTGGATGGACATATGTCCTTCGGGCGATGCAGTCTCTTAGGTAGCCTGGCCCACTGTCATATAGGGCATTAAAGGTCAAAACCAGCACCTTGAATTGCACCCGGAGGCAATCTTGTAACCAGTGCAGCTCCTGAAGCAGTGACGAGGCATGGGCATAACGTCCACACCCCGTCACCACCCGGGCTGCCACATTCTGGACCAGCTGTAGCCTCTGAATGGTCATCAAGGGGAGCCCCATGTAGAACGCATTACAATAATCTAGTCTGGAGATGATCAGAGCGTGAGTGACCATGACCAGGGAGTCCCTGTCCAGGAACGGGTGCAAATGGCAAATTAATCAAAGGTGTGCGAAAGCCCTCCTGGCCACGGCTGCCACCTGTCCTTCTAGCAGCAGCCACGAGTCCAGGAGGACCCCCAAGTTGCCCACTGGGTTTGTCTGGGGCAAAACTGCCCCATCCAAAACCAAAGATGGTAATTCCCTGGGCAACCCAGGGCCCCCAATCCAGAGCCACTCAGTCTTGCTGGGATTCAGTTGTAGCCTGTTGGCCCCCTTCCAGACTCCCACAGCTTTCAGACACCCAGATAGGACTTTGATAACATCGCTGGGATCACCACGGGCCAAGATGTACAACTGAGTGTCATCCGCATACTGATGGTACTGCACCCCGTGGGAATGGATGATCTCACCCAGCGGCTTCATGTAGATGTTAAATAGGAGAGGGGAGAGCACTGAACCCTGAGGCACCCCATATTTGAGTGACCTAGAGCTCAATCTCCCACTCTCCAACTACACCGACTGGATCCGGCCCTTCAGAAATGAGGAAAACCAGGACCACACAGTGAACTGGATCCCCAATCCTCGGAGTCGTTCCAGAAGGATACCGTGGTCGACGGTATCGAAAGCCGCAGAGAGGTCAAGGAGAGCAACAACGGACAGACAACCTGCACCTCGCTCCCACCAGAGATCATCCATCAGCCCGACCAATGCCATCTCA
This sequence comes from Bradypodion pumilum, assembly GCA_035047305.1. NCBI lineage: Eukaryota > Metazoa > Chordata > Lepidosauria > Squamata > Chamaeleonidae > Bradypodion > Bradypodion pumilum. The sequence goes on along the minus strand of JAWDJD010000004.1, from coordinate 295,145,527 downwards.
GTACCCTATCCGGGCCTGAAACCAGATTGAAAGGGGTCTAGATAATTTGCTTCATCCAGTACCCCCAGCAGCTAATGCACCACTGCCTTCTCCAGTACCTTCCCCATAAAGGGGAGGTTGGAGACGGCCTGTAATTGGACAGAACGGCTGGGTCTAGGGATGGTTTTTACAGGAGGGGGCGCACCAAGGCATGTTTTAATGGTACAGGAAACACCCCCTCCTGCAAAGATACATTAATTATCGCTTCAACCCAGCCAGCTGTCACCGTCTTGGAGGCCTTCACCAACCGAGCAGCGCTCTAGGCGTCTCTTCACCCATTTGAGCTCGCGCAGTTCTTCTGTGAACCACGGAGATGGTCGTGCCCCACGGGCTCGGAGAGGCCGCAGTGGTGCAATTTCATCCAAGGCTGCCGCTGTCACCCTACACCAGAGGTCAACAAGTGCCTCGGATGAATCGTGTCATCAATCCAGAGGAAGATCCCCCAGTTCCCTCTGGAATCCAACAGGATCCATTAGTCGCCGGGGGTGGGCCAATTTAATAGTCCCCGCCACCCTACAGTGGAGCATCGCCCCCAGGAAGTCCAGAGTCACCAAATAGTGATCTGACCATGGCACAGGTGTTATATCTAAATTCTGTAAACCCAGATCACTCTGCCACTGCTCCAACAAGAAAATTAAATCTGGTGTATGACCACTGCCCCTGGTCAGACCCCGAATTACTTGATCAACAGGCCTCAGAAATACAAGAAAATGTTCTATAGTATTTTCTGGTGGTCAGTTTTTATATTGCACTTGGAAACTTTTATAAAAATGCAAAAGATAAAATCAAAGGATATGTCTTCTGCCACTTAGGATCAAGTATATCATACAACTTGAAAAATTTAGTCAAAATGCATTAAGATGCTGTTTAAAAGTAACTTCTGAACGTATCTAGGTGCTGCTCAGTACTCCTAAGTCAAGTAGATAATATTCAATATACTTTAAAAAGTATCATTGTGACTGCTAATTTCATTACTTGTTACCCAAAATGAACTTGTCATGGGTAACTGCTTTTTATAACTAGTTATTTCTAATTTGTTACTTCCAAGTTTTGCTAGAAGCCCAAATATACCAAACTAAAAAATAAATAGAAACATTCAAACCTGCTGCTCTATTAGGAGCAATAGAGCATGTGTGTTTTCCCCAAGAAAGACCATTAAAAGCATGCTGGTGAGGACAGTTGAAGAAAAACAAAAGTGACTCACTGTGTTACCTGGTTACCTGAAATACAGTGTGGCTGTATCTTGGAGGTTTTGTACCATATGAAAGAACTGTTTATATTTCCTATAGTGTAATTAAAATTGATTTCATAAACGACTGCATTTTAATTATATTTGTTTATTTGTTTAGCCTATGACAGCTAGCTGTGTGGCATTTTGCTCACAAGCTCATGCTGGGCTCATGCCAAAATTACTGACTTCATTGGTCTACTATTCAGGAAGCAGGAAATGGTGGCTGGATAATGTGATACGCAAGTGCCAATAAAATGCAGCTTTCTGTCAGCAATTTCTTATTGCAGTAATAAATGGTTGCGTGATATTTAGGCATTATACAGCATTTCAGTACAATTATTTTAGTATCTTTTCCAATGAAAGACACACCTTACAGACTTCAGCCCAGACATTTTTAGTAATACAGTGGCTTCTTAACATCCTGGAGTAGCAATACACAATTGCTACTTAGGACCAAGTGTTTCCTATTTCAGGAAAATACTGTTAAATTAAAATGAGTGGAGTGGGGAGAACTTGCCAAAAACCATCTTACAAAGTCTCTGTTAACGGAGGACAGGGCTGTTCTGCCACTCGACTCAGTGAGGTGGTCACCTCAGGCACTGGATTGTGGGGGGAGGCCAATACCCCACTCCCCTATTGCTATTTCTGCTCCTTTGTTATGATTCCCAACAAAAGCAGATGGAAGAGGAGAAAGTGGGCTGATTTGAAGAAAAGATGGGTGGTTGTGGCACCTTCTCTGCCCATACACTGCCAGTCATTGTGTTGGTGATGGGATTATTGCTTTTCTCTTCTCACCTCAATGTCCTCTACTGAGGAAGGAAGAGGAAGCCTTTTTTTTTTTTGGTGATGGTCCTTCTTCCTTTGGGCGGGGCCCAGAAAGGGCCATCTCTGCTCTGCAGTCCAGACAGCTTGTGGTGGGAGGTATGGCAATGTACTAATTCTCACCATCAGGAAGCTGGAGAGCCATCCCTGTAAAGGGAATACATATTCCTCCTGACATGAACATTTCCTGAAAGATATGTGCCACAGCAGTCACACTTGTAAATTAAACCTGAGTTTACCTTTCAATGACTAGTTACAAAGCAATGCGTACAGAATGCCAGATGCATAGATGAGGAAACTCATGTGTTATGAAAAACTGAATTCTTTCAGTACTTGAAGGAACATTTCTTTGAATCAAGTGCTAAATATGCTGTCTATTTGGACTCACATGAACTATGGAGCATGCTTCATTTGAAGAGACTTATAGGCCAGCACTGCATAGCCGCTATGATAACATCATCTCTCATGACCATGTTTCAGGCCTTTGCTTTATTAATTTCTTGTAAATCTCCTTTAAAAGTATTTTTTAAGTATCCAGAAGCAATAGTTTCTGAGTGGTGAGCTTACAACATTAACCTAAAAAAGATCAGAAGAATAACAGGGGTAGCTTAACAAATTTACAACATTAGATAATGGGACTGAGGGACAAGCTGAAACCAGTCTCTTGAGAAACGCCGCTAGGTAAAACTTGTAAGAAGATGCTCGTTAATTTAATATATGTATGAAAAGTATGCATATGGATGTTGTGGATTATTATATTTTTAAGAATCTTCTGTGGAAAGGAATGAAAGCTTTTTTAAAGGTATTAATAAAGTGTAAAGAAGACTGCAGCCATGAAATAAAAAAGTTTAATTCTTGGGAGGCAAGCTATGAGAAACCTAGGGAACACAATAAAAAGTAGAGACATCACCCTGCCAACAAAAGTCCACATAGTCAAAGCAATAGTATTCCCAGTAGTAATGTATGGTTGTGAGAGCTGGACCATAAGGAAGGCTGAACGCAAAAGAATAGAGCCTTTGAGATGTGGTGCTGGAGGAGAATTTTGAGACTACCCTGGGCAGCAAGGAGAACAAATAAGTTGATCCTGAAGGAAATCAACCCTGAATGCTCTTTGGAATGACAAATATTGAAGATGAAGCTAAAATACTTTGGCCACCAAATGACAAGAGAGGACTCACTTGAGAAGGCCTTGAAAGATTAAAGGCAAAAGGAAAATGGGGTGGTAGAGGATGAGATTACTAGATGGCATAGAGCTGAGTGGGCTGTGGAGGATGGTGGAAGATAGGGGTACCTGGCATGCAGTGGCCCATGGGGTTGCAAAGAGTCAGACTCGACTGTGCAACTGAACAATAATAAAATAATAATAATAAATTTTAATTTATATCCTGCCCTTCTCAAGTACAGGCCGACTCAGGGCGGCTATATAACAAAATGAAAAATACAATACAATCACACAAAATACAATAGAAAAAGCAAGAAATACAAAATATCAATAATGCAATAACAATAACATTTCTCAGTTAAGCAATCAGAAAAAAAATACAACGCAATCCTCCTCCCTCTCATCAAAACCAGCCAAGGCGGGCAGGTGAGGGTCCAAGATCCACACAGCAAGGAAGAAAAGTCTGCGGCCAGCCAGACCCAAGAAGGCACCAAATGTTTCAGTCTCCCCAGGTGCTCCCACTTCCCCCAGCTGGCGAGACCGGGGGAAGGAGCTTGTGGTGGCACCTACCTCCCAACCCCAGGGCTGATGGAGTGAGCCCTGGGGCGAGGCATTGCGGTGGCAGTGGCATCAGGCTCCAGCAATGTCTCCCTTTTGAAGCCCTCTAGGTGGGCGAGGTTCATCGGGGCTAAGGAGACACACCTGCCTCCCAACCCCAGGGCCGATTAACAAGCAACCAATTAAATTATTTCAGTATGGAACAATTTCTTTCTAAGTTTAGCTAAGTTTCTTCTTTATTCTGGAAACTATTGAAAAGTTGTATCACTCCTAAAATTACTTAGGTGCAAATTATTATAGGTCTCTCTGTGACATAGACACACTTATTTGTCAAATAAATGGTTTAACAGTATCTTAAAGACTTGGCTTACAACATTTGGACAAACTCAAGTAAATCCTATTCTTTACCACATCCCTGTTTCTCTATAGATCAAAGCTCAGTTGCCATTTAATAAGGTCTAGTCAAGGAATTAAAGGGCAGCTTAGACCTACATATCAGACTGCCAGAGTACAATTAAGAATGAAACAAGAGCAGCTTATATTGGTGTCTTTTGGTTAGAAGTTTTTCTTTTACAGGCCAAGATGAAACATGCATCTGATGGTAAAATCTAACCTTTCTACCAGCTGGTATATAATGATCACATTTCAGAGAACCTGACAAATCAATGTGTTTAATAGCCATGTCTATATAAAATAATTACACAGAGATTTTAGAATTTAGTATGCCTGACATGTTAACAAGTATAAATTAGATTACTTTTTTACTGGAAAGTAGCTGCATTTTCCCCTCATATCTTTATAATGTTTTTCCACTGTTGATTCAAATTGTACTTCCCTAAAGAATAATAGTGTCCAAATCCTTCAGGAATCTCATCTTTCTAACATGTGTATATTCAGGTTATATTTCTCACTTGGAAGAGTTTTTTATATGTTCCTTGGTTTTCATTGATAGCTTACATTTTAAGATATGGATAATATAGCAAAACTTTGCAAAAATTAAACCTTTTAAATCTTGCACTAATTGGGGTGTGATATTAACTTAATGTGTATCAACAAAAAAATTGAATAGTTACTTTGTGAATGAGGGGATTTTTGTTCATAACCACTGGGCTATTGAATTTGTTGCAATACATATAGGACTTTGTCTAGAAGAGCAGAACACTCTAAAATGGACTAATTAACTTTAGCTAACTAAAACTTGCTTACTGGAATACTATCTTTTAGTCATTTCTCCCTCTTCTTGTGCCATATCTATTCTGGATATTGGCTATGATCAAGGCAATAGTCTTCCTGTTCTTAATTTCATCAAACAGTTCTTCCAAGGACATTCAACAGCATTCTCTCAGGTTCTTTAGCGATGAAGTCTGTCTACATCCAGGGCCTCTCTTCCCAAGGATTTCCCCTTGTCTATATTTCATGTTGTTCCTCATAATATGCCCAAGGTACTAGAGCTTTCTTTGTTTAATGGTCTTAAACAGTTCTTGATCTTTATCCATCTTTATTCATCCGGCGTAACACTTCTACATTAGTTACATGGTCAACCCATGATATCCTTAGCAGCCATTGGTATATCCACATTTCAAAAGCTTCAATTTTCTTTTCAGATGCTTAAGTCAATGTCCAAGCTTCAACTCCATATAGCAGCACTGGGAATATGTAACATCTCACTATTTGGATCTTTGTAGCAAGAGTTAGATCTATACTGCATAACAAATGTTGAATTTTCATGAAGGTTGGTCTTGCTTTTTCTATTTATATTATAATCTCTACCTCAGGATCCTACTTTTAATTTAACATACTACCCAAATAGACAATTTTATCCACTCTTTCAATTTTGTGTGTTCCTGTAATGAATGTTGTGAGCTGGTGCTCGGATTATAACAAGATATTTAAATCTTCTTGGTGTTGAGAGCTAAACCATATTCTACACTTGAAGCTCTAACTCAATCCAGCATCAACTGGTTGCCAGCAACACTGTGTCATTAGCATATCATATGTTATTCAGATATTTCCCATTAATTTTAATGTCAATGTTATTTTTGATAGTACTTCTGAAAAAATACTATATGAATATATATTAAACAGTGTCTGGGACAATACACAACCTTGTGTATTGTGATTTGAAGCTGCTCTGACAGCTGCTCTTCAACTCTGATTTGAGCTGTCTGATTCCAATAAAAGTTGGTGTTGATTCTGATATCCTTATAATCTACACCTATTTTCTTCAGTGCTGCAATCGTCTTCTCATGCTGGCATCTGTCAAAGGCCTTTGTATAATCTATAAAGCATGCATGCATGTCAGTCACATCTCATGTCTCTACATCTTTGTATGAAGATCTGCATTGTAAACAGTGCCTCTCTGGTACCTATATAATTTCAGAAGCCAAATTGTGCCTCACCTATGTTTTCTTCACACTTCTTATAAACTCAACTATGGTTTATTTTCAAAAAGACCTTAAGAGAATGACTCATGAGGCTAATTGTTCTTACTCCTCACAGGACTTTGTATTTCATTTCTTCAGCAATGTAACAAACGGTGATAGCAGCCAATTGCTCAGAAGGATGCCTGTAATCTACACCTATTTTCTTCAGTGCTGCAATTGTCTTCTCATGCTGGCATCTGTCATAAATGGTGTTAAAAAGGCCCGTCAATTCTTTGATGTTAAGTTCAGACAGAAGTTTCAAATTTTCTATTGGGATGTGGTCTTGCTCTCTTGTTCTCCCATCTTTGGATCTTTGCAAAGTTATTGCAACCTCACCCTACAGTATTGGTGGGCCAGTATTGCCATTTATGACAGGCTATTCATCTCTTTCATCACTAAACCACTCTCCTATGTATTCTTTCCATACAATGATCTTATCCATTTTTCCACAGAGAGATTCCCCTCCTTGTTCTTTGACAGTGCATGTGTCTTCTTTCAATAGCTTCCCTGATCTTTTTATGTACGTTGAAAAGAATCATGCTTATTTTGATATTCCTCTCTCTCAGTGCATCTGCCAGCCATATAAGCATTCTTTGTAGCTCTTATTTTGCACTTAATCATCCTCTGTAGATTGTTATATTTTCCCTTGTCCTGATTCTTATAGGTCCTTCTTATTTCCATTAAGTGGAGTATTTCATCTGTCATCCATTCCTTAGTCTTATGGTTTGACTTTTGTCATTTTGTCTAACTCCTCCCTCATTGTCCCTTTTGTGATGTTGGAAAAGAGATTTGATACCAAGGACCACCAGAAAAACAAGCAAGTGGGTCATAGATCAATTCAAGCCTGAACTATGACTAAATAGTGGCTATTGTACTTTAGGCACATAACAAGGAGACTGAATTCACCAGAAAAGACAGTGATGCTGGGAAAACTGGAAAGCAACAGGGGAAAAAAATAAGAGATTGATTGTTACAATAAAGGATATGTCCCAAGCAGAAACATAAACAGCACCTGGTTCCTCTTCCTCTGCCCTACATTCACACTCCAAAAGACCCATTGCCTGAGGGAATGGAATTTTGTAGCATCATTAGTTAAAACCCAGATTGCTCCAGATTTGCATAAGAGTGCCAGACAGTTTAAGTTGTCAGCTTTTCCTTCATTTCCACCACCCCTCCTATATTTCCAATGGAAACCAAGTTGGTTTAATTTCAAAATGTGACAGGTTAAAGTATTCTCCAGAGTTTAAAATTTTGCTTATCCTATTTAATGTTCTACAAATTTGTATAAACCATGCATTAACCATATATTCAATTAGTCCTTTAAGCATTTCTTAATGCAGTATTAAAATAAATTGCCAGTTACATCGGTATTCGGTAATTTCTCTTTAAAAATTTTAACTTGTATTGTAAAATTGTATATCTTTTTCTTATATGTCTCAAGACATTTCTGAATCCAAATTAATTCATTTAGTATTTTAAATATCCTTAATCTATGCTTTGAGATTATTGGAAATATTTATTACTATTTAAAGGTGAAAGTTCTTTGTTACATCATTACATTGCCAGATTTATAACTGTCAATGAAGTCATCTATTTCACTGCATGTGCTAATATCCTATTATTCTTACTTTCCAATTAAACATCTATCTTATGGACCAATAACCTTTATGTTCAATTCTATATATTTAATTAATCATAACCACAAAGAATGTTCTATAATGATCTTGTGATTAATGTGGCAGAAGATCCATAAATTTGAAGTATATTTCAGTCCCAGCTGGCCAACTTTAAAAGGCAGCAACATTTTGCTAATTGTCAAGCATAACTCAACACAGCAAGCTCCCATCTCTATCTCAGCTCCAGCCAACCTAGCAGTTTGAAAAAAAAAAAAGAAATTCCAAGTAGTTAAATAGATACTGCTTCAGCTGGAAAGGTAGCAGTGTTCCATGCATCTAGTCATACCTGCTACATGACCACGGAAACTCTGCAGACTCAGAGAGCGCTGACTCTTTGGTTGTAAACTGAGTCATACAAGATTGGCAATCCATCAAGAAAAACCCTTACTCTACATACCCACACACATACACTCCTCCGTGCTACCCTGTGTCAGACAGAAGGTTGTTATTTTCCTACAGGATAGAGCCAGCTGAAAAGTGTATGAGGACAAATACTTGGAAAGGTTTTAAAAAACAAAGAACCAAAGAAATATTTAATTATCAAAGCACATACTAGCCAGGATGACATTACTAATGGTAGCACCTTTTTTTGGTACTTAGACTTCCTCATTCTGCCCAATTGCTTTCGTTGGTGAAAGGAATAACACAAGAGTCGTAGGAGACATGGGACAAAAATAGAAAGTTATTCCTGAAAAATTGTGTCTGCTGTTGCTATCAACAGTCTTGCAAAGGATTTCAGATATTATATATCAGTCCATTTAAATGCAATGCTACAGTTTTTAATTTAATTTAATTTATATTCCACATTTCTCTATATCATTCTTTTAATTCAATTTTATTATCAGATTTCCATTTCTTAGACTTTTTTTATTTTTGAGGCACCTACCTGCCTCCCTACTTTTTCTTCCATCATCCAGCTCATTTGATTCCATGGATTTTTCCAAGCACAAAAAACATGCTGGATGAAGAACAAAAAACTTCTTAACTGTTAAAGTAATATGACAATAGAGCTAATTGCCTCAGGAGGTTATGAGTGCTCCAATGCTAGAGGCATTCAAAATAAAACTGAACAAATTTTGTTTAACTTTCTAGATTAAATTTCTGTTTTACTTTATTATTATAGTTACAAATGATAAGTAAAGATATTTAAAGGTTTTATAAATGATTTAAGAGAATGATTATAATATGTGAAAGATTGATATTAGATAAATAACCAATGTAAATGAAATTAACCTTGTTTATATGCATTTTCTTTTTACTCTGTATTTTGTTTTCTATATACTTTTCTATTGTTTATTTTGAAAATTTTAATAAAATATATTTTAAAAAACAAAACAAAACTGAACAACCTCGTGTCAGATCTGCTTAGTTTGAATTCATGCACTGAACAGGTGGCCAGACTCAGTGGCCTCATGGGCCCTTTCCAATTCAGTCATTCTAGGGTTCTATGAATTTATGAGTGCAAATTGCAAATAGAGGCTAACAATAAATGATGGCAAAATTTATATACCTGGAGAACGTTAACCACAGGAAAGTGTTTGCAGCAACTAGTATGGCAGCCTCTGACTAAACAGCACAATAGCTTTTAACACGAGCGTATTCTGATATAATGCTTTTTAGTGTTGCTGACCAACTGGGCAAATGTATTGCCTCACATCTATCCTTTTGTAGCATCCATGTTTAAAGAATTAGGCATGCTATTCAAATGAAATGGTGCTGGCCTTTTCTCCAAACAAAGAATTCTTGGCTGCAAAGCAAAGCTTAATTTGTACCAGAGTTGAAATGCAGCATCTATTTTCAATGCCTGTGTTCAAACCTGAAATACTGTAAGCACGGTAAGAATATATTAGTATGACTCTGAGCAGTTGCATGATTGTAATATTTATATTCTAGATATGGTTTTCTTTGTTATTTATAACTTAACTATTAATTACAATTATATCCCAATGTTCCTCCCAAGAGTTCAAGGTGTCAACCATGTTTTTCCCTCTCCCCACTTTATCTACATGACAATCCTGAGTCTTCAATCAGGCTGAGTGTATGGCTGGTTCAAGGTGAACAAACAAATTTCAAATGTATTCTCATTGGAGTTTGAATCCTGGCCTGATTGGTTACACTGCAGTTTAACTATGCATGCTCTATAGCTCAATGCATCAAGAGAGGCGAGGAAGCTTGTCCAGTTGTTAAGGATTAATATCTAACTTTCATTACCTTCATAAAGATGTGGGGAAGTATTTGTACCTGGATTACTTCTCATTTAGACTGCAATGCATTCTACATTTGGAAATTACAGCTAAATGCACCAGATAGAGATTTATCAGGAATTATAAAATTACTCCAGCCTTGGGACACCTTTAATGGCTTGCGGTTTTGTTTCTGAGCATAATTAAAGGTGCAGGTTTCAGCCTACACAGCTGTAAACAGTTTGGTATATGAAGTCCTACTATCTTCCAAATCAGAAGTTCTGTTACTTGTGCCACCACTTAGAAAGATGTCCTGCTTCGTACTACAGAATGTAACCGTTAAAATTAACAAGGTCTGGATTGAAATGGTAGTCTGAAGGTAGCTTTCAAGGTTCAAGCACAGGGTCAACATGAAACGCAAATTCTGAAGGCATTCCAAGTTCAGGCTAGCCTATTAAGTAACAAGGGAATCAGAGAATGTGTATAACTGGAAGTGGTCTAAGTGCCATTATTCTAACATTCTTTGAATACATTTAAAATCTTTTAAAACATAATCCTTCAAAGCCGGCCTGGAGCACAGCTGCAGACCCTACAGAATAGGTTTACTCAAGAGGATTGTCCTGCTCACTAGAAAAGAATGATTCTATATTTCTTTGTCAGGTGGGACTTGCTGACTAAGACAGCATGTGCCTTCTAGGTGGCTTCTTGATTTTCCTCTTCTGATTCAGAAAGGGAACTATAGACATATTGAGGTGAAGATTTAACTCAGAGGTTCACAACCAATGGCCCATGGGTCGGACACAGCCCACAACACCATTCCTTCCGGCCCATTGCCATCTCCTCTGCACGCAGAAGTGGAAGTGGAAGTGGGTGCATTTACAGTGCAAATGCACCTGTGGCTGTCGTAAACAGCCATAAATGCACCCGCTTCTGCTTCCACTTCTGGGGTGTGTGGTCTGGCCCACTCAGCTGTCTGGGGGCAAGGTCAGGCCTGCAGCATAAAAAGGTTGGCCACCCCTAGTTTAACTGCTATTTCACCAGAGGCCCTGGATTTCTCTGACCTGATTTGACAGTGATCGGGCTTTCTTGGAGACAGGGCAAATTAAATCAGGTTGGTCGGTAAGTAGTCAAAATAGGACCTTTTTAATGGCAGTATTCCAAGGAATTGAGATTGGCTACTTCCTTATTCTTCTTTAGTTGGACTATTAAAACGGTCCTATTCTGTCAGAAATTAAATGGTGAATTTAATTTGAACAACACTCATAAATGTTATTGTGCAATTTCTTCCTTTGCTCTTTGGATTTTATGTGAAGTTTTAATATTTTTGAGATGGTATAGTGAAGTAGGTTGAAGGACCTGGATGCAGAGCCAGTGTTTGGGTTTGAAAGAAGGTTCAGCTGAGATCACCCAAAGTTTATGTGACTTATGGCTTTAAGTGTTCTGTGACTTGTGTTGTCTTGGATGAGCTGAACCAGTTCTGAGCACTTTACTTAGAAAGTGCCTGGAAGAATTGTCATGAGTTGGGATCAACTTGAGAGCACACAAAGGTAATGCTTAATGTTTTGATTGTACTCTGAACACCTGTAGAGTGAAGGGTAGGATATTCATTCAGGTTTTTTTTTAAAAAATACCATGTAACATAAACAAATAATCACTCTCTTCCCTGCCCAGCATAATATAACAACTTAGAATAGAGTGGAACCTAATGCTTACAGCCTCCTACCATCTTATTGACAAAGACCACAAAATATCTCAAATATACCAATTCACCATTTATTTTCATATTACGATTAACAATGTCGTTCTGCTCTGTAATTTTCTGGATCATTATACCAGCTTCCTCATCATTAACATATTATACAAACGGATACCATTTTAAATAGAATGCATCTGGCATGACTGTCTCCACAGATGGGATTTCTAAGGCAAATAAATCAGTATCATATCATATCATAGCTTTAATTTGTAGCCTGCTTCCCTCAGCCCGAAGGCAACTCAAAGCAGCAAACAACAATAACAAAAACAATACAATAGGTACACAAGTACAAATAACAATACAGCAATGCAAAAGCAATTAAATAATACAGTATCATCAATACATATCAAAAGTATCAACAATATATCAGTAAGAAATAAATCAGTTGGTAGGCATTGGCAATATGCCTCTCAGTACCATTTTCTGGTGAGTTACAATGGGAGAAGGCTATTGCCTCCATGGGGCAGAAAAACAGAACACCTGCAAGGCTGGACCAGGTATTTCCAAACTATGGCCCATGGGCCTGGCCGGACCCAACCCATGGCACTATTCCATGTGGCCCACTACCACCACCGCCACCCCCAGAAGTGGAAGCAGATGCATTTATGGCAGCTGTAAAACACACACAAGCATGCATAAATGTGGTTACATCAGCCGTAAATGCACCTGTGGCTATCATAAATAAGGAAGCAGGCACGTTTACTTCTGCTTCCCAGGGGCGTGGTCCAGCCCGCTCAGCTGTCCGTGGGCATGGTCAGGCCCATGGCTTTAAAAGGTTGGAAACCCCTGTTCTAGACCATCTTTTTTGTCTTTTGACACATTAATGTCACAATTGTAAAAACATACCACTCAGTACAAAGCCAATCGAGGTATATTTTCACCTGTGGTTCAAAAGCCAGAAAGCATACTAAGGCTTCAGGCCCCAGAATTGCCCTGCTCAGCACTTTCTGAGAATTGTCATCCAAAAACATAACTTTTCCAAAGGTCTGAATGGACATAGCATTTTGGAGAGAAAAAAATGTGAATTAAAATAAGGCTGACCTCCATCCTTGACTCCTGGTACACCATAATTTGTCCATTATAGAAGCTTTAAAACGTTCAACAAGAGTCTATAATGGCTGATAAACAAATTCAGGCTATGAATAAAAGTTATATCTGCCTCCTGTAATGTCCTTGGTTTCCTTAAACCAGAACATTTTCATGCAGCAATATTTGAACCTCTCTTTTCTCTGTTGTTTGGAGGGATGAATTACAAGGCAGATTGAAAAGTCAGGGATGACAAAGTACAGTTAAAGAATTCATTCACACCGGAAAAGGAACAGTTTAGTAATTTCAGGATCTCATTAGCATCTGAATCTCATCTAGCATTAAGTTTCCATTGAAGCTGATATACAGTCATAGTAACAGAACGAATTTGTGTGAATCTGTGGTGTGTGTTTCCTGTGCAACACAGATATTTAGCAGAGAGAGAGACCCATAGATCATTTGAGACTTAATAGAATCTGAAGCTTTCTGTCTTAATCCCACACAACATGTTCCTTTGTTAATGGAGTTTAAATGACCAAAACCCAAGAGAATATTTATCCTACAGTCTGAGTAACATTTATTCTGGATATTAGAAGGGATGTTTCCAAAGTGAATAGATAGCTTAATATCCTGAGAGCGGATGGGGAAAAGGAAACAGCCCTCACAAATTTGGATAAATACTGAAAAATAATATGAACTGCATAGCCAGTTCATCTGGCAAGGAGCAGGGGCTAATTACTAGCCAGTATACCTATATTGTAGTCCCCTTCAGAAGAATCACTCACAGGCGCCAGTTTCTAAGCTAGCTAACCTCACCCCTGTGGTCCTGCACTCTCTCTTACTTTACCCCTGTGGTGTATGTGTACTGTGCACATGTTTATAGGAGGGACAGCTGTACAAACAATGGCTTCCACATGATCTGGAACTCTGCCTTGTGTTCCAGATCAGATGGAGATCTTAATGGTGCAGTTGCAGTTATTCATTAGTGATGCTGATTATGTAGATGTCAAGGCATGTTGGCTGGTTAGTGTAGCCTACTTGGCCATTAGTAACAGCATGAGAGCAATCCTTGTGAATGGAGCTTTAGGTGCTTCTGGCATCACAGCACAGGTACTAATCTGTCTTCATGCTCAGCCAGGTCTTTTGGAGGAGGTATCTAGCAAGGAGGGAAAGAACAAGTCATAACTGTAAATTTGAGGACCTGTAGAGACTGAACCACAATAAGGACCTGTAGCGGCTGAACCACAATGAAGACAATGCATTTATTAGGAGAATATTCACTTCCCTGCCTCACCTTTTTTTACTGGGAAATGTACTCTGTTCCCCACTCCAGTTTTTTATTCTTTCTTCCAAATTAGGTACCATTTCTTTTCCCTCACTCATTCCAGTGTTCTTTTAATCCCACAGTTCTAAAATGGCTACTTGACCACACAGGTGCTCCTTCAGTTTTCTCACCTTCCCATTCCCTCTCCCCCCATTTTGGTCCTCTGCTTGTTTGATCATCTCAATTTAGTCATTTTAGCTTCTACTTAGAATGCCGGTTTGACTTGCTCTAAAACTCACTCACATATCTCCCCAGTGAGCCATGGTATCCATAAAACTCTTCTTCAAGAACATACTTCAAATGAATCATTTGTAGCCTATCAGCTTTCTTCCTTGTTCATCTTAAATCACAGGGTGAGCAACATGTGCCATATGAGTGATGAAATCTCTCCTTTTGTTTTTGTAGTTCATGGAAGCCCCTAGAGCTCACCTGGCATACTGTTGATGATGATAGTGTTGCTACAAAAAATGGGGTGCATGCTGAGTTTCAAACAAAGCATGTCATGAGGATGCCTTTATATGAGAATCACACTTCCAGAAAGCACAGTGTGCTTTTAAAAGATGATATGGTTGCTTGATGTGCAGCTTGTTAAACATTCCTGGTGGTGTCGTGCTGCCCCTTCAGCACATCTCTTTGCTGTGCATGCGTTTCTGGTTGCAGTGATTCTTGGAAAAATTTGATCCTGGGTTTTCCAAAATTGCCCACTCATGCTGTGGACGATCACAAAGTTTGCCTGCAGGCTCATAATACTGTCTCGGCACTTTGATAGAGCTAGAAGAAACTCTGGCTCTTTAGTGGAGTTAAGGATATTGCTGTAGAGTCAAACAAAAACACACAAAATGGTCACAAGACAATTTACTGCCTTCTTTCTCACAAAAAGGCAGGAAGATTTACAATGGCTAAGTATGGTTTGGGACAAATATGATGACATGGTATGATCAAATTAATATTGGAAAAGGTTTCTAGGTCATGTTTATATTTCTTCCAGAGGTTCTACTGCCCAAGCTTCTGGTTTTCTTTAGCCACTTCTCTTCCCTCCCCACCCAGCAATGATGAAGGCTTCCCAGAAGCTACAGTGTTTTCTATTATGCTTCATATGTATCCAGTTGTAACTGTTCTTGCCAGTGACCACAGTTTCCTCTTTGTTTGGGGGCAAAGGGCAATTCACTATGGAATTTGATTTTCTCCCAAAAAGTTCATTCTTTGACAGCCCACAATGTTGTGGTTAATGGAAGGTGGAAAGAAGAATATTTTAATGAGTGGGCAGCACAGCTTCTGAAAAGCTAGAAACATTGCTGATATTAATCTGAGTTGAGAATAGCTAGCTATTTAGACTAAAACTTGAAGAAGAAAGAGAAAAAGGAGGAGGAGTCGAAGTCGCAGTCATAGTCAAGCTGAGCTGAGCTGGCAGAGGGAAGAACCATAAAGAACCTTGGACATGATAAAACTATAAGTATTTGGAAATTTTACAAACAAACTACATAAACCATGCAATAAAAAAAGAAGACTAGGAAGAAGACATACTGGTGGAAACACAAACTTGAAAAGGTTGAAAATGAGAATAAGATGCTTTTAAGATGTTGTGGGACTTTAAGATCCAAACCGATGAGAAGCTAAACCGCAGCACTTCAGATATTACTGTAATTGAGAAAAATTGGTTGGCTGATGGATCTGGCAATCCCAGGTGACAGTTGGACAGAAGTCAAAGAGATTGAAAAGATCATGAGATATCAAAATCTGAAAACTGAAGTACACCATCTCTGGAGAGTGAAGGGCACCAGTGATACCAGTAGTGATAGGAGCATGGGAGCAGTCCCAAAGGGCTCAATAAACATTTGAGTACAATTGGCACTGACAAATTCAAGACAGAACAGTCACAGAGAATAGAACTAATAGGTACAAGCTACATTATTAGGCAATACTTCAGTTACTCTTAGGCCAGGAGTGGGGCTCCAAAACTCCGGTCCGAATATTTGGTGGACCCTCTACATCTACATAACAGCAATAGCAACAACAGTTGTTCTTGTTTTTAATCGTTCTGTCTCAGTGGGTGTTATGTATGTATGTATGCATGTTCATTATACTGTAAAGGCAAGAATGTAACCACTCCAGATACAAACGATACCAGCTGTAAAGGAACGCGAGCAGACAGCCCATAGAGGGCAGCTGCGAGCGTTCAGCCTCACATGGTTCACATTGCTCAATCACGGACAGCCGCGGGAAAACCTTCCCCGCATTCAGCAGCAGAAGAAAGAGGCGTGCCTGGGCGAGGCCACGCCGGTAGCAGCCAATGAGCTACCGTGCTACAAGATTCAAATGTAGAGAGCTACTGTATATATTGAGATGTATCACCGCCATTACCTTATGCTTCACTGGAACCTCATGCAATAAACCTGTGTTAAACCAACCCTTCGGTTGTCCGGTTGTCTTTGGTCCCATACACTAAATTGGCGACGAAGGTGGGATATGGCTGCCCACGGGACCAAGACATGCGCCGGCTACGAGATCAAGAAGTCGGGAGACTTGGAGCTGTTTGAGATAGACTTCAACGCAGCGCTGGTGGAGCTCGAAGTCTCCGATGAGGCCAAAAAGAGGGCCATCTTCGTCCGCATGCTCGGACATGAGACCAAGAGGACCTTGGTGGACCTGATCGCGCCGAGGAAGGTGAGCGACCTCAAAGCTACGGAGCTCCTGGCGGCGTTGCGCGCCCATCTCCGGCCAGCAATAGCGATGTTCCCCGCTCGGAGCGCGTTCTGGAGGCGAGTCCAGGCACCCGGGGAATCGGTCGATGAGTTCGCCGCGGCCCTGCGGTTGGCCGCCGGCCCATGCAAGTGGGAGCTCCCCGACATCACCCTCCGGGACTGCCTGCTCTGCGGTCTGAGGGACACAGAGACTCAGCGCGCGCTGATGAAAAGGGAGCCGCCTCCCACGTGGCAACAAGTCCTCGACACGGCACAGGCCGCGGAGGCCACTACTGCCGGGGTGCACGAGCTTCAGGACTGGCGCCCGAAGCCCGCAAAGGCAGAGAGCTCGGTGCGCGCGGCCCGGCGAGTTTCGAACTCGTCTGCGGAGAGCGGCGACGACGAGGACGTCCGGAGGGTCCAGAGAGAGGGCCGGCGCTGCGACGGCTGCGACGGCTGCGGCGGCGCCCACGCCCGCGCCAAATGCCCATTCCGCAAGGCCGAGTGCCACAACTGCGGCCGGCGCGGGCACATCGCCAAGGTCTGCCGGAAACGGCGCGAGGCCACCAGGAGCTCTCCAGACCGCTCGGCGAGGCAGGACCGCACCACGAGGCAGGACCGCACCACGAGGCCAAAGGACGGCACCCGGACCACGAGGACGCGGGACGAAGTAGGGCGCATCTCCGACGACAGCGAGGACGACGCGCCGGTTTGCAGCGTTTCCACAGAGCACCCCCGTTACTTCGTTGAGGTAGTAATACAAGGGGCCCCTGTTAGAATGGAGGTGGACTCGGGTTCTTCATACTCTATTATTTCCCAGGGGGAGTTCACGAAAATCGCCCCCCGCATGCGGCCCAAGCTCAAAGCGTTGAGGGCCACACTGAAGGACGTGCAAGGGAACCGCATCCCAGTGTTGGGGGTTGGGAAGTTCCAGGTCCGGTTTAAAAAGCACACCGCAACGCTTCCCCTAGTCGTCCTCAAGGGAGGTAAATGCAGCCTCCTCGGGACTCAATGGTTCCAGCCCCTGGGGTTGTTCATTGGGGGGGTGCACGCCGTGGGAGCACACGCCGCCGGGACTGATCCAATACAGAGCGTGTGCGACGCGCACCCCGAGGTTTTTAAAAAGGGGCTCGGAAAATTCAAGGGCCCCCCAGTGACTTTCGACCTGGACCCTGGAGTACGTCCAATCAGACTTAAACCGCGCAGAGTGCCTTTCGCACTAAAGGACAAAATAGAGGCGGAGTTGGACAAATTGGTGGGCCAGGGGATTCTTGTTCCTGTTGATTCTGCGGAGTGGGAAACTCCAATTGTAACAGCGCTCAAGGCCAACGGGGAGGTCCGCATATGCGCTGATTACAAGTGCACCATCAATAAGGCGATCCGCCCTAATGCGTATCCGGTGCCGGTAGTCAGCCACTTGTTGGCCAGGTTACACGGGGGGAGGTGTTTCGCTAAACTCGACCTGGCCCAAGCCTACCAGCAACTCCCGGTGACCCCCGCCGCAGCTGCTGCGCAGACCATAGTCACCCACAAAGGGGCGTTCCAGGTATCGCGCCTCCAATTCGGCGTGAATTCGGCGCCCGGGATCTTCCAGTCACTTGTGGAACGCCTCCTGAAGGGGTTAGAGGGGGTGTTACCCTACTTTGATGACGTATTGATTACAGGGGGGAGCCGGGCCGAATTAGCAACAAGGTTGGGAAAGGTCCTGACTATATTCGAAAAGGCGGGGTTGCGGTTGCGGAAAGACAAATGCGTCTTCTTCGCTACAGAGGTTGAGTTCCTAGGGTTCCGTGTCACTCCCGAGGGAATAAGGCCAGCCCAATCCAAGGTAGCCGCCATCAAGAAGGCCCCTCGCCCCACCTCCAAGCCCGAGTTGCAGTCGTTCCTCGGACTGCTCAACTTCTACCACTCCTTCCTCCCGCGGAAGGCAGCCGTGGCAGAACCGCTACACAAATTGTTGAAAAAGGACGAGGCATGGAAGTGGGGCGACGACCAGGAGAAGGCTTTCAATGACCTGAAGCGACTCCTGGCATCAGATGCTGTACTGACCCACTTCAATCCCAAACGCCCAGTGGTCCTGATATGCGATGCATCCCCGGTGGGGGTGGGGGCGGTGTTATGCCACGTGCTGGAGAACGGTAGGGAGGCCCCGATAGCGTTCTACTCTAGGTCCTTGTCCCAAGCGGAGAGAAACTATGCTCAGACAGACAGGGAAGCACTAGCAATAATTGCGGGGACCAAGAAATTTCATGATTTTGTGTACGGCCGCCCCTTCACCATAGTGACTGACCATAAGCCTTTGCTAGGCATTTTCACCGCAGATAAGCCCACGCCCCAAATCCTGTCCCCGAGAATGCTCAGGTGGGCCATTTTTCTCAACGCGTATCAGCACGCGTTGGTATACCGGCCCGGGAAGGAGATCAGCCATGCCGACGCCCTGTCGAGGTCCCCCATTCCCCGGGATTGCTGCCACGTGGGCGAAGTAGAGAGGGACCACCAGGTCTTAATGATAGAGGTTCTAGACTCCCCTCCAGTAGTACCGGCCGACATCGCCAAACCGACAGGCAAGGACAAAACGCTGGCCACAGTTTGCTCCTGGGTACAGAAAGGGTGGCCCGTGTCTTCCCCAGCAGCGGAATTCGACACATTTTTCAAAAAGAAACTAGAGTTGTCCCTAGAGAGGGGTTGCCTTTTGTGGGGACAGCGGGTAGTGATCCCCATGCCTCTCCGGCCGAGGGTGCTTAAACTGCTGCACGTCAGCCACCCGGGGATCGTCCGCTCAAAAGCGCTGGCCCGCAGTTACTTTTGGTGGCCCCAGCTAGACGCCGACATCGAACACATGGTCGGCACTTGCGAAGCATGCCAAAGCTCAAGGCCAGAAGAGGCTCGCTCGCCACCTAGGGAGTGGGACACGGCAAGGGGGCCCTGGTCCCGGGTACATGTAGACTTTGCTGGCCCGTTCAGGGGAACGCTTTTCCTCCTCGTGGTGGACGCGTTCTCCAAGTGGTTGGAGGTCATTCCAGTCTCAAGCACCTCCTCGGCCACAACAATCAAACAATTAAGGAGGGTCTTTTCCACGTTCGGTTTACCCGACACCCTCGTCAGCGATAACGCTAGCTGTTTCACATCCGCCGAGTTCGGGGCATTCATGGAGCGAAACGCCATTCGGCACGTCACCTCTGCCCCTTTCACCCGGCCACCAACGGCCAAGTAGAGCGCCTCGTGCGCACCACGAAAGACGCGCTGCTGCGCATGGGCCCCGGAGACCTCGACCTGAAATTGTGCCAATTCCTGCTAAGATACAGGGTCACCCCACTGGCGTCAGGGTACTCCCCCGCAGAGCTGTTGATGCGCAGGAAGCTGGCCACGGGAATCTCCAAGCTAGACCCCACGAGAGTAGAGGACAAAGGGCGGAACATAGGGGTGGAACCCACAAAGAATTTCAGCGTAGGTGCCCCGGTGCATTGCAGGAACTACGCCAGCGCGGGGCCAGCCTGGGTGCCGGGCACCGTAGTAGAACAAACCGGCCCCGTCTCATACCGCGTAGAGACCAGTACAGGTTTCCTGTGGAGGCGACACGTGGACCAACTCAGGCGCAGGGTCCCCGGAGAGCAGGACGGAGACGAGAATAGCATCGAATCAGCGTTAGGGTACTCCCCCACCCGCTTAGCCCAAGGGGGAGGAAAAGGGGAGCATGGGTCCCCACCAAGGGGGGAGGAAAGGGAATCGATCCACAGAAATCTTTTGCAGGAGTCCCCGAAAAAATGGAAGAGCCCCGACCACACACATACCCCGCGGGAGTTTCCCCGAAACACAGATGCCCATAGAAGTTTAGACGTTGATTTACAGTACCAGGGGGAGTTAGCGGAGTGGTCCCCCACCCGTCCTAGCGAAAAGAGGGGTTTCAGTTCAGCCCCTGGTACCTCCAGTCCCAGTAGCCCCTGTGAGTTAGAATGCGATATAGCGCCATTTTCCCGGAGACCGACACCCCCAAGACGGGAGGCATCAGCGAGTCCGCCCACCACAGTCTCAAGGTCCCCCGAGCAGGGATCAGAAGGTAGCCGAACCACAAGGGCGACCTCATCGGTTCCGCGGTTCACAATAGGAGGGTCCCCGGGGTCAGAGAGCAACAGGCAGGGGTTCACCTCCCAACTATTCATTCCCTTCCCATCCCCGGGCGCGAGGCAGGCACGGACGCCCCACAGAGCCACTAACGAATCCCCGTTTCCTGTTGCAGGACAAGCACCCGCGGAGTCAGGGATCACAGGCTCTCCAGTACTAGGTCAGACGCAAGCGCGTCCCAAGCGCACGTGCGGCAAGCCACAATGGTTGCGGGACTTCGTCCCATCCTAGGGGGGAGGGATGTTATGTATGTATGTATGCATGTTCATTATACTGTAAAGGCAAGAATGTAACCACTCCAGATACAAACGATACCAGCTGTAAAGGAACGCGAGCAGACAGCCCATAGAGGGCAGCTGCGAGCGTTCAGCCTCACATGGTTCACATTGCTCAATCACGGACAGCCGCGGGAAAACCTTCCCCGCATTCAGCAGCAGAAGAAAGAGGCGTGCCTGGGCGAGGCCACGCCGGTAGCAGCCAATGAGCTACCGTGCTACAAGATTCAAATGTAGAGAGCTACTGTATATATTGAGATGTATCACCGCCATTACCTTATGCTTCACTGGAACCTCATGCAATAAACCTGTGTTAAACCAACCCTTCGGTTGTCCGGTTGTCTTTGGTCCCATACACTAAAGTGGGTGATCTGCCTTCCTACTGACATGTTTTAAGGTGACTTATAGTTTTATTGATCATAAACGTTTGTGATCTTATTTGTATCTGTTTTTAATTATGTTACAATCTTTTTGAGTCATAGGCAGACAGACAGATCTGAGAAGCTGCTTCTCTTTGTTTGTCATTGGTATGGCAAGTGACTACGAATGAAAGAACTGTAAACAATAGCACCCTTCTTACAGACTCTTTCTTAGCACTTATTTTAGTCTTTTCTGTTCATTCAGGTATTTTAAGTTGTGCTAGTGTTTTAATTATTAGTGGAATCTTATATCATTGTATGTACTAAATGCTTTTACATTCCTCTGAGATTCCAACAGAATGAAGCATTGGTACAAACAGGTTTAAAAGAATCAAATAAATAAGTCAATTTTTAAAATAATGTTTGATAAGATTTCAGGATAGGTTTATTCTTTTTTTTCTCCTTCATTAACTATAAATCTTTAAAATAATCAGTGTGTTTCATTACTTCATGAGATTTGGAAAGAAAGGTAAGAGATGGTTGCCTTGTCTCACGTTAGTTTCTCCACCCTGCCATCCATTATGTCAATTTCTAAGCAGCAGTAGGAAAAACAAACACCCACCCACAGCATGGTAAGGTTCCGCTATGAAAAAATGCATTCAAATTGCTAGCTAAATACCATTGCACAGATCAAAAAGAGGCCTCAAAAGTAACAGCAGCTCTGTTATTCTGAAATTTCCTTGCTTGTAAACTTCAGACAAAAACTCTTTTTGTTTATTGATTTGAACATTTTAACAGGAAACAGGAGTTCAGGCACTAAAAAGCAACTTTTCCCTCCCTGACATAAATTTTGCCATTGTGCGGTGATTGACAGCCATCCCACTGTCTATAAACAATGTACAAACCTCCCAAATTGACCATTCAGACCCTGCATCCAACATCTAAACAGTGAGGAGTTTTGCGCTCAATAAAATTCCTTTTCATTTCGCCCTGGGTTGCCATGTCTCTTCAAACACAGACAGCAAAGCAGTGCTCTGTGTCCGACAGATTTTAATTTTCAGTCCTCATCCGTTCGTACAATGTAGACACGGTCAAACAAACCCTACCCACAGCCTAGCAACGTGTGGTTTAAACAGCCTGGGTGTATGAGCTGCAGGGATGAAGGCCTGGACCTGTTCACACATGAATAAAGAAGATTAAGATTTCCTTTCAAAGACGTGAAGCTTTTTGACAGCCAGTGTCAACAGTGCTGTCTGCCTCTCAATGTGAAACAGTCTTCTATCACAGGTTCCCACAGGGAGGTCCTTCTTATTAGCATGCTTTACACTTCCATTCCTTGTCAGTGTTTAATTCAAGAATAAGGGTGCAAAGTTTTGCAAACTTACTTACCCGCAAAGAAAGGATAACTTACTAGAAACACTGAAAGGAAAACTCAGCTAATACGAACACCTACTGGGTGTATTTTTAGAACAAGATAATATGAGGGTAGAGAAAGGGGAGGGAGAACTATGGATACAGCAGTGGTTTCTATTAGCTGAAGACAGACTAACCACATTAATAAATAGTTGAAAGCAAATCTTTTAAAGCAGCCTTGCTTTGGGAAGTACTAGTGATGCAGGTAACCCAATCTTATATATAATTTTTTCATAAATATATATTATATATGACTAGGAGAAACATGAGTGTGCTTATTACATGACCCGGTGGGCTTGTAATTTATACTAACACAAGAAAATGGCCAAGATCCAAGTCCCTTAACCTGCTCTTCCCATCAGTGTCCAGAAAGCACTTCTATAGGTACATGGGGTGGGGGATGCTTGTTTTATTTTGGCAACTCTTTACACTTCATGAGATGATTTTCAGGGTGGAGGCTGACCTATGGATAAGGCTTTTCAAGGCTATGGAGGTCCAGGAATAGCCCTCGAGTATGGGAGGAATATGGAATACAGTATATCATTTTAGAACTTTGATAATGTAATATGTAAAAGTCAACAGTCAATACACAGTAGTTTTTAACAATTGTTTCCTAGTTGCAGATTTTCAGTCTCCCAACCCAGAACATTTCTCCATGTAATTCACGTAGTTCTTTCCAAGAGAAGGGGCCTATGTGACAAAACAAATCCACAGAGTGTTTGTGCATAGAACTCTTGGTTGGTTTTCCTGCAACAAACATAGTGACCCCTTTAAATTCCGTTGTAGGCATTCACATGAGAGGATAGGTGCTTGGGAACCTGTGCATCAACAATGGGAAAGTTACCATGATACAGTATTTAGTTTCCTGCCATCAATTCCAAGATGGCAATGCTAAATGACTAAAAGGCAGTTGCTTGAACTGGATACAGCCAAGAAATTCCTGATTTTAGAAGGCAGGACTGAATTAGCTACACCCAATAAAAATATGTTCTTATATTTAGTATCACTCTCCAGATTATTGTACACAGAAACTAGACTATCATTGTTGTACTAGGACAATGCTATGTAGCAGACCCTAATGATCTTATGACAATCAAATTCCATAGTTACACAGTTCATTCCACTCAGGAGTATGTTATAGCATAAGAAATCAATGAGTGGTAGACTGGTGTAACTTCACCTTTATCACACCAATGCATTAGTTAAAAGTCATTCAGATTAATCTGGGGTTGTAAACCAGACCATCCACAAACGGAGACTTCTGTGCATGAAAGGAAGATGCAGTTTTTCCTGATTTTTCCTCCTCTATCAGGAAAATGCTTTGCCCAACATCCCCTCCAAAAGCTTGGAGGACCCATTAGAACATGATAATAGATGAGAGTATGTGTTGAAGAAAAAGTAAGAACCAGCACACCTCATCTCTCTCTCTCTCTCCATATTGACTATCAATGAAACTAAGCTCTCCACTGAACCCAACATACTTTCTCAAATGAAAAAGGAGACTTCCCGGAAGAACAGAAAATCCAACTGGTTGTGTTTAAATAACACAGCCATCTGGAATGTGGTTACTTTAATACATCAAAAAGTGATGACAACATACAGCTCACAGGAAATAGCAAAGACTCTAAATAACGTCAAAAGTAAGATTACAATTGACCACAGAAGAATTATGCAACTTTAATTATAACAGTGTAAGCAGTGGTGGACATTAAAAAAAAATTCCTACCACACTGTGGGTGTGGCCATGTGACTGGGTGGATGTGGCCTGTTGGCCATGTGACTGCGCTTCACTATAGAGCTAGAAGAGGCTTCTATTTTCATCACTCTGTCAGGGCTGCCTTCAGCAGGGGACCATCAGGACTCCCATCCCGGGCCCGGAGATAACAGGGGCCCAGCGCTGCCGGGAAACTACTTTTCTACGCATGTGCAAACAAACCACACATGCGCAGAAAACCATAGGGGCATGGCCAAAATGGGGGATCAACCAAGTAACCTTTATTTTTTACACCAATTATGTGCCTTTGTTTTTATTTCACATTGGAGGTATAAAATGTATTTTTTATTACTATTAAAACTTGATTGCTACAACTGATCATTGTGTATGAAACAGATGGGAAAAGAACTACTGGGGAAAATAAATAATTGTCTGAAGAACATTGAAAACTAGTTTTCGTGTAATATCCTTGCTTAGAGTTGCCGTATCCAAAAACCAGTATGGCCATAGTGATATGTAAACTTAAGTAGGATTAGAAGAAGGAGAAGAAACAGGTACCATAAGAGAGAACATTTATATTGCAATGTATGGTAGCAGAACTATATGTCTTTATATACTTTAGTTGTTACTAATTAAAGCAACTTTTTAGTTATTACTAATTAAAGCAACTTGAAATAGAAACATTTCATAATGTAGTTTGAGTTTACGCCCGCTTTTTTGACATCTCTCTCTAACTTACCTTTCTATCTTGGCAAAAGATAAAAATAGCCCTGGTTCATGAGACATCACAAGCAGCTGCAAAAATCACTCTGTAGAAGAGAGTATCTGCTGGTACCATCACTGCATGTGTCTAAACCTCCCAGTAAAACCATGATCAAGCATTCAGAAAAAGCTTTGCAGGCGCCCCCCCCCAAAGAAAGACTCAGACACCGGTATATGGATAAAGGCATTGGGCCACTTTTATTGAATAATGCCCTAGTCCGAATTATAACTTTCAATTGGTACTCATCCAATTATAATTCTTAAGGCAAGCAGGCCGCAGTAACACTGGTAAGGTTCCTCCCAAAATTGCCAATGGCAATTGGCTCCAATGTATCCATTTGTATCAATTTGTTTGTTGACACAAACAAATTGTTGACCGTAGTCCATAAACTATCTACTGACCCCACCCTCTGACGTGTATCCGTCAAATCACGGGGTGATGCATGCTGAAAAGCTCCTGCCATCACCCCTTGCCTGGTTCGTCATTGGCCGGTCAACGTTATTACACCTGTACCTGTCTAAGTGTTGGCCAGTCAATTGCGAATCTGCCGGATACCTATGGGTCATAAATATTTACCTTACCAGTGCTACCCGCCTAAGCGACCAAAGTCAAGAGCAAAAACCCCTATGTCAAACCTTAGCAACAGTGTGGGATGGGCAAAAAAGCCAGAACCCAAGGGCCAATTGTAGGTTCAGGCCAAAAATTCCCACCCGGCCCCAAAGCGACCAAAATATCACACTGTTCACTAGGGAGGGGGTGGAGGGAAAACTTCTCCTCTCCGTCACTATTTTTACAATGGCAGCTCGGCTGCCTCGTGGCCACCCCTTTTATAGAGGGGTGGCCATGCCCCCTAACTCACCCGGATGTCTGAGTCTGGGTGGGGAGGGGGCCTGCAAAAAGCGCGGTGGCCATTTTGGCGCCGCACTTTCATTGCAGGCGCACCCCCCAAAGAAAGACTCAGACACCGGTATATGGATAAAGGCATTGGGCCACTTTTATTGAATAATTCCCTAGTCCGAATTATAACTTTCAATTGGTACTCATCCAATTATAATTCTTAAGGCAAGCAGGCCGCAGTAACACTGGTAAGGTTCCTCCCAAAATTGCCAATGGCAATTGGCTACAATGTATCCATTTGTATCAATTTGTTTGTTGACACAAACAAATTGTTGACTGTAGTCAATAAACTATCTACTGACCCCACCCTCTGACATGTATCCGTCAAATCACGGGGTGATGCATGCTGAAAAGCTCCTGCCATCACCCCTTGCCTGGTTCGTCGTTGACTGGTCAACGTTATTACACCTGTACCTGTCTAAGTGTTGGCCAGTCAATTGCGAACCTGCCGGATACCTATGGGTCATAAATATTTACCTTACCAGTGCTACCCGCCACACGAGGAGGCGTCCATGATGACTCACCCCCCCCAAGACCGTCAGCTCGGTCGCCAGGCCTGCTTGCACCACACCCAGAACGAGGTACATACCTCCAGCCGACAGGTGGACCCCTTCCCCTGCCTACCGGCAAAATTTTTGTAAGCCTATCCTCAGGTGTCCAATGGCTGTCTCCCAGCCATGCTCAGCAAGGGACTGAGCAACAGCCCTGTCCACTGACTGCCGGAACAGTCCGAACCACGGAGAGCCACGTCTCCCCTAAATTGGTGTCTCGGCACGATGTTAGACCATAGCGACCGTGTGTAAGCCATACGTGATATAAAACGCCAGGTCACAGCTCCTCGACAGTTTAGTAACAGCAGTGATCCGTATAAGATCGTTGCCGCCGAGGTGCCTATTAAGAACATCGGGCGGTCCAGCATCCCCGACGGACATCAGGAATGGCAACAGTTCCCGCCCCCTTGTGCCGCGCATACCATACCATCGCATACGTGCGGATGCACACAGCCCAAGTCGGGATTCACTCTCTGTCGCCGCAGCATATACCGCTGGCCAGTGTACATAGCTGCGGCCCACCAGCCCCACTGCCACCGGTGTGTAGAGACACACAGGATCTGTAAAAGAGGAGAAGAGGTTAAGGACATAACTAGGTACTCGTACAGTGAGGGCACATACATATAAGAAATTGCGCGTACACGCATGTCCGCCTCCGAGTACTCCAAACGTAGCCGCGATCAACGCGATGCCTATCCTAAATAAATGGGTGCCAAAACGGGCCCCCACACCGCGAAGCGCGGCACCGGTCACCCTCAATAACATTACTCCGGAAAGGGTAGACCTATCCTGGTGGCAGAAAAACAGGCTGGGGCGCGCAGCAGGCACTGTCGAAAATTCATGTAGGGCACCAACCGGACAGATGTCTCCAATAAAACTTCGTAGCAGTCTGACTCCACTGCCTACGCCATGCTGACCAACCTGTGAGGACCGTATCCCCACTTGTGCCCACTCATGTGTGACAGAGACATCGTCGAGTTCCAGTGCCCTATGAGACACATCCGCCTTACACAGATGGTACCAACTCTGGCACCCAATCACTGATGTGGAGTGCTCCAAAAAGGCTACCGTGGTAGCTGCGTGACCAAGAGCCACTTCACACCTATCCGAACATAAGTAATGCCAGCCTCGTGCAACGTGGGTCAGAAACTCTGGGAACTGGGATGACGCGTGTCCGGGCGGCGGACACGTTCCCGTGTCCACCCCTCCAAAACACGACGCATGAACGCATAGTGATACGCCTTACGCGTGCGAGGTGCCAATGACATGCCCAGTTCACCTCTCCTCGCCAAACGTCCAAATATTGGCCGGGAGTGGCGAGTGGAATTCATCTGCTTCCGGAGTAAGGCACGGAACCGGGGGATCTGTAGGCGGGATAAAGCAGCAGCAATGTCGTTATTAATACCTGGAACATGGCTGGCCCAGAACAGCACATTTAGGCGTAGGCTTCTCAAAAAGAATAGACAAACTAATGTCATGACCCTGGGGGATTTGCATGTCTGGGTGTTGACAATGTGCACCACTGCCGCATTATCACACCAAAAATGGACCACTGAGTAGGCCCACTCATCGCCCCATAGCATCAGTGCTCCCCAAAATGGGAAGAAACTCAAGGAAGGTAAGATCGCGGAGGCGATCCGTGCCAAGCCATAGGTGCTGCCATTGGCTGTAAGTCCACCTACCCTCAAAGTAAACCCCCATAAGTCAGGGAGCTGGAGGCATCCGACCGTACTTGAAATCTAGGGCAGACCATCAGGTCTGATCTCCAGGAAGAGACCCCGTTAAAACCCAGGAGTAATTTGAGCCAGACCGGAAGGTCCACCCGTATGCCCCTGATCAGCCGGACCCTGTGTTGACGTTTTAACAGGCCAGCCATGGCGTCACACAGGCACCTGGCCAATGCTCTGCCGGGTGGAACCACCCTGCAGGCAAAATTAAGGTGGCCATGAAGTAACGGCAGGTCACAAGGGAACACTTTATGTTTGGCAATCAATGCCAAAATTGCCGCGGAGATCCGAGCCACCTTATTCATGGGTAACCCGGATGCCCGTGCGACAGAGTCGATTCAGAAATGTGAGCTTAGTAGCTGGGCCCTCGGTCTTTTCAGGCACCAAGGGGACACCCAGTTCCCACCTGAGTGTCTGAAATGTAGTGAGGAGACGCGTGCACGTGTCCGAGCCCCGTTCACCCCCGAACCAAAAGTCATCAGGGTAATGGGCTAGAGACCGAGACCCCGACCTGCGAGCACAGGCCCACTGAATGAAAGTCCCAAATCGTTCGAACGCTGAACATGAATTAACTCAGTCAGAAGGGGTTGGACTTATCTAAGTAAAATTCACCTTGGAACCTAAAAAACCCAATAGCTCTAAATCCATTGGGTGCACTGGCAGTAATCTGAAAGCCGAGTGCATATCACACTGTGCCAGGAAAGCACCGGGACTGCATGAGCGAGCCATCCATAGGGGCTGAACCAACTACGAGTACCTGACTGAACAAGGTCATCAGGAATGGCATCCCTAACCGGATAACCCACAGGGTGAGCTAAATGGAGGATTAAATGACATCCACCCTGGTTCTACCTCGGTACTAGCCTCATAGGGGAGACGTTCAACTTAGGAAAGGTGGTTCCAAGAAGGGACCTGCTACTCTCATAGCCCCAACTCCCGTAGCTGTGCACAGTGGAGCAACCTCTTCGTTACCTTTCAAGGTAACCAGATTAGTAGCATCCTGGGACCCCTAACACCCCCAAATGGAATACAAAAACCCCATTGAAAACCCTCCAGCAGGTACCCCGCATCATCCCTTCTTGGATGAGCTGAGTGCCATCACTACACTAATGGGGGGGGCTTTGACAAGGCTAGTTCTTTAAGACGGAGCTCTGATCGCCCCCTGTGCACCCCTACCTCTGCCCAGTAACCTACCAACCCGCGGGCACGCGGAGGCGGCGTAAGGGCCAGCACAAAAGGGGACACCAAGTCGGTAATGACACTGGCGCTTAGTACACATCTCGCCAGCTGAGCAGGTCAAACACGGCAGGCGGGCTGGAACCCCCTGCCCGACCAGTTAGCGTGGAGCCTGTGTCTGAGCAGCCCGCTGCACAACATGACCACCATGGTACCTATCACCAGGCGCCAGTCACGTGGGAGTCATGTACACGAGCACAATTGCTGACAGGGCTCATCCCACCTCCTCTCAGGGTGTAGGGCCACCCTTATCCACATATCTCGTCGTAAGCCAACTGCGATGGGCCCATCAAATCAACCATTGCCCTGTAAATATTAGCAATGGATGGAACCATCGGGATGGCCCAATCAGGCCGGGCCCTGCGGCATACCCCCATATATATAAGGTATGCCGACAACCAGTTGGCCCCAGGTGCACGGTGGCTTACGACGACGGGACAGCTCTTTGTCTCTGTCGTCCTGTCCCTCTCTCTCCTCCTCAGTGGGCTCACAGTTCAATATGGAGAATATCCACATATCCCCCTCCAGACCTTACCCTTCGTGACCTGCGGCAAATGATCACCCAGGGGCAAGGAATAACCAGCCGTCAGCAAAGCCATCGACGGCACGTTCTGTATCAAGGGCATACGCAGCAGGACCCGGACAGCCCCTGCGATGCTCGGCACTGCCCCGGGGGCGGACACCCCCGCCCTTAACGAGGGACCATTTAGCACCATGGGATACTGGGATAAGACGGTAACTGATGCCCACTCGCATCAACTGTACTCCCCCCGCCAAATCTTTTCCCTCGTGACCTGCGACAAATGATCACCAAGGGGCAATGAATAACCAGCCATCGGCAAGGCCGTCACCGGCACATTAGGTACACGGGGCATACGCAGCGGAACCTGGACAGTCCCTGCGATGCCCGGCACTGCCCCGGGGGCGGAAACCCCCACCCCCAATGTTGTGCCAGTATGGAACCAAGGGGCACTGGGATAGGCTGGCAACTGATGCCCACTCGCCTCGACTTGACGAGGCCATGGCCACTGAACCCCACCACTGGAAGTGGACTGTGATGTGGGTGCATTAACTTGAACCTGATACTCACTAGGTGCACCCCCGTGAGCCGCCCCCACTGGGGGTTCTGGCCCACGGCGGGCGTCGGAGCTCGCGACCGTAATCGAGCTCTGGGGCCACACCTGACCACTCCCTGGCTGCAGCTCTGGATGAACAGGGAGCTGCGAGACACCAGCAGGCGCAGGCCAGAGCGTCTCAAGCAGCTCAACCCGGCTGGCCGCTTGTTGCAGTGTGGCAGCCGTCGAGGCAGCCGGTGAACATGAAGGGCCCCCAGCAGAGAGAGAAGGGCCCCCTGCCATGGGGTTGTGTGCAATCCCCAAGGCTGCCTCAAGCACAGCTAAACGCATTAGCAACGCATAGTATAAAGTGGGCCGGGTGGGCCGGACGGCCCACCAGGCATTTGACCAGGAACCCCAAGGTGGGAGCCTGGGCCCGAATAGGGCCATGCCCAAAACTCCGGCCCATGAGGGGCCGGAGGGGAAACGTGCCGTGTACCAGCACCGGGCCCTCCCCCGCTGGCCTGACCCATGGCCGGCAACTGCGGGCCGAGGGCCGAAGCCCCTGAAGGGCCGGTCGGAGGCTGGCTAGCCGAGGGCCAAGCCACAGCCTGCATCGCCCCACCGGTATTGGTAGGTAAAGCTGGGGTAGTGCCCTGCTGCGTGGGCGCAGCCCTGGTCCTCCGACCTGAGGGCTGCCCCCTGCGCTGCGCAGGGCCAGCAAAAGTCCTCCCCATTGGCCGCGGTTTCATCGCCGGGGACTTCCGTTTGGGAGGCATATCTGTAGAAAGAACAGGATCCCTGTCCAGGGATCCACCTATGCCAAAAAGCACAGAGCAGCCAGCAAGCCAAAGGCTCTGTGCTACTCCTTCCTTCCCAGCCGGGAAAGCCAAGGGCTAAAGAGCCGAAGAATCCAGGAACAGCGACGGAGAAAACTTCTCCTCACCATCGCTATTTTTACAATGGCAGCTCGGCTGCCTCGTGGCCACCCCTTTTATAGAGGGGTGGCCACACCCCCTAACTCACCCGGATGTCTGAGTCGGGGGGGGCTGCAAAGAGCGCGGCGACCATTTTGGCGCCGCGCTTTCATAATCTGAATATATGAGGAGCAAGAGAGGGTTAACCCCTACCTCATCTATTCTTGTTATCTATGTGTGGAATCAACAGGCTCAAAGGATGACATGAGAGTACACAGTGGTTCTCCTAGCTCCATAGATAGTCTTCCCACATAAAGGACACTTCCATCATCTTCAACCTTGCTATACATGCAGAGAAAATGACAACAGAGAAAAGTTGTTCCCCTCTCCTCCCTCACGTGTTTATATTAAGTCTTTTCTGAACTTCCTAATAGAACTTATGCTCACCTGATGATATATGGTCTGCGCACACAGACCTTACTCATATCCAGACAATCTCTGATCACATGAATATGTAATATGCACATGAGGTTGCAGGTTCAGTCCAGAACACTTCTGCATGCCTTCTGTACACACGTCATGTTGCAAGGACGAAAATAAAATGCCAACATGTTTTGTTTTCTCAACTAAGTGCTTGAGGTTTTTGAGAGAGTGAAGGTATTTTGCCAAAGAAAACAGTTGAATGAAACATTCAAAGTAGCTCCTCTTTTAAACCCTGCTGGAAAGGTACTGAGGTTTTAAAACTGACTCTTCAGAGAGCTACAAATTAGCAAAATGGCTCCCATATGTAATCCCTTAAAATTAAAATGAAGACTAGCCTGACCACATGAATAATGTAATGCAAATTTAACATTTAATATATGGGCATGGTTCATTTTCAATGACAGATGCAAAGCTGGTTATCTAGTTATATTTCGTCTTCACTGTTTCAAGACTGTAATTAGGGAGGATCAACCAGGTTGTTTCCAGTACCGAAATGATCTAGAATCCACTGAATTACTTTGCTTGAAATGTATTATGTCTTTGGAAATTGGAGCAGAGTGTCAATGGTTTTCTCATTCTGTAAATTAGGGTGGCAGAGGAGTTTGTGAGAAGTGGGGGCAAGAAATTCCTGCACTCTCTATTCACCATTACTTTAAAAATATAAAAATAACACTTGCTACTTGAAAAAAAAAATCTTCTTCCTGACAATGTATTCCTCAGTTAACTCATATAACTTGTTGTGCCGGACTGATTAATTTTTAAATAAGCACAATAGCAAGAATGCACAAAAGCTTGACTTATCTTGTAGGAATCGGGGCCGCTGAGGGCCGTAGGTCCCGGAGGAGACTGATCAAAGAACGATACGAGGCAGTATGGAGGAGGATATGATCAGTGGTTTATTGAGGAAAAGGCATAACCATTTATAGATCAGAAGGCAAGGTAGAAAAAACCGTCACCCAGCAGTCAATCACATCACCTATTTACTCAGGTTAATTGGGAATCTCTCGGGGGGAAGTTAATTAGTGTGGACAAACACTGGCTGGGACAACACCATTGTTTTGGGCTTAGACTAAGGCAATCACGGCTCCTGTTTGCTTCTGGGATGAGACTGAGATTCGGAGATGAGGGATTACTCTAATAGGTAACGTATTTGCTCTTTCAGCAGGTTCGTTGGTCAGGTCAGGTAATTGGGTGAATCAAACCCTATCATTTATCCACCCCCCTTAATTTCTCCCTGCTGGCAAGGGCCAGGGGCCAGGAGCGTGCTCGCTAGGTTTAACCTCTGCCAGAGGCCATGCGTGCCAACTGGGCACGCGGATCCACATTATCTGTTGGCTCGAGTATTAGTATGCTCCTTATCTTACAGTATCCTTGCTTTTAAGATCATGAATAAAAGTGTAAATACCTTGAAGCTTCTCTTAAATCAGGATTGGGCAATCATGGCCCTCCACATACTGTACAGCAGCAATTTCCAGCATCCTTTACCATTAGTATTTCTGGTTAAGGCTCATGGAATCTGAAGTCCTGCAATATGTGGAGAGCCCCCAGTCATCCATTCCTGCCTGCTGCCTTTCACTTCTTAAAATTTTAAAGAAAATAGCAAAGTTCTCAATAAATATGTCATGGCGAAAAAATTATGTGTTATGAAATTTTGCCAAAGCACAATCTATTGGAAACTGTTGAAGGAGTTTGAAATATCGAATAGCTTCAGTTCATTATATATATTTATAGAAATGCATTCTGTTTAATTATACTAACTGGTGTGTACCCTCCAGGTATGAAAAACTAAAGGTAAAACTTTACATATAAATGCAGTTGCTAGGTTCTAAATAGGCTGACTCTATCCCACAAAATGGCAAGAAATCTTGTTGATCCATCAAATATCTAAGACATAGGTTATGCCACTTTTATTTTATGGCAACCATTACATTGAAGAAATGTACAGATTGGTACGTTACCACAATATTCGTCCTGGCCATTAACTGACACTACATGCTCATAAGATTGGCATGCACAATGAACTTGGTAAGATCTGGTTTCCAGTCAGTCCTATATCCACATTCTTGGGAGCCAATTCCATTGAGTTTCCTGTTAGACATGTAGCAGAATCCTACCAGTTTTATATTCCTACTATGCTACTGTCTACATCTTGCCTTATACTGATTGAATCATTGAATAACTGAGTTGAAAGGAGCTTATGAGGCCATTGAGTGCTCCTACTCAATGCAGGAATCCAAATCATAGCAGAACTGACAGATGGTTGTCCAATTCTCTAGAACACCTCCAGTGTTGGAGCACTTACCACCTACCAAGGTAATGCAAGCGTGGTGCCAAAATGGCCGCCACGCTCTTTGCGGGGGCCCCACCCACCCGGACTCTGACATCCGGGTTAGTTAGGGGGCGTGGCCACCCTCTTTAAAAGGGGTGACCACGAGGCAGCCTGACTGCCATTTTAGAAGCGACAGAGTGGAGAAGTTTGCTCCGTTGCTTCCCTCTTTGCTCACCTCTTTGGAGGCTTCTTTTTCGCTTCCCTGCTCCTCTTCGCAAGAGGCTCGATTTGCTCTTCCTTTTTACTAAGGATTTCCGTGGAGGGAGACATTTATGGGTCTCTCTCTCTTTTGATTCTCCTTGAATCGGAGGTTTCCCTCCTCACAGCACCGGACTGCAGTGGCTCAGGTGGCTAAGAGGCTGACTGGGGGACGGAAGGTCAGCGGTTCGATTCCGGAGCACTGCAGGATGGAATACTTGACTCGCCTGGGGGGGGCTCAGCCCACCCCTCTACTCCTCAGGCCGGAGGGCTCGGATGGCACCCCCACAGGTGGGTGGTGGGGTTGTAGGACACAATTGCCACCAATGAGCCCAGGCTGAGGGCTCGGGCTGGGGGCGGCACAGGCCTGCTCCGCTGGGGTTCTTACCCCGCTGCTTCTTTTCCCAGCTTGGGGCATAGCGACCCACTTGGGCACGGTGCAGGTTTCCGCCCCACCATCATTACGGCCCCTCATGGGCCGGATTACTGGGCATGCCCCTATTATGGCCGGGGATTACCACATGGGTTATCCTGTATCAATTACCCGGTGGGGCCATCCGGCTCATCCGGCCCACCTTGTCCTGGTGGGTTAGATGCTGTGGATGCTCCCCTGCCTGCAATTCGGCAATGGAGGCATCAATGGTCATTGATCCACCACCTCGAATGGTGGGCGCAACAACTCGGCGGTTCCGGCCCACATGCTGGCCATGGCTGCACAGTAGGCCGCCAACAGGGTTGAGCTGCTGGAGGCCATCAGGCCAGCGTAGGCTGGCGCCTCACGGCTCCCCATCAGGCCTGGACACACGGGAACACGGAGCTAGATGGACATCACGAACTCCAACACCCACCCCGGGCCGGAACCCTCAGAGGGGGCGG
Organism: Bradypodion pumilum; assembly: GCA_035047305.1. Taxonomy (NCBI): domain Eukaryota; kingdom Metazoa; phylum Chordata; class Lepidosauria; order Squamata; family Chamaeleonidae; genus Bradypodion; species Bradypodion pumilum. The sequence goes on along the minus strand of JAWDJD010000004.1, from coordinate 295,109,731 downwards.
CTCGTGGGGGTGCACCGAGTGAGTATCCTGGTCAAATCAGCACACCTGTGACACTAGCTCATCACGCTGGGGGGGGGTTATAGTGGCTATGGTTGCAACAGGCCAATTACACTCTGGTTCTTACTGGGGTGACCCCCCCTATGCTTTTTCCTTATTTCTCTGGGCCCGTAGGGCCGGTTATGTGTTTATCCACTCCAATCCGTGCCAACGGTGGTTCTGCCAACGGCCGGTTGCTCTATGCCCCTGGGTGACCATTTGTCCTGGGCTATTAGCTAGCCTCTGTGGTTTGGGGAATATATTCACATTTTCCCCCTCCTGCAATGTGAACACACTGATTAGGGCATTAGGGGCAGGACGACGGGGTCAAGAAGTTGCCCTGTCACTGCAACCTGCTTCCCTATGGGGCCAATTGGTTACCGGCCTATTGGGCATCCATGGCAGGATATATGAGGGCCCGTCCTAATTTGGCCATTCCAATGGTCCAATGCCTGGACAATGATTGCCGGGCCGTAGTTGTTCTCCCTGGCCCGTCATGGTTAGCCTAGGTCAAGACCTTAGGCTTAGGGCGGCCCTTCACCCTGAGATGCCAGCGATGCGCCCTGCTAGCACTTGTAGTTACTATATGTGACTCTTACGTGGCAATGCTTATGCCCCGTGCGGAGTCCACTTGTGGGCAACCACCTTTGTGCCTTGATCTGGAGCTCTCAGATTGAGTTACCTGCTACCATCTTCAACGGGGGACATGTTTTGCAGGGCACTGGTGCTAGATTATGGGTTGCTCGATCAGGAGTGGGCTCTGGTGAGGCTTCGCTCCTCAAGGGCCGATCAGCCGGAAGAGGGTACTAGCCTGGCGCTGCCATATGTCCGGTTGCTCCCCCACAGGTGTTTGTGGCAGCACGTGGTTCACGCCCTGGCCTGTCGTCTGCTACCAAGCCGGGTCTACCCTGACTGAACTAGAATTGGTACCCATTCCTTCCGGTTGGGCGCCGCATCAGCTGCGGCTGCGTATGGGTGCCCAGAGCCTGACATATGTTGCATGGGCAGGTGTGGATTTGCCCAATTTTCTCTGTCTGATCGTCCCTTCACTGAATGAGTGCCTTGTTCTGCCCTCTATTCTCCCTACTTATTTTACAGACCCTGTGTGTTTCTGCACACTGGTAGTAGTGTGGCTTGTGGGCCACAACTCTGTGCACTGGGGCGGTGCAGTATGCTGCTTCGTCAGAATGGGGACCCCATCTCAGGCTACGCGTAACCACACGTATGCAGTGGTATGGTGTGCACGGCAGAGGTGGCGGAAACTGTTGACATTCCTGATGTCCATTGAGGATGCTGGGCCACCACATGTTTTAATTCTGCACCTCGGTGGCGGTGATCTTGCATGGATTGCTGGCCCAGACTTAAAGACTTCTGAGTGCAGTGACCTGGCGTTCCTTTGTCATTTATGGCCGTCTACAAGTTTGCTATGGTCATACATCATGCCGATGCAATATCATAGGCGAGACTTTGACCCAGCGATCGGACCGTGCCTGACGGTCAGTGAACAGGGCTGTTGCCTGGTTCCTTGTCTAGAATGGCTCGGGGACAGCCATTTGTCGTCTGGGGATAGGGTTACAGGAATTTGGCCTGTATTCTGGAGATGGGGTTCACCTGTCAACAAGTGGAGGCACCTCTCTTTTGAATAACGTGCAAGAGGGCCAGGTGACTGAATTGTCGGTCAAGGGGAGTGGCCCCTGCTGCAATGTGGCAATGTTGCCAAGTGGAAGGTGCCTCTCCGAGAGTCACAGGTGATGCATGGCCGCATCAACTTTGCCTGCAGAGTGGTAATACCAGGCAGTGCTTTCGCCTAGTGTCTGGGTCACGCTATGGTGGGTCTCGCTAAACGACACCGCAGGGTACGGCTGATTAGGGGTTTATGAGTGGACCTGTTGGTTTGGCTCACATTCCCGCAGGACTTCCACACTGTTTCCTTGGGAGGTCTGAGCTTCTGGTCAGCCCCAGTTCCAAGTACAGTCGGATGCCTCCAGCTCCCTGGGTGGGGGGATTTATTTAAGGACAGTGTGCCTATGGTCATTGGCCCCAGGGATGGCAGGGCACGGTTCGCTTATGCGATCTTACGTTTCTAAAAAATTTTTTCTCAATTCTGGGTACCCTTTATGCTCTGGGGGGACAGGTGCTGCGGTGGTGCACATTGTTAATGCCCAAAAACGTCTAAATCCCCTGGAGTCATGGCCTCAGCTCGCCTATTGTTCTTGGGTCCATGCGCTTTAAGGTGCTCCTTAGGGCTAAACATGTGCCAGGCATTTATAACGATATTGCTGATGCTTTATCCTGCCTGCAGATCTCCCGGTTCTGTGACTGGGCTCCAGACGCTTGGGAACTACCCCCTCCACTCCTGGCTGAGATATGGTCATTTGGCAAGGAGACGGGAACCGGGCGAGTGGCATGTCTGGGCAACTCGCATGCGCACGGCGCATCAGCATCCACTCCTTCACTTCAGAGCCTTTTGTGGGCAAAGGCAATTGCCCAAAATGTGGCCGACATTGGTCGACTAGGTTTTATAATATATACTCCGCCCTTATGATCTGGGGTTGGCTCCACGCACCATAGCCACCAGGCTTTACGCCTTGATATTCATGGCCAAGGCACGGGGCTTTCCTGACTATGCGAGGGGCATCTGCATATGCCATGTATTGGAAGGGCGGCCATGTATTGGAAGGGCGGACACGTGTACGTGGCCGCCGCCCAGACACACGTTGCCCTATTCTCACTGATATTTTGACCCACCTTGCATGAGGTTGGCATAGACGATGTTGCAGTAGGAAGGAGGAGTCTCTTTTCATGCAGCTACTGCTGTAGCTTTTTTACTGGAGCTCGACGACTCAGCGAGCTGGTCCCATGGTCAAAAGGGGATGTGTTTGGTAGGGCACTGGAACTCGAAGATGTCTATATCAACCAAGAGTGGGCTCAGTTGGGGATTCGTCCCTCGAAGGCCGATCAGCATGGAGTGGGCAGTGGTGTATACTGCTATGACGTACATATGCTGACATCGTTCCGGTTGGTGCCCTACATGCAATTGGCAGTGCCTGCTGCGTGCCCTGGCCTGTTTTTCTGCCACCAGGATGGGTCTCCCCTTAACAAATTTAAGTTCTGGAGGGTGACTGGTACCACGCTTCACAGTGTGGGGCCCGTTATGGCACCCATTCATTTAGGATAGGCGTCGCAATGACTGCGGCTGCGTTTGGGTACTCGGAGGTGGATATATGTGGGCACGTGGGGGTGTGCGTGTATTTTCCTTATATGTATGTCCCCTCACTGTGAGAGTACCTAGTTATGTCCTTAACCCCTTATTCTCTTTTACAGATCCTGTGTGTCTCCGCACACCAGTGGCAGTGGGGCTGGTGGGCCGCAGCTATGTACACTGGTCGGCAGTATATGCTGCGGCGACAGAGTGTGGACCCCAGCTTGGGCTGCGTGCATCCGCACGTATGCGGTGGTATGGTATGCGCGGCATGAGAGGGCGGGAACTGTTGCCATTCCTGATGTCCATCAGGGATGCTGGACTGCCTGATGTTCTTATTCTGCACCTCGGCGGCGATGATCTCACACGGATCACTGACCTTTCCTTAAAATGTCGAGGTGCAGTGACCTGGCGTTTTTACATCATTTATGGCCGTACACGCTGTTGCTATGGTCTGACATTGTGCCGAGACACCATTTTAGGGGAGACATGGATCTCCGTGGTTTGGACCACCCCCGGCGGTCAGTGGACAGGGCTGTTGCCCGGTTCCTTGATGGGATTGGCTTGGGGACAGCCAGTAGACATCTGAGGATAGGCTTGCAAAAAACTTTGACCTATAGGCAGGATATGGGGTCCACCTCTCAGCTAGAGGTATGTACCTCTTTCTGGAGTAGGTGCAAGCAGGCCTGGTGACCGAGCTGATGGTCTGGGGGGGCAGTGAGTCATCATGGACGCCTCCCCGTGTGGCGGTTAGCACTGGGTAAGGTAAAGATTTATGACACATAGGTATCCGGCAGGTTCGCAATTGACTGGCCAACACGTAGATAGGTACAGGGGAAACAGGTTTGGCCGGTCAAGGACGAACTATGAAAGGGGTGATGTCAGGAGCTTCACAGCCTGCATCACCTTGATATTTGAACAGATACACGTCATAGGGTGGGGTCAGTAGATAGTATATTGACTCCGGTCAACAATTTGTTTGTGTCAACAAACAAATTGATACAAATTGATACATGTAGCCAATTTCCATTGGCATTTAGGGTGGAACCTTACCAGTGCTACTGTGGCCTGCTTGCCTTAAAGAATTACAATTGGATGATACACCAATTGAAAGTGATAATTCGGACTAGGGCATTATTCAATAAAAGTGGCCCGATGCTTTTAATCCAATACCGGTGTCTGAGTCTTTCTTTGGGTGGGTGCGCCTGCAATGCAAGCGCGGTGCCAAAATGGCCACCGCGCTCTTTGCGGGGGCCCCACCCACCTGGACTCTGACATCCGGGTTAGTTAGGGGGGCTTGGCCACCCTCTTTAAAAGGGGTGGCCACAAGGCAGCCTGGCTGCCATTTTAGAAGCGACGGAGCGGAGAAGTTTTTCCCTCCACCCCCTCCCTAGTGGACAGTGTGATTTTCTGGTCACTTCGGGGCCGGGTGGGAATTTTTGCTTGAACCTGTATTGGCTCTTTGGTTCTTGGCTTTTTTGCCCATCCCACACTGTCGCTAGTATTTGAGATAGGGGGTAAGTTGACTTTGGTCACTTTTGGCGGGTAGCACTGGGTAAGGTAAAGATTTATGACACATAGGTATCCGGCAGGTTCGCAATTGACTGGCCAACACGTAGATAGGTACAGGGGAAACAGGTTTGGCCGGTCAAGGACGAACTATGAAAGGGGTGATGTCAGGAGCTTCACAGCCTGCATCACCTTGATATTTGAACGGATACACGTCAAAGGGTGGGGTCAGTAGATAGTATATTGACTCCAGTCAACAATTTGTTTGTGTCAACAAACAAATTGATACAAATCGATACATGTAGCCAATTTCCATTGGCATTTAGGGTGGAACCTTACCAGTGCTACTGCGGCCTGCTTGCCTTAAAGAATTACAATTGGATGATACCCCAATTGAAAGTGATAATTCGGACTAGGGCATTATTCAATAAAAGTGGCCCGATGCCTTTTATCCAATACCAGTGTCTGAGTCTTTCTTTGGGTGGGTGCGCCTGCAATTGGTTTCACTGTCATACTGCTGTAACAGCCATGGTGATTTTCCTGATATTTAGCCTATTTCATCCTGTTGTTACATGTCCTACACTCTGGGATGATTGAAAACACATTATGCCCCTTCTCTTTATGACTATGTTACAAGTATTAGAAAAGCACTATCATATCCCCTCTCATATCCTCATGGCTAAAAGCGCCAGTTATTTCAGTTTTTCACCATAGGGCTTGGTTTCTAGTCCCCTGATAATCCTTGTTTCCCTCCTCTGAACATGTTTCAGTTTGTTGGCATACGTCTTAAAGTGTAGTGTCCAGAACTGGACACAATACTCTAGTTGTGGTCTGGCTAGTGCCAAAATGTTGTGTCCAAGTGTTATTTGTTATAACTGCTTTGAGCACAATAAAGTCTATAGCGGAATCGTGCGCTTTTTGCAAAGGTGCCATTTTCAAATGCCTATCAAAATAGCTGATTCGTCAGCACAAACTTTCCCACTTCTCCAGAACCCCATCGAAATGTATCAACCTGTGTAACTGCCATTCCCACTGTATATAAGCTGGCCACCTTGTACATGTTCTCCAGTCTGGTATTATGAGCTGAATAATAAACCACTGTGTTTGACCAGATCCTGCTGGTCAGAATACTTCTTAAGCGCCGGACTCAACACAAATAGATTGGGATTAGTCCCTCGTGAGTTCTGGAGGCTATACATACTAAAATAGCAATAGTCATTTTTGCAGCAATAGTCATTTTTGCAGGCATCTTTCACTGTTGACTCATATTCAGATTGTGATCTACAATAATTCAAAGATCCTTCTCACTTGTTGTGTTCCTGAGTCAAGTATTCCCTATCTTGTAATGCTGTATTTGTCACACACCCTCATTCCCAGTTGAGTAATGAATATAGTTTAGTTTATTGCATTGGTCACTGACCATGGCAAAGTATAAAAATAAAAAAAACCAATCAAAACTAGGATATACCATGAACACAACAAGATTAATACATACTAAGATTGCATATATAAGAGGTTTGTTGTTGTTCAGTCACACAGTCAATTCCGATCCTTTGCGACCCTATGGACCATTGACCACCAGGCACCTCTGTCCTCCACCATCCTCCTCAATCCATCCAGCTCTGTGCCCATTGTGTCCACAATACCATCTAGCCATCTCATTTTTGTCCACCCCTTTCTTCTTTTGCCCTCCACCTTTCCCAGCATCAAGGCTTTCTCAAGTGAATCCTCTCTTCTAATTTGATGTCCAAAGTACTTTAGCTTCATCTTTACTATTTGACCTTCTAATGAGCAGTCAGGGTTGATTTCTTTTAGGATTGACTTGTTTTTTCTCCTCGCTGTCCAGGGTACTCTCAAAACTCTCCTCCAACACCACATTTTGAAGGCATCTATTTTTCTGTGCTCAGCTTTCCTAATGGTCCAGCTCTCACAACCATACATTTTCACTGGGAATACCATTGCTTTGACTATGCAAATTTTTGTTTGCAAGGTTATGTCTCTACTTTTCACTATATTCCCCAGGTTTCTCATAGCTTGTCTCCCAAGCACCAGTCGCCTTTTTATTTCATGGCTGCAATCTTCATCTGCAGTTATCTTTGCTCCCAAGAAAGTAAAATCTGTCACTGCTTCTACTTCTTCCCCATCTCTTTTCCAGGGACTGATAGGCCTGTTGCCAATATCTTGGTTTTCTTGATGTTGAGTCTCAAGCCAGCTTTTGCACTCTCTTCTTTCAACCTAAGCAGCAGCTTCTTTAGGTCTTCCTCACTTTCTGCCATTAGGGTAGAATCATCTGCATATCTCAAGTTGTTGATATTTCTCCCAGCAATGTTCATCCCAACTTGTGATTTATTCAACCCTGCATTGCACATTATGTGTTCTGTGTATAAGTTGAATAAGCAGGGTGACAAAATGCAGCCTTGTCTTACTCCATTTCCTATTCCAAATCACTCTGTCATTCCGTATTCTGTCCTAACTGTTGCTTCTTGACTCATGTACAGATTTCTCATGAGGCATATAAGGTGTTCTGGTCTTCCCATATCTTTAATTACCTCCATATTTTGTTGTGGTCCACACAGTCAAAGGCCTTGGTGTAGTCAATGATGTCATGGTTTCCACATGCGACCTTGTCTTAATTTTAAGGTGACATTTGATCCATGTAGAGTTAAGATACATTTTGCATTTTTCTTAGGATTAGAAATGCCAATTTTCATTTTTCAAACACATTGCTATGCCAGGCTGTTAGCCTGACATTACAATGTATAAGTAGAATAGAAGCCTTCCCAAAGGGAGGAGGGAAAAGTGAGTCTCCAGGATTGGACACATTCCAAGAAAAACACCTGCAGTCCCCACGAGAGTACTGAGTGAGAGCCAGGTCACATGACCACACCACGAGGGAGATGACGCCTCCCTTCCTGTCAATCAAACTGATTGCCTGGACACCTGTTAGAATAAAACTTTCCCAGAGAAAGCAAAGGTGGGGGCCACATGTCAAACAGATGACACTTGCACCTGCAAACTGTCCCTTTCTCATGGGAACCAAAGGTACTTTCTCATTAGATCACCACATTCCAAAACTCCTTTTCTCTATAAAAAGGACTGAATTTGTTCATTCGGAAGCCACTCCTGAGACAAGGGGAAACCCTTGTCTGTTGTCACCATGATCTTGATTTCAGCGGGAGCCCTTGCCAGTTGGCTCTCCAAAATGACTCTTCAGGTCTAACTCTGTGCCATGAGGGGCTGAACTGCCCCTAAAACTTAAGAAGCATGTAACCTGCTAGGGAGCTAGCAAGATATTTTATTTCGTTTATTTGTTTTATTGGATTGTGTTCTATAGTGTAGATAATTTTAAGATCTGTATCCCGTATTGTGTTCCTTCAATAAATCTTCAAAAGTCAAGCCGTGTGTTGCCTGCCTTTGTAAACAAGAAGAAGGAAGCCCAGCAGAGCTGAAGTAACTCCGATGTGTCCTCATCGCTTCCAGCCAGACGGAAAGAGGTGAGAGGAATAGCTCTGTCTTGGAAAGGGAGGGGAAGAGTAGCAACTCTAAGAAGCCTAGCTTCTGCCCAGTGATTTATATTACCTGCCATATGCAGAAGGCTACTCTGTCTCTGTCCCCAGCGAATCGGGCTAGGGTGAGGAGTGCCGGGTGTCCCCAAGAAAATTCTGGGTGCCCAACAGAGCCTTTATGAGGCATGTTCCTCCCCCTACATCCCCGATAAATGAAACAGAAGAAGACTTGCTTCTGATATTCCTTTGTTTTCTCCATGATCCAACGTGTGTTGGCAATGTGGTCTCTAGTCTGCCTGCCTCTTCGGAACCCAGCCTGCACTTCTGGTAATTCTCTGCTGAAGTCTATCCTGTATTATCTTGAGCATCACCTTGCTGGCATGTGGGATGAGTGCAATTGTTCGATAATTTGAACATTCTTTGGCATTATCCTTTTTTTGGGATCGGAACATATACTGATCTTTTCCAATCTTGTGTCCATTGTTGTGTTTTCCAAATCTGCTGGCATATAGAATGCAATAATTTGATTCCATCATCTTTTAGGGCTTTGAAAAATTCAGCTGGATTACCATCATCCCCACTAGCTTTGTTGTTTGCAGTGCTTTTTAGGGCCTTTCTCACTTCACTCTCTAGGATGTCTGGCTCATTTTTATTCATTCATTCATTCATTTATTTATTTATTTTTACAACATAATAAAAAAACGACAATCATACATAAAAAATCTGAACAAATATAGACAATTTATAACTAATTTCATACCTATACAATACCAAAACTAAATAATGATAAAAGAAAAAAAGACAAGAATAAACATCTCTGGAAAATGCCAGTGGATTATGACTTATTTCTTGTATCTTTCATACCATTATCAAAAATCCAAACAGTTTTTAATATTTATTCTTATTATTACTTAAACCTAGTCTAATTTCACTTCAAAATCTACACAGTTTAATATATCTGTTAAGTCAAACTTCTAAGTCATGAATTTTTTTAAAGGTTTCCCTTGCTCGAAAGCCAGTCGTATCCGACTCTAGGGTGCAGTGCTCATCTCTGTTTCAAAGCCGAAGAGCCAGCACTGTCTGCTTCTGCAGGCGTTTCCGTAGTCATGTGGCAGGCATGACTAGACACCGGAGCACACGGAACGCTGTTACCTTCCCACCGAAATTGTCCCTATTTATCTACTTTGCAATTTCTTGCTTTTGAACTGCTAGGTTGGCAGGAGCTGGGACAAAGAGAGGAGCTCATTCTGTCCTGCAGTACTCGGGAATCGAACTGCTGACCTTCCGCATCCAAGTCAGCGCCTTAGCCACTTGAGCCACTGCAGTCCTACTATAACAAAAAAGGAAAATACTGGCAAATTTCAATAATAATAATTTTAAAAAGAAATAAGAATTAAACACCCAGTGCTTTATACACTGCCCTGGAAAAACCAGAGTGTCACTCTATTTTCTTTTACAAAAACTCATTTGATCGGGTACAGGTCTATTCTTTTCATTGCCTTTCAAAGAGTAATCCACAAATGCTTGCCAAATATTCCAAAATCTATTCTCTTTCACAATACCCTTTTTAACATTTATCTCATATGTTAATTTGTCATTCAGTGCTAGATCCCACATTTCCTTGTACCATTCCTCAATTTTCATATTCACATCATTTTTCCATTTTCTAGCAATACACAATCTACCTGTTGTCAACATTATTTCTAGTAACTCTTTTTTTATCTTTGCTTAAATTTGTACCTTCCACATCTGTCAGCATGATGGTATTTGGTCCCAACTTTATTTCCCCCCCATAATTTTGCTTATCTCATTTTCAATTTCCCCCCTGAAATCCTTTACCACGTTGCAACTCCACCACATGTGTTCATATGTACCCAGTGCATTCTTACAACGCCAACACATTTTGTCTTTCTTATTATCTATCTGATGTAATCTCATTGGTGTCAAATACCATCTCCACAACATTTTATAATTGTGTTCTTTGACTCTGACAGACATAGTTCTCATAATTATTTTCTTCAATTTATTTGTCCAATTCTGGTCCTCTGTCTTCATCTTTAAATCCTGTTCCCAACTTGCTTTCAATTCCTCCTGTGGATTACCTTCCTTATTTATCATTATATTGTCTCTACAGGCCCGTATCCAGTCTCTCACCAGAAAAACTCCATTCTCATCAAGTACTTCTTTAATCCTTTTATTAATTTTTATTGGGAAATTTGCCATATCCTCCAATTCAATAATTGGCGAAAAATCTAGTACCAATTCCCTTTTTACTTTTTTTCCATGTTCCCAGTGTTGCCTTCATCATTTTATTTTTAACAACTACTTTCTCCATACTCCCTCCTAGAAAGACCATTTTTCCTATATGACTAAACTCTTTCATTTCAATTTCTTCTCAAATTACCCTTTCTCTAGCCAAGATCTTCACAACATTCTTAATTTGAAAAGCTTGATAATATGTCATCAAATTTGGCATCCCTAATCCCCCCTCCTTCTGGGATAAATACCAATTTTTTTGCCAATCGAGGCCTTTTCCCCCCCATTACAAAAATTATTTATCATTTTTTTGGAACTCCTTAATTTCTTTGTCCTTCATTTGAATTGAAAGGGCATCGAATAAAAAATTAATTCTTGGTAGTAACATCATTTTACATATTGCAATTCTTCCAAACCATGACAGCTTCAATTTTTGTAATTGTTGTATTCTAGCCTTAATTTCTTTTTTTAATTTTTCGTAATTCAATTTCTTAAGCTCTTCGAATTTATTTGAAATATTTATCCCCAAGTATTTAAAATTATCCTTAATTTGTAAATTGCACTTTCCCTTTATCCTTTGCTGTTCTTCCTTACCCATATTACACAATATCATTTCTGATTTATCCCAATTAATTCTCAAACCTGTCATTTCCTCAAAGTCCTTCAACTGCGCTTGTATTCCATCCAGTGTTTTCCTGGGGTATTTAGCTATTATCAAAATATCATCCGTGTATAAGCTTATCTTGTTACCTAGAACTCCTTCTATTTCTTTATCTTCCCTTACGGCTTTCACCAACAACTTCATTGCCATAATAAACAAAATTGGAGACAAAGGACAGCCCTGTCTTGTACCTGCTTCTAAATTCACTTCTTCTGTATCTTCATCATTTACCCTTACTACTGCTGTACCTTGTTGGTATAGTTGTCCAATTATCTTTCTAAATTTATCCACAAATCCATAGCCTTTAATTATCTCATTAATTGTTACCCATTGCAAAGAGTCAAATGCCTTACAAATATCTAGGGATAAGAAACCTACTTTATCTTTTGTTTGTCCTACCGTGTCAATTAAATTTACAACTCTTCTCGTCTGGCTCAAGTTAAATGTTCTCATCATTGTTATTATCAGTGGTGTTGAGCTCCTTTTTGTAGAGTTCCTCTGTGTACTCTTGGCATCTTTTCTTAATCTTTTCTGCATCAGCTAAATCCTTGCTGTTTTTGTCCCTTATCATGGTCATTTTTGCTTTAAATATTCCCTTGATTTCTCCATTTTTTTAAAAAAGATCTCTAATCCTACACCTTATGATGTTTTCCTCTATTTCTTTGCATTGTTCATTTATGTAGGTTTCTTTATCTCTCCTTGCTTTTCTTTGAAATTCTGTATTCAGTTGGTTGAATTTTTCCTTTCTCCTTTGCCTTTTGCATTCCTTCTTTCCTCTGCTATTTTAAGAGTCTCATCAGACAACCACTTTGCTTTCTTCTTCTTTTCTTTTGGTATGGTTTTCCTTGCTGCCTCCTGTATGATGTTCTGTGCCTCTGTCCATAATTCTTCAGCTACTCTGTCTATCAAATATAAGCCATTAAATCTGTTCCACACCTCCACTGTGTATTCCTTAGGGATGTTGTCTAGGTCATACCTGTCTGGCCTAATTGTTTTCCCTATTTTCTTTACTCTAAGCCTGAATTTTGCAATCAGTAGATTGTGATCTGAGCCACAGTCTACTCTAGGTCTTGTTTTTGCTGATTGTATGGTTTCGATGTTGGCCATCTGGTGATGTCCATGTGTAAAATCTCCTCTTGTGTTGCTGGAAGAGGGTGTTTGTTATGACCAGTGTGTTCTCTTGGCAGAACTCTATTAGCCTTTGCCCTGCTTCATTCTGTGTTCCAAGACCAAACTTGCCTGTTATTACATTTACTTTTTTATTTCCTACTTTGGCATTCCAATCTCCTATGATAATGTGGACATCATTTCTTGGTGTCTGTTCTATGAGGTGGTGTTAGGTCCTCATAGAACTGACCAACTATGGCTTCATCTGCACCAGTAAAACTTTACATATAAAACAATTTAGTATTGTTAAAATGTAGGAAATACTGTTATGGGTGCCTTTGGTGTGTTTTATCAGTTTCAGTCATACTGTTGTGCCAAATCTGAAAGCTAATTTGTAAGAATACATTTCTCCCTGCATCTAGCAGCCTTTACTGCAAATTGGGCAACTTTTTTTTGTCATGTATGGATCTGTGCCTTGGAGCAAGAAGGTCAATGTTTCTTTTGCTTCCCACTGTTTCCTTCTCATTAGCAAGGGGACTATATAGTGCTTTCTAATGTCAGCATACAACTGACAGCACAGAATATAATGAGTTGCATCTTCCAGAGTTGGTGACCCACAAATACACAGTCTTTCTTGGACTGATATGCCATGGAAGTTTCCCAATTTCATTACTGATTCCATTTGTTCAAAGTGCAATCTGGAAGGAGCTTTCTGGTATTCCATTTTCATAGGGCATGTCAGGTATTTTTCATATTGATGTTGATGTTTTCTGCCTGCTAACAATATGACAGTTTTTAAAGATCTAATGGGAGATATGTCAGATTGGGCTCCAACATCTGAAACTCGTTGAAGCCTAACAAGATTTTTTAAAATTCTATTTCTGTCTTCCACGGCATTACCTACTCCACCCAATTTTGTGTCATCCACAAACTTTATAAGTATTCTCTGCACTCCCTCATCCGAGTAATTAATGAACATGTTAATAGGCAACAATGTTTTATTTTGATGACAGATAATTTTCATGCCTCTGGCATCTGGTTATTGCTAGGAAGATTGAAAATAGTCTTGCAGTTTTGTAGTTGTAATGATTTAGAACAAGCAAAATGTAGCCAAATGCTCTAAACACTCTTTTTTTCATCATGTCGCTATTGCAGAATTCTTTGTACAATAAGGTCTGAAACATTTGCATTCCAAATGCTGCAAGTTCCTCAGGTCTTTGTCCAATGATTCCAACATTTGGAAAAGACCCGTAAATGGCTGACAAAACTTTAACATTATAGTTCTACGCTTGGTTCAGTGTATCAGCAAATAGCTAATAGCATTCAGTCTATAGCAGTGGTTCCCAACATGGTGAACACGCCCCACATAGCCTAAATCAATACATTGGCTAATCAGTGCTTGGCTGATCAATACATTAGCTGATCAGTGCTTTGGGGAATTGACTTAGACTTAGACTTCTGGGAATTGAAGTCCAGAAATCAAAAGTTGGGATACACTGATCTAGAGTGTTGATTCCAGTTTTTAATTCCATGTGTAGCATTCCAAGATTTCTGCAGTCTTCAAGTATCCAACGTCAAACATAGCTTATTTTGGCAGCTTTAAAACATCTGCTCAGAATTATTTGGGAATGCTTTAAATTAAGGTTCCAAAAATTAAGTACATAGTTCAGAGGAGCTGTGGTGGCTCAGCGGTTAAGCAGCTCGCTTTGTTAGCTGGAAAGCTGGCAAGTCAGCAGTTCAAGTTCCGGGTACTGCATGGCGGATTGAGCGCCCGTCTCTGTCCCAGCCCTTGGGGACATGAAAGGAGCCTCAATCAGGCGTCCCCTGGGTGGAGTTTCTTCTGCAAAAATTCTTTCAACTCATTACTGTTGATAAAATAAAAATCAGTCATTGAAAACACATTTCATGAAGATCAATAATTATGTTATTGAAATCTACTTACTACATTGTCCCCAGTTTTATGTAAATAGGTTTTATGTAGAAGCACAGATTTAATAAACCAAGTTATTAAAGTTTAGTTCATAATAAAAATGACTAGTATAACTGGCTTTGCTGTAAACCACTTATTGCCATTTTATAGTAATACATTTGAAAAACTTTGCTAAAGTGAAATGTAAACAATTGCCGATGCTTAGAATGCATTCATGTATTTGAAAATCATGAATTTGAAAATCAATTAAAAATGTAATGGCATTTCTAGTTTCATATTTACCAATTTTAACCTGCTGGTTCATGTAATTTTCTTGTGCATTTCTCATGCCAACCCACTAAATCGGTCCAGTGTGCATGCATGTCTACCTACAAAAACAAATGTGCACCAGTGTCACAATTTGCCTCCCAGATCCAGTCTTTGCCTAAACAAAGGCAAACAAATATTGGGACTCAATTCAGCCTGTGCCTTTTGGGAGGTCCTCTGATCCTGTCTCTGTGCCTATGCCAACATTTGTGCAATTCTGGATATCTTGCCCCCTGCCACCATTCTCTTGAATAAGGAGACATAAATTGATACAACCTGCATACTTTAGGGGTTGGAGCTGACCTTAACAATAAGGTTCAATGTTCAAAACTACACCTATCTTCTCAGGTGCAGGGGTCAGGCATCTCCAACATGTGCTTGTTTTCTTTTATTTCCTTGGGTGAAGAGAAGCAAGACATCCCTGATAAATTAAAACTGTGGAATCTAAATGAACCATTCAAGAATGCAATAATGCAATAAATTAGGCCAAAGCCTTAGGCGATTGCCTACTGAGGCAATATACTATGCTATCAGTATTATCCCCTACTAAGCCAAACACATCAAAAAGCACAGCAAGCGGAAACACAACCTAGTGACTTCATGCACAGATCTCTCAACACTGAAGTGTACAAGGATGATCCTTGGGTTTCACAGAGGGGTGAGGAAGTGAAGTTCATAGTTTCCTTCACCGATACAATCTCACACCATTTCCATTATAAGCAATTGTCATGTTCTCTTTCCCATTCCCCACTTCTGAACATCATACTTCTGTTCTGTTTTGTTTTTAAATGTTCTGAACTGTTTCATCCTGGATTTTTCTGGCTGCTGATCTCTGCTACAATCAGCCACAGACTCTCTTCTCCAACTTGTGATAAAGATCATCCTCAATCTATCAGCATTTTTGCATTTGTCAGAATCCAATACACAGCCATAGTTCTCAGTTTTTATGTTGTTGTTTTTACTCAGCATCCATAACAGTATATGGAACAAAAAGGTGTAACACTCTGGATATACTGAAAACATCCCAATTCCATTCCACAGCTGTTTATATGATAAATTTGCACCACAGTTTTAAGTGTATAAGTGAAAAAGATACTTTGGTCCTGCTGCCAAAGCCACCATTTCAAGTCATTCATCCCTAGATATGAACTAGACTTCCCACTCATAAGACTTCAGCATAGAAGAAATACACAAGGAACAAAGAAGGTAAAAAACCAATGTACGGTGCCCTGGACTCTGGCCGCTGATGGGAGAGCCACAACACCGGCATACCGGACAGCCCCTCCTCCCTCCGCCCCTCTCCTTGGCGGGGGTTTAAGAGGCGGCCATGCTGGAGCAATGCCAATGGCGCCCTGGACTCTGGCAGCTGGTGGGAGAGCCCCAACACTGGCATCCCGGACAGCCCTGCCTCCTCCGCCCCTCTCCTCGGTGGGGGTTTAAGAGGCAGCCACGCTGGAGCAATGCCGACAGCGCCCTGGACTCTGGCACCTGCTCTATGGCTTTAAGACTCTGCCACTCTTGCTGCCATGGATGCCGCAGACATCAGGGACGTCGGGGATGTTAGTTGGGCTCCGTGGATAGTGTTGAGCCCAGTGTTTATGGGCAACATTGACCCCAGGATCTGCTGGTAGCGTTGAGCCCGGGCTCTGCTTGAGGACCTTTAGTTTTTAATGATGTTTTTATTATGATTGTGAACCGCCCTGAGTTGGCCTTGGCCAAGGGGTGGTATAGAAATTGAAATAATAATAATAATAATAATAATAATAATAATAATAATAATAATAATAATAATAATAATAATAATAATAATAATAATAATAAAAAATAAGAATAAGAATAAGAATAAGAATAAGAATAAGAATAAGAATAAGAATAAGAATAAGAATAAGAATAAGAATAAGAATAATATACAGCCTTGGGGTGGTTGCATGCATTAAGTCTCTGGGATGTGCTACTTGCTGAATACATGTTTATTTGCTTGCTTCTAAATAGCCTGAATATGTATTTGTAAATAAAGCAGAAACTCTGAACCAAAGCAAACTAAACCCTGCAGTACTTACTCTGGAACTTCTCAGCATTTGCAGGTAGCAAATGAGTGGAAGACAATATTGATTTCCTTCTAAAACCAGGTAAAGCACTGATTGAATAGGTCAAGGTCGATTTCACCCTTGCTTGAAAGCCAGCCGTATCCAACTCTAGGGTTCAGTGTTCATCTCCATTTGTAGCCAAAGAGCCAGCACTGTCTGGGCTGTTCAAATTATAAATGCAGGAAGGAGTTTTCCCTTTCTGCTTGAAAGAAACAATAATTCAGCCCATTTGGGGAATGGAGAATAAAATATGGCTTCTGACAATATAAACAACTTTTGGCCAGCTGCCAACTTACCTTTTTTAGGCAAGATGATCAGAAGGGTAGAGGGCTAATCAGCTGTAGGGGTTATTGGATAAAACCAATTGCTATGATCCATTCCAGTCAGGGTTTAGACCTATTCACAACACCAGAACTGGCTGCTCTGCAAGGTTACTTACTGCACACTGTGAGGGAGGTACTTCATCCTTCCTGGTGCTCTTGGACCTCTCAGTGGCTTTTGATACCGTTGACTGTGGTATCCTTCTGGAAAGGCTTTCAGAGTTGGGCATTGGGGTCTTATGATGCTTCCAGTCTTTCGTTGACGGCCAAACACAGAGAATCCAGCTTGGGGAGGTTGCTTTAGCCCCTCGGATCTTCCAATGTGGGGTTACATAGGGGTCGTAACAGGGGTCGGTCATCTCCCCAATGTAATCTAACATCTATGTAAAAAAGGTATTGGGTAAGGTCATCTGGAGATTTGGGGCTTGCTGTCATCAGTATGCCGGTGAGACACAGCTCTATCTCTCCTTTACTTTTTCTGGAATGGATGCAAATCAATATCTTGAGTATTGCCTGTCCTCAATTACTGTTGAAGCTGAATCCCAATAAGATGGAGGTCATGTCTTTGATGTCCAACTGTGGGGCCTTGGGCCTTCTTTGGATTAGATAGCTCTTAAGTTGAAGAACCAGGTCTGGATCCAGCATTGAAGGTGGAGGCTCAAGTAGCTGCCATAGAGCAGCCAGTAAGATTGTAAGATTGACCAACTGTGTGCCTTTTTGGATAGGAAATATTTGAAAACAGTGATTCATGCATGTGTAGTCTCAAAAATTGACTACTGTAATGCTCTCTATGTGGGGCTGCCCTTGTCCCTGATACATAATTTTCAGTGGGTACAACTTGGTTGTTATGTGGGTTGAGAAAATATTATCACCTCTCCCCAACTCTAGCTGGGCTTCACTAGTTCTGATGTCAATATCAATCAAAGGATTTTAACACTCGAAATCAGTGGTGCCCAAACCTTTTTTTCCACGGGCCGGTCCTGCCCCCAACACACAAGTGCGGGGGCCGGAGGCAGGCTGCTCCCACTGCTGCTGACAGTTTTGAAATCAGCAGTGGTGCCAGTGATCGCGCTTTGTCCTGGCTGCTCCTTGCAGCCTCTTGCTCGGTCCCAACCCCTCTGCAGCCTTTGCCAAAGCCGATCGCCATGTGAGGAAAATCTTTGGAGCCTCCTCTGTTTCAAAATCCGCTGCGCTGGAAGGGAAAACCTGGTGCACTGCAGTGACATCACCCCGGGCACACCAGGGGGCTCTCCTAGCGCCGTGGATTTTGAAACAGAGGAGGCTCTGAAGATTTTCCTAACACAGCGATTGGCTTTGGCAAAGGTTGCAGAGGGGATGGGACCGAGCAAGAGGCTGCTGATGTCAGGCAGTGGGGGCGGGTGGAATGGTGGTTCACGGTGATGCCATTGGCATGAAATTGTTTAAGGCATGACCTCTTCTGCCTCCATGATCATTGGGAATCAGAATAGTGGAGTGGTTCCTCCTCTGCTCATTTTGCCGTTGGGCCCAATATGATGGTTTCCAGTGGCATTTCCTTCACTGAGGGAGCCATCACCCCACCTAAAGGGGCTCATCCATCCATAGCCATTGGCCCCACCTATATAACAAGGATTTTAATGGCATACGTTTTGTTAGTTCGATTGCTTGAATTAAAATGACAATTTTCATTGTTGAATTTTTCTTTGCAGAGGCTATTTTGATTATACTTGGCAGTAAAAGCTGTTAATTGACTGACATTGTATTTCAGTGTAAAGCCCTTAGCCAAAATTACAACTCAAACCAAGTAATTAAATCAACACAAATCTGTTGGTTTTGAAATCTGTATGTGTAACTCCATCTACCATTCTAGTGCCATAAGACAAGTTGTCGGCTTATATACACATCATCATCACTCAGCAACAGCAACATGAAGTGATGATCTTCACATGTAGAGCAGCCTTCTCAAATAAAATCCATCTGACTTCTATCAAATGAGAGTCATGTTATTATAATGACTCATATGAACTATTCAAAGTACGTCATGACGTGAATGTAGTGAAGGGACATGCAAGCTATAGAGCAGGACTTGGCAAGATCATGTCTATTTTGGACCTTAATTCTCCTAAATCCTGTCAAAGGTTTATTACAACCTCATGTATTGCCTGCAGTTGGAGTGAGTGGGAGGGACTTTTCAGGGGTAGGGTATCACATCTATCTATCTATCTATCTATCTATCTATCTATCTATCTATCTATCTATCTATCTATCTATCTATCTATCTGTTGCTGTTGATCTGCTTGGTTGGTTGCTAGCATCCATGCATTAGAGAAAGCGGCATGCCTTGTCTGTATTTCCAAGTAACTGTAAGTAAAGAAACTGTTTTTATTCTTTCACCTAAATATTACTCAGAGGAGTTATTAAGACTGAGAGTGCCAGTAAAAGAGAAAGGGGTGGATTTCGGGAGACTCAAAGCTATTCTCTGTTCTTCTACTGAACAGCTAAAGGGAATTTTACTCAAAATTCAAATCTCTGCAACAACTCTCAGGCAATATGCTCCATTATCATTGATTATAGAAGTTTAATCCACAACATTGCAAGGACACTGGGTTGCCTATGAAATGGTATATTCATTTAAATAACAAGTAAGTGAACCAGCTGTTTTTATTTAAGATGTTAGCAAATTTAAGAGGCAAGTCATTATTTAATGGATGAAATGGGTATTTCAACTGTGCTTTGTGTATGCATACTTTTTCCACTAACAGGTAGACATCATGTCACACAGTGATTTTTATCACCTCTATGTGCCTCTTTGGTAGACTTTAGTCATTCATGAGCTCTCTTAGTTTCACCCAGAAAGCTGACATCATTTTTCTGCAGTTTATGAGAAAATGGTCTGAAATTTCAGACTGCAAAATTAGAATGGGCTTCTATTTCCCATAAATACAGACACCCCCTCTCTTTTTAATTTTCTTTTTTTTTAAAGTAACATTCTCTCAACCAATCCCAGTGGTTTACAGACACATTCCATAAGTGGGTAGGGTGAGAGGTACATTTACAGATTAACCAGCTACATATCAATACATCAATGTTAAGTTCTCAAAAAGGAAAGAGACTACATTGCTGTTTCAGGAACATGAGCCTTCCCTGGGTCCTCAATTTAAAAGCCCATTACCAAAATAAGCATTACTCCCTTTCCCCCATCTCTCTTGGGTTTTACCTTTTTACCATGCACTCTGTATATAAAAACCTGTGTCTTAATTATTATGCGCCAAGTGTTCAGGAAGTCGATTGTAATCCACCAAAGCTTAAACCATAATAAAACTGTTAGTCTTTAAGATGTCTTTGAAGCTGTGCCAGTTTGGGGGCATGGTAGCATAGCACCACAGCTAAATCACAGCTTGGCAGGCAGATACAGTGATACCTCATACAACGTCCAAACTTGGTTCCACAACTTTGGACTTTATACGGATTTGGACTTTGTATGAGGCATGCAAAATCCTAGCCACGATGCCTCATACAACGTCCAAATCCTTGCTGCGATGCCTCATACAACATCGTTTCCATAGAGATACATTGTACTGTAACAGCACAGACTTCAGGGCAAAGTCAAGGAAACAGACAGGAAACTGACAGAACTTTAAGAAATCATTGTCTAAAGGATAAAAACTATGGTTTCCCCATGCCCATCGGGCATGGAAACGGCTCTTGCAGAGGCCGCTTCGGGAGGACGCTCCTTGAGCCGCGGGCTCTGCGGGCAGGCAAATTAAGGGGGGTGAATAAAATATAGGGTTTGATTCACCCAATTACATGACCTGACCGACGATTCTGCAAGGTAGGCTAATCACTAACTCCAGTGACTGATCAGGTAAACACTCATCTCCTGGCCGAGGAAAATCCCCGGTGCAAACAGTGCAGATGTTTGCCCATGGCTAAGCCCTAAAACAATGGTCTTCCTCGTCCCGTGTTTGTCCGAAATAATTAACTTCCCCTTTGAGAGGTTTCCCAATTAACCTGAGTAAACAAGGTGATGTGATTGACTTTCGGGTGATGGTTTTTTCTACCTGCCTTCTGATCTATATAAGGTGTATGTATTTTCCCAATAAACCACTGATCTGATCTCGCTCCTGTTGCCTCGTGTTGTCATTGATCAGTCTCCTCCGGGATCCAACGCCACCCTAGCGGCCAGACATCGCTACAGCTGGTGACCCCGACGTGATTTACTCGTGAGTAAGGGACCCCGGAGAGGTCTACTCGTGAGTAGCGATCCCCACGGTCCAGTTCCACGCTTGAACCGCGACCCGCCAGCCCGGAGGATAGCGCGGCGCTCTGGTCGGCAGCCAGCCGGACAGAGAGCGGCCCGCCGCGAGGCATTCCAGAGAGACATTCCTACCGCTTCCTCCCCGCTTTCGAGAGGTTTGCCATAGAGGGAAACGCGTTCCGCTCAGGGCAGCTGTGAGCCCCTGACATCGCAGAGGCCGATAGAAGGGCCCGTGGCAGAAGGTCCACGCTCCGAGGTCTACCCCAGACACCCGACGCCCGAACCTGTTGCCTGCAAAGACGCGTCGACTCGTCCCGAGGAGGATTCTTCCGGAGACCCAATCGCAGGTAATATGGGGACTTGTTCTCATAGACCAAGTCCGTCCGCTAGCCAAAGAACTCGGGAAGAGGAGTTCAGAATCCTGGCCAGGGTTTTTAAGTTACGCTTTCACAGCAGGGAACTAGCGAGACTTTTGGCGTACCTCAGGGAACACTGCCTACTTTACCCAGAAGTAGGTACATTAACTCTGAAGCTCTGGGATCAGATAGGAGACTGCATTCAGCAAACCCCGAAAGCTCCAGGAGGGATAGTCCGCACATGGAGGAAGTGTAGGAGACTCTTAGAGCAGATCGAGCCAGTCCGGGTAGAGGCCAAAGAACCCCCGTTAGTTGAGCCATCAGGCAAGCCAGTCGAGCCAACTGCGCCCACGGCACTCTATCCGTCAATTAGCTATCGGCAGAGTAGCGCAGGGAGCGTCCCCGCGGTGACAGCTGCAGACGTCACCGAGGGAACGCAAGGAATGAGAGGCGCTGGTGCTTCTCTGACAGCTCCCGGCTCCCTAGTCGTGAAGAGTGCCCTTCAGCGCACAGCTGAGATAGAACTTAAGAAGGGGGAATTGTCAGCTGAACAGCTAGCTGAACTCAGACAGATTTGCCCCATCCGCTTGGAGATGGACGCGCTCACGGGCGCACAGCAGGTAGTACACTCCCCAGTCCCGTACAAGCTCCTCATGGCCTTACGGAAAGCAATTTCAGAGACAGGGCTCCAAAGTCGTTTTACGAGGGGCACGCTTCAGCAAGTGTGCGAAACCACCATGTGGATTCCTCATGATTGGAAAGCCGTCATGAGGATGATGCTTACCCCCAGCCAGTACATGATCTGGGACAGCGAGTTCCGCCTAGAGGCGCAAGCTCGGGCTGCCAGGATGGGAGGCGCGGTAATCCCTGACCAGTTGTATGGTTCAGGTGCCTTTGAGCCCATCAACGCTCAAATCAACTTGCCTCTCGCCACCCTAGAGATGTCAGCCGAAGCAGCCTATAGGGCATACTTCAAGGTCCCAGCGTCTGGCAAAACGGCCAAGAACTACACCGCTATTAAGCAAGGAGCCCAAGAGCCCTACATGGACTTCATCAATCGCCTGGAGGAAGCAATTAGCAGGCAGATTGACAATGAGCAGGCCCAACAAGAGCTCATGATTAAGTTAGCCAAGGACAACGCCAACTTGGACTGCCGTAAAGTCTTGCAGTCCCTGGGCAATCGCCCAGACTTGACCTTAACGGAAATGATCCGAGCATGCTCCGACGTTGGCACAGACTCCTACAAGATGGGTCTGCTAGCGGCAGCGGTGCAGGGAGGAAGAAGACCTAATGGCAAGAGCAAAGGGGCATGTCACACTTGTGGCAAGATCGGTCACTTCGCTAGGGAGTGCCGATCCAAGGGGGGCGGACAAAAGTCCGGCCGTCCCAAGGCTCCGAACACCCCCTGCCCGAAGTGCAAGAAAGGCTACCATTGGGCCAGGTATTGCCCGAGTTCGGGAAACCGGAATCCGGGCACGTCTCTGGCCCCAGTCCAAACAGAGGCTTCCTTCACCCAGATCCAGAACTCCCCAGATTTAGACTAGATTCCAGGCACATTCCAGGCACTGCGAGGGCACAGGCCAGCCCCAAGGGCAGCACAGGGCTAGAATTGACTTGCCAGGCGGACGTTACATGCGATCTGCCAGGCACAGTCTATCTAGTCGACACTCAATACATGGGACCCCTGCCCAGAGGCTTCATAGGCTTAGTTTTGCCCCGTAGTGTAGCTGGAGCACGCGGGATTTTTATAATTCCAGGAGTCATTGACTCGAATTTTTCAGGCATTCTCCAGGTCCAGCTTTGGACACACCTGCCCCAAACTATCCACAAGGGAGACACGTTAGCGCAACTGATCATGGTTCCTTGTCACTCGCCAGCAGGCAGCCAGGGAAGGCTCAGGGACAGCTCAGAGTCCGGTTCAGCAGGCCGCTCGAGCGCGAGTGAGGCAGTGCAAGGATACCAGGTCTTAGCGACAGTGGAGACCAACATTGAGTGGAAGCAGCGCCCCGTTATCGAGGTATTTTTGAACAAAAGGGTGTTCTCAGGGTTACTCGATACCGGAGCGGATGTGACAGTGATAAGCAGGAGCCAGTGGCCAAAAGAGTGGGCCATTGAGCCGGTCTCCGATGTGTGGGGGGTAGGAGGCGTTCAGGAAGCGTTTAGGAGCCGAGAGTGGGTAGAAGTCACAATCCCAAGGGCTGACGGCACGGCGGTAATTCGGCCGCACATTCTTGACGTGCACGTCAATCTTTGGGGGCAAGACATTCTGCAGCAGTACGGTGCTACGCTTACCTTCGGGTAATGGCGTTGCCACTTAAATGGCTCACCGACACTCCGGTCTGGGTAGAACAATGGCCGGTAGTGGGAGAGAAATTAGTTGCCCTCAAGCAGCTAGTTAAGGAACAGCTAGACGCAGGACACATAGAACGGTCCACTAGTCCCTGGAATTCGCCAATTTTTGTCATTAAGAAGAAGTCGGGGAAGTGGCAACTCCTCCACGATCTCAGAGAGATCAATAAATGTATTCAGCCGATGGGTCCGCTTCAGTGCGGCATCCCAAATCCTAACATGATTCCCGAGGGGTGGGAGATTTTAGTCGTAGATCTCAAGGATTGCTTTTATACAATCCCCTTAGACCCCAGGGACCGGGAAAGGTTCGCCTTTACGGTGCCGGTCGTGAACCACGGTGAGCCCACGCAGCGTTACGCGTGGAAATTCTTGCCACAGGGCATGCTCAATTCGCCCACCCTGTGCCAAATTTATGTTCACGACGCACTGGCAAAGTTCCGAAGCCTTTACCCTAAAGCTATAGTTTGTCACTTCATGGACGACATTTTAGTAGCGTTGCCGCAGCTTGGCAGCGAAATGTTTTCTGACCTCCAGGCCAGCCTGGGGGACAGAGGCTTACTCATTGCCCCAGAAAAGGTGCAGAGAACCGAGCCCTTCTCATACTTGGGCCACTGGCTTCTCCGCTCTTTTGCGGCGCCAGTTCTGCCTCAGATAAATTTACGAGACTCAGTCACCCTTGTAGAGTTGCAGCAAGTTTTGGGAAACATCAATTGGGCCAGACCGTATTTTCGTCTAGATACGGATCTTCTAAAACCGCTCTTCTCGCTGCTAACCTTAGGTAAGCAGCCGGCAGACCGGATAAAAATCTCTCGAGACGCACGCTTGGCGCTCGAGAAGGTGAACCAAGTTCTCAGCCAGAGGTGGGTGGATAGGATCGCCCAGGGGCCATATGCCCCGATCCTGAATTTGTACGTCGTACGGTCCGGATCCATGTTCACTGGGGCGCTAGGAGTAGACTCAGAGAAGGGAGCGAAAATCGTGGAGTGGGTATACTTGCCTAACACCTCTTCTCGGAACATTGTTCCGCCCCAAGAACTGGTCTCCGCGGTGATCTACCGCGGCAGGCTGAGAGCAAGGGACATTTCTGGGCACGATTTAGCTAAGATCATAGTCCCGTTCACCAAGGAACAAATTCATCAGTTGATGCAGCTAGGTGACTCGCTTCCGATAGCTTTGGAAGGATTCACTGGAAGCTTGGCATACCATTTGCCCAAAGACCCCAGACTTGTCTCACTCCAGACAGGGACAGTCAGTTTGTTCGAATTGCTTTCGCTGGTCCCGCTTCAGGGGGCCAAAACAGTTTTTACCGATGGGGGACGCACATATGGTGACCTGACTTGGCAGGAGGGCGAAGCTTGGCACACACTGCTAACTCTTCCACAGAAGTCTGCGCAGAGGGCGGAGTTGGCGGCCGTGAACCTTGCCTTGCGCACCTTCGCCAAGGAACGTTTAAACATCATTACTGACAGTCTATACGTTAGGAATTTACTCCACAGTCTACCGGGAGCTTACATCACTCCCGCGATAGACAAGAACTTGCTTAGCCTGTTTCTCACCACTCAATTTCACTTGCGGAACCGCACGGAGCCGCTCTATATTGCCCACATCCGAAGTCACCAAGACCTACCGGGTCCGATTTCCACGGGCAATAGCAGAGCGGACGCGGCGGCAAAGGAAATTCAGCAACGTTCGGTTTTGGGAGTTTTTACTACTCCAATTCAAAGTCATGCTTTTTTTCACCAAAATGCTAAGGCACTCGCCAGACAGTTCAATCTGCCGCTTTCTCAAGCCCAAGGCATAGTCCGCTCTTGCCAGCATTGTGCAGGAGCACCGGGGGGCCCTCGTGGGGGGTCAACCCACGAGGGACCGAGGCTAATCAGGTATGGCAGATGGACGTCACGCATGTGCCGCAGTTCGGCAGATGGCAATACATGCATGTCTGCATTGACACTTTTTCTCAGTTCGTTTGGGCGACGGCACAGAAAGGGGAGGCTGCTTCCCACGTGGAGCAGCACCTCCTTTCCTGCATTGCGGTGATGGGCAAGCCGCGGCACGTGAAGACGGACAACGCGCCGGCCTACAGTTCCAGGCAGTTGGCCGCCTTCATGGCTACTTGGGACATCAAGCACACATTTGGAATTCCCTACAATCCGCAAGGGCAAGCGATTGTAGAGCGGGTCAATCGGACGCTAAAGTCCTATATTGACAAACAAACAGAAAAGGGGGAGCCACCAGCCCTCCCCAAATCACAGGGAGAAGCACAGTTCTGCCTGAATAAGGTATTGTTCACATACAATCACCTCAATGTTTTTTCGGATTGTACGCCGCAGGAGAAGCATTTCCGCCATTCGGAAGCTCTCCCGCGACCTATGGTCCGGTACCGAGTGCCACCAGACCCTTCTTGGAGGGGCCCGGTGCCGCTCATAACCTGGGGAAGAGGGTATGCTGCAGTTATGTCTCCTACAGGTGTCGTTTGGATCCCAGCTCGGTGCGTCAGGCCTCATTTGGAACCACATGGCATGGACCCAGACCGACCCGAGTCCGATCCCGGAGATGGAGGACCTCACGCTGACCGACAGGACCCACCGGAGGAGACGGCCACCGACGGCGCCGAAGATCACCTGGGGGATGGTCAAGGCGCTTTGCAGTAAGGCTGAGGACGCCCTCCAGCGCGAGGAGAGGGAGCCGACACCGGAGAACCTCGTAGCAGCAGTCCTTGCCCAGATTCACGCCAACTCCGTGGCGATCACCGTCATCCTGGCCCTCACCCTGCTTCTGGGGGGAGGCGTCCAGGCCGCCTCACTGGAGGCCAGCGATCTCATGCCAGGCGGAGACCTCTCTGCCCGGATGCAGTACAACATTTGGGAAAGGTTGGCTACCCTGGTCAACCAGTCCGATTTTTGCCTCAGGCAGGACGTTGGCTCTGCCTCAATCCTCAGCACCTGCCTTGTCCCGGTGTGCCATTCTCCAGGCGCACACCCCCGGGACGGGGACTGGCTGGTGAGGAGACTCTTCAGCCCATACATCCCATCAGCTTCCTCGGAATATGCTCGTTGGGAGATGCGGCTAACCATGACCTTGCCGGCTGATGCAGCCACTCTCCACACTCCTCGAGTGGCGGTCAGCCCGAACTCTACCTGCGGCCGGATACACGGTTGCTCCGGACCCGGCCGAGCCCGGCGCCGTTGCCTCGATGTGGGCAGCGGCAATTGGACCTGCAACAACCCAGTGTCACTTGGCTCAAAGTATGCACACATCACCCTGCCGTCCGGATGGTTCTTCACTTGTAACCAGTACACGTTTAACTATATTCCCGCCAATATTACAGACTCTATATGTTGTATCAGTCGCTTAACTCTGTTGCTTCCTACCAAGGATATGATTGCCCCTAGCACTGACGTTCCCAATGCTTCTAATGTATCCCATGTTCCCTCACTCATAAGGCACACTCGCACCACCATGTTAGACAGCTCCTGTGAGAGCAGCTTTAGAGTAATGAGACCTGCCGAATACCTCTCCTTGGCAGTCAGCATCTTTGGCGTGCCCGGCTTAGCCGTCGGCAATGCAAAGAGGATCGGTCGCTTGGCTTGCGGCTTAGCAAAGGCCATCAACCATACCTCCTCAGCGGTAGCGCTCCTCAATCAGGAGCAGGCGGAACTTCGCCATGCCATTCTCGATAATCGGGCAGCTATCGACTACCTCTTATTGTTGCACCACTTGGGCTGCGAGTCTTTTCATGGTATGTGCTGCTTTAATCTTACGGACAACTCTCGTAAGATTCAAAGCCAGATCACAGATCTCCACACCATAGTAGCAGGCATCACCGAAGGCTCGGCGCGGGGGGCTTGGTGGAGCTCTCTGTGGAAATGGATGTGGTCGTGGATCCCCTGGGGGTGGCTTCAGACGGTGATCAAGGTGGTGGTGGGGGTAGTCATACTAGGCATTGCAGTTTGCTGTTTTGCTCAATGTATTCCCCCGCTGATCTCGAAGTGTCACCGCAGAAGGAGACCCCGTGACGTCATTCCCGACCAACAGCTGATGCTGCTCCTACGCAAGATCGCCGGTCAGGTTCTTAAATAAAACAGAAAGGGGAAATATGGTTTCCCCATGCCCATCGGGCATGGAAACGGCTCTTGCAGAGGCCGCTTCGGGAGGACGCTCCTTGAGCCGCGGGCTCTGCGGGCAGGCAAATTAAGGGGGGTGAATAAAATATAGGGTTTGATTCACCCAATTACATGACCTGACCGACGATTCTGCAAGGTAGGCTAATCACTAACTCCAGTGACTGATCAGGTAAACACTCATCTCCTGGCCGAGGAAAATCCCCGGTGCAAACAGTGCAGATGTTTGCCCATGGCTAAGCCCTAAAACAATGGTCTTCCTCGTCCCGTGTTTGTCCGAAATAATTAACTTCCCCTTTGAGAGGTTTCCCAATTAACCTGAGTAAACAAGGTGATGTGATTGACTTTCGGGTGATGGTTTTTTCTACCTGCCTTCTGATCTATATAAGGTGTATGTATTTTCCCAATAAACCACTGATCTGATCTCGCTCCTGTTGCCTCGTGTTGTCATTGATCAGTCTCCTCCGGGATCCAACGCCACCCTAGCGGCCAGACATCGCTACAAAAAACATTACAAAAACATGTCAAACAACTCTTATTGTCCAAGAACCTGAAGAATGCTGCAAAGTCCCAGGAATGCTTCTAAAAATTCTGACTAAAAAAATCAAAAAAATCCAAAATTGTGCTCAAAACCACTCCTAAACACTCTTCGCCTCATGCAAAACCCACAAGAGCAATGCACACATGTGTCCTGCCTTTTATACTGCCCAGGCACAATGCAACCTGGGAAAACCCCAATGCCTCATACAAAGTTGCAAGACTTTGTATGAGGCAACTTTTTTCAAGGAATTAGGCGATGTTGTATGAATCCAATGTTGTATGAAGCGGACTTTGTATGAGGTATTACTGTATATTTGTCCACATTTCTGCATTGAAGAAGAAGGAAAAAGGGGGCAACACGAAGCTTCACTTGAGTGGATCACAAATCTTTACCATTTTCTCTGTCAAAGTAGCCAAGATTTAACAGCATGTGCCTTGCAAAATGCAATTACCTTTTCCTTTGAAAGGATATGCATTGAATGAAACAAACATTGTTACCATCATTAGATTATGCTGTGGTTTTTTCTTGATATTACTGATGAATGAAGTGAAAAGGTCTGGTATACATTGAAGAGACAAAGGAAAGGGTAAGAGGAGGACAGGCCACCTCTGTAGTTATCAGAAATTCACTTACAAGTACTGAGAAAGAATTGGCAAAGGGGGAAACTAGAAAGGTGGGGGAAATCCTCCTTAATGCTATCACAGTGTTTAACCTGGGATGAGTATGGGAAAAATATTGAGGGAGCATGGGAAAGGACAAGAAAAATGAAATATTGATTAACCCTCTTTTTAATTTATAGTCCATTGTTAGTTTATCTTCTTCTAGCACTAGAAGAAGAGCCTTTTCGGTATCTGCTCCGGCCCTATGGAACCTCCTGACAGTTGAACTGTGTCTCCAGAGAGAGCTGCTGCCCTTCAGGAAAGAGCTGAAAAACTGGCTGGCAGGGCATGTGTGGGGAGGTGGAGAGGGAGCAAACCCCACCCCCACCGGCTCATTTAGAGCAGGATCACTCAGGTTTTTAAAAGTTTTTAACAAGATTTTTAATTGGTGCGGGTGGGAGGTAGTTTTTCAGTGTTTTTATAATTTTAAGGGTTTCTATAGTTTAAACGTTGGGGATTCTATGTACACCGCCCAGAGTCGCATGTTGATTGGGGTGGCTATACAAATTGGATAAATAAATAATTATTTGGATCTCTGAAATTAAGGTGAAATGACCCATCTAATATGGCATCTATGTCATCTGCCTGGTTTTACCTTCTGACTACAGTAATGAACTACGGTACCTGTCTCGTTCAGTCAAGTTTCATGTTCACTGTGCAAATTTTTTCCCCTGTGAGGCTTATTTTATGGGCCACCTTTTGGTGACACAAACACACCCCCTCATTATTGTTTATGCAATGCTCTTTGTAGAGATTAATGCAGACTGATTATGTGAGAACATATATGCCAATACATTTGGAGGGCACCAGTGGCTTCAAGAATATGTTGATTTCTTTATGTTCTTTATGGTGCAGAATTTTTGTTTGAAAAAGTGGATATCAGTCTCCATACGATGTTCCCAACACAGATCTATTTAGTTGACACTACACTTTTCTGCTCATGATAAAGGATACTGAAGAACAAACCAGAAAGGAAAACTCAAGGTAGTTGCTCAGCCGTTACAGACACGGGAAATATAAATTAATGATACTTGGCTTTTGTGCTAACAAAACATTTGGCTAAGACAGAGATAATAATGTTATGAAACTCAGTGATTTTATTGTAACCAGATCTCCCAACTGGAGACAAAAGACTCAGTTAAATTCCAAAACCACATTCCTAATGATAAGGCAAGTTTGTAGATCCCATGGGAGCAAAAAAGACATCAGTGGAGTAACTATTCAAATACAACTGGATCTTAACTATAAATAAGTGGACTATATCAAAATCAGGTATAATCCTCCCCTCAGAAATGTTCCCACTCTTGTCTCAGTTGACAGCTTTCTGGTACACTTCCCACAATGAAGGATCCTGTCAAGAGAAATTGTTCTGTGTAGAGGATATGACTGACATGTGATAAGAACATCCCATTTAAACTGGGTCATTTAACAGATTTTTTAACATCACACTGAATTAATCAAAATGAAATTCACTCAACTTATTAGCTATTCCCCAAAGACACCACACAAACATTTATATCTCAGCTTCCCAAAATTGTGGGGATTAATCTTCACAATGGAAAAACCTCCTGTGCCAACATAAGGTTGTTGTTGTTGTTGTTGTTTAAGATTTTGAATTTGAAACAACACATTTAATGCATATGTGCAAACTAACAACACGTATATACAAATCATTCTTGTGTACAAACATAAACAATATTCACATTAAACCTTATTATTTAGTCACCCATTTCACACACACCCATTCCCATGCTAATCATATCTGAAATTGCCATTCCTTCTTTTACCTTACAGTATTTCCCCCAAAATTTATGTCTTTCTGGACTGGGTTTAGTCCCATCTTCTTTTCTTATGGCATATGTAACAAATGGGTTCCATATTTTCCAGAATATATTATCTTTGATTAACCTTCTTTTTAATTTATATTCCGTTGTTAGTTTATCATTGAGTGCCAACTGCCAAATTTCCACATACCATTTGACCCTATTGAACTTGATTTTATTTTTTCATTCTCTGGCAATACTAAGCCTTGTTATGGATAGTAGTGTATGTGTTATGTACTGAATGCAATGCCAAGGAAATGTTGTAACAATCCCTTTAACGGAATGTAACCAGTCAATGTATCCAATTGTATCTAATCAGGAACACATTGTAACAGGCTGTATGAGGATGCGAGCTAAGTGGCCACAGGTGGCAGTAGTGAGCATCTAGCTCACATGGTACAGATTCCCCGAATATCTGAAGAGCGGGAAACCTTCCTTCCATACCACACCTGGAGAAGATGGGCATGACGACCAATGACGTCACGCGGACAGTAGCCAATGAGCTACCACACCGGCATATTCAAATGTACAGTGTAATATAAATAGAGCTGTTTGTCCGCCATTACCACATGTTCACTCTGACCATCATGCAATAAAGTTGTGTTTAGCCTTGTTACGGCTCCTTCCGTTGTCTTCCTTGCAAGACACTAAATTGGCAACGAAGGTGGGATGGCGCCCCGAAAAGTGAACATCGCGCCTTTCGATACCATGAAGCCAGAGAGATGGGAACTCTATGAGCAGCAGTTCCTATATGCAATGGAGCTCGAGGGTATCGAGGAAGAAGCCCAGCGCCAAGCGTACCTGCTGTCCCAGTGCGGCCTGGAAATGCTGGAACTGGCAACAAACCTCCTGATGCCGAGGCCGCTCAGGGAGGTACCCCTAGACGAGATCCTCACCGAGCTGAGGAAACACTTTCGTCTGAAGGTGTAGGTGTTCCCGGCAAGGCTAGCCTATCAACAGCGGAGTCAGTGGGCCGGTGAGTCCGTGGCCGACTTTGTTGCGGCTCTGAGGGTAGCTGCTGTGCCTTGTCAGTGGGGAACATCCCTGAATGAGGCATTGTGAGACAGGCTCCTGCTTGGCCTGCGAGATGAGGGTGCCAGGAAAAAATTACTGGCCAAGGACGAGAGCATCTCCTTCGAGCACGTCCTGAGAATTGCCCAAGCTGCCGAGTCTGTGCAACAAGGCGAGCGAGTATGCCGGGCCAGGGCTGCAACAGCTGGGGGGCCCCGTCTGTGGTCCCGGTCCACAGCTGTCCCTCCCAAGGGGAGCAGGGACCCCCAGAGTGCACCATGTCCACCTCCGAGTGCAGCGAGTACAATGACATGCAACGAGTACAGAGGAGGCCCGAGGTTCGAGACCGCACCAGAGAGGACCGCCGCTGCAACGGATGGGGGGCATCTCACGACCGGAGCCGGTGCCCATTCTGGAAGGCAGAATGCCACAACTGCGGGCAGCGCGGGCACATCGCAAAGGTCTGCAGGTGCCGACGGGATGACGGCAAGGGCCTGGTGGAATGACCACAATGGAAAGCAGACGGGGTCGGCAGGATCTTCGACGACAACGAGCCGCAGGAGCACTGCGTTTCTCGAAGAGTTCCCAACAACCATGACCAGGCAGTTCACAGCGTGCCCTTGAGGTACCCCCAGATTTTTGTTGAGGTACTGATACAAGGGGTCCCGGTTAGGATGGAAATAGACTCGGGGTCATCATATTCAATCATCTCCCACAGGGAATTTTTGCGTATTCCCCCAAACTCACGCCCCAAGCTGAAGGCCCTAAGGACAAACTTACAGGACATTCAGGGGGAAAGCATTCCAGTGTTGGGGGTGGGGGAGTTCAAGGTGCAATTCAAGAGGCGCTCCGCGCAGTTGCCCCTAGTGGTCTTAAAGGACGGGTCCTGTTGCCTCCTCGGAAAACAGTTGTTTGGCCCCCTGGGGGTTTTCATCGGAGGCATACATGCCGTGCAGGCTGACCCGATCGCAGAAGTGTGTAATGCACACCCTGCCGTCTTCGAGAAGGGACTCGGGACGTTCAAGGGCCCCCCAGTTTCTTTCAACATGGACCCCGACATCCAGCCCACCAGGCTAAAGCCAAGGAGAGTGCCTTTCGCACTAAAGGACAAAATTGAGACTGAACTGGACAAACTGGTGGGCCAGGGGATTTTGGTACCTGTAGATTCTGCCGAGTGGGAAACCCCCATTGTTACGGCACTAAAGGCTAACGGGGAGGTCAGAATCTGCACTGACGACAAGTGCACGATTAATAAGGCAATTCTCCCTAATGCGTACCCGGTGCCGGTAGTAAGCCACCTGTTAGCAACATTGCATGGGGGGAGGTGTTTCACCAAGCTAGATTTAGCACAGGCATACCAGCAACTGACTGTGACCCCAGCTGCAGCCGCCGCTCAAACCATAGTTACTCACAAGGGAGCCTTTAAAGTGATGCGCCTCCAATTCGGCATGAATTCAGCCCCCGGATTTTTCCAGTCCCTTGTGGAAAGGCTGTTGAAAGGGCTCCCAGGTGTTTTCCCTTACTTTGATGACATTTTGATAATAGCAGGGGGGAACAAGAATTGGCCAAGAGGTTAGACCAGGTGCTAACCGTGTTCGAGAAAGCGGGGCTCAGGTTGAGAAAAGACAAATGTGTGTTTTTCACAGAGGAGGTAGAGTTTCTGGGATTCTGAATAACCCCTGAGGGTATTAAGCCAGCCAAGTCTAAGGTGTCCACAGTGCAGAACGCCCCTCGCCCCACCACCGAGGCCGAACTACAGTCCTTTCTGGGACTCTTAAATTTTTAACACTCTTTCCTGCTGGGAAAGGCGTCGGTGGCAGAGTCGCTGCACAAGTTACTTTAAAAAGACACGGCTTGGTGGTGGGGCAAAAGCCAGGAACGGGCATTCAGTGGGCTCAAGCAGCTTCTGTCTTCCAAGGTTGTCTTAACCCACTTCAATCCCAAGAAGCCCGTCATGCTAGTCTGCGATGCATCACCGGTGGGGGTGGGTGCGGTCTTATGCCACATGCTAGAGAGTGGGCGGCATTCTATTCGAGATCCCTGTCCAAGGCAGAGTGCAATTACACGCAAACAGACAGGGAGGCACTGGCAATAGTTGCAGGGACTAAAAAGTTCCACGACTTCCTTTATGGCCGACCGTTCACAGTCATGACCGACCATAAGCCCCTGCTAGGTATCTTCACCACCAACAAGCCCACCCCACAGATCTTATCCCCAAGGATGCTGTGGTGGGCTATCTTCCTCAACGTATACCAGTATGTGTTGGTCTACCAATCCGGCAAGGAAATCAGCCACACCAAAGCCCTTTCCAGATCACCCCTCCCACAGACAGGGGACCCAGAGTGTGAGGTAGAGCAGGACCACCAAGTGCTCCTGATTGAGGCCCTAGAGACCGCCCCGATACTGCCAGCAGAGATCGCTAAAGCTACAGCGAAGGACAAGTCATTGGCCCTAGTCAGTTCATGGGTGCAAAAGGGGTGGCCAGCAACCTCCCCTATAGAGGAATTCAAGGTTTATGGCAGAAGGAGAGATGAATTGTCCCTAGAAAGGGGCTGCCTCCTGGGGGGCAGTGGGTAATAATCCCCGAAGCATTGAGGCCACAGGTGCTAAAGATGTTACACATTAGCCACCCAGGGATCGTGCGCTCTAAAGCGCTAGCCAGAAGTTACGTCTGGTGGCCCAAGTTAGACGCAGATATAGAACACATGGTTGGCACTTGCGAGAGCTGCCAGAGTACCCGCCCCGAAGAGTCCTGACTTCCCCACAGAGAATGGGACACAGCCCGAGGGCCGTGGTCGTGCGTACACGTAGATTTTGCGGGACCCTTCAGGGGCACCCTGTTCTTAATAATAGTAGGCGCTTACTCCAAGTGGTTCGAGGTAATCCCAATTTCCAGTACATCATCAGCTGCAATGGTTAAACAATTGCGGAGAGTATTCAGCTGTTTCAGATTACCCAACATGCTTGTGAGCGATAACGCCACAACTTTCACATCAGCAGAGTTCCAGGGGTTTATAGAGATTAATAGGATTCACCACATCACCTCTGCCCCCTTTCACCCCGCTACAAATGGTCAAGCGGAATGTTTGGTGCGAACAACGAAGGACGCACTGCGTCGGATGGGCCCCGGGGATTTGAACCTGCAACTATGCCAATTCCTATTAAGGTATCGAGTGACCCCCCTATCAAGTGACCCCCCTAGTGTCGGGGTTGTCGCCCGCCGAACTTCTTATGTGGAGGAGACCCGCCACGATCCTCTCGCGCCTAGACCCAACCAGGGGTGGATGACACAGGTAGAAACATTACACTAGGAACCACAGCGAGGCCGTGCATTGCAGGAATTATGCGGCTGCTGGGCCAACTTGGGTTCCCGGAGTAGTGATCAGGCAAACGGGGCTGGTCTCGTACAATGTCAAGACGAGCACAGGTCTCCTCTGGAGGAGACACGCCGACCAGCTCAGGAGTAGAGTAGTAGTCAGGCAAGACACGAGAGGCCAAACAGGAGATTCAACATAGGGTTCTCCCCCACCCGCTTATCCCAAGGGGGAGACACAGACCACTGGGGGGAGGGAATTGACACAAATCTGCATCCTTTGGACCCTCCCAAGCTACATGAATGATTTGGAAGAGGGGGATTTTGAAGAGTTAGACTTTGAGTTTGGAAACCGGAGGGAGTTTTCGGAGTGGTCCCCCACCCGTCTGAACGAAGAGCGGGGTTTTATTTTAGTCCCTAGGACCCCCGGTTTCACGTCCCTGGAGTTTACTCCTACACCTAGACCTCCCCAATCCCCGGCTCAAAGCCCGCAGCCGATCACTAACGACTCACCCTCTCCCATTGCAGGACAAGGACATAGCGATCAGGAATATGCAGCCACTCCAGGGCAAGGCGCGGCTGCCACTCGCCCAAAGCGAGCATGCGGGAAACCTCATTGGTTGAAGGACTTCATCCTTACCTAGGGGGGAGGGGTGTTATGTACTTAATGCAATGCCAAGGAAATGTTGTAATGATCCCTTTAACGGAATGTAACCAGTCAATGTATCCAATTGTATCTAATCAGGAACACATTGTAACAGGCTGTATGAGGATGCGAGCTAAGTGGCCACAGGTGGCAGTAGCGAGCATCCAGCTCACATGGTACAGATTCCCCAAATATCTGAAGAGCGGGAAACCTTCCCGCCACACCACACCTGGAGAAGATGGGCGTGATGACCAATGACGTCATGCGAACAGTAGCCAATGAGCTACCACACCGGCATCTTCAAATGTACAGTGTAATATAAATAGAGCTGTTTGTCCGCCATTACCACAGGTTCACTCTGACCATCATGCAATAAAGTTGTGTTTAGCCTTGTTACGGCTCCTTCCGTTGTCTTCCTTGCAAGACACTAAAGTATGTAACAATTCTTTTTTATTTTTGCCTAATTTAATATCACCCACTTCTCCCAATAATGCTTTTTTTGGATTTAAGTTCACTGTGACTCCCAGATTTTTCCCCTATTTCCTTTTGCACTGCTTTCCAAAATTTATATGTATAGCTCCAGACTTATTTGGAGATGGTACTTGACTCCATTGAGGCTTCATCAGATAAAACCGAATAGTACAATAAATTGTTTGAGATGTGAAACTGAGGAAGGATCCTACTCCAACATAATGTTTATTGTGGTGCATTTATAAAAATGCTATTAAAATAAGCCAATAGCTGCTATTTGTAAACAGTCAGGTTTTATGATCTCATTGTTCTTATGTTGTTCTTATGTTGATCTCATTGTTCTTATGCTGTCCTTATGTTCTTATTGTCAGAGCTTTATATTTATTTATTGCATTTTTATACTGCCCATCTGGGATATTTCCTACTCTGGGCAGTGCACATACAAATAACATATTAAAACAACAACAAAATAACATAAAACAAATATAATTTTTATAACAGCATAAGCTTTTTAATGGTCTCCTCAACTAAAGAGTTAACACAATGCCCCCTTTATATTACTGCTGTCTATAGATCTTTTTCTAGCCAAAACGTTTATGCCAAACACTGGAACTTTGCATAGGTATAGGTATGTAAAAACCAGAGAGAGAGAGAGATGGACAGACTGACTGACTGACAGCCTCAGGTACAAATGAGCTCTTATAATGCTTAGAGGGGATCCATTTTGAATCCAGTATAGTAAAGTTCCAGTTTTTAATCTTCCATAGATTAAATGGAATAAATGTTTGCATTGGTAATAATACTGGCAACATGTCAGAATCTTTTGGTTTTACATTCAAACAATAAAGATTCTAAAGTTTAAAACTAATATGATTTCTAAATTACAATAAAGTTTATAATCCCATAGTAGAAGAGCCTCACCTGCCATCCTGATCACAACATATGCATAAGCTTTTGGGCAAGATCAGTGTAGTCTCTCTACAATGCCCATTTAATTAACCAATTGCTCTATTTGTAATATTCATCCTTTCATATTTGGTGACCCCGTTAATTTTTTTATTGGGTTGCACATTTTGTTTTCTTTTAACACGAAGGTAATAGAGAGTTATAAGTATCATGCAAGTTATCAAACCCTAATTTCATTTCAAGGGAATTCATATGAGGTACTGTGACTATCATGCATGTCCTGCAACATTTATAAGAAGCTGATGTGGGAGATAATTTCCCTATTTGCATTGACATACACAGCTCTATCTCTCTTCTCCATCTTTCTGAGAAAAATGTGGAAGTGTCCAGTGGTAGTTCTTCATGCTGCTAGTTTTTGCCGGATATTTTAGAAATCAACAAACTGAAGTTTAACCTTAAAAATGAGGGGTATAAACGATATAGTACAGTTAATATATAGTTTGGCCCTCTCATTTTTAAAGTGAAATCATACTCGTGTTTCAGAAAATGTGATTCCAGCAAACCTTCATATCTGAGAATTCAGTCCCTCTTTATGTCTGTATAGGCCTTGTGGACTTTTTGGTTCAATTCAATGGGTGGAGAAAGATGGACAGCTAGAGAGGCAGAGCTGGTACAAGGCTTGTACAACCCTTACCACCTTGGTTAAATAGTACAATTTCTACATGTTTGTGCAGGAGGGACATTGTGAAAGTGAATCATGTAATGCTCTTATTTATTTGTATCTGAACATGTATTTCATTTCAGGATTTTAAAGATTTTACAGATGGAGATGTGTCCTTTGTGTGGTAGAGCCCACCTTTATATGATAAAAATATCAGGGACTTTATTCCTCCCATTTTGCTTCAAAGAGACATTTGAATGCAGTACTTCATCTACCCCCCCCCCTCTGCAAATAACTCCTACTCTGTCACAGTTTTGTTGAATGAAAGGGTGTACAATATGAATGAATGAAATACAATATGAATGAATGAATGAAATGGTGTACAATATGAAGCATCCAGTTTGGGGCTGTACTTCTATTTTGTTATTGTTTTGTTATCTGCAAAATAAAAGCTTCACATTTTTGTCAGGTTTGCTGTGTTTTTGGCACTTATTTAAAGAAGGCAACTCCATAGAGCTCAGAACATTCACAAGGTCAATCACCAAGCAAATCAACTTGTCAGACATGTGCAAAGCACCTGCTTTGACAATCAGGTGCTTGAGGAATTTACTTTGTGTGTATTCTCTGTAGTGTATAGTTTGGCACAGATATATTATTTCAGAGTTCTAGTGAGAGAGCTTGTTTTGAAAAGATCTGTGGAACTTGCCTATAAAGTTCTGTGTGATGAGAAATCCTGATAAGTCAGGATTTCTCCTTGCATAGAGCTTTGCATCCTCTGTGCAACATTACAATCTTTGCATAGTGAATCTGAAGAATTAAAGTAATATATTACACACTATTTCAAATAACTCTCAGCTAAATGTATCCTAAAACTTCAGTACTCACTTCTCTTCTCTCTAGATAATTTTTCATTAGACATTTTGTTATAGCTCCAATATTCAGATATTCATAACCCAAGCACAAAATAATAGACATTGTGTCAGATAGTAATTCATGCTGCCAAGTCAATTCTGGCTTATAGTGACCCTTTCCAGGGTTTTCTAGTTATCAAATACACAGAAGTGGTTTACCATGCTTCTGAGGCATCCTAGGACTGTTTTGTTTGCCCATGAGTACACAGGCTGGCTGTCCCCCCAGAAGGCACAGAGGGAACAATTAAAAACCCACCTTCTGGCTCTGCAGCCATACACCTAAACCACTGAGCTATCTAGTCTACCAGTCCAACACACCAGACACTCTGTATTTGTATTTTGCAAATTATTCAGAAGTCATGAAACTAGATGTGGGTTATTTTCACTATATGGAAGTGTTTTGGATGGAAAAATACATCTAAGATGCAACATCATTCCTAAGGATGTGATGTATTTGTAATCTGTACTTGGTCTCTCTTGTAGTTATATGCTGACAAGTCACTTCTGATTTAAAGGAAGCCTAGCAGAGATTTTGAAGTAAGTGGAATGTTTAAGGACCTATAACATATTTTACAACCACCTCTTAATGATATCCCACACCTAAGTCCACCAAACCTTTTAATCAGGCTCTCATGATGCCACTCCTCTTCATGCACACCCCTCTGGTTGATTCAAATTCTCTTTGCAGGCGCACCCACCCAAATAAAGACTCAGGCACCGGTATTGGATTAAAGGCATTGGGCCACTTTTATTGAATAATGCCCTAGTCCGAATTAACACTTTCAATTGGTGTATCATCCAATTGTAATTCTTTAAGGCAAGCAGGCCGCAGTAGCACTGATAAGGGTCCACCCAAAATGCCAATGGCTATTGGTTACATGTATCAATTTGTATCAATTTGTTTGTTGACACAAACAAATTGTTGGCCAAAGTCAATATACTATCTACTGACCCCACCTTATGACGTGTATCCATCCAAATATCAAGGTGATGCAGGCTGTGAAGCTCCTAGCATCACCCCTTTCATGGTTCGCCCTTGACTGGCCAATCCTGTTTCCCCTGTACCTATCTACGTGTTGGCCAGTCAATTGTGAACCTGCCGGATAGCTATGGGTCATAAATCTTTACCTTACCAGTGCTACCCGCCACACGGGGAGGCGTCCATGATGACTCACCGCCCCCCCCCCCAGACCGACAGTTCAGTCGCCAGGCCCATTTGCACGTCCTCCAGAAAGAGGTTCATACCTCTGGCCGACAGGTGGACCCCATCTCCTGCATACAGGCTAAAATCCTGCAACCCTATCCCCGGGTGTCGAATGGCTGTCGCCAAGCCATTCTCAACAAGAAACCGGGCAACAGCCCTGTTCACTGACCGCCGGGCACGGTCCAAACCACGGAGATCCTTGCCTCCTCTATAACAGTGTCTCGGCACGATGTCAGACCATAGCAACCGTGTGTACGGCCATAAATGATGTAGAAATGCCAGGTCACTGCACACCGACATTTTAAAGGAAAGGCCAGTGATCTGTGCGAGATCATTGCCGCCGAGGTGCAGAATCAGAACATCAGGCGGTCCAGCATCCCTGATCCATCAGGAATGGCAACAGTTCCCACCATCTCATGCCGCGCATACCATATCACCGCGTACGTGCAGATACACGCAGCCCGAGATGGGGTCCCCACTCCAACGGTGCAGCATACTGTGCCGCCCAATGCACATAACTATGGCACACCAGCCCCACTGCCACCGGTGTGCGTAGACACACAGGGTCTGTAAAAGAAGGAGAAGGAATTAAGGACATAACTAGGTACTCATACAGTGAGGGGACGTACATATAAGGAAAAACGTGCGGACCCCCCGCCTGCCCATCCAACATATATCATCCTCAGAGTACCAAAAATGCAGCCGCAGTCGATGCGGCGCCTATCCTGAATGAATGGGTGCCATAACAAGCCCCAGGGAGGCCCACTGTGAAGTGCCTTACCGGTCACCCTCCAGAACTGAAATTTGATAATGGGAGACTCATCCTGGTGGCAGAACAACGGGCCAGGGTGGATACCACGCACTGCCAAAATTGCATGTAGGGCACCAACTGGACAGAAGTCAGCAAATGTACATCGTAGCAGTCTAACACCACTGCCTACTCCATGCTGATCGGCCTTTGAGGAACGAATCCTCAACTGAGCCCACTCCTGGTTGATAGACACATTTTCGAGTTCCAGTGCCCTACGAGACATGTCCCCCTTTGACAATGGGACCAGCTCGCTGATTCTCAGAGCTCCATAGAAAGCTACTGTGGTAGCTGCATGAAGAAGAGACTCTTCATACCTATCGTAACACAGTCAATGCCAACCTCGTGCAAGGTGGGTCAGAATACCTGGTGAAACAGGGTGATGTGTCCCCAGGCGGCGGCCACGTTTACGTGTCCACCCTTCCAATACACTGCGTATGCGGAAGTCACTCACCCAGTCAGTAAAGCCCTGTGCCCTGGCCAAGAATGTCAAGGCGGAAAGCCTGGTGGCGATGGTGCGTGGGGCCAACCCCTGATCATGAAGGTGCACCATATACTGTAAAACCTGGTCGACCGGTATCGGCCACATTTCAGGCAACTGCCCTTGCCTACAAAAAGTCCTAAATAGAAGGAGTGTATGCTGATACGCCTTATGCATGCGAGGTGCCAAAGACACGCAGATCGCCCGATTCACCTCTCCTCGCCGAATGTCCATATCTCGGCCGGGAGTGGAGAGGGAAGTTCCTCTGCATCTGGAGCCAAGGCACAGAACCGGGAGATCTGCAGGCAGGATAAGCATCAGCAATACCATCCTTAATGCTTGGCACATGTCTCGCCCTGAAGAGCACATTAAGGCGCAAGGACTTAAGAACAAATTGGTGAACTAAGGCCATAACTCTGGGGGATTTAAACGTTTGGGCGTTGACAATGTGCACTACCACAGCATTGCCACACCAAAAGTGAACCACCTAATTAGACCACCTGTCCCCCCAGAGCATAAGGGCCCCCCAAAATTGGAAAAAACTCCAGGAACGTAAGATCACGTAAGTGATCCATGTCCTGCCATGCCTGAGGCCATTGACCCCAGGCCCACTGTCCTTCAAAATAAATCCCATAGCCCAGGGAGCCAGAGGCATCCGACTGTACTTGAAACTGGGGGCTGAACATATGCTCAGATATGCAGGAGGATACGCCATTCAAGTCCATTAGGAATGTGAGCCAAACTGAAAGGTCTGCTCGTAAACCCCTAGTCAGCCGTACACTGTGTTGTCGTTTAGAAGGGCCCACCATAGCGTCACACAGATGCCTGGCGAAGGCTCTGCCTGGTGTCACCACTCTGCAGGCAAAGTTGAGGTGGCCGTGAAGCGCCTGAAACTCCCGGAGAGACACCTTACACTTTACAAACATTGCCAAAATCGCATCGGAGATCCGCCCCCCCCTCCCGACCGACAATTCGGTCACCAGGGCCGCTTGTACATCATTCAAAAGAGGTGTATCCTCTTGCTGACAGGTGAACCCCATCTCAAGAATACAGGCTACAATCCTGTAACCCTATCCCCAGTTGACGAATGGCTGTCCCCCAAGCCATTCTCAATAAGGAACCAGGCAACAGCCCTGTTCACTGACCGCCGGGCACGGTCCAACCACGGGGGTCAATGCCTCCCTTATAATAGTGCCTCGGCACAATATCTGACCATAGCAACCGTGTGTACGGCCATAAATGGCAAAGAATGCCAGGTCACTGCACTCAGAATTCTTTAAGTCCAGGCCAGTGATCTGTGCAAGATCATTGCCTCCAAGGTGCAGAATTAAAACATCTGGCGGTCCAGCATCCCCAATGGACATCAGGAATGGCAACAGTTCTCGCCACCTCATGCCGTGCACACCGTACCACGGCATACGCGCGGTTGCACGTAGCCCGAGATGGGGTCCCCACTCTGACGAAGCAGCGTACTATGCCGCCCAATGCACATAAATTGTGGCCCACCAGCCACACTGCACCGGTGTGCGGAAACACACAGGGTCTGTAAGAGAAGGAGAGAGAATTGAGGGCATAACAAGGCACTCATGCAGTGAGGGGACGAACAGATGGAGAAAAGGCGCAAATCCCCACCTGCCCATGGGATGTATGTCAGGCTCAGAGTACCCAAATGCAGCCGCAATTGATGCGGAGCCTATTCGGAACGAATGGGTGCCAATTGTAATTTGGTAAGGGGAGACCCATCTTGGTAGCAGAACAACAGGCCAGGGCGTGAACCACGCGCTGCCACAAACGCATGTGGGGCACCAACCGGACCGATGGCAGCACCATGCTATTATCCTTTCCCCGCTGACCGGCCCTTGAGGAGCGAATCCTCGACAGAGCCCGCTCTTGGTCGAGCGACACATCTTCCAGTTCCACTGCCCTGCATAACTTGTCCCCTGTTGAAAGTGGGACCATCTCACTGAATCTCAGAGCCCCAAAGAAAGCCACGGAGGTGGTTGCCTGCAAATAGACTCTTCGTACGGAGCATAGGCACTGGCCGCGTAGGGTTCATATACAGTAGCCACAACTGCTAGCAGGGCTCATCCCACCGCATCTCAGGGTGAAGGGCCGCCCTCATCCTAAATTCTTCATCATAGGCCAACCATGACGGGCCAGGGGAATCAACCATGGCCCGGTAAACATTGTCCAGGTACTGGACCATTGGGATGGCCAAATCAGGACGGGCCCTTAGATATTCTGCCATTGGTATCCAATAGGCCAGTAACCAATTGGCCCAAGTGCGAGGTGGGTTACAACGACGGGACAACTCCTTGTCCCTCTCATCCTGCCCCTCCCTCTACTCC
Source organism: Bradypodion pumilum (assembly GCA_035047305.1). Lineage (NCBI taxonomy): Eukaryota > Metazoa > Chordata > Lepidosauria > Squamata > Chamaeleonidae > Bradypodion > Bradypodion pumilum. The sequence goes on along the minus strand of JAWDJD010000004.1, from coordinate 295,065,965 downwards.
CCAGTGGGTTCACGGTGCAGGAGGGTGAAAATGTCAATATCTTCCCCACTAGTGAAAAAACCGTTTGGAGAGATATCTTGGCTGAGAAAAGAGTACAACCGTCGTATTTTCATAAAAGTCTTTATAGGTGTAAATATAGCCAGAAACGAAATAACTTAAAAAATTCCTCTGTGGGTAGAAACAAAAACTATAGCTGATTGCTGGTAAATAGGAAAATAAGCCAAGATGAACAAAAATGAGCTGTACAAGCATGGATTATATTCTTGACTCGGTTGGCCACTGGTGAATATTCAAAGGAGCACCTGATTAAATTGCCCCCACCTCGTTGTTTCCTATCAAACAAGCACTGTCTGGGAGTATCCCTGACTCGTTGGAATGCCGAATTAATATAATCTATAAACATTGGCATCTGGTTCAAGACCTTCCAGGTTGTAAGGACAGACCATTGATAGGGTTTAGGAGAGCGCGATCTATCAGTAATATGCTAGTACGATCAGATCATACTGCTAGATATAAATCTACTGATAAATTGCTTCCCACAGGACATTTCAAATGCCATTCGTGTACGGTTTGCCAATTTTCTTGGGAAACTAAGGAAATTGAGGTTCCCAACAAGGGTTTAACATTCACCTTGCAATCACTCTCAAGTTGTGCCAGTAAATGTGTTATTTACATGTGGGAATGCCCTTGTCAGAAGCGCTATGTGGGTCTTACCAGCAGACCCCTCAGACAGCGGATTTCGGAACATAGGTCCAAAATCAGACATCAGGTTAAAGAAGCCCCTTTGGTCTCTCACTATATTGAAAAGCGCCATACGGATAGGGACTTCCGTTTTGTAGTATTAGAGATTGTTAGACCAAAATTATTCGAACGATGTGACATTTACAAAAGATTGAGACAAAGGGAAGCATTCTTCATTCATTTTCTCGACACAATGTATCCTAATGGGTTAAACCAGGAGCTCGACTTGGCAGCATTTCTGTAGGAGTACAATCCTCATCACCTGGGTGAGCTCTAATTTAGCTATCAGCTACACATGAGTCAGCTTTTAACTGTGATAAAGGTAGCTGTTTCTCATACACCTTTCAACGTCCATATGCACCTAATAATTTGAGCGGAGGCAGGACGCGGGTTTAAGAAATCAGCATTACACGTTGGTAAGCTTGTATTCTCATTCTGTATATACATTGTATTTTTATGTGCCTATGTTATTTATATTCAGCCATGTTAATCATTCTGTTTATGTGTAATTTCTATGTATAGATCTCCTTGAAGAAGATATTTCTTATTCGAAAAGTCGCTATAACTAGTATCGACTTAGAGAACTGCATCGCTATTTCTGTGCACTTCCATGCTTGTACAGCTCATTTTTGTTCACCTTGGCTTATTTTCCTATTTACCAGCGATCAGCTATAGTTTTTGTTTCTACCCATAGAGGAATTTTTTAAGTTATTTCGTTTCTGGCTATATTTACACCTATAAAGACTTTTATGAAAATACGACGGTTGTACTCTTTTCTCAGCCAAGATATCTCTCCAAACGGTTTTTTCACTAGTTGAGCTCTTCACCGTTTGCACCCCTTTCTTCTCGTAATATCTTCCCCACGCCATATCTTCTCCCTACTAGCCCGGGATACATGGTCCCAGGGGTAGGGAGTAACCGGCCGATGGCAGGGCTGCTGTTGGCATGGATTGGAGTAGGGGTACACATAATAGGCCCTATCAGACCCCCGAGAAGTTAGGCGGAAGCATTGGGGCGGTCACCCCTGTAAGAAACTGGGGGTAATTGGCCTGTTGCGGCCATGGCCACTATACCCCCCTCCCAGTGTTATGAGCTAGTGTCACGGTATGCTGATTTGACCAGGATACTCACTCGGTGCACCCCCATTGGCCGCCCCCACTGGGGGTTCCGGCCCACGGTGGGCGTCGGAGCTCTGTGTCCTGGTGCGTCCATGCCAAGCAGGACCGGTCCCCGGTGGAATGCCCTGCTGTAATGGCCTGATGGGAAGCTGCGAGGTGCCAGCCTGTGCTGGCCTGATGGCCTACAGCAGCTCAACCCTGTTGGTGGCCCACTGCGCGGCCGTGACCGGCATGTGGGCCAGAGCTGAAGAGCTGCCAAGCCCACCATCCGAAGGTGGTGGAGCAATTCCTATAGATGCCTCGAGTGCCCATATGCGGGCAAGGAGAGCTACCACAGTGACAGACCCACCAGAATAAGGTGGGCCGGATGGGCCGGACGGCCTGGCGGGCAATTGATGAGCGGGTGGAGGGATAAAACCGTGTGGCAATCCCTAGCAAGAATAGGGCCATGCCCAATAATCCGGCCAATGGGGGGCCGGTGGAACAGTGGGGTGCAATCCCGCACCACGCCCAAATGGGCCGCTATGCCCAATAATCCAGCCCATGGGGGGATGGTGGAACGGTGGGGCGCAATCCCGCACCACGCCCAAATGGGCCGCTATGCCCAATAATCCAGCCCATGGGGGGGGCGGTGGAACGGTGGGGCACAATTCCGCGCCGCGTCCAAATGGGCCGCTATGCCCCATGGCGAGCAAAGGTGCAACAGGGGTAGAAACCCCAGGGGAGCAGGCCTGCACCGCCCCTGCCCGAGTCCTCCAACTGGGTGGGTAGGCAGAGGCCTGGCCACCCTCATTGGTGGCAGTGGGTATTGTAACCCTGCCACCCCCCTGTGGGGCAGCCGCCCGAGTCCTCCGGCCCGGTGGTTGCCCCAAAGAGGTCGAGGGGGTGGGCCGAGCCCTCTCCCTAGGTCGCAGCCTAGGGGCCGCCTGAGATTTGCGCTTGGGTGCCATAGCCACCCAAGTGGTGCAGCACTGATCGGAGGAGAGGTATCCTCTGGTCAGAATTGTAAAAAGAGAAGCAGGAGGGAGCAGCGTCGTAGCGAACTTCTCTGCTCCATCGCTTCTCTTTAAAAAGGCAGCGAGGCTGCCTCGTGGCCACCCCTTTTATAGAGGGATGACCACGCCCCCTAACTGATCCGGATGTCTGAGTCCGGGTGGGGCCCCCCCGCAAAGAGCGCGGTGGCCATTTTGGCACCGCGCTTGCATACTTGTTGCCTCTCCCTTCCTAGTATACAGGTGGCTTCAAATATTTAACTCTATCTGCACTATTGTTGCTAAGAAAGGTAATACCAGCCAGACCAAGAACCAGAACCAGAAATGCCACCTTATTTACTGTTGCAATAAATTTCTGGGCAACTGTCTACCACTATGTGTTGCTTTCTCTCACACAGCGATTACAACCTATTACAAACAAATAGCATGAAAATGACAATTCCTTTGAAGAACTTATGTTTCCCAAGACAGAATTTTCAATGTCCATTACATGTTTCTATCCAACCTCCTTTAATACTGCAATCAGTCTTAGAAAGAACCACCTCCAGACCTCTGAAGGGAATTTCCAACAAGATGAACACTTCAAAGAACTTCTATACATAGTAAATCATGAAAGCCATTTAAAATTCAGACCCCCAGATGGGTAGGTTTTGGTAACATACAAGTCAACTATTATAAAAACAGAACTAAACTCGAAGAGCAAATATCTCTGTCCTCTTGTACTTCAAACCCTTTCCCAGAGTTTTCTCCACTAAAAATGAACTATCAGAGAGTTTGCAGATGTTTAGCAGACATCTGGGTTTATTGCCAAGGTCAGCATTTCTGCTTAGTGTCATATTCAGATCCTGAGGAAGGTGATTGCATATGTTAGATCGCAAGTGACTTATATTGAGGATGACAGAGTTTGTGAAACTGGTAAGTGTCAAGTCAAAACTTATCAAAACTGCTTTGTCCATCTCAAAAGTGCAGTTAAGCAGGGTCAGGTTTTTCTGCACAGTCTAGTAAGTTAAATCAGATGTGTCACATTTGTGGTAAAGAAGTGTACTTTCACATAAAAGAAGCCTACTTTCATTTGGAACATCTGAATTTCTTTCCCATTTAAGGACTAATAGGCATCATTGCCACAATTCATTTTGTCTTTCTTATGTAACAGAGCATATGTGCATTTTTTCCTTTTCTGTCATTTTTACAATGGTAGTGTATTCATGACTCTGCTACGCAAGCAGAAGCCCTTCTGTTGTGAATCAGGCATCTGTGAGCTGCAGATGTGGTGCAGCTATGCCCATGGAACATTTAAGTTTCTTGATTCTCAATAGGACACTGCTGCTTAGAATCTGTACATGCATGAAACTTAATTATGATCCATGAAAGGCAAGCTATTTTAAACTGGCTGGAAATGATATAGGATTGCTATCAAAGCCATCTGGAATGCACCAGGCTGGTCAAGGCTGGAAGAGCATAAGCAGATTGTTCCATTAATCAATTACAATGAAAGAACAGTTTAACTGCTGGTATTATCCAAGAGTGTTCTTAATTTCTGCTAGTGTTCCTGAATGGGGATCATGCTCAATCTCTCTAAGACACAAACACTAGGAATAATAATACACCACCTCATTTTTTGTCTGACCAAAATAATTTAAGAGCACAGAAGGAGAACATCAGACCTACACAGTGGCATGTGTAGAAGAAGCTCATAGGCAATAGCTCACTCTTGTCACACTGTCTTCTAATCCAGCAAGATGAATGCTTCAACAAAGCTCTTCTATATGAAGAAATAAGGTCCATAGCTGAAACACCTTCATTTTTTAGTTGAGAGGAATCAGGATATGAATTGATTGTCTACTTGAAATTCATATGCTGACCCTGAAAGGATTTCTGGTTAGATGTTCTGTGAGCTGTTGGTTTAAAGGACCTTAGACTAACTTAGACTTTCCCATGCTATGTAGCATATTAGGCAGCAAAACTGGAGGACATTAGCATCTCATTTCAGGATATACTGTACTCTCAAAGATCTTTGGTCCTTATTAGACAGCTCCTGAAAGCAAATCTAAGCTTCTTGCTCTTTCTCCTACTCTGATACAGGATTAAAGACTTGAACATGTGTAGTTGGAGGAGGTCTTTACTGTATAGTGGGGGAGTTCAGTTTTAATCTGAAGCGCTTATCAAAACAAGAGAAACTTCTGATGCTACATTTTTACTAATTGTGGAATCTGGGTGATATAATGACACCCAATGTGATGTAGTGATTAGAATGCAGCCAGTGTGGCAGACAGATTAGAGTTTTTGATCAGGGCTTGTGAAATCCAGATTCATGACCTCTCCCAGCCGGAAAAACTTTCTTAGACTCCTCTCTCTTAGTCTGATCTAATTTGCAAGGCTACTGGAGCTTCCTTGGCTTTTAAAAACTTAGGGGAAGACCTTCTCTCCCCCCCCCACTACACTCACAGAAACCTATGCCTATAAAGAAGGGATGTGGCCATGTGTTTTTGGAATGCATGTTCACACACGTCCAGCCTATCCTGTGATGCACCGGCCACACTTACCTTTTGTTCCTGAGAGCATCGCCACAAGGGTCCGAAAGCCGAGAGTGGGGCCAACACCCCACGAATGCGAACAAAAAACCCTACAAATCCCAGCATCCTCCACACCACAGCATGCCTCAGCCAACCAGGCAGGAGGACACAAGTGCGGAGGAGGCAGGAGGCAGGCGTGCATGAGAAAAATGCCCAATGTGCACAGGAGAAGGCTCGGCCATTGGCGCTCCGTTTGGCCTTCCCAGGAGGCTAGGGCCGAAAGTGGCACTCTGTCCTGCCCTTGCCACCTTGAGGGAAGCGAGCGCCTACCCCAGGGGCCAGGAGCCGAAAGCACGGCTGCCTTCAGCCCCCGCATACTGGGGGAAGCGAGCCACTTACCCAGGAGGCAAGGGCAGAAAACGACACTCTGTTTTGCCCTTGCCTCCCAGAGGGAAGCCAGCCCCTACCCTGGGGGCCAAGGGCCGGAAGCATGGCTGCCTTCAGCCCCCGCCTACTGGGGAAGTGAGCCACTTACCCAGGAGATGAGGGCAAAGAATGGCATTCTGTTATGCCCTCACCTCCCGGAGGGAAGCCAGCCCCTACCCTGGGGGCTGGGGCCAAAAGCACGGCTGCCTTCGGTCACTGCCTACCAGGGAAAGTGAGCCACTTCCCCAGGAGGTGAGGGCAGAGAACGCCGCTCCATTCCGTCCTTGCCTCCCGTAGGGAAGCCAGCCCCAACCCCCGGGGCCGAAAGCACGGATGCCTTCAGCCACCACCTACTGGGGAAAGCAAGCCACTTCCCTGGGAGGCGAGGGCAGAGAATGGCACTCCATTCCGCCCTCACCACCCAGAGAGAAGCAAACGCCTATCCCAGGGGCCAGGGGCTGAATGTATGGCTGCCTTCAGCCACCACCTACCAAAGACAGCGAGCCACTTCCCCAGAAGGTTAGGGCAGAGAACGGTGCTCTGTTCCACCCTCGCCTCCCAGAGGGAAGCCAGCCCGTACCCCAGGGGCCGAAAACATGGCTGCCTTCGGCCACCGTCTACCGGGGACAGCGAGCCACTTCCCCAGGAGGTGAGGGCAGAGAACAGTGCTCCATTCTGCCCTCGCCACCCAGAGAGAAGTGAACACCTACCCCGAAAGGCGAGGTCAGAGAACGGTGCTCCGTTCTGCCCTCACCTCCTGGAGGGAAGCAAGCGACTACCCCGGGAGGCAAAGGCAGAGAACGGTGCTCTGTTCCACCCTCACCACCCAGAGGGAAGTCACTTATTTAAATCAATTATTTAATTGATTTAAATAATATAATTAATTAATTAATTAACATTAAAAAATCAATTAAAAATAAATAAATAAGCAAGGCAATCAGCTAGCATGTCATAAGGGCATGAGACAGGATTTTCTCAATGGCTGCTCTCAAGTTATAACAAAGATGTAGGGGACAAATGTGGAAACTAGAGTAAACTGGAACCATTTGTCTTGGCAAATAAGATTGATTTAATGATTTCTACAAGCTTTTCAAAAAGTCTTTATAACACAAAGATCCAAACTCCTTTCAATAACAGGAATTTTCAGTTATTTCCTCAGGGATCTAAATAACAATTTAACAATATTTACCAACAGATATATACAAAGATATATACATATATACACGATCTTGGAATAAAGGTTTACAATATTACCTGTAGTGTCTTATTAAAGTCCAATTCATTGTTATTTATTATTTATATCGCGTCCTAGACCTCACCCATTTATTCTTATGGTGTCGACGGACGTTAACCAAACTAGTCAGAGTTCATATTTAAGGATACTAAACTTACACAGCTGATTAAGGTCAGGAATTATAAGAAACAAGTAAAATCAATTTCTTGATTGAGCCCAAATGGGTACAAGGTGTTGAACCGATGGATGAAATAACTCTCCCTCTGTCTTAAAGCAATATCTAAGTTAGTGTGGTGAAATGATTGTTGTTTATAACTCTCCAGTACTACAAATTTAAAATCTTGGTCGTTGTGGTTTACTTCAATGAAGTGGCTGACAAGCGGTGCAGACAGGTTCTTATTGCAAATTTTAGATCTGTGTTCCCCCACGCTAGTTTTTATTTTGCGGGAAGTCACCCCCACATAACCTAACCCACAAGAATATATCAATAGATAGATGCATCGGAACTGTTGCAATTTGAGAATTGTTTTAAATATAAAGTATAACTGCTGCTACGGATCGAGATTGTTTTAGTCTGCCAGGCTAGGGCACAATGTGTACAATGACCACATCGAAAATGACCCACTATAGATGGTTGTTTGGGTAGAAAGCGTGTTTCATGGTCTGTTTTACTCACTATTTGTTGTATCGATCTTGATTTCCTCAACCCTATCCTAGGCGGAGAGGAGCAACCAGGTATGTGATTAACAATGTGCCAGTGTCTTTTGATAATCTGTCCAGACAATGGTGAAAACACAAATGAACAATGCAATTTACTCTCCGGTGTCCTGGCGGTTTGTTGAAACAATCTATCCTGGGGTACAGCTCTTGCTTTGGCTAAGTTTTCCTCAATAATTTTATCATGGGTTGATTCTGAAATATAACCCATAGCTACACCTTCAAACAAATTTTTTAAGGAGATTTAAGATCCTATCTGTAGGATCATGATTTAACACCTTATAAAACTCCTTATTCAATAATTGTTTTTGGGCTTCACCTTCATATTCATTAATGTCCATGATAACAATGCCCTCTCCCTTATCTGCTTTTTTGACTATGATATCAGGGTCCACAGCTAACTCTTCCAGCAATTTAATATCACCAAGGGAAAGATTGCTACCCCATTTATTCTTCTGTTTTTCACTGATCTCCAAATCCTGTAGCACAAGCCGGTAAAATACATCTATTGATGGGTCATTGGAAGGTGGGGAGAAAGTCGACTTAGGTTTAAACTTGTCTGATTGGCCCAATTCCTTACCCTGAAAAAAGCTTTTTAAGTGGAGTAAACATATCAGTTTAAACACATCTATCCTAGTAGCAAAAGGGTTATATTTTGGTGTTGGAACAAACCCAAAACCCAATGAAAGCAGTTCAATAGTTCTGGGAGGAAAAGACTTACTGGATAGGTTAAAAACTAGGTCTTCCTCTTGCGTGAGGCTTTTCTTGGGAAAAAAGCAGTACGTGGTTGTGATCCAGCTGAGGCTGATGAGGCTGCTAATCGTGTGAGAGGTGCTCTGCGGGTGGGTGTGGTAGAATCCTCATCATTGGACGTCAAGGGAAAATCTGTGTCGGAGGACTCCCCATCCGTAGATACTAGGGGGTCCTGCCAAGAAACCCTCCGCCCTTTATTGATGAATTTCCTCCCTTGAAAGCGCCATCTGTAAACTCACGCTGTAGTGTAATCCCTGATGTCTCTCTCAAATTTTTTGTTTTTAAACTCTATAAGAGATTCTTGAAAGGCATCCAGCTTTGCCTTTAATTCACCAAAATCAGGTGGTTTAGGGTATGGGACCAAAGACAACCGGACGACCGAAAGGTTGGTCTAACACAGGTTTATTGCATTGCATGAGGTTCCAGTGAAGCATGAGGTAATGGCGGCGATACATCTCAATATATACAGTAGCTCTCTACATTTGAATCTTGTAGCACGGTAGCTCATTGGCTGCTACCGGCGTGGCCTCGCCCAGGCACGCCTCTTTCTTCAGCTGCTGAATGCAGGGAAGGTTTTCCTGCGGCTGTCCTTGATTGAGCAATGTGAACCATGTGAGGCTGAACGCTCGCAGCTGCCCTCTATGGGCTGTCTGCTCGCGTTCCTTTACAGCTGGTATCGTTTATCTGGAGTGGTTACATTCTTGCCTTTACAGTATAATGAACATGCATACATACATACATAACATCCCTCCCCCCTAGGATGGGACGAAGTCCCGCAACCATTGTGGCTTGCCGCACGTGCGCTTGGGACGCGCTTGCGTCTGACCTAGTACTGGAGAGCCTGTGATCCCTGACTCCGCGGGTGCTTGTCCTGCAACGGGAAACGAGGATTCGTTAGTGGCTCCGTGGGGCGTCCGTGCCTGCCTCGCGCCCGGGGATGGGAAAGGAATGAATAGTTGGGAGGTGAACCCCTGCCTGTTGCTCTCTGACCCCGGGGATCCACCTATTGTGAACCGCGGAACCGATGAGGTCGCCCTTGCGGTTCGGCTACCTTCTGATCCCTGCTCGGGGGACCTTGAGACTGTGGTGGGCGGACTCGCTGATGCCTCCCGTCTTGGGGGTGTCGGTCTCCGGGAAAGTGGCGCTATATCGCATTCTAACTCACAGGGGCTACTGGGACTGGAGGTACTGGGACTGGAGGTACCAGGGGCTGAACTGAAACCCCTCTTTTCGCTAGGACGGGTGGGGGACCACTCCGCTAACTCCCCCTGGTACTGCAAATCAACGTCTAAACTTCTATGGGCATCTGTGTTTCGGGGAAACTCCCGCGGGGTATGTGTGTGGTCGGGGCTCTTCCATTTCTTCGGGGACCCCCGCAAAAGATTTCTGTGGATCGATTCCCTTTCCTCCCCCCTTGGTGGGGACCCATGCTCCCCTTTTCCTCCCCCTTGGGTTAAACGGGTGGGGGAGTACCCTAACGCTGATTCGATGCTATTCTCGTCTCCGTCCTGCTCTCCGGGGACCCTGCGCCTGAGCTGGTCCACGTGTCGCCTCCACAGGAAGCCTGTACTGGTTTCTACGCGGTATGAGACGGGGCCGGTTTGTTCTACTACGGTGCCCGGCACCCAGGCTGGCCCCGCGCTGGCGTAGTTCCTGCAATGCACCGGGGCGCCTACGCTGAAACTCTTTGTGGGTTCCACCCCTATGTTCCGCCCCTTGTCCTCTACTCTCGTGGGGTCTAGCTTGGAGATTCCCGTGGCCAGCTTCCTGCGCATCAACAGCTCTGCGGGGGAGTACCCTGACGCTAGTGGGGTGATCCTGTATCTTAGCAGGAATTGGCACAATTTCAGGTCGAGGTCTCCGGGCCCCATGCGCAGTAGCGCGTCTTTCGTGGTGCGCACGAGGCGCTCTACTTGGCCGTTGGTGGCCGGGTGAAAGGGGGCAGAGGTGACGTGCCGAATGGCGTTGCGCTCCAAGAATGCCCCGAACTCGGCGGACGTGAAACAGCTGGCGTTATCGCTGACGAGGGTGTCGGGTAAACCGAACGTGGAGAAGACCCTCCTTAACTGTTTGATTGTTGTGGCCGAGGAGGTGCTTGAGACTGGAATGACCTCCAACCACTTGGAGAACGCGTCCACCACGAGGAGGAAAAGCGTTCCCCTGAACGGGCCAGCAAAATCTACATGTACCCGGGACCAGGGCCCCCTTGCCGTGTCCCACTCCCTAGGTGGCGAGCGAGCCTCTTCTGGCCTTGAGCTTTGGCACGCTTCGCAAGTGCCGACCATGTGTTCGATGTCGGCGTCTAGCTGGGGCCACCAAAAGTAACTGCGGGCCAGCGCCTTTGAGCGGACGATCCCCGGGTGGCTGACGTGCAGCAGTTTAAGCACCCTCGGCCGGAAAGGCGTGGGGATTACTACCCGCTGTCCCCACAAAAGGCAACCCCTCTCTAGGGACAACTCTAGTTTCTTTTTGAAAAATGTGTCGAATTCCGCTGCTGGGGAAGACACGGGCCACCCTTTCTGCACCCAGGAGCAGACTGTGGCCAGCGTTTTGTCCTTGCCTGTCGCTTTGGCGATGTCGGCCGGTACTACTGGAGGGGAGTCTAGAACCTCTATCATTAAGACCTGATGGTCCCTCTCTACTTTGTCCACGTGGCAGCAATCCCGGGGAATGGGGGACCTCGACAGGGCGTCGGCATGGCTGATCTCCCTCCCGGGCCGGTATACCAACGCGTGCTGATACGCGTTGAGAAAAATGGCCCACCTGAGCATTCTCGGGGACAGGATTTGGGGTGTGGGCTTATCTGCGGTGAAAATGCCTAACAAAGGCTTATGGTCAGTCACTATGGTGAAGGGGCGGCCGTACACAAAATCATGAAATTTCTTGGTCCCCGCAATTATTGCTAGTGCTTCTCTGTCTGTCTGAGCATAGTTCCTCTCCGCTTGGGACAAGGACCTAGAGTAGAACGCTATCGGGGCCTCCCTACCGTTCTCCAGCACGTGGCATAACACCGCCCCCACCCCCACCGGGGATGCATCGCATATCAGGACCACCGGGCGTTTGGGATTGAAGTGGGTCAGTACGGCATCTGATGCCAGGAGTCGCTTCAGGTCATTGAAAGCCTTTTCCTGGTCGTCGCCCCACTTCCATGCCTCGTCCTTTTTTAACAATTTGTGAAGCGGTTCTGCCACGGCTGCCTTCCGCGGGAGGAAGGAGTGGTAGAAGTTGAGCAGTCCGAGGAACGACTGCAACTCGGGCTTGGATGTGGGGCGAGGGGCCTTCTTGATGGCGGCTACTTGGATTGGGCTGGTCTTATTCCCTCGGGAGTGACACGGAACCCTAGGAACTCAACCTCTGTAGTGAAGAAGACGCATTTGTCTTTCCGCAACCGCAACCCCGCCTTTTCGAATATTGTCAGGACCTTTCCCAACCTAGTTGCTAATTCGGCCCGGCTCCCCCCTGTAATCAATACGTCATCAAAGTAGGGTAACACCCCCTCTAACCCCTTCAGGAGGCGTTCCACAAGTGACTGGAAGATCCCGGGCGTCGAATTGTAGGCGCGATACCTGGAACGCCCCTTTGTGGGTGACTATGGTCTGCGCAGCAGCTGCGGCGGGGGTCACCGGGAGTTGCTGGTAGGCTTGGGCCAGGTCGAGTTTAGCGAAGCACCTCCCCCCGTGTAACCTGGCCAACAAGTGGCTGACTACCGGCACCGGATACGCATTAGGGCGGATCGCCTTATTGATGGTGCACTTGTAATCAGCGCATATGCGGACCTCCCCGTTGGCCTTGAGAGCCGTTACAATTGGAGTTTCCCACTCCGCAGAATCAACAGGAACAAGAATCCCCTGGCCCACCAATTTGTCCAACTCCGCCTCTATTTTGTCCTTTAGTGCGAAGGGCACTCTGCGCGGTTTAAGTCTGATTGGACGTACTCCAGGGTCCAGGTCGAAAGTCACTGGGGGGCCCTTGAATTTCCCGAGCCCCTTTTTAAAAACCTCGGGGTGCGCGTCGCACACGCTCTGTATTGGATCAGTCCCGGCGGGGTGTGCTTCCACGGCGTGCACCCCCCCAATGAACAACCCCAGGGGCTGGAACCATTGAGTCCCGAGGAGGCTGCATTTACCTCCCTTGAGGACGACTAGGGGAAGCGTTGCGGTGTGCTTTTTAAACTGGACCCGGAACTTCCCAACCCCCAACACTGGGATGCGGTTCCCTTGCACGTCCTTCAGTGTGGCCCTCAACGCCTTGAGCTTGGGCCACACGCGGGGGGCGATTTTCATGAACTCCCCCTGGGAAATAATGGAGTATGAAGAACCCGAGTCCACCTCCATTCTAACAGGGGCCCCTTGTATTACTACCTCAACGAAGTAACGGGGGTGCTCCGTGGAAACGCTGCAGACCGGCGCGTCGTCCTCGCTGTCGTCGGAGATGCGCCCTACTCCGTCCCGCGTCCTCGTGGTCCGGGTGCCGTCCTTTGGCCTCGTGGTGCGGTCCTGCCTCGTGGTGCGGTCCTGCCTCGCCGAGCGGTCTGGAGAACTCCTGGTGGCCTCGCGCCGTTTCCGGCAGACCTTGGCGATGTGCCCGCGCCGGCCGCAGTTGTGGCACTCGGCCTTGCGGAACGGGCATTTGGCGCGGGCGTGGGCGGCGCCGCAGCCGTCGCAGCGCCGGCCCTCTCTCTGGACCCTCCGGACGTCCTCGTCGTCGCCGCTCCCCGCAGACGAGTCCAAAACTCGCCGGGCCGCTCGCACCGAGCTCTCTGCCTTTGCGGGCTTCGGGCGCCAGTCCTGAAGCTCGTGCACCCCGGCAGTAGTGGCCTCCGCGGCCTGTGCCGTGTCGAGGACTTGTTGCCACGTGGGAGGCGGCTCCCTTTTCATCAGCGCACGCTGAGTCTCTGTGTCCCTCAGACCGCAGAGCAGGCAGTCCCGGAGGGTGATGTCGGGGAGCTCCCACTTGCATGGGCCGGCGGCCAACCGCAGGGCCGCGGCGAACTCCTCGACCGATTCCCCGGGTGCCTGGACTCGCCTCCAGAACGCGCTCCGAGCGGGGAACATCGCTATTGCTGGCCGGAGATGGGCGCGCAACGCCGCCAGGAGCTCTGTAGCTTTGAAGTCGCCCACCTTCCTCGGCGCGATCAGGTCCACCAAGGTCCTCTTGGTCTCGTGTCCGAGCATGCGGACGAAAATGGCCCTCTTTTTGGCCTCATCGGAGACTTCGAGCTCCACCAGCGCTGCGTTGAAGTCTATCTCAAACAGCTCCAAGTCTCCCGGCTTCTTGATCTCGTAGCCGGCGCATGTCTTGGTCCCGTGGGCAGCCATATCCCACCTTCGTCGCCAATTTAGGGTATGGGACCAAAGACAACCGGACGACCGAAAGGTTGGTCTAACACAGGTTTATTGCATTGCATGAGGTTCCAGTGAAGCATGAGGTAATGGCGGCGATACATCTCAATATATACAGTAGCTCTCTACATTTGAATCTTGTAGCACGGTAGCTCATTGGCTGCTACCGGCGTGGCCTCGCCCAGGCACGCCTCTTTCTTCAGCTGCTGAATGCGGGGAAGGTTTTCCCGCGGCTGTCCTTGATTGAGCAATGTGAACCATGTGAGGCTGAACGCTCGCAGCTGCCCTCTATGGGCTGTCTGCTCGCGTTCCTTTACAGCTGGTATCGTTTATCTGGAGTGGTTACATTCTTGCCTTTACAGTATAATGAACATGCATACATACATACATAACAGGTGGTGAACTGGTAGAGTTAGAGGCCACAGAGGATTTTAGGGCATCTATTTCCTCTGTGAGAGAGTCAACCTGTTTGTTAGAATAGTCAATGATTAGCAAGATTAGATCAAAGGAGCATTTATCCATAATGGCTGCCCATTTGTCGCAGAAGCTTTTGTCATCATTGAGTAACATCGGCCCTTTCTGGATTGGCAAACCTTGGGGTATGCGGGCCATTTTATGGTAGTCAGCCAAAAAGGCAGAGTGGAGTAAGAATCTCAATTTCTTTTTTTCCAGTACCTCAATTGTGGCCAAATCATCAATATTTGAACCCGAAGGTTGTCTATAGGACACAATGTTCTGTAGTATCCTGTCCCTGTCCGCTGAAGAAAAAGCAAAGCCAAGATCGGAAGCCATATCCCAAAAGCTGAAGCAAAGATTTAGGGGACAAACGTGGAAACTAGAGTAAACTGGAACCGTTTGTCTTGGCAAATAAGATTGATTTAATGATTTCTACAAGCTTCTCAAAAAGTCTTTATAACACAAAGATCCGAACATTCCTTTGCTGATATGCGAGTAGTGGTGTTAGAATCCTTCACCCCCCCCCCCAAAAGCATACCATCGTCAACACTGAACGTTTTTTACTCCAAAGGGAAGCATTTTATATTCATTCTTTCTCCACTCTCTATCCCTTTGGATTAAATACTGATCAAGATTTTTCCGCTTTTCTTTAAGAGCCTCCCAGTTTCTTTGAGTCTCTATGAGTATTTTCAACCTTGTGGTTCGTTTCCTTTTACACTTAATTACCTCTTCATACAATTTGCGAAATGATCCACACGTGTTTCCCGTTCAGCGGTTTACTTTATAGTGCGCACATCATATTCTCATTGCAACGCTCT
Organism: Bradypodion pumilum; assembly: GCA_035047305.1. Lineage (NCBI taxonomy): Eukaryota > Metazoa > Chordata > Lepidosauria > Squamata > Chamaeleonidae > Bradypodion > Bradypodion pumilum. Next base: position 295,050,855 of record JAWDJD010000004.1, on the reverse strand, counting down.
GACCCGATAAGAATTTTCAACAAGAGGTTACTTTAGGGCGCGCTTGCATTTTGCACAGGTATTTTCATGTATTTTTGATTTATTTGTCACTAATACTGTCGGGTTGTAGTATCATACTCATTTTAGGATTTTGTATTATATGTATTTCCATGTTTATTATGTTGCAGATTCTCGACAAAGTAACAAAATATCCATTTATCCGGAAGGATATCGAATCGCTCTTTCTGCACCGTACCATTCTTTTCAGGATTCGCGTTCTCCCGGATACCTGGGCACCGTTTCATTTATTACCTTTTACAAGTGGGACTGGTTTCCGATGCAGGATTCTTCCTTATGATGGACAAATGTTTATATTTGATGGACTTGTGATTCCTACACACGTGTATACATACTTATTGTTGGAACTAACTTTCGTTGCTCCTACATTGGATTTTTCTCTATGTGTTTGAACCACAGTCCTCAACATTATTTGTATATATATTATTGCTCGTGATCTTCATTGTACTTTATGATGTATTGTTTAGTATATGATTGTCCTTTTTGGCATGATTTACTGACTGATTTTTAGACGTACTTTCAAACATAACATTTGGCTATTCAGCCTCTATTACCTTTCTTACCGACAGCTTTTTGTGCCTCAGTAACTCCGAACGCCTTGTTCTACTATTAAATTCATTGTTCTTTGCATTTTGGGTGGTGAACTGTCAGCAAGCAAATATTTCTTTATTCTTTGGGCAACTGACCGACTGCTGAGGAAAGGATTTTAAATGTTGGATGAACTTTCCTGAGCCCCAGGCTGGGAAGAAAGGTGGGATAAAATAAAATAAACATACAACTATAAAACTGTGATGATGATGATGATGATGATGATGATGATCAAAACCTGTCTTTGGAACTCTGTGACAAATCATTGCTCAGAAATCTAGGCTGTGTATTTTCCTTTAAACAGCCTAAAATTGTATTTTCCAGAGACAAAGTATTTGTGTATGGAGTACAGTACTTAATTATATTTTCCTCCAGTCATTATGATGTAATGCAAGCCACAGAATTGTCAGCTATGAAGTGCTCACAGACTGAAAGGCAACAGCATACATGACATCATTATAATAAATTAAAAGTGCCATAAACTAAACCATATCTGTTTGAGGAATGAATGAATGACATAGCTTTTATTTTTGTAGCTCCTGGACTCATGTCTAATTTACACTTAATTTATAAATAAGAATATTAAAATTAAATAACATGTCTAGCCTTATTTCAGGCACTTTCGTTTAGAGATTCAGTTGAAATTAACCAAAGAATTCAAAAACAAATTCAGTGACAGGACTAAATTTTGATTTCAGTAAAACAAGGATTTAATTTTACACAACTCTTATCAGAAAATACATTAAGAAATAACTTATACAGTAATATTTTTGTGCATTTGGTGCTATAAACTGTTATAAAGCCAGAGAAAGAATGTGGCCTTCCAGTTACTGTTGGGTTGAAATTCCCATCCTCTCTTGTAATGGAATGATTAAATAATCTTGTTTTAAGGGGCCAAGGTGGCTTACTGATTAAGACGCTGTGCTTGTTGACTGGAAGGCCAGCAGGCCAGTAGTTTGAGACCTGAGTACTGTTCAACAGAGTGAATTCCTGTCATCTGTCCTAGCTCCTGCCAACCTAGCGGTTTGAAAGCAAGCAATTGCAAGTAGACAAATAGATACCGCATTGATAGGAAAGATAACAGTGTTCCATGCACTCCGGCATCTAGTTATGTCTGCCAAATGACCACGCAGACAGCACAGGCTCTTGGGCTGTAATCAGAGATCAGCAGGGCCGCTGTCAGGGGGGGGGGTTACAACCAGGACACCCATCCTGGGCCCGGAGCTGGCAGGAGCCCTGGCGGTGGGCAGCCCATTTTAAAAAACTTTAAAAAAAACATTTTAAAACTTTTTATTTTATTTTATTTTTAGTCATGGCATGCGGTGCCACTGTGCATGCCCCGCCAGAGGATCCCCTGCCTCGACCTGGATCTCGGGTCAAGCTTGCTTGCCGCCCTTCAGTCTTCAGCCCACAAGGAGGGCCAGGCCCCGGTGCTGAGTGCAGCAGCGGGAAGCCGTGGGTCGCACGCTGGCCACCACTACCACCACTGCCAGCCTCCCTTCCCACCTGGCGAGCGGCACTCATGTCATTCCCGAAGTTCTCAGCCGGCAGCCACAGTGCCTGGGCGGCTGCTCCGAGCCTGCCCTGCATGCGGAGAGAAATGTTTTGAGGGGGCGGTGGTGGCTCCTCCAGTTCGAGCCCTGTGGCCTCCTCCTCCTTCTCAGGGGAAGGGTCCCACCACCACCTGGACCAAGCGGGTCCTTCCGCACACGCTGCTGGCCGTCGTGGTCTCCGCCCACCCTGCCCCCGCCATAATGCTGGGCAAAACGCCCCACGACTGCCAGGTAAGCCTGGCGTCATTGGGGACTGCCTGCCCATGGGGGGTGGGAAACAGAGCCGGGGTGGGTGGTCGCCTCCCCCGAGCAGTTCAGGTGGGCTGCTACTGTTCTTTGGCCTGCCGCCTCCCCTCCCAGGCAGGTCCGTCCATCCGTCTGTCTGTCTGTCTGTCTGTCTATCTATCTTTTCATCTTCACTAATCCACTCTTCCTTCCTTCCATTCTTCCTTTCTTCCTTCCATCCTCCCTCCCTCCCTTTCATTCTTTCTTTCTTCCTTCCATCCTTCCTTCCTTTCTTCCATCCTTCCTTTCTTCCATCCTTTCTTTCTTTCTTTCTTCCATCCTTCCATCCTTTCTTCTTTCCTTCCTTCCTTTCTTTCTTCCACCCTTCCTTCCTTTCTTTCTTCCATCCTTCCTTCCTTCCATCCTTCCTTCCTTTCTTCCATCCTTCTTTCCTTTCTTCCATTCTTTCGTTCTTTCTTCCATCCTTCCTTCCTTCATTTCTTTCTTCCTTCCTTTCTTCCTTCCTTCCATCCTCCCTCCCACCCTTCCTTTCATTCTTTCTTTCTTCCTTCCATCCTTCCTTTCTTCCTTCAATCCTTCCTTCCTTCCTTTTTTCTTTATTTCTTCCATCCTTCCTTTCTTCCATCCTTCCTTCCTTCCTTCCTTTCTTCTTTCCTTCCTTCCTTCCTTCCTTCCACCCTTCCTTCCTTCCTTTCTTTCATCCTTCCTTCCTTCCATCCTTCCTTCCTTTCTTTCTTCCATCCTTCCTTCCTTCCTTCCTTCCTTCCTTTCTTCCTTCCTTCCATCCTTCCTTCCTTTCTTCCATCCTTCCTTCCTTTCTTTCTTCTATCCTTCCTTTCTTCCTTCCTTTTTTCTTTCTCTTCCATCCTTCCTTCCTTTCTTCCATCCTACCTTCCTTCCTTTCATCTTTCCTTCCTTCCTTCCTTTCTTCCACCCTTCCTTCCTTCCTTTGTTCCTTCCTTCCTTCCTTTCTTTCTTTCTGTGATCATAAAAATCTAAGAATAAATAAATAAATCATAAGGACTGCAGTGGCTCAAGTGGCTAAGACACTGACTGGGAGGCGGAAGGTCAGCAGTTCGATTCCCGAGTACTGCAGGACAGAATGAGCTCCCGTCTTTGTCCCAGCTCCTGCCAACCTAGCAGTTCGAAAGCAAGAAATTGCAAGTAGATAAATAGGAACCACTTTGGTGGGAAGGTAACCGCGTTCCGTGCACTCCGGTGTCTAGTCATGCCTGCCACATGACCATGGAAATGTCTGCAGAATCAAACAGCGCTGGCTCTTTGGCTTTGAAACAGAGATGAGCACTGCACCCTAGAGTCAGATACAACTGGCTTCCAAGCAAGGGAAACCTTTACCTTTTAATTATGTTCGTGTTGATATAAAAGTCTGTTTTTGGGGCATAATGTGTGGCACCTTAAAGACTAACTGCTGTATTTTAATGTGAGCTTCTGTGGATCAAGGCCACTGGCTCTTTGGCTGTAATCAGAGATGAGCACTGAACTCTAAAGTTAAATACAACTGCCCATCGATTGCTTTTGGGAAATTGTGTATTCCACCCGCCGCTGCCACCCCAATGTGAGGAGAGAGAAACGTGTGGGGGGGGGGGCAATAGGATTGCTCAGTATGGGGCCCAGAAATTTCTGATGGAGGCCCTGGAGATCAGCACCACCCCCTAGAGTTGGACACAATTGTCTTTCAAGCAAGAGACCTTTTACTTTTACTAATCTTGTTTTAGAACATCTATACTCCCTAAAAGCCAGATTTCTCCATGGGGAGAAGAGCTTGTCATGAAAGGTGGCTCTACTCAATTTTCCATGATCATGCCTCTCCTCTACATTTCAGCTCACTCCACATATCAAGGTTACCCAGACTCAATTTACAATGTGTCTATAGGGCTGGAGAGGCTGCTGTTTGGTAAAGTGTCATGAAAGTCCTTTCCTAATAGCCCTATGTAATGAAGCTGTGGTGGCTCAGTGGTTAAGAAGCTTGATTTACTAGCTGTAAGGCTATCAATTCAGCAGTTTAAGACCTGGGTACTGCATGACAGATTGAGCGCTCATCTCTGTCCCAGCTCCTGCCAACCTAGCGAGAAATTGCAAGTAGATAAATAGGGACCACTTAAGTGGGAAAAGATCTTTGGGACATGAAAGGAGCATCATTTGGACATCCCCTGAGCTGAGTTTCTCCAGCAAAAAAAATTCCTTTCAACCCAGAATAATTTCTGACCTGAAATTATTGTTATTAGTCCCATGTATTTCAATCCGTTTGTTCTACTAGACCGGTGTTTCCTAACCTTTGGTTTTTGGATTTCAATTCTCAGAAGCCTATGTAAATTCCCCAAAGCACTGGTCAGCCAATGTACTGACTTAGGCTTCTGGGAATTGAAGTCCCCCTGTGGGGCATGGGCCCCACATTGGGAACCACTGTACTAGGGGGTGGCAACCTGTCTCCTTCAAGATGGTGTTGGACTGCAATGTTCATTAGCCATAACCAGCAAAATCAATGATGAGAACTTTGGTGAACAACATCTGAAGGGTCACGTTGCCATCTCTGTATTAGACACTGAAAAAGCAGATTCCTAACGAACCTAATGAAATAAGATCTCTAATGGGGATTGCAAAAAAAGCTTTTGGTTATACTGTAGTTCCTTTACACTCTGTGCAAAACCTATTAGAAAATCAACAAGGACAGCATTCCTCATTAAAGGTGTCAAGTGCCAACAGGTTTCCCTACTTATTAGTTCCTTTATTACTTTCAGACAATCTCAGTTTAATTACTCAGCTCCTTTGCCAAGTTTCCTTTCCTTGTGTCAGTTTACACTCAATAAAATGGAGGGGAAGGGGAGGATAGTTTTGAAATGCAGCTACTGTCTATTCTGTCTTTTTAAGTAGATCTGTGCCAAAAAGATACTCACGCAGAGCCACAAAGTCTGCTTGGAATCATTTATTACCCTGCAAAAAATATGTACCGGAGAGAAATTAAGTTCTGAACTTTCATTAGTCTGTAATGCAGCAATAATGGGCCAGCACTAAAAATGCAATTAATTCCAATTTATAAAATATGCTTTGATCATTATTATTACAACTTCAAATCTATCAAAATCATTTCTTAAGGGAAGTAAGCAATCCTTTATTTTCCCCTAAGTGAAATTTAAGGTGGTCAAGTTGTTGTTCCATGGGTGGGGCTGGGCAGACAGGTAGCTTCCAAGCAGGGATGGCGTGACTTTGCATGCATGAAAACTGAAGGCCATAAATCTTCAAAAGCTCAAATCAGGCATTCCAGTGCTGTATCACTGATGAAATTCAGACCTCCAAAGTGTTACAAGCCAGAAAGCTGGTTTCAATCCACCATTGTAAGATGGGTAGGAGAAGGGGGGAAGGGGTGGTAGTGAACAAAAGATGATGAGATCAGCCTTTTAAATGCTTTCATCTATGCTATAGCAGAAAGTATCCATTGTGGTTTTTTAAAATATAAACTCAATGTGCCTGCCATGACTTTAAAAAGAAAATAGAAGCTTGTTGCCATTCTGGCATGTAAAGGCAAAATGCTAACACATCAGTAAAAGGCCGGGAGACTTATTTTACAGCCTGGACCCCTTCAATTTGGCCCTGAAATGAGTGTAGTAGAGTTGAATCTCAAGGTAAGCATGTGGTTTGAGGGTGCAGTCCTATGCTTGAGATAGTTGGCTGGAGCCACTATTAGATTTGACAGATTTGTCAGCAGAATGCCAGATCTGATGTCTCCATGACAGATATGTTGGCAGAATGCATTGGATACACCACCAGAGCCGCAGCTCCAGGGGAGCCATTCTCCCAACAAAGGCACATTGAGAAAACAACTGAAACAAAAAGATGTGGGAACCTCCAGGAAAAGCTCAATTCTTCTGAGAACATGACTTTTAAAAGTAATGTTAAACTATCATTTGCTACCATGTTGAACAAATATTTCATTCCCAGTGTGCATGAAAGGTAAAGATAAAAGTTGCCCTTGCTCGAAAGCCAGTTGTGTCCAACTCTAGGGTTCAGTGCCCATCTCCATTTACAGCCAAAGAGCCAGTGCTGTCTTCATCTGCAGACGTTACTGTGGATATGTGGCAGGCATGACTAAACACCCGAGTGCACGGAACATGTTTACTTTTCCACTGAAAGCTCTTCCCCCTTCCTCTCCTTTCCCAAAGCCCAGTCTAGAGTGAAGACCTCCGTCGTGACCCAGGATTTTACTGTATTTTAAATGGACCAGAAAATTAGTGAAATTTCTACTTGCAATTTCTTGCTTTTGAACTGCTAGGTTGGCAGGAGCTGGGACAGAGATAGAAGCTCACTCCGTCATGCAGTATTCAGGTCTTGAACTGCTGATCTGCCGACCTTCCAGTCATCAAGTTCAGCATCTTAACCACTAAGCCACTGCAGTCCCTCCCAGTGTGCATTACAATGTAAAAAAAAAACCAACCTTGTTCTGTTATTTATTGAACTTATTACCTTAGAATTATTAAGAGAACAGTATAAACTTTGAAATATCTTTTATCAAAATGCCTCTAAAAAGGCCTCAAAATCTCATTTGGTTCAATTGTTAAAAACTCATCTGGTTCAATTGTTAGGCTACAATAAGAGCTACTGTACTGTATCTACTTAGCCAGAAGTAAGGTCCCTAGGGTTTGGAGAATCTTATCTCAGAGCAAACATGTGTAAGATTGTGTAGTTTAACTTGCTATGTTCTTTAATCCATTAGCCACACTGAATCGGGTCCAGTTTGACTAATCAATTCAAAGGCGCTGCTTAACATCTCTTCCTAATTTTGGTGGAATTCTTCCTCATGCTCAGCTCACTCCATTAAGAACCCACCCCAATGAAAATTAGTACATTAAAACCCTGGGTTACAACTGCCTCGGTTTAAGTTTGCTGCGGTTTACAACAGTAAATCCTATGGAAATGCCATCCCAGTTCACAAATTTTAATGTACTTTTTTCGTTTACAATGATCAATTCAGGACCTTTTTTATTTTTCAATGCATCCCTATGGGTGTTTCAGTTTACAGTTTTTTTGGGTTACAACGGAGGCTGTTGGAACAGACTTCCATCATAACCCAGGATTTTACTGTATTTTAAATGGACCAGAATGAATAGTGAAATAACAGAGAATCTATTTCCACTGGTCTAGTTACATCTGCTGGAATTTTGATAATCCAGCTGACAATCAGTTGGTTTCAGACCAGGCTGTAGGATGCCTCACAAAATATCCACTAATATCAGTTGAATCAGGGCATCACTTTGCATTTAGTTTTTCAACTGTATGATCCAATGTGAGACAATGGCTGAAATCCAGTCATAAGACACAACTAGAGGAGGACACCCAGAATCAATGAAAGTTATGTAAGTATTGACTCACCATATCACCACTGATTCAATGAGCCTTCTCTAGTAGTAACTTACTACTGGATTTCATCCGTTGAGAATAGCATTGGTTTTACACAGAAAAGATCTGAGTTAGAAATATAGATTTTTGTTTTGCTACATAGCAACAAATGTGCCAACTGATTATTTCCAAGTAATTCAGTAAACTATTCTTTTTGCTGCAGTGCTCTCATAAACACCATTTGGTTCCAATGAAAAATTGCTGACATATGCCATGCCTCATAAGTGTCAGATTGATGCCGCTGTTTCCTACAAGTAATTGTTTCATTGGAAAGGTACTGTATATTTGAACTTGTCCCAGGGTCTCTGCTTATTTCTCAAAAAAATCCACTGCTTTGGTCTTAAGGAGCTCACACGGGTGAGAGCTACTCAGCCTCACTGACAGCTAGCATGTAGGAATGTGGGATATGGGTGTAGCTATGACTGAATGCATTCCAGTACTAAGGTCCATTCATCAAGAATGTACCACGAGACTTTCCAGATACACTGAGAATGGGCGGCAGAAATAAAGCGATGCTTGGAGGCCTACCTATCACAGTGGGCTATCACAGCTGGGTTTTGAACCTTCATAAATATTCTATGATGGGACTGCAGTGGCTTAGTGGTTAAGATGCTGAACTTGATGACTGGAAAGTTGGCAGGCCAGCAGTTTTATCCCTGAGTGCTGCGTGATGGAGTGAGCTCCCGTCTCTGTTCCAGCTCCTGCCAACCTAGCAATTTGGAAGCAAAAAATTGCCAGTAGATAAATAGGTACCACTTTGGTGGGAAGGTAACAGTGTTTTGTGCACTTCAGTGTCCAGTCATGCCTGCCACATGACCATGGAAACCTCTGCAGATGCAGACAGTGCTGGCTCTTTGGCTGTAAACAGAGATGAGCACCGCACCCTAGAGTCAGATTCGACTGGCTTTTGAGCAAGGGAAACCTTACCTTAAGTACTCTACGACACTAACCACTAAAATTAACTCAGGTTCTTGTCTTACCAAGGCGTGTATAATAAAATCTTTCCTTCTTTACCATTCTTCTTCCCACCAACAGAGAGATCATAATTATTTAAAATATATTTAAAATATTTCAATTTTTTTAAAATTAAGCAGATTTAAAATACTTTCTAATGTTTTAGAGAACAAGCAGCGCAAATCAATTTCAAGGCTCTTCCGCAGTTCTATTCAATTAAATGTTAAGAAAGGAATTGCAATATTAAGTTATTGCAAGAGAGGATGAAATTGATTAAACAAGCATGAGTGGGCATTGACTGCTGTGGACTTCACTTTCACCATCCTTTGCCCATCCTGCTATGAGTCCTGATGGGAACCAGCTGCAATGGGAATTCACTCCTGACCATACCTGTCAACCACCCCGATTTGGCTGGGAAAACCCCGTAATTTGACGTCTATTGACGTCATAACCCGCCCCCCCGCTGCCAAAATCCCATAATTTGACAGCGGGGGAAAACACTTTCCGCGCATGCGCGGAAGCACTGCGCTGCTTGCGCAGCCCCTACGCAAGCGACGTAGCACTTTCCGCGAATGAGTGGAAGGGTTTTACCCCTTACACGCATGCACGGAAAGCGCTATGCTGCTTGCATAGGGGCTGCGCAAGTGGCGTAGCACTTCCACGCATGCGTGGAAGGGTTTTACCCCTTCCACGCATGCATGGAAACCGACCTGCATACAAGCAATGTGCGTAGGTCCCGTTTTTGCGGAGCGGTGGGTTGACAAGTATGCTCCTGACTATAGCAAAGTGGGCAACAGTGCTTGAATGAGGAACTAATATATTGTATTGAAAATGACTGTAATTAATTTAATAAAATTGTGGAACATCCACAGATCCTCTGGTCTGGGCTAGTGTGAATTTGACTTTGTCTTCTCCTACCAGGTGATAAGACAAATTTTTGGCTCCTAACGTCCCTATGGAGGCCACTATGTGTTGCCTTTTCTCTAGCCACACAGCCAAGAAGGAATCTTGCTTTTCACAATCAGGCAGTGGGTGGAGATATAGCTATGCAGATTTTTGGATAGCTCTGCTTTGGGAGCTGGATGTTCCACAAAAGGCCACAGGTTATTTTATTGTTTTAAAAGTGATCTAAATAAAAGCATCACAATCACTGACACAAAACTACTGTATTATTATCACCTCTCCTGTAATCTCATTGCTCATAACTTTAAAGATAAAGTTAAAGGTTTCCCTTGCTTGAAAGCCAGTCATATCCGACTCTAGGGTTCAGTGCTCACCTTGTTTCAAAGCTGAAGAGCCAGTGTTGTCTGCTTCTGCAGAGGTTTCTGAGGTCATGTGGCAGGCATGACTAGACACCCGAGCGCATGGAACCCTGTTACCTTCCCACCAAAGTGGTCCCTATTTATATACTTGCAATTTCTTGCTTTCAAACTGCTAGGTTGACAGGAGCTGGGACAAAGATGGGAGCTCATTCCGTCCTGCAGTATTCGGGAATCGAACTGCTGACCTTCCACCTCCCAGCCACTTGAACCACTGAAGTCATAACTTTAAAACTCCTCAAATCACTATTACAGTCTAGCCAGGTTATCCTACTATGTTAATAGAGTAGACCATACTACCAGCAACTCAGTGCTGATCATCTGGTGTTGTTTAACTAACCGTGACAACCCAGAGATCTAGCAACCTTGGGTGGCAGTGTCCACAGAGATGGGTGATAGCCCCCAAGTGGATTAAATCCCACTTGAATCCATCTTGAGGGAAGGCAGCAACTTCATCAATACTGGCCTGGGGCTGATGAGGACTTTGTGTGCCAAAAGGGCTCAGGACCAGACAGTGACTGGTGGGGCTGGATCAGTGGTATAAGTGTCACACCGTGATGAGAAAGGCAAATGGAAGGCCACTGCATTATATTGCTCCCAGGACAATCATGCATGATCACCATGAGGATAACTAATATTCGGAATTGGATACAGCAGTTAAAGAAGAAGAAATCACCATTAGTTTTAACAATGAAAAGCAAGAGACCAAAGCGAGAAAAACAAGAAATAAACTGAAAGCCATTTAATCCTAGAGTGTCTGGGATTCTCGAAATTTACATCAAGCTTTATCTTGGCCCTTTAAACAAATCTTTTGGGGCCAGTAAACTTTGAAGCTGACCTCAGAAAGAATGACTTATCTGCTTGGCTTTCAGATTTATTTAGACAGATTTGGCAGTCTCTTGGTACTTACTTGAACCATGACATATAAAATGAGAGCTCCAATTTCTAGTGAATAAAATATTACTTTTCTAAAGAGGAACAAAATACAAGCTGACCTGGTCAGGCACCTATAAACACTGTCTACTAAACTTAAGGGAAAGTATACCTATATTGTGCTTCAGTTTAATTACCTATATTTCAGGAAAGGAAAGCAAGACTTTGAGGAGCGTATTGCTAAAAATACTCAGAGAAATAACAAAGACTTCTTTAAGTACATTAGAAGTAAGAACCCAACTAGGAAGGCCATTGGACCATTAGATGACAATGGAAGGCAAGGGGTTATTAAAGAAGAAACAGAGATTGCAGAGAGACTCAATAAATTCTTTGCTTCAGTATTCACTGAAGAAGACAGAGGCCACATGCCCAAAACAGAGCCTATCTTAGTAGGGAGGGAAACCGAAGAATTAAGCCAGATAGAAATAACCAGGGAGGAGGTCCTTGCATGTCTTGTTAAACTAAACACTAACAAATCACCAGGACCAGATGGCATCCATCCACGAGTTCTCAGGGAACTTAAAGATGAAATTGCTGATCTCCTAGCCAAAATATATAATCTTTCCCTCAAATCAGGCTTTGTGCCTGATGACTGGAAGGTAGCGAATGTAACACCAATTTTCAAAAAAGGATCCAGGGGTGATCCAGGAAATTACTGACCTGTCAGTTTGACATGTGTCCCAGGTAAAGCGATGGAAACCATCCTAAAAGATAGCATTAATAGGCACATAGAAGAGAAGGTGCTGCTAAAGGACAGCCAACATGGCTTTTGCAAGGGCAAATCATGCCTCACTTATCTGCTGGAATTTTTTGAGAGTGTCAACAAGCATGTGGATAAGGGGGATCCAGTTGACATTGTTGACATTGTTTATCTGGACTTTCAGAAGGCTTTTGACAAGGTCCCACACCAAAGGCTCTTGAATAAACTTACCAGTCATGGAATAAAGGGACAGGTCTTGTCCTGGATCAGCAACTGGCTAAGGGACAGGAAACAGAGGGTAGCACTAAATGGACACTTCTCCAAGTGGAGGGAAGTAAAGAGTGGGGTCCCCCAAGGTTCAGTACTGGGACCCCTGCTTTTCAACCTCTTCGTAAATGATCTAGAGGTAGGAGTAAAAAGCAAGGTAGCCAAATTTGCTGACGACACTAAATTATACAGGGTAGTGAAAACTGTGAGAGATTGTGAGGAGCTCCAGAGGGATCTCTTGACACTGGGGGAGTGGGCAAAACAGTGGCTAATGAGCTTCAACATTAGTAAGTGCAGAGTGATGCATGTTGGGGCAAAGAACCCCAATTACATTTATAAACTGATGGGGTCTGAACTCTCTGTGACAAACCAGGAAAGGGACCTTGGTGTCCTGGTGGACAACTCAATGAAGGTGTCAACCCAGTGTGCCTCAGCAGTGAAAAAAGCAAACTCAATGTTAGGGATCATTAGGAAGGGTACAGAAAATAAGTCAGCAAGTGTCATTTTGCCTCTTTATAAATCTATGGTGAGGCCCCATCTGGAATACTGTGTACAGTTCTGGTCGCCATACCTCCAGAAGGATATTATGGAGCTGGAAAAAGTGCAGAGGAGGGCAACCAGAATGATTAGGGGACTGGAACACCTTCCTTACCATCTGAGGCTGCAACGGTTGGGCCTCTTCACTCTTGAACGACGACGTCTAAGAGGTGACCTGATTGAAGTTTATAAAATCATGCACGGTGTGGACAAAGTAGATAAGGAAAAACTGTTTTCCCTATCGCATAACACTAGAACTAGGGGACACTCGAAGAAACTTTTGGGTACTAGTTCTCAAACAAATAAGAGAAAGTATTTTTTCACCCAGAGGATTACTGGTCTATGGAACTCCCTGCCAGAAGAAGTGGTGACAGCTGTCAGTCTTGACAGCTTTAAGAAAGGATTAGACAAGTTCATGGAGGACAAGAGTATCAATGGCTATAATTATGGATACTTAAGGACAACCTCCGGGTTGGAGAGATAGGCAGGATATCTCTCAATATCATTTCCAGGGAATCCTAAGCTGGTGAAGGCATCTGCTTGGGAATACCCTGAAGGAAATGGTGAGCCACTGTGTGAGACAGAATGCTGGACTGGATGGGCTGTGGCCTGTTCCAGCAAGGCTGTTCTTATGTTCTTATGTTCTTATGTATATTTCTATAGGTAGAAACTTTCCTGAATTTTTAAATACCTGAAATGTATGTTACTTAGTGACATTGTTACATCATTAAGTCACTAGGTGACACTCGGTTTTATAATAAACTAGCTGATTGCCCGGCCTTGTCGGGAGGTTAATTTTTTTTTAATTGTGGGAAAGTATGTCCCTTCTTATGATATGTTTATCTGGTTATTGTGTCTGTGTGTGTGTGTATTTGGGATGCAGATGCAGAGTTTTGTTTTGTCATAGATGGTTTGACGTGTGCTCTAATGTGTAGTCATGCCTGCCACATGACAACGGAAACGTCTGCAGAAGCAGACTGATCAGTGTGTTGATGAAGGCTTATTGGAATGTGGAAGGTGATCAGTTTGATTCTTGAGTATTGCAGGACGGAATGATCCCCCGTCTTTTCCCCAGCTCCTGTCAACCTTTTTGTTCGAAAGCAAGGAATTGCAAGTTGATAAAAAGGCACCACATTGTTGGGAAGGTAAAAAGCGTTATGTGTGCTCTGGTGTCATGCCTGCTACATGACCACAGAAATGTCTGCAGAAGCAGACTGATTTGTGTGTTGATGGAGGCTTACTGGGATGTTCCTATTACTTATGGTTTTTTTGGGGGGGCTCAACCCGTGGAGTGGGGTGACTTGGGGAGGGTTTTCTTCCTTTTTGCCTCCCCCCACACCATTTGTGATGCTCCCCGGTTCTCAGTAAAGGAACTTGGGTAGACTCACCCCGGCGTGATGATGAGGGAGGGATGGTAGGTATTGAGGGGAAAATTTAGGAGGAAAGGAAGACAGGAGGGTAAGAATGAGGGAGGGAAAGAAAGAAGGAAGGGGAAAAGAACGGCTGGAGGTAGGGAAGGAAGGATGAGAGCTAATTGTATGTTTAGGTTTTTTGGACCCTGATACACCCTAACACACAAAGTCTCTCTCTCTCTTTCTCTCTCAGTCAGGCACACATGCACGCACGCACGCACGCACGCATGCACACACACACACACACAAGTGACTGTTCTGGAACCCACTGTCTTGTGCATTGTCTTGCGCACACACAGACACACACTCCCTGTCTCTCTCTTTCTCTCTCACACACAGCATTGATGTACATTGAAAGTGTCTCGTTCCAGGGCTGTAGAGGCTTAAATGGAATGGGTTTGTTGCATCCGCATCAGAACCAATTGCAGCTCTCTCCAACATTCTGTTTCCAGGCCTGGCTAGATTTTCTCCCAACCAATCACAGTCCAACATGCAAATAAGGTATCTCCAACATTGTTTCCAGGCCTGGCTGTTAAACTGCCATTTTTCTCCCATGGCAACATGGGAGTTTTAGTTTCTGGTTTTTTCCCATTTTGTGGGGCTTAGGCCCCACTTTTGGGCCCCGGACCCTCGTGGTGATGGTTCCAGTTTGACAAGGTAAATGTGGCTGGCTCATTACAGGAGAGGCTGGACGTGTGTGGACACGCATTGCGGACACGCACGGCCCAACCCATTCTTATAGGTATAGATAGAGAAACTAAAGAGCATGAACTGGGTACCTGGCAGCACTCCCAAAAGTTGGGAGGCTGATTCCCCATTATACTTCCCAAAAAAAAGGGAGCCTCTGAAACCTTTGGCAAGCTGCAGTCTCAAACCACTCCTAGAGGAATGGTAAACTACAAAACTGCAAAAGGTCACCATAAGTCAGAATCAACTTAATAACACGTAATTATTATTATTACCATGGCTACATTGCCATGGAAACACTGGGAGTAGAATTGATAAAACCACCCATTACACATCTCACATACCTCAGAAACTATTAAGATTACTACAAGTCAGAGTTGACTTGACTGCATATCACTTGTCATTTTTAAGACAGAGAATAACAGCTCTTGTTTAACTTTGTGCCTTGGGTGTCTACGATAGCTGCAGAGAAGTTATTGTGGAAGAAGCACAAGGGGGTAGGGTGAGAGAGTTATGGAGGCTTGCTTTCATTTAGGTTTACGTGGTTGTCAGCATATAATTGTGTATCCCTAAATTTTTATTCACAAGTTGTTTTTCCCCTTAAGTTGTCACTGTAATTAAAATATAAATGTTTATATTCCTGTTTTGATCGGTGATGATTGTTCTTATGCATAGGTAAAGTTTGTCCTTGCTCGAAAACCACTCACCTTACTCTAGGGTGCATTGCTCACCTCTGTTTACAGCTAAAGAGACAGTGCTGTCTGCACATTTCCATGGTCATGTGGCAGGCATGACTAAATGTCAGAGCGCACAGAAAACTGTTACATTCCCTGTCAAAGTGGCACCTATTTATCTACTTGCAATTTCTTGCTTTCGAACTGCTAGGTTGGCAGGCAGTAGGATAGAGATAGGACTCACTCCATCATGCAGCACTCGGGTCTCAAACTGCTAACCTGCTGATCTTCCACTTGTCAAGTTCAGCATCTTAACCACTCAGCCACCATAGTCCCTGTTCTCACACATATACTCATGCATATATACATTCACAACTCAATGTATTACCTAAAATTGTATTACACAATAACTCTTCCTCTCCCCCTATCCCTCCATTTTTCTCAATCTGTGTCTCTCTCTACATTTGGCTGGCCAGATGCTTCTGATGTTAATACCCATGATCCTTGGGAACTGGGCTTGCCCGCTTACAATCTCAAGAGTTGAGTTCCAAAACATCTACATGGCCAAAAGTTGAGAATTCCCAAGAATTCCCTGGGCAGAATTCTGGGAGTTCTTGCCCACATACACATACCTACAGATACTGTACCTACATTTTGCTTACCTAGAGCAAGTGGTGTAGTCTTGCTACTCATTGGGATTTATATGGCACCCCAAAGAGCTGCACCTTTTCCAAATACAGTAAAGCCCCAGGTTACGATGGAGGTCCATTCCAAAAGCCTCCGTTGTAACCCGAAAAAAATTGGAAACTGAAACATCAATAGGGATGCATTGAAAAATAAAAAATGTTCCTGAATTAATCATTGTAAAGGGAAAAAAAACATTAAAAATTTGTGAACCAGGACGGCATTTCCATATGATTTGCCATTGTAAAACACAGCAAACTTAAACCGAGGTGGTTGTAACTCGGGGTTTTACGGTACCTAGGCCCCCTAGGAATCACTGGGGAAGTTTCTTTTTTGATGAAACTATTATTTAAGAGACTATACAAACAATTTCCCCTCTTTTCTACAGTCATCCTTCAATTATTTCTCCCCCACAATGTAGCTAATGGACTGCATCCTTCTGAAAAAAAATTGTGGCATTAGATCTGGCATACTTTGGGGGCTAAAATGTCTTAATCTAGAGTAGTCATGGCAGAACAATTTGCAACAGGAATTTATGAAGTTAGCTACAAAAACCTGATTACTTTAAAGATTTCTAATTGGTGATACATTATAATAAAATGTAGGGAATGGTCTGCTTTTGCACAAACCTGTAAAAGAACAATCACATGCTTACAATACCACAATTATGTGCTTATTTTATCCCCTAATTGCAGATAAATGCTCTCTCATAATCTCATGACAAAAATAGGGATGAGGTGCAAAAGCTGCATGTAAAATACTTGGGTGTTCCTCTTTAAACTACCCCCTAACTTCCTGGTTTATTCTTCCAGTACTTTCTCACATATTTGCCAGATGTTTTGGAAAAGAGCTAAGGCTCAAAAGAAAGCCATAACATTCGCATCTTCTCTCAGTTGAGAAATATGGCAATTACCCTTTGGATAGTACATTTACTCATGTACGATCTATTCTGCCATCTCAGTGCTTGGCAGTGGAAGAAAGTTGGAAGCATATGCATAAAAGAACTGTGTGAATTGGCCAAAAGAGTAAAAATATTTTTTATCAAAATAGGCAAATCTTCTTGAGGCTTGGGAGGTATACAGTAAAACCTTGGGTTACGTCCGCTTCGGGTAACGTTTGCTGCAGTTTACAATGGCAAAAACTATGGAAATGCTGTTCCGGGTTACAAATTTTAATAAAATTGTTTCAGGTTTATGACAATCAATTTGTGACCCTTTTTGACATTCTCATTGCATCCTTATGGATGCTTCGGGTTACCATTTTTTCACGTTACGGTGGAGGCTGTAACGTGAAAAACCCCGAGGTTTTACTGTATAGAGTTTTCTTGTACATGTAGCTTCATGTGCACAAAAATAGGAGACTCAATTCCTCTGCTTTCTCACTTCACAAAACAAATAAAGGACATATGGACCTTTGCTTTGCAATTATGTGCATGAAACAAGTTACATCACCATCCCATCTTAAAGTGAGAATGAAACTATAGCCGAGATTTGATGCCAATGTATTTCCCATGGTATTTATATATACAAATGCTCCAGGCAATTCCCTCAGCTGTTTTCAACAGCAGAGCATGAATAGGGGAAGGGGGTTTAAATTAGATTAGCTGTTTGTCCAGCTGCAGAACTGAAGGCAGATAACATGCTTTGGACAAATAAAACAGCATCACTAAAGGGAATATGAAGAAGGCATGAGTCTGGAAAGGGAATAAAAAGCCTGTACCTGTTAAAACTGAAATTATGAGCACTTCAGTGTTGAATTACATGCATTAACAGGGAAAGAATGATGAATGTGGGCATTTCAGGAGAGAATGTGTATATCTAGCATGTATATATAAAGCTCTGAGGAACATTATTTGGCAACATCTTTTATTTGCTCCTCATATACAGAGGTGAAGAGACAATTTAAGCATCCCATCTAATATGTGGTAGATGCACAGTTTAAAGTAAGTAATTAATTTTACTTTATTTTCATGTATTTTGATTATTGAAACTCACTAGCAGCTGCTGCATTTCCCACCCTCAGCTTTTTTTATAATTATTTTTTATAATTGTTTTTATGTCTTTTGTGAATTGTTGTGATGCCGCCCTGAGTCGGGTTCTGCCTGAGCGGGCGGCATATACAAATTTGACTATAAATAAATAAATAAATAAATAAATAAATTCAGGTCAATCTAGTTTCCTGGGTTTTCAGGTCAAAATTATGTACCTTGACTTATATTTGGGTCGGCTTATATTCAAGTATATACGGTAATTGCCATTTAAGGTAATTGCTTGCTTGCTTGCTTGCTTGCTTTCAACCACCCATCTGGGATAGTCTCTCACTATGGGTGTGTACAAGACCTAAAGTTTTTACAAATAACCGTAACAATAAATTACAAACCAAATGCAAGAATCAAAACCTCACAACCTTAAACAATCACTATGAATATACAACATACTATATAAATCAAACAAAGTGCATTGAACTATGGCTGTGATGGTGAACCTTGGTACTCCAGGTATTTTTGGATTTCAATTACCAAAAGCCCAAGTCAGCACTCCTGCTGATCGGGGCTTCTGGGAATTGAAGTTCAAGAATAGCTGGAGTGCCAAGGTTCACCATCACTGAACTATGGCAACAGTGAGGTGTAAAATATCATAAATCAGTTAACAAATTAAACTATTGGTCAGCTGTTAAAGGATATCTCTAAATGCCACTTTGAAGAGAAAAAGATTTCAACTGCTTTTTGAAAATATCCAGAGGTAGGACCTGACACAGCTCCATATATAATGTATTCTAAATGTTGGTGCCTCCACCGAGAAGGCTTTTCTTCTATGTCAAGGCATTTCTCACCATTATCAGGGTCAGCACCTGGAGCTGTGGCATTTGTGAGAAGCGGGTGATGCAGAGTGATGTTCTGTGGAAGAGACTCTCCAACAGGCAAGAATGTCCTGAACTGTATTGGGGCTTTGAATGTCAAGAATAACACCTTACCTGAAATTAGTATGACCACTAATGCATTGCCCCCAAAAACTGGAAATGCATCATAAAAAATAAGCAGGGTAGAAAAGCAAACGAGGAAACAGATTTGCATAATACTAGCATGTGCCAATTTATTTCTATAAAAGCAAATGTTGAAATAATAGCTGAAATCCAATTGCACAGTTAGACAAATGCTGTAACTTTTAAAGGTGTGTTTCCATAAGCTAAGAGATCTATATTGACATTATCTGTTTCATACCAAGTTATGTAATTCAATATGCAACTAGTAATGTCTATGGAAATTTCTAAACATATGGTCATTCACTTCCCAAAGTTACACTGCTTGCATAATTCAAAATGAAATTTCAGATAATGTTTACATTTTAACCAGAAATATAACTTATACTGTACTATTATAGTAGGCAAGGCTATGGCCATACTCTACTGCTAAAGTATGGGCAACTTCATGGTTCTTTATTTTTTTGAGTAGATTTGGACTAGACAGTTCTCAAATAGAGGATGCAATCAGATTTCAAGCAGAGGACTTGTTGCTATAAGAAGTAGCCAATTGTGTAGAATCTGTGGGCTGTACCCATGCCATTTCCCATCTCTCCTTGATCCCAACGTGCTGCATCTTCCCTTAACAAAATAAATTTATTTATATATCCTGAAAGCTTTTGGGGTGCAACTGTCCAGCCATTGGGAAGGAGAGGCTGTAGAAAAGTCTTTGATTGGCTAAATGTGATCCATGGGATGCACATGCTCCACAAAGTAGCACACAGAAAAATTCTGAATTTAATACAAGCATAATGTTAAAGTGTGGAGTTTCTTAAAATGTCCAGAAGGGGACTACAGCTATGATGAGTAACTTGTGGCTCTTGAGAAAATTCTGGATTAGGACTTCCATCAACTTTGAAGACTGGAGCCTGGGATTATAGCAACCTGGATTGTAACCACTTTTTGAGAGCCACAGATTCCCTTTCTTGCCTTAATGTATGCAAAAAAATTGCAACCATGAGTATATTTTGTTCTGTTATAGTATGCTCTTGAAAAGATCTCTCATCTAGCAATTGCACGGCTATTCTTAAATTTTTAGGGAAAGTCATTCTATGTTACCTGCTTTGTATGTTTTAATGTTTTATCTGCTGATGACATTCGATCTGTGTTGTACTGTATTTATGTATTTATTATATTTATATTTTGTTTCCTCCAACAAGTTCAAATTTATGTCTTCCTCCTTCCTACAATCCTGTTCTCACAGTGCACTCCCGATCCAAGGTCACCACCGAGTTTAATGGATGAATGTGGATTTTAACCCACATCTCCTGAGTACCTGTCTGATACTCTGAATAACATACCATGCTGTCTCTGGGGTTTTTTCTTTCCCTTTGCTGTAATTGTTGAAATCCAGTATGTAAAATATGTCAGAAAAAAATACCCAAAGCTTTATGAGTGCAAATAGAAGCAAATAAGTCATACTCTTAGCATCTGTGATTTCAGAAACATCAGTTTTATTTCTTTAATATTCTGACAATATATATGTATTTAGTTATGGCTGAGAAACAAAAATCAAAGAGAAAAGAAGGCACCAAACCAAACCAAACCAAACCTATGTTTCATACAATAGCACTACCATCCTAGGCATGTCTATTTCATAATAAGACCAGGTCATTTTCATGGCCCTACGTCTAGGAAGGCAGTGCTGCAAATATACTCATTCTAACAGCTCCATTGAACATTTTTCCACATATCCAGACCCAGAATAAACAGTTTAAACTGTTTTAAACACGTATAAATGCATACAATAAACCTTCAGTTGCTTAAACCATTTAGGACACAGATAAATAGTATCATATAAAAAACCAAGTAGAGTTCATTTGTGCATGCTGCATTCTCCATTAGAGTTCATTTAATAGCAATCTGTTTTGTGAAAAGCTGAAGTAGAACTCCATTAAAATGTAGTAAAAAGATTATTCCTGTTGGCAATGCCTGAATGTCTGAATACACACATGTGTCTGCACACACAGAGACACAACTCATTCATTACTTTCTTTAGTCTCAGCCAATTCTGTAATGATTATGAGTGAATAGCCAACTATCTGTGATGCCTGAAATGTTACATTTACATAATGACAGATGTGGCTTAAAACTTTGAATGTTTATTGATTTAAACATGGAAAAAGTTTAGAAAAATATAAGGAGTAGAAAATGTCAGTCAAGTTAAAGACATAAAATCTTTAAGGAAATGTCCTTCTTAACAGGCAAAATCTAATATATCAAATGTCAATCCAAAACGAGAGGGTCATACATTAAACAAAACTTCTGGATAGCTCAGTAGTTTAGATAACTGGTTGCAGATCCAGAGGTTTGGAGTTCAATTTCCCACTGAGCCTCCTTGACAGGGGCTGGACTTGATGATCCCTGATGTCTCTTCCAGCTCTGCTATTCTCAGATTATTATTATTAAAATATATTATATTAGGATTATACAATACAAACTTCCTGTTAACCATCTTTACCTAAGGCCACTGTACCACAGAAGTGGGGTTCAGTGCATTTTACCATTCATACATTAAAATACTCCTACTGACATTTTATTAAATGTATAAAAATAAGCTTTTATTATACAAAACTTGCAGGTTTGTGGGAAAACATTCTTCATTATTTCCAGTAGTATCATTCACAAATCTGGAAAACATGGAGGAGAACCATTAGATATAACATGCCACTTTAAAATTACAAAAAAATAATAATATGTACTTGCTTAGTTCATTTTCTTGCTTTAATTGATTGTGCTGATGTGGGTAGTGTGACTCCATTGCATTTCTGCCCATACTGTTATGATAGGGAATAGCTGAAATTTGGGTTTGTGATGAAGCTGGCTAGACACTAGACACTAGACCAGAGACTCCCAACCTCATGCCTCACCTACGTATGTCTAAAATCCTGACCCTCCCCCCCAACATATAAATTTTATTATCAAAAAGTGAACTCCTATTCACATGGAGGAAGCCTAAATGTCCATTCACTGTTAATAACACATTCTCAAATTGCCCCCCTTAACAATCAAATTGCCCCCCTGTGGGGTATGTTCCATGGCACTAGACATTTAGTGAGGCCACTGTCATATGTGGCAATAACAAGAAATGCATGTGTGTATATGAAGTGGGAGAGTGTAATAGCTTCAGTGTTAGAGATTCTACATTCATACCGGGAAATGTGCATCCTCCAGGTATTGTTGGACTCATGAGCCCTACCAAGCACAATCATCAATGAGGAATAATGGATGAATTTAGAGGGCCCTGCATCAGTTTACTGCATAGGCTTTTGTGCACATGGTGATGTTTTTAGTGCTTGATGGAAACAGAACCAAAGTACACTAAATGATGGGTAGAAGGTCAAAAGATAGGCATAACTCACTGTCTTAGTTTCATTTGTTGACTGCCAAGTTTATTTCATGTTCACCTGAAAATATGAAATATATTAGAGATTAAAGATTACACAAAAATATCAAAGCAAGGAAGTACTGTATTAATGTTGCAAATTCACTTAAATACTGCACAGAAGGTAAAAAAAAACTATATATATTTTAAGTTATATAATCCATGTCTTTGGGGACTGCTGTGGCTCAAGTAGTTAAGATGCTGAATTCGCTGACTGGAAGGTCAGAGTTCAATTCCTGGGTACTGCATGACAGGGTGAGCTCCTGTTTCTGTCCTAGCTCATGCCAACCTAGCAGTTCAAAAGCAAGAAATTGCAAGTAGATAAATAGGTACCACTTCGGTGGGAAGGTACAGTGTCCCATGCACTCCGGTGTTGAGGCATGCCTGCCACATGTCTATGGAAATGTCTGCAGACGGATGTAGACAGCGCTGGCTCTTCAGCTATAAACAGAGATGAGCACTGAACCCTAGAGTTGGATATGACTGGCTTTTGAGCAAGGGCGAGCTTTACCTTACCTATTTATGTTTTACTTTTCGAAGTTGAATTATGGTAGCAATGTGCAGTATGACATTCACTCAAAAGAATGAAAGAGGTGCAGCTGAGTTTCCCACAAGTTCTCCCAACACATACCCCTTGACATCTACTTATGGCTTGATCTAGTGTGAGAAATATTAAACCACTCTCCACCTTCAAAACAGAGAGACAAGGGTTGAACTGGATGCTATGTGCCAAAGGAATCAATTACAGCATTGTCCAGCACTGAAATACTTTGGTGTGACACTTGACAGGACACTCTTTTAAGCAGAGGTTGTGAATTCAATTCCCCACTGTGCCTCCAGGGAGAAGAGCCAGCCTGTATGAGTCATGAGTAAGCTGCACAGTTCTATGATGTCCCCAGAAAAAGGGAATGGTAAACCACTATCTAAGAAATCCTGAACTGAGGAACTTAATAACACATTGACTCTTACCTTTACTAATGCTCAACAGGGTAAAAGGACAGATTGCTTACCTATAACTGTAGTTTTTGGAGTGGCCATCTGTGAATTCACATCAATGGATTCTTTCTGCATCTGCGCTGACATCCTCAGAACATTCTAGAGCAGGACTTCTCAACCTACAGCTCGTGGGCTGACCCTGGCCCACAGCACCATTTCATGTGGCCCATGTCACCGCCACCGGAAGCAGATGTGGATGCATTTACGACAGCCGTAAATGCATCCATGGCTGTTGTAAACGTGTTTACGACAGCAGTGGATGTGTTTTACAGCAGTGTTTACAGCGAGGGAATCACCAGTCTGGCCCACTCAGCTGCTTGAGGGGGTGTGGTCTGGTCCGTGGCTTTTAAAGGTTGAGAACCCCTGTTCTAGAGCTTAAAACAGATCCATTAATCCAGACCCTCTCTCTACTAGTTATGCTCCATCCCCAACCACTATCCCCAGTTCCCCAGTCTGCTGTGAGAGAAAGAGAACAGCTGCATGGAAGTCTGAGTGGATGATGGGTAGGTTGTGTGACCACTTGAGGAACCACACCACGCTGGATTTGAGCTACCTAGAGATACTTGATTGCAGTACATATTCTGCCAACAGGATATTGAAATTATGTTTTTCTATAGAGGGCCTCAGACTGCTTGGCAGAGTTTGTTTGTTTGTTTCAACCATCTGCTTGACTTTTTGTACACTCACTCAATTGAGACATCTGGCATGATTATCCCTTTGCTCTCTATATGTAATACACTGTGGGTCAAAGTATAACTGGTGTGTTCTGCATTTAGAATGTGCTTCTTAAAGAGATAAAAGACATCTGGATATCCTAGCAGGAACTTTTTTTATCTTATATTTTTCATATTGCTATTGTTTATCGAGAAGTAAACAACACAGACTTCATTGTAGGACTATTAGGGCATTAGCATTTAATAGGGTTGCCACAATTCTCTCCCACAAAACCAGGACAGCCACATGATGTCATTGCATCTACCTTCCAGAAGCCCCCTCCAACATGCCAGGCCCCAGACAAGGTCCCCCCTGCCACTGCCTCCCCTGGAGAAGTCCCCACCAACATGCCAGGTCCCAGACAAGGCCCCCTGCCCCCGCCACTCCAGGCCATAAGGAGTTTATACTTTGCACCTGAACTCCTGCCTGAGTGCCAAAGGTGAGTTCTTGGGGCAGGTGGTGAAAGGTGTGGCTTTCAGCACATACAGAGTGCCCCCCTCTCATTCTGCCAGGTGCCAAAGCAGCAGGGGGGGGGGTTCACCATGGATCGAATCCCAGTCGTAGAAACCTCCATATAGAACCACCACCACCACCTTACCCTGACATGGTTTAAACTCAAAGTCTGGCCCTGCACTCATTTATATTGCCTGACGACTTCACTATCCAATTTGTCTGTCCCTTCATTCTCTTTGTACAACTGTTAGGCTGAGCTCTCCTGTCAGTCACAAGGAAGGACCGGATGAAAAAGAAAGTGAGGGGGAGGGTGAATTTAGAGAGAGGAAAATGGAAAAGTGTGGTTTTTTCCCTTGTTCTCTCTTTCTGGCTCCTCCTCCATCTGATGACTCTGAGCTGATTGGTTGGGCCCGGGAAGGAGGGCGGGGAGCTGCCCACTGGCACTGCAAGCAGCCACACAGACCAGCTTTGCGTTTTTCAAACAACAACCGTGGAGGTGACACAGGCGGGCACAAGGGCTGGGCACAAGTGAAAGAGAAGGGGAGGAAGGAGGGGGAAATCCGGGACTTTGACAATATTTTTAAACTGGGCGGGACAATGTTCCCGACCTTAAATCTGGGACAATCCCAGTTTTCTGGGACGTATGGCAACCCTAGCATTTAATCACATATTCATCTAATTGGCCCCATAATATACAAGAGACTGGTCAATCAGATAAGATTTGTGGCACTGAGACCAGAAGGATATCTAGAAGTGATTTTAGTCCACTTTCAGGCCTACCAGTCTATGACTCGACATTCATCAATAAAATTAGCCATTTTTTATTCTTTTAAAGCAAGTTATACCTTATATAAACAATTCCATTAGACATTATAAAAAGAGCCCCAGTATACAACCAAATTGTTAAAAAAATGGTTTTATGAAAATGAGACTCTCACTTTTCAAGATGCTACCAACTTCTAATGAACAGGAATAATCTCTTACATTTATCTGGCTCTGTCTCCACTACTTCACTTTCAGTATCCCTTGGCAAATTCCATGGGGGCTGAGCAAGCTGAAGCTGTTGTAGGAATTCATCCTAGTACAAAAATAAGAGATGCAGTTAAAACAAAAATTTAATCAATCAAATAGTTTCAAGACAACTACAATTACTCTAACTTAACCAGGCATTATTTTTAAATAGCCATTCTCTAACACCTTTTAAAAAGTATTGAACCTGCCTTTCTTGGGAGCTAAGGAAGAACAATTCCAGCCTTCCATAAAACCAGAAATCGTTCAATGAAACATGAAGCATAGGTTTGTATTAATTTAAGTAAAGGAGGTAGCCAAATTGCTCCACAGATGTGCTTAAAGAAACCCAAGGCAACTCACAGTATTCATCCAACCCTGAACATTTTAAAGTGTTCACACTGTCATCTCTCCGTACTAGGTCAGATTTATATTGGATGCACAATGGAAGGCTGAAAAATATCGTGTGTTGCACTATAGCTGCAAACAGTTTGATTCCATTCTTTAAATTGTGGGGGAAAAGAATAATTTACATGCAAGCCTGGTACTCATTTTGCTGGTGATGTTTCTTAATTCTTGGAAGATCCAAAATCACAAGAGAAAAAGGATAAGTACATGGGGGGAAATGTCATTCTGTACTGCAGTGGTTAAGACGCTGAACTCGCTGACTGGAAGGTCGGAGTTCGATTCCCGGGTACTGCATGACTGAGTGAGCTTCCATCTCTATTCCAGCTCCTGCCAAACTAGCAGTTTGAAAGCAAGAAACTGCAAGTAGATAAATAGGGACCACTTCAGTGGAAGGTAAATAGTGTTCTGTGCACTCCAGTATTGAGGCATGTCTGCCACATGTCCATGGAAACGTCTGCAAACGCAGACAGCACTGGCTCTTTGGCTATAAACAAAGATGAACAATGAACTCTAGAGTCAGAGATGACTGGCTTTTGAACAAGGAGGATCTTTACCTTACATTTAATTTGGGAATAGGCCTCACCAAAGGTGGTAGAATTCCAATAGCCAAAAAGAAAAAAACAGTAATAGAATAATTGATTCTATTTTCTTGTGTGTGTTGTTTGTCATTGTTGCCTCTTATATTTAATAGCAGTTCAAAATGAAATTAAAAAACATTCCTAATAGATAGAAACTTATTGGTTCATGCATATCAAGGTTTCTAAAAGTTTAATCAATCAACAAAACCCATATATTCATCTTCAATAGTGATCTCAACATTATGACAAATTTAACATAACCAACACATGGAAAAGTTGACTCTTTGTAGAAAAGTAGCAAGTAAATGATTCTCAATATACATTGAACAGATGTAAGTTATAATAAAAAACAGACTTCTCATGGTAAAATAACTCATAGTTTCTAAATTATTTGCAGATCAAGAAAGACATAATTTCACACAGATATAAGCACTGATATAATTATAACATGATTTATATGAAGATAGTTTCCTTTGTATTTTTATTGGAAATATATATTTGGACTCTTGCTGTTGTGCAAAACATCACGTAACCATCATAAACAGTAGGAATGAAGGCTCCCACTTTTTATTAAATAGGAAAATAACAATTCACTTTGCCAGCAAAAAAAGGATGTTGACATTTTTGAGACTTGTAAACTTTTTGGACAAGTAACAAGGAGAGAACAGTGTATGAGTTTCTTTTTTAAAGACAGAAAGTTTTCAGGGAACTAACAATCAACATCAAGCACACAGCATCATTTAGCTATATCCAGACTATGGTATTTGGTTCCCACTGAAATCAGGACAAATTTGGCTCTTTCCTAGGTCCTAATATTTTAACAGAGCAACTAGGTTGTCTTGACTTCATCTTGTGGGGCAATCTGGGATCGCTCATTTTTGGGTTGCTTTTGGAAGGGGAAGGGGGTAAATAACAGTTTGCTGCTTGATCTGACCAAATACCCCAATGACTGTTTGCCCATAGCTAGTGAATGATGAACCACTTCATCATAACAACAAATAAAACACTTCCCCGGCTCCTCAGCAGAGAAGCAGGGAAAGTGTAATTATTAACCACCACCACCCCAGCTGATTCTTGCAGCACCGCATCAGTTAGCAGGGTAAAAAAAATCTTCCATCTTTCTCTTTTATTGCCAATTTAAAAACTGCTCATACCCACATTTTCAATTGGTGTTAAAAGGAGGATCCTTTTTATCCTCCTAACCAATGCAGTATGACAACAATCAGCTAGAAGTCAGTGGAATTGTTACACTTTCTCTGTCCTTCTGCAGAGGAGCAGGGGATGTTTTTCATTCAAACATCCAATATACTGAAGGGACTCATTAGCACACCAGATGTTTAACCTGGAAGCAGTTTTTGACAGCTCCAAGCCTCCCTTATATGGTGTTTCCATATCCAAAGGCATTGGAAACATCATTTATCTGAATGCCATTAGAAAGGAGAATACTTGATGGAAATTTAAAAAGGGGAGACTGTGGCCATGAACCCCAGAGAACTTTAAAGAGCCAGCTAAGTGCCCACCTCAACATACTCTTAGTCTGGGTTCAATTCACTGTACAAACATGCTGTGCACAAAAAATATGATAAAGACTTTGACACAGCTACACTCACAGTGGATTTGTCTGTGAGCAGGTTCTTAACCAGATCTTTAAGACAAGCAAAACAAAAAGAAAGAAATGCCTCTTGTTGCTCTTTCCTGTTTCTTCCCACTTCCAGGAGGGTTTTAAAAATAAATTAATTATGCAGCACAATTGCTGCATAAAACACACACAGCGGACATGTTTAATTTGCTAATATCCTGAAGTGGGCCTCTTCTTAAGCCACTTCACAGAATGGCAAACTGACAGCAAAATGAGCCACACCAAATAGAGTTGCATGAAGTGTGTAATGTCCTTTGGATACACCAAAGGGTATACTAGACCTTTGGGCCTTACCTCTAGAGACCCTATATAACCCAATCCAGCCCTAATGCAACAACAGTATCACAGTTCACATTAGCAGGAATACTTTGGCTAAACAAAGTTAATAAATATCTGATGCTATACGAAGGACAGGGCAAGTAAAATCTTATATATCTGAATGACACTGCTGTTATAGGTGTTTACCTTCTGCTTTACTATAATTCTTTGATCCTGCAATTCATTTGTTTATCCTATTTAAGCAAACAGTTCTTTCTGTGAGAATACTTCTACTTGTCTTTAGAAAGGACAAGTTATATTAACACAAATAAGCCAATGTCCAAGCCAACAAACGTCCCATTCTAGTAGCAAAGGGAAGCAAGAAAAGTGAAAACAAGAAATCCTAATGTCCTTGTTTTGTGTTTCTTCCCCAACAAGAAACAATATATCATATGGCAAGACATATCACAAACACCAGCAAATATTACCCTGAAGAGAAAAGGCATTATGTGGCACTTAGTCAGTACACCTGCTGATCAGGGCTTCTGGTAATTGAAGTCCAAGAACATCTGGAAAGCCAAGTTTGCTGACCCCTGAGACAGACAATACACATCAGTGGTTTACCATTCCCTTCTCCTGAAGGCAACCTTAGACTGTGCAGCTCACCCATGGTTTTGAAGACTGGCTTTCTCCCTAGAGGCACAGTGGGGAACTGGACCCCCCAGCCTCTAGCTCAGCAGCTAGATACCCAAACCACTGGGCTATCCTTGGTTTGAACTGAGGTGGTAATGTAATACACCTGCAAGTTCACTGCAGCACTTTCCATCTCAGCAGAACTGTACAGGAACTCATATTATCAGGCAACTTATAATTCTTACAGACAGAACTGCAAAATTAAAATCTTGAACTTACAAAAAAACCTTCAAGCTGACATAATAATATTTGCCAAATTCTTAGAGTTGGTCTCTGCTTTAAAGAAAATATCTATTTATAATATAGTCTTTCTAATAAGGGAGAAAAGCGGTATTATTATTTTTTTGTTTACCAGAAGCAGGATTGTCAGGAGTACAACTTAAAAGCCTCTTGTTTAATGGACAACTAAGAACCAACTGGCAGAAAACATCTAAAGCTTATTTTTCAAGTACACATTATTGCAGTGTAAAAATAGATGTATGACTAGTTAGGACCTCCTTCATCCACTGAACGTACAACCCCAACCTAAAACAGATTAAATAAAGTGCAACCACACTTCATCTTTATGTAATTCTACTGTATTCCCCAAGCTAGCAGAAAACTAATGGATGGCCAGAGACCACCTTCATGTAAAGAAAGAAGCACATGCTTAATACCTTTAGAGCACCGAGAAATATAAAGATGTACTGGAACTCATAAAACAATCCTGTGACAAATTTGTGGTAATTATACAGAAAAAAATCATAGAAACCACCATCTAGTTTGCTTTCCAATAGGAAATATCAATATTTTCATCTTAATAATATCATTTAAGTTTGTGTTAATAAATAATTCTAACTTAAACAAAGTAACACATTTCTAGCAAACCAAATAAAATTGAAAAGCTAATGGAGGTGAAAAGAGACTATTTGCAAACAAGTAACTTTAATAAAACAAAACGTGTGCTGCCAACACTACATATTCTTGAACCCCGTGAACAGAGATCCTCAGAAGAAAACTCCTCCTACCTGTAAATAATACCATGCTGAACAGACTGATTTATCTGATAACATTTTAATTAATTAATTAAGGCAATGTGCAAAAAGCTTTAATTCTAAAACCAAGACTGAAACAAGGATGGACATTTTATCAGTGTTACAGGATGATATTTATTTATTTATTTTTTAAAACTTACTTCAGACAAACTGCTTCTTTGAGTGACATTTCCTAGAGTGTCTCCGCTTGTTTCAAGGAATCCTGCAGGAATGGTGACAGTCCTCACAAGCTGTTTCTTTGATATCAAAGACCTGCTTCTTTGCATATTAATGATTCCTTCCTTGTGTCCTTGGTTGCTAGGGGGAAGAGGCTTTTGTAACAAAGTATTTGGGGTTCCAGACCTGTTTGCTGGAGTTGGTAGCACAGAAGATCGGTTGGTTTGTGTATTAGGACACTGAATTTTTATGACACTGGAGATTTGCATTCGACTGTTACTGCATAATGGTGGTGATCTGTTTCTTTGAAGCTGAAGCTGAATATCTTTCCCAGTCAAAATTGGCACTTGAGGTCCTGAATCCTGGCTTGGTGTAACTTTTAAATTTCCTTGGTGATCTAGCGAAACTAAATTAGTTGGTTGACTACTAATATTCCTTGATAGTCTTCCTTCTTCCCACAGTGCTAGGTCTTTTGCAATGTCTGCACACAGATACAAAAATAAAGCAATATAATTGGGGAGGGAAACAAGTACATATCTCTGTTTGCCTTGAGATATAATCCATTCCAAATGGTGACATTTTCCTGTTTGTTCCTGCATTAGGAAACTTGGGTTCCTACCAGCCATGCCTTACCTATCGGTCTCTACTCTAGATCATCAATAAGTTGGGATCAATTCCTCACAAATGCACAGATGTAGAGAATTATCTATAAAGCAAAGGTCTTGTATTTTAATATTCATCTTAATGAGTGGGGAATGGGACAAGATTGCAAGGAAATACATGCTTATGTTGATCCCTCTTTCTTAAACATTACTGATTGCAATATCAATACATCCTACAGCAGTGATTGTGAACCTTTTAGAGACCAAGTGCCCAAACACACCTTCACCACAGGCTCAATAGGCTACCGTCCATGCTGCACCCTCATGCCACATGTGTGCCACCCATTTTACCCCATACAGGGGAGGGAGGAAGCGCTCCCATTGAGCTGCTGGGCAGAGAGACAGGGAGAACTTTGTGCTATGGGGAGGGAGGAAGCACTCCCATTGGGTTGATTAGCAGAGGGGTGAGGCAAACTCTGTCCTGGGGTGATGGTGTGCATGCCCACAGAGAGGGCTCTGAGTGCCTCCTCTGGTATGCATCCCCTAGGTTCGCCACCACTGTCCTACAGCATCCATGAAATCACCATGCTGAAACATCAGCATCTTCATAAAGGAACATACCTAGGATGAATAAATGATCCAAGTGTGGGAAATATTTTATGCAAATTCACTTCCTTTAACTAATCATTCAAATTGAAGTAAGCTTGCTAGAGAGTCTTATAACTTTCAAACTGTTTTTTAGGATAGCTGGAGTTACACTGGAATTTTGGGTATCCCAAACAATTTTGCAGTACGTTGCAGATACTGGAAGAAATCCTAAAACAGATAGCTGCTAGAAGCTGCACTTTAGATATTACTAGCATATTTTGCCCGGCAGTGCCGGGCTTTTTAAAATTGTGTTGGATAGTAGAGGGCTTCATTTTTTTTCTTGAACCAATGGTGCTGGGCTGTTTTAAATGGTGTTGTAAGGTTTTGTGATTTTGTGGCTTCAAGGCGCTGCGTCCACCTGTAGCGGACTTGCGCTCCCAGTGGTGGTTTTTTTTGGTCCTTTTTGTTTTTTGTTTTTTGTTTTTTGCGTGCCGGCTTCCTCAGTGCCGTGCTCTTTAAATTGGTTTTTGAAGGTTTTTGTTTTATGTTTATGCAAATTTTATTTTATTTTATTTTATTTTATTTTATTTTATATTATTTAGTTTAAAATTTAATTTTGGTTTTTAAAATGTTTATTTTTACGCATTTTATTTTTTGTTTTGGTTTTTTGGAGTGAAAAGTAATTTCTGGTTTTTTTGGTATTTTTTGAGATTAGTGTGATTATTTTTGAATGTTTTTATAATTTATTTGATTAATTTTGGAATTAATCTTATTAGTTTTAATATTTTTGAATTTTTTTTCTCTTTTGGCCTCTGGGTGGGGGTGGTGAGCTTTTCTGCCTCTCTACAATTGTTCTCTTCTGTCCTCTGGGTCTCGTTTCCGGTAAGTTTTCTCTTTCTTTTCTCATTTGAGTTCCGGTCCTCATGGATAGAAGACGTCTTTTTGTAAGTTCTCTGGGGTTATTTTGGGGGAGGGTGGGGGGTGGGGGTTTTTTTGGGGGGGGTCTGAGTGTTTTTTCTGGTTTCTTTTTGGCTGTTTTTGTGTTTCATTTTTGGATTTTTGTGTGTTTTTGGTTTGTGTTTTTGTGTTTATTTTTTCAGGGGAGGGTGGCTTTCTTTCCTGCGGGTCATGCTGGCTGGCCCGTGGGAAGGAAGGGCAATGGCGGGGAGGCTTTCTTTCCCACGGGCCATGCTGGCTGGCCCGTGGGAAGGAAGGGCAATGGCGGGGGGACGCTTTCTTTTCCATGGGCCATGCTGGCTGGCCTGTGGGAAGGAAGGGCAGTGGCGGTGGGGGGGTTTCCTTTTTTCCCCACGGCCCATATTGGCTGGCCCGTGGGGAAGAAGAGCAGTGGCGGGGAGGTGTTACTTGTATTTTTCGCGCACCAGCTGGCCCTTCGAAGGGAAGGGCAGCGGTGGCGGGGGGTTTCTTTTTTTCCCCACGGGCCATGCTAGCTGGCCCGTGGGGAAGAAGGGCAGTGGTGGGGAGATTTACTTGTATTTTTTGTGCGCCGGCTGGCCCTTTGAATGGAAGGGCAGCGGCAGTGGGGGGGGGGGGTTTCCCCACAGGCCATGCTGGCTGGCCCGTGGGGAAGAATGGCAGTGGCGGCGGGCGTTTTTTTTACTTTTATTTTTCGCACGGCAGCCACCTCAGTGTTCTGCATGCTAATGGCGCACAGGACGCTGGGGCTTGTAGTTTTGGCTGCGCGTGTTTGCTTACTGCAGCGGTTTTTCCCCTGCAGCTTTTTTTTATTGGCCGTGGCGCATTTCCGAACGTTCCAAGCGTTGGGAATTGAAGTTCCCTTTTTTTGTTTGCAACTGGGGGGCTCCTGCCCCCGGGTCGAAAATTTCAACCCAACAGTTACCTGCGAACCGGGTTTGGACGAGTGAACGGAGGCCCATTATGGGCTAGTGGGGCCTGGTGCAACATCCTTTGTCACATTCCAACGGTTAATGAACCATTTTATAGGTATAGATTAACTTGACAACATCTGCAACTTTTCATTTAGTCTCAGCTTCTGAAGCAAGAAATTCAGTACTGCTAAAAGACATATATTTAGTAAGATCTAAGAGAACATGATCCCTGAGCAACCCTATATTTTGTTACTGGAAATTCCTATTATGGTAATTACAGAACATTGAGTTAATTAACTTCTTTAATTTAATAAAACTTGAGAATAATTATTTCTTTCTGGTGCTTCAATCTTAAAATAATCAAATCAAAAGATTGACTTGATCAAATTAGTTATTTTCACTTTAACGTTTTTATCGATCTTGTTGCATTAGATTTATTCTTTATTTGATATACATCACTTTGGAATTACAGTAGAACCCCGCATAATGAAAAAACTCTGTTCCATGGAACTCTTCACTATGCGGGGTTTTTCGTTATGCGAAGCTAATGGGAGATGCCCTGGATAACAAACAAAAAATGTTCATTATCCTGGGTTCCCATTGACCTCGGTATACCCTGGTATACCCCAGTTACCAAAAAAAACCACATAACGAAATTTTTCCGTTGTGCAGGGTATTGCCATTGCCTAACGAATTCTTTGTTGTGCAATTTTTCGTTATATGAAACATTCGTTATGCGAGGTATTACTGTGTCAGAATACCTGTTTAGTTTAAATCAGTGATCCTCAACCTACGGGCTGGCCCACAGGCCAGATCTAGCCCATGGCACCAAATTATCTGGCCCACACCCTCACTCCAGCCATTGCTGCTACCTTAATTCTCCACTTGGCTTAGTGTGTCCCTGCTGGCACTCCACAACAGGATGGATGTTTTAAGGCTTATAACATCTACCCTGCTACATAGCACCATTAGGGACAAACCAAGCCAAATGGAGGGGACAAGGATTGAGGTGGTGGAAGCAGAAGTGGTGCCCACACATATCTGCAAGTGACTGCACACGTCTTTCCCAGCAGATACACATGGCTGCCCACATCTTTCCTGGGGGCCACTCTGGCCAAGCGCATCTTTCCTGGCAGATGCATGCAGCCACCCATGTCTTTCCCAGGGGCCGCTCTGGACGAGCACAGGTGAGAAGGACAGCCTGGACCTCTCCTTCACCCAGGCCATGCAGCTCCTCCAGGCCAGTAAGCAGGGAAGTGGGGTGTGTGTGTAGGGGTGTGTGTGGATAGCTCGTGGTGGTTGCTGGAGGTGGCAGTGGTTAGGGGAACTGGTGGGGGCTTGTGGTGGTTCTGCCAGCAGATGGCAGTGGGACCGCCCCAAACCCCCAAAACTTCCCTCACCAGCAGTGGCAGCAATGACAGGACCACTAATTTGAGGGGGCATGAACTGGCCCCTGGCTTTAAAAGTTTTAGTATCCCAGTTTAAATCATGTAGATCACTAGATAGTAATATGGATGCCATAACTTAAATGTGGAAATAGTTATATTACAATTAAATTAACCTATTTTTTTGCAAATGATCTGGTTTATTGACTTATCTGTAGTGATTAAGATGAAAGAACATTTGAAAACTGTTATGTCATCTTTATGTCTCAATGAGGATTTACTAAATATTTTAATTTTGATCAGAGTTCAGTAATCTACAAAAATAAGTGAATTTTTGGAATAGTAGCTGTGTTAGTCTGTGTTTAAGGCATATCAGAAAACAAAAACGAGAAACGAAAACGTACAGTATACCTCAGATTAAAAATATAGCAGTTAGTCTTTAAAGTGCTGCAGTTGTTTTTGTTTTCTGATATGCCTACAAAAATAAGTTGTTTTCTGCTGACATTCAAAGCATTTAATGCAGTTCTTCACAGCTGAATTTAAAAAAATTCTCCTTAAAAATTCTTCACATTTATTTTGTATGGAATTTATCTATTGGAGTTCCAGTTCCCAGTTTTCCAAAAGAGAAAACAAATGTCTCAAAAACAAGAATGCCATGAAATATTTATGCATGACATGCATTCATTAAAGGAAATTGTCAATTATATGTAAATGGAGATAAGTACAGGCAGTAGACTGTTCAATGGTAATCTCATTGATATGAATGGTTATGCAGGGAATTAGTGGATAAATCCCTGGGAAATTTGCAGGATATGAACAGCCTGCCCCAAAGAATTTAAATCACATATTAAAAGGAACTCATGTGTGACAGATGGCCTTGAGGTGGCAAAGTTGTAGCTGACTGGGAATGCTATCAAGGAACACCATTCCTTCCCAGGAACCAGCCTTGGTGTTAATTGTAACAGCTAGGAATAGAATGATGGTGGACAACTTTGCATGGATGAGCTAACTCTAGACTGGGATGAATCTGGGGAGAAATTAGCCCAGTAACCCTGTACCCCCAAGTAAACTTTGGCTGGAGATGGGGGATAGTTTTCTCCTGGGATCAGCATGGTGATTGGTTAGGTTTGTCTTTCCTGAGCAGATCGCTCAATGGGTCAGCCAAGCCACTGGGAAATTCCCACAAAGGTTGCAACATGGAGCACAGGGAAGTTTAGGTAACAGCATAGAAAGGGAAAGATTGATGAGCTAACCTGGCTAAACAGCCACTCTTGTGCTCCTTTTGAGGTGGACAGATTTTCTTGTAAACTGAAAGGTCTATTCTGTCTTTTCTAGAAAGCCAGAGAGGATCCTCCTTGCTACTCCTGGACTCAATCTCCTTCACACATGGATTCTAAATAGTTGCTGGATATTTGAATGATACCTGATAACTTGCAAGACACACAAATAGAGACACAGAACGCTGAGGGCTAAATCCAGGTGCTAGTCTCAACCCTAGTAGACCATAAGAGTCAATGTGTTATCAAGTTCTCTTTGATTCAAAGAGGGCAGTCAAACTGGAACTAAGAAATCAATTTAGACATTGTTAGTAAGTTCTGCCATGAAAGAATCTGCTACAGAGAATGAGTTTCCATTGTCCCTCCCCTCAGTGATGTGCTGCTCCAGGTTTCTACCTGATCCTGGGAACCGGTAGTGGACATTCACCCAGGCCATGCCCACTTGGTTAGCCACGCCCACCTCCATAGCCGAGGCCATGGTGTGGCCGGCCAAGTGGGCATGCCCCATAGAGTTAGCCATACCCAGAGTGTGGGTAGTAAAAAAAAATGCAGCTCATCACTGCCTCCCCCCTAAAAAACCACTACTCTTTTGCCAAGGTATTTTTAAGCATCAAGAACTTTTGGTCTGAATGTTTACATGGGTAGAAGGAATAGTAGGGGTGAAATTCAGAAGATGAAATAATAAAGCAGTATTTCACATAATAAAGATAAGATAAAGAGAGATAAAGATAAATCTTTATTGTCATTGTCCTGCACAGAACAACGAGATTGGGGATGGAGTCTTACTATGATGGAGTTGGTAGAGAAACAAAGTCAAGTGGGTCAAGAGTGTCAAGAGCAGAACAGTCAGACATATTTTTTTGCCAAAATCTTATTGAGGCAAACTGCATATTGTTACCAGGTATGCTCTCAGAGCACATGCATGAACTCACACATGTTCAGATACACACATGTAAGTGATCATTGAACTATGGCAGTGATGGCAAACCTTTTAGAGACTGAGTGCCCAAACTGCAACCCTAAAAACACTTATCACAAAGTGCCAACACAACAACAGGGGAGGAAGGAAATGTTCCCATTGGGCTGCTGGGTAGAGGGGTGGGGTGAACTCTGTGCTGGGGGAAGGGAAGAAGCACTCCCATTGGGCTGCTGGGCAAAGGGGCAGGGTGAACTCTGTGCTGGGGGAAGGAGGAAGTGCTGCCATTGGGCTGCTGGGCAGAGCAAACTCTGTGCTGGGGTGACTGCACGGTGTCCACAGGGTCGCCACCACTGAACTCTGGCAATAGTGCATCTTGACATAAATTGGGCTGAGTTTATCACACTCACAGAAAACTATTCACAAAAGGAATTTTACTGAACACAAAAGCACTGGAATTCTAGCTGGGAAAATGTGAGGGATTTCTTGGGAAAGGATTCCAAGAGAGGACATGCTCATAGAAATCCCAGTCTACAAAATTCAGGAGAGCAACATAGGGTAGCAAGATTCTCTGGCTGAATCCAGAATTCTGGAGTTAGGGTTTCAGTTCAGAAATGGTGTTAGCACAAAGAGGCCTGGCAGGGATTAGCAGGAGGGTCCACACAGAGATAAAGAAAGAAGATTCACCTCAGAACTTTCCTCCACAACTAATGTGCTACAGTATGTCTTTTTTATGGTTTCTGATCAGGGTGACTAAAATAATCTGATCCCTTGTTAGCCTAGATCAGGAGTTCTCAACCTTTTAAAGCAGGGGGCCAGGTCACGCTCCCTCAAGACAGCTTCAGGGGCCAGATGACAATTTTGCCCTTCCTCCACCATATGGCACTGGTGTGGTGGAGGTGGTGGTGGGGCCACATGAAACGGTGCCATGGGCCACATCCGGCCCGTGGTCCGCAGGTTGAGAATCCTTGACCTAGATCATTACCTTCCCACTTGGCTAATCTAGGAACAATAGATATAGAATGGACATTTTGACTAAACAGGAAGAAGATGGGCAGCCTATTCTAGCATACTCGCTTTCTTAGATCTCCAGACAATCCTTTTAGCATAAAAACAAAAGGTGCTGCTGATCTAATTAATCTGGCCTCTCTGCAGAAAGGCTATCCTCTAAGATGAATGTTTAGTTGTGGTAGAAAAGAAAAATAATGTGTGAATGAATATTTACGTAAGCAGTTGCATCACTGAAAAAAAAACAATTTCTTGGAATCTCATAGTGACTATTTGAAATAGCTTGATCTGATCCATTTATGTAACATGTAAGACTGAATGAGCATGAAGTAAACAAGCAAATGTCAGTGCTCACTATGTAAAGTTATGTATACTGAATGGCCAAGGCCCATGATAATACATTGGACTCCCCATCCTCCAAACTGAATAAATAATTGCTTAGTTTCAAAAATTTGACGGCATAGCCCAGCTATTTAAGCCAAAATTAGGGTTCACTTGGAAAATCTATTTCAAGCTTTCTTGTTGTCTATTCTGCTTCAAGCCACCTTAATATACACATTGCCTTAAATGGCAATGGAACTGTTCTAACTTTGCTTCTCCTGAACTCCGAACATAAATTTATTTACATGAATAATGCCACGATTCAAATATCATCAGCATAATCAAAGAAGAAAATACATTTTTCCAAGCACAGTTCCCATAGTTACTGATGGTAATATATGTAATAAGTCATAGGTTTTTAAGGACTTCTCACTCAATAAAGTCATGCTAGGAATCCTACTGGCAGTATAACTTATTGGCACATTTTCTCTAGTTGTGATCTTTGGACACTCATAAATAGGGAATAACTGTGATAGCCAATCCAAAACAACTGATAACCAGAAAAATAACTTTTAAAAAAATAAGAACAAGAGCAGGAAGCAACAATAGACATCTACTGGTGGAAAAGCAGAGTCAAGTGGGGTTGATACTCTCCCACTGAAGCCCCAATTTTCTCCCAAAATAGCCTCTGCCAGGCTATAAGAATTTTCTCTAGAATTTGTTTGTGGTTAACTTGGAGAGCTGCAGGAAAGTGAAAAGGGCACTTATGAACAGAACACTAGGTGTTGATGTTCATGGTGCATAGAGACAGCCATGTACGAGCAAGATTTTAGGAGTTTTACACTGTGGAAAACTGTGGCCAAGGAATTTGAATCAATTCTCTCATAAAGCTTGATGTGAAGGAAGCTTTCAAGAAAAAGACAGTAAGCAACCATAATCTATATTGCACAGAGAAGAGTGTCTTTAAACATAGGGAAGTCAGTTTTCTTGTTACCTCAAAAACGATCTTGACAAGCTTGTGATTTTTTTAAAAATGGTGATAACTTTGCTTAAGTGATTTCTGAAAGATCAAGCACTTAAATGACTGATTTTTAGAAAGTGGAGATAAAGTGAGACGGCTTCAGAGAATAATAATTCCTTCAGATTCTGAGTTGTCTGTAGTCATTTGGGGAAGATTTATGCAGCACCGCCTAACAGTAATAACAATAATTCATTGACACTGGAATGTTACTAAGCAATGTAAATGAATGTGAAAGGACGTTGCTGAGATATATTTTGATTACATTACACTGTCTAGTTTCAATGTACATCTTAAAAATGAATATTTCTGTCAATTCAACGAAGAACCACGGAGCTGAATAGTTTTTTAAAAAACCTCTCAAAACTCTTTCTTGTCTCTTTCTTTCAAATATTTATATTATCACAATATTATTAGCAGAAACCTATTTTCTTTATCTGTTTGTTCCACAAGCCAATTTATGACAATTATGCCATGATACTTACCAGCAAGGTGTTTTTCCATAGTTTGCAGTTCTTTTGCAGCCAAAGAATCTTTCAATAGGGTCTGGCTTGAAGAGTCTCCAATTCTGGAATTCATAACGTCCAATTCCCAATCTGGCTGATTCTAGCATGATTAAAGAGGAAATATATTATGTACTTTTAAAATATGTTACGTACTTTTACATTTATTAAAAGAAGGCACTCAAAATGTCAAATGATGCATTCTTCTTCTTCTTCTTCTTCTTCTTCTTGTTCAGCCGCACAGTCGATTCCGACCCTTTGCGACCCCATGGACCATTTTCCTCCAGGCACCTCTATCCTCCACCATTCTCCTCAGCCCACCAAGCTCTGTGCCCATTGTGTTCACAATACCATCTATCCATCTCATCTTTGGAAGCCCCCTTCTTCTCTTTCCCTCTATCTTTCCCAGCATCAAGGCCTTCTCAAGTGAGTCCTCCCTTCTCATTTGATGTCCAAAGTACTTTAGCTTCATCTTCACTATTTGTCCCTCCAATGAACAGTCAGGATTGATTTCCTCCAGTATTGACCTATTTGTTCTCTTTGCTGTCCAAGGAACTCTCAGGACTCTCCTCCAACACCACATCTCAAAGGCATCTATTCTTCTGCGCTCAGCCTTCCTAATGGTCCAGCTCTCACACCCATACATTACCACTGGGAATACCATTGCTTTTACTATGAGAATTTTTGTTTTCAAGGTGATGTCTCTGCTTTTCACTATATCCCCAGGTTTCTCATTGCTTGGCTCCCCATAATCAGTCGTCTTTTTATTTCATGGCTATAGTCGCCATCTGCAGTGATCTTAGATCCCAGGAAAGTAAAATCTGTCACTGCTTCTACTTCTTCCCCATCTATTTTCCAGGGACTGATCGGACCTGTTGCCATTATCTTGGTTTTCTTGATATTGAGTCTCAAGCCAGCTTTTGCACTCTCCTCCTTCAATCCAATCAAGAGCTTCTTTAGGTCTTCCTCACTTTCTGCCATTAGAGTGGTATTGTCTGCATATCTCAAATTGTTGATGTTTCTCCCAGCAATTTTGATCCCATGTTGTGATTCCTCCATCCCTGCATTGCGCATTCTTGTAATTGAATAATTAAGACTTTTCTGGCACTGCTTGTATATACAGATGTACGTCAATGTGTGTGTTCATATATGTACAGTATATATAAATGTACAGACACAAACTAAAGCAGCATATTGAGTGAAAACATGAAATTATATCTTGTGCAATCCTACTGACTTTACTGAGAGTGCATTAAGTTCTGTATTATGCTGACTTCCATATCTATGTAATTTACCACCATTGAGGACAAAACAGTTTTTTCTTGATGTGTCAGAAGGAAAAAGTCTATAATATGAATCATTGTTATAAAAGCTGCTAAAATATGTTATCTGGCATATTTCTTTATTAATGCAAAATCTGGAATAACAAATTCCAAGTGGACTTTGCAAAATGTCATATAGCAAAATACAGTCAAATCTGTCTAGTTTTGAAAGCTCCCAGTTTGTTCACATATCTAGCATTCTGTCCCAATTTACTAAATTATGTAAAGTAGGTGAAGAAATCTGAAAAGACATATTGCCATGATGATTTCAGTTTTCAGTGACACTCAGTGATGGAAAGATTAACTCACATGACTGGGTGGGCAGGAGAAGCGGTGCATATTCATGTCAACCTCTTTGAAGATCCTGGAAACTATGTCACCTTAACTGACCAGCTAATTTGT
Organism: Bradypodion pumilum; assembly: GCA_035047305.1. Classification (NCBI taxonomy): domain Eukaryota; kingdom Metazoa; phylum Chordata; class Lepidosauria; order Squamata; family Chamaeleonidae; genus Bradypodion; species Bradypodion pumilum. Next base: position 295,009,300 of record JAWDJD010000004.1, on the reverse strand, counting down.
TTTTCATAGAAGGAAGGAGGAGAAGGAGAAGAAAAAGCAGCAGCAGTAGCTATTCCTGTTTCCTAGGCTGAGCATGTGCAGCTAAACCAATGGCAGGAAGCTAAACAACATTTCATTTGCTCTACCAACTGGCTAGAGGAAATATGTGGTTCACCTTGGCAGGCCATACTACGATGACAAGAAACAAAAAGAGAAATACTGAACCTGGTAGACATCTGGCACTAAGAAAGCTACTAAAGATTTCTAACTTTGGCTTGTTACTTCTCAAGCCCAACATGTTTCTTAATAATCTTGTTTCAAACAACCTAACTGTGAATATCAAAACACAAGGGTGAAATTAATGTAAAATACTTGCTTGCAACAGCAAGAATTCAAATTCCTACAAAAAATGGGAAAGCCCTACTTATTTAGAATTGGTTTTCATTTGGTACCCATGTCATTTACAAGATGCTGCACTGAACAATCTAGGAATTGTCTATGTGATCAAAAATAGGTAAGGGAATGCACGGGGGGGGGGGGGGTATCAGAGGGCAAAGAAAAGAGATGCTAAAGAGGAATTATTTACACAGTCGCCAAGTGATGTCACAGTTTATGAGTGTGAATCAAGCTGCTAGATCTTGGTTCTCTGTCAGAGAATTCCTCTAGCAAGGATGAATGCAACACTCCATAATCCCACCAGGCAGAAGATCTGCTCAGCCCTGGAAACCCGCCTGCACCCTTAGGGAGCTAGGAGCCCAATCTTGGGACTTCAGTCCAAAGAGTACATAGGGACCTCACACAGGGGAATGGATGACTTAAAGACCCAAAATGAAGTGCCTCGATGTAAGGAAGGATTCTCTGAGTTAAAGATTCTCTTCAGGATTATCTGATCTCAGACAGTGATTCTTAACCTTTTTTTTTGGCTTGCCCCACCTAAGCATCTCTAAAATCCTGATGCCCCCCATGACATATCATTTTTATTATTCAAAAAGTGAATTACAATTCATATGGAGGAATCAAATTGCCACCCACCCCTGTGGAGCCTGTGCCTTAGAAAGAGATTATTCTCCCTAGAGAGACTCATAGGCCCAAACCTGCAGGTGAGTTTTACCCCCTGTTGGCCAAACACCTATACCTGAATGACAGGTAAAGGCTCCAGCAGACGAAGTATTTTTTAAAAAAGCCTTTGGATTGGATTACAAATCACCAGAGACAACATACCTACTGGGTCATGTACCTGCTTTACATATGCCAGAATCCCTGGTTTTGATTCCTGACCTATGTCTTTGCAGACGCACCCCGCAAAGAAAGACTCAGACACCGGTATATGGATAAAGGCATTGGGCCACTTTTATTGAATAATGCCCTAGTCCGAATTATAACTTTCAGTTGGTGTATTCATCCAATTGTAATTCTTAAGGCAAGCAGGCTGCAGTAACACTGGTAAGGTTCCTCCCAAAATGCCAATGATAATTGGCTACAGTGTAACTATTTGTATCAATTTGTTTGTTGACACAAACAAATTGTTGACCGGAGTCAATAAACTATCTACTGACCCCACCCTATGACGTGTATCCGTTAAATCACAAGGTGATGCATGCTGTTAAGCTCCTGCCATCACCCCTTGCCTGGTTCATCGTTGACCGGCCAAAGCTATTACCCCTGTACCTGTCTAAGTGTTGGCCAGTCAATTGCGAACCTGCCGGATACCTATGGGTCATAAATCTTCACCTTACCAGTGCTACCCGCCACACGGGGAGGCGTCTATGACGACTCCCCGCCCCCCGCCCCCCCAGACCATCAGCTCGGTCACCAGGCCTGCTTACAAATCTTCCAGAAAGAGGTTCATACCTCTAGCCAACAGGTGGACCCCATCGCCTGCATAGAGATCGTAATTTTGCAAACTAATCATGGGGTGCTGGATGGCCGTCCCCAAACCCTTGTCTGTCAAGAACCGGGCAACTGCCCTGTTCACCGAGTGGCGAGCGCGGTCAAGGGCATGGAGGTCAATACCTCCCCTGTAAGTATGTCGCGGCACGATGTCCGACCATAGCAGCTGTGTGGACGGCCACACATAATGCAAATAGGCTAGGTCACTGCAGATCGTGAATTTTAAGGAAAGGCCAGTGACCTGGGCAAGGTCATTGCCACCGAGGTGCAGTACAAGGACATCAGGCGGTTCAGCATCCCTGATGGAAAACAGGAATGGCAACAGTTCCCGCCATCTCACTCCATGCTTACTGTACCAACGCATACATGCGGTTGCATGTAGTCCAAGCTGGGGTCCCCACTCTGTCACCGCAGCATACTGTGCTGCCCAGTGCACGTAACTGTGGCCCACCAGCCATACTGCCACCGGTGTGCGGGGACACACAGGGTCTGTAAAAGAAGAAAAGAGAAGAATGACTTAACTGGTACTCATACCTGAAGTGGGCGAACGTACAATGCAAAACGCATGGATCCCCATCTTCCCATCCAGCGTATATCAGCCTCAGAGTGCCCAAATGCAGCCGCAGTTGATGCAGCGCCTATCCTAAATGAATGGGTGCCGTAACGAGCCCCGGGGAGGCCAACACTGGTTAATGCCATACCGGTCACCTTCCAAAATTGGAATTTAGTCAGGGGAGACCCATCCTGGTGGCAGAAAAATGGGCCAGGGTGCGCACCACGCACTGCCAAAAACTCATGTAGGGCACCAACCGGACAGATGTCTTCAATGGAACATCGTAGCAGTCTAACTCCACTGCCTACGCCGTGCTGATCAACCTTTGAGGACCGTATCCTCAACTGAGCCCACTCCTTAGTGACATAGACATCGTTGAGTTCCAGTGCCCTACGAGTCGCATCCGCCTTAGACAGTGGTACCAACTCACTGATGCGGAGCGCTCCAAAGAAGGCCATCGTGGTAGCCGCGTGAAAAAGAGCCACCTCGTACCTATCATAACACAAGTTATGCCAGCCTCGTGCAAGGTGGGTCAGGACCTCAGGTGAAATCGGGTGACGAGTGTCCGGGCGGCGGCCACGTTCCCATGTCCACCCCTCCAAAACATGACGTATGCGGAAATCATTCACGCAGTCAGCGAAGCCCCTCACTTTGTCCATAAATGCCAGCGCCGACAGCCTGGATGCTATAGTACGAGGAGCCAAACCCTGACTGTGAAGATAAACCATAAATTGTAAAACCTGTTCAACTGGTATGGGCCACACTTCGGGTAACTGTAGTTGCACACAAAAAGTTCTAAATTGAACAAAAGCATGTTGATACGCCTTACGCGTGCGAGGTGCCAATGACATGCCGATCGCCCGGTTCACCTCTCCTCGCCAAACGTCCAAATCTCGGCTGGGAGTGGCGAGGGGAATTCCTCTGCTTCCGGAGCCAAGGCACGGAACCGGGGGATCTGCAGGTGGGATAAAGCATCAGCAATATCATTATTAATGCCTGGTACATGTCTGGCCTTAAACAGCACATTTAGGCGTAGGCTCCTTAACACGAATTGGTGAACCAAAGCCATAACCCTAGGAGATTTAGACGTCTGAGCGTTGACAATGTGCACCACTGCCGCATTGTCACACCAAAAATGGACCACTGAGTTGGCCCACTCCTTGCCCCATAGCATCAAAGCCCCCAGGATAGGAAGGAACTCAAGGAAGGTAAGATCGCGGAGGGCATGCATGAGGCCATCGGCCGTAAGCCCACCTTCCCTCAAAATAAATCCCATATCCCAGGGAGCCGGAGGCATACGACTGTACTTGAAATCTAGGGCAGACCATAAGGTCCGATCTCCAGAAGGAGACCCCGTGAAAATCCCGTAGGAATGCGAGCCAAACCGGAAGATCAGCCCGTATGCCCCTGGTCAGTCAGACCCTGTGGTGGTGTTTTAACAGGCCAGCCATGGCGTCACATAGGCGCCGGGCAAATGCTCTGCCGGGTGTCACCACCCTGCAGGCAAAGTTAAGATGACCATGAAGTACCTGCAGCTCACGAAGGGACACTTTACGTTTGGCCATTAATGCCAAAATCATCGCGGAGATCCGGGTGACCTTATCCATGGGTAACCTGGATGCCTGTGCGACCGTGTCAATTTCAATTCCTAGAAAAGTGAGCTTAGTAGCTGGGCCCTCGGTCTTTTCGGGCGCTAAGAGGACACCCAGTTCCCGCATTAGCGTCTGAAATGTAGTGAGGAGACGCGTGCACGTGTGCGAGCCCCGTTCACCCCCAAACAAAAAGTCATCGATGTAATGGGCTACAGACCGAGACTCGGACCTGCAAACAAAGGCCCACTGAAGAAAAGTGCTAAAACGTTCGAATGCCGAACATGAAATAGAGCAGCCAAAAGGCATGGCCTTATCTGCATAGAACTTCCCTTGGAATCTAAAACCCAATAGCTCAAAGTCCCCTGGGTTCACTGGCAGCAATCGGAATGCCGATTTAATGTCACATTTTGCCAGGAGGGCACCAGGACCACATGAGCGCACCATCCGTAGGGCCTGGTCAAACGACGTGTACCTGACCGAACAAAGGTCATCAGGAATAGCATCATTGACCGAAGAACCCGCCGGGTACGATAGATGGTGGATTAAACGAAATTCACCCAGGGTCTTTTTAGATACTAACCCCAGAGGGGAGGCCTTCAGGTTAGGGAAAGGCGGTTCAGAAAAGGGGCCCGCTACCCTCCTAGCCTCCACTTCTTTAGCAATACTCAGGGCAGCTACCTCCTCCTTGCCTTTCAAGGAAATTAAATTGGGGGCATCTTGGGGTCCCTGAACCCCCTTGAATGGAATACGAAAGCCCCACTGGAAACCCTCCAGAAGGTACCTCACATCCTCCCTCCTTGGATAAGTTGAGAGCCATCGCTCCAGCATATACACATTAACTGGGGAGGGGGCCTTTTGAATGGCTAGCTCCGTCAGAGGAAGCCCTGGCCGCCCCCTGTCCAACTCTACCTCTGCCCCGTGACCCACCAGCCCGCGGGCACACGGAGGCGGCATGGGGGCCAGCGCAAGAGGGACACTCATGTTTGAAACGACACTGTCGCTTATTGCACACGCCATTAGCTGAGAAGCTCCAACACAGCAAGTGGGCTGGAACCCCCTGCCCCGCCGGCTGGCGGGGAGCCTGTGTTGAAGCAGCTCACTGCACAGCATGGCCACAATGGTACGTATCCCCAGGCGCTGGATGCGTGGGGGTCATGTACAAGAGCCACAATTTCTGGCAGGGCTCATCCCACCTCATCTCGGAGTGTAGGGCCACCCTCATTCTAAATTCCTCATCGTAAGCCAACCACGACGGGCCAGGGAAATCAACCATCGCCCTGTAAATATTGTCCAAGTATTGGATCATTGGAATGGCCAGATTGGGCCGGGCCCTCAGGTATACCGCCATATATATAAGATATGCTGGCAACCAGTTGGCCCATGTGCGCAGTGGCTTACAATGACGGGACAGCTCTTTGTCTCTGTCGTCCTGACCCTCTTGCTCTTCCTTAGTGGGCTCACGGTTCAATAGGGAGAATATATCCACGTACTCCCCTCACCAAATCTTATCCCTCGTGACCTGTGACAAATGATCACCCAGGGGCAAGGAATAACCAGCCGTCGGCAAAGCCATCGTCGGCACATTCTGTATAGAGGGTATATGCAGCGGGACCTGAACAGCCCCTGCGATGCTCAGCACAGCCCCAGGGGCGGGCACCCCCACCCTTAACGAGGGTCCATTTTGGAACCAGGGGTTACTGGGATAAGATGGTAACTGCTGCCCACTCGCATCAACTTGACGCGGCCAGGGCCACTGAACCCCCCCAGTGTAAGTGGACTGTGGTGGTGGTGCACTAAATTGAACCTGATACTCACTAGTCGCACCCCCGTGAGCCGCCCCCCACCGGGGGTTCCGGCCCACGGCGGGTGTCGGAGCTCGCGACCGGAATCGAGCTCTGGGACCACCCCTGACTGCTCCCAGCCTGTACTTCAGGTCGAACGGGGAGCTGCGAGGCACCAGCTGGGGCCGGTCGGACCATCTCAAGCAGCTCAACCCGGTTGGCCACCCGCTGAAGCATTGCAGCCGGCAAGTTAGCCGGGGCCAACGAAGGGGCCCCTGTTGGTGAAGGAGTAGGGCCCCCCTCAGAAGGAGGCTGGGCAATGCCCAATGATGCTTCCAGCACTGCTATCCGTGCTAACAGAGCATCCACTGCCTCAGAGCCCCCAGTATAAAGCGGGCCGGGTGGGCCGGATGGCCCACCAGGCAGATGGGCCAAAGGCCCACTAGGCAGTTGAGGAAAAGGCAACCCAAAAGGGGAGCCAGGGTCAGAATAGGGCCATGCCCAGAACTCAGGCCCATGGGGGGCCGGAGGAGCAGTGGGGCGGACACCCGCACCAGCCCCCCCCAGGCCACCCTGTCCCATGCCCTGCAAAGGCACGCTGAGGGCCGAAGCCCCAGAGGGGCCGGCCTGCACCTGACCAGCTACCAAGCTGGGACCCGGCTGCCAAATGGTAGCCTGACCAGCCCCACTGGTACCAGTGGGCAAGGATGTAACATTGCGCTGCCGTGGGGGCACAGCCCTGGTCCTCCGACCCAAAGGCTGGCCCCCATCCGATGCAGGGCCAGGAAAAGTTCTTCCCCTCGGCTGTGGCTTCAGTGCCGGGGCCTTTCGCTTGGGAGCCATGTCTCCCTAGGAGAAGAAAAGTCGCTGAAGGATCCCTATCCAGGGATCGAGCTCCTAGCGTGTAAGTACTGCGGTAACCAAGAAGCAATCCTAAAAGGCTCCGGGTACTTTAATTCTCCTTTCCCAGCCGGGAAACGAACGCGCAAACCTCTGCAAGGCTCTATAGCCGAAGACTAAAGAGAGAACGCGACGGAAAAAACTTCTCCTCTCAGTCGCTATTCTAAAATGGCAGCTCGGCTGCCTTGTGGCCACCCCTTTTATAGAGGAGTGGCCATGCCCCCTAACTCACCCGGATGTCTGAGTCCAGGTGGGGGGGCCCCGCAAAGAGTGCGGCGGCCATTTTGGCACCGCGCTTTCATTCTATTGAACCTTCCTTGTTGACTGCTGCAGATTATTGCCCTGGCTTTGATATTTGGACTGTGGATTTGGATCTCCATGTTCAAGAGCTCCCCTGGCTGGAAGCCACAAGTGCTCTGTCCAGTGTAGATGACACTAGATGCAGCTTCATGTAAGTAAAGTCCAAGTATCGGAAGATTATGGCTCTTGATTCTAAGATATTGAGTTTGGAACATACATTACACATAGCAGGTAGAAGAGTGGTAAAAGTGACACATGTTTGACTTCCATTCACCATGTGGCTCACAGACACCATTCCATATTAGTTTTAATTGCCTCTTCTGCTGAGACACCATTGTGCCTTTCACAAGAAACAGTGAGGGCAGAAGGATGACTCGCCGCATCAATCATTTGTTTACTGTACTTTGTGATCTCCAAATCTCTCAGAGATGTTGAATGCGGGCGTGGCCAAGATGGCCGCCGAGTAACATCTAGATTTGGACGCTCGCGCTTAACAAAGTGGTAACTAATGTGCCGGAGTGAAATGGAGAAGTTTTAAAGTGGTAAATTCTAAAGATAAGAACCTTGCCTGTCTTTCTGGAAAATTTTGCGATCTTTTGAGGCTGGATGGTCGAAGTTCGAGAGGCTCCGCCGGGCGGCTGAAGCTGTGATGGTAGTCGCAGCTTTTCTGCCGAGGAGCCGAGAACGGGACCAGCGAGACAGCAGAGAAGGCTTTGGAACTGGCAAGAAGTTGTTTGACACGGAAAATAGCCTGCATGTAAGTGCATGAATGGATCTTTAAATTCTAAAATTGGCTGGGGTTTTCTGTTAAATGAGCCCGGACTCTGAAATGGAAGCGGGTGGAAGCGGATGAAAGCAAGTGGTGGTTTCGTTAATGGCGGCGGTCCTGGAAAACGAAAGTGATCGTGTTTGGGCTATGGTTTTTTCTACACACCAGAAGATCGCGCCATGTTTTGACGACAACAAAGTGGATTAATTATCCTTGTCCGGGCTATAATATTGGAAGGCGATTGGGAGTTCCCCGGCTTAAACCGCTTGGAGAAAGTTTTCCGTTCCTCAGAAGGAGAAGGGGTTTTTTTTTACCCAAAAGTTAGGGCAGCCGCTGGAAAATGGCGTTTTGATTGTCCGCTTCAAGAGAAGGACTAGGTGGCTTTGGTCTTTTGGTTCTTTCACCGTGTGGATTACAAATACCTGCTTGTTTTTTGTGGAATATACTGCCCCTCACCTCTTCTCCTCGCTGGTTGGATTCTGGGCTTTTTCCCCTTCTGGTCTCCCCCCCCCCTCTTTTTTCTTTGGCGGCTTGGTTTTTTAAAGGAGAAGCTTGGACTGACTGTTCCCTTGAAGCCCTTTTACTGCAGCTGGAAGACGACTGATTGGATTATTTGCTTTGGGGAAACGGACCTGCTGTGGATCAACATTTTTTGCTCTTATTTTTTTTCCTAAGCTGCCTGTTGGGAGAGTTGTTTCCATCTGTTTGATCTTTGTGGATTACAGTAACTTTTTGATCTTCTGCTTGCATATAAATTTTCCTATTGGATCTGTGGAACCAGTGGTTGCAGTGTTACAAGCTTCACTTCAGTGACTAACTTTTACAACGAACTGCAGCATTGTGCTTCTTACATATTACATTATTATGGATAAAGGTACAAGAGGGAAAGCAAAGGAAGAAGAACCAGTTGTAAAGCCTAAGAAGAAAGAAAAAGCACCAATGGAGGAATCCACTCAGTCTTCATCCCCGCCCACAGTGTCATATGATCAGACTCAAATTATGGTGGAAATTGGCAAGTTGTTTCAAAAATTGGAGAAAAATGAGGATTCAAGGGTGAAAGATAGAAATGAAATGATGAAAAAACAAGATAAGGTGATGTCATCAGTTGCAGATTTTTCAAAAAAGGTGGACTTAAGTTTGAAAAAAATTGAGGGAAATGTGAAATTGGTTCAAACCGAGGTAAATGCCATAAAAGAGGAAGTAAAAGGGACTCAGGAGGTGGTGCGGGAGAATAAGCTGAAATTGGAGGAACAAGAGAGAAGGATAATGCTGTGGAAGATATGATGAGAAAGCAGAACATTGTGATCCGTCAGGTGGTGGAACGCACTCCGGATTTGTTAAGAGAGAGGGTGGTTCAGTGGTTAAATGGTCTGAATATGGGGAAAGAATTTGTTCAGGAGGATTTTGTAAGCGTATTCCGGGTAGGTCCAAGAAGAGGGAGGGTGGTTCAAAGAAATGTGTTGGTTAAATTTGTGAATTGGGCAGATAAGTTAAAAGTAATGGCCCATCTGAAACGAGTTGGTCCTGATGCGTTGAAATTTGATGGCTCAGATGTTGAAGTCTATAATGATATTTCATTAAAAGAAAGAACATGGAGGTATAAGATGAGGCCTGTTACTAAACTATTGATGGGTAAAAATATAAGGTATAATTGGAGATTCCCGCAACAACTGATGAAGGCACTAATCCATTGGAATATTTGAGTTTGTTGGAATTGGTAAAGGTAGATTCGGAAGAATGGAAAAATCTTAAGAAGGAACTGATGGATTCTGGAGCTTTGGGGAGGGAATATGAGAGGGAGGAAGCCGCTGGGGCTACAGGTGGAACACCACAGCGACGAGAGGAGGAAGAGGAGCCATCTTTGATCATGGTGGAGGAGGAGATAGGTAAGGAGCAATGAGCATTAGATTTCAGTAACTTTAAGCAGTTAATAGAGGTAGAACGGGCAAATAGCGTGTAGCGCCGATAGTAAGGCGCATCTTGCATGTCCCCCCTCTCCCCTCTTTGGTCGACAGAGGTGGGTTTTCGCAGGAAGGTGGGGAGAGTGAAAGTGTGTGTTTTATGTAGTTGGTTTGGTGGTAGGGTTGTTGGTGGCACGCCCGATGGAGAGTTTAAAGCTGGGAAAAGAATTTGGTTATGGGAAGTATTAAAATAATATCGTGGAATGTGAAACGTACAGGTTCTGTTCTTAAGAGACGGAGATTGGAATTGGCGTTGAAAAAGATAGACCAGATATATTGTTTTTACAGGAAACACATCAGAAGTCAAAAGATACGAATAAACTTTATCTGGGATGGATGCAACATTATGAGATGGCGTTTGGTACTTCGAAAGCAAGAGGGGTGGCAATCATGATTTCTAGAAAGTTGGGATTTGAAATTACAAAAAAGATTGCCGATCAAGAGGGTAGATATCTGTTGCTAAGAGGAAAATTAGAGGATGAGGAAATTATGTTGGTAAATATTTATGCTCCGAAAGACCACCAAGCAGAGTTTCTTGAAAAAAATCGGAAAATAGTGGAGTTGGAAAATGTTGCAAAAATTATTGGGGCTGGTGATTTTAATTTGATAAGGTCAGGATTAGATTGTACAAACATAGCTAGAAGTGGAATTGGTTTGAAAGGGAAGGTGTTGGATAACTGGATGGACGTTATGGGCTTGAAGGATTCGTGGAGAGAGTTTAAGGCTCGGAAAGGGCATATTCCTTTTTTTCACACGTCCATGGGACCTACTCAAGAATAGATTATGTTTTACTTTCGGAAAATTTAATTGGGGATATAGAAGGTACAGAAATTGGGATTATTAAGGAATCGGACCATGCTAAAGTATATTTGGAATTGAAAGTACAAAAAAATACTCGAAGAGTAAGAAATTGGAGGTACGATCCTAATTTGTTCAAAGACCAGAAAAGTAAAGAGGTAATTATGGAAAGTTGGAAAGAAAGTTGGCAATGGAACGACAACAATGAGGTCAATTTTAATGTTGTATGGGATACCATGAAGTCAGTTTTTAGGGGGGAAAGTATAAAATTGGCAAGCTTCAAATATAAAAAATATAAAGCAGAACAGACAGAAAAAGAAAAAGAAATAAAACAATTACAGGAGGAGCATGCAAAAAACAAAGACAAAAAAAATTTCATGAAATTACAAGGACTTAAGGCAGAAGTAATGGGTAAGGATATTGATAAAGTTAAACGAAATTTGATTTATCTAAATAGAGAATATTTTGAATTTAGTAATAAGAACTCAAAATTATTAGCAAGAGCAGCCAAGGTTAAAAGGGAAAAAAGAGAAATTGGGGTATTGGTTGATAGGCAAGGTTCAAGGTGTAATAAGAACAGAGATAAATGTAAAATTGTTAGGGAATTTTACCAGGTATTATATGCAAAAAAGGAAGTAGATTTGGAGAAGCTTAAAAAGATATTGGAGAGACAGTTAGGGAATGGAATAAAACAAGAGCATAGGGAGAAAATGGAGGAAAAGATAACTGATAAAGAGGTTAAGGAGGTAATAAGCGGACTGAAGATAGGGAAAGCCCCGGGGGATGATGGATTATCGACAGAGTTTTATAAAGAATTTAAAGAGGTGGTGATCCCGAAATTGGTGAAGTTATATAATTATATACTAGACGGAGGACCAATTCCGACTTCATGGTATAACACTACAATCGTTCTTCTGCCAAAGCCTGGTAAGAATTTGGAAAGAGTGGATTCGTACAGACCAATTTCACTTATAAATCAAGATGCGAAGATCTTCACAGCAATATTGGCTAACCGCTTAAATAGTTTCATGGGGGAATATATAAATGTTGATCAAGTTGGGTTTTTAAAAGGACGACACATGGCGGATTTGACTAGAAGGGTATTAGATTTAATAGACAACGTTAATCAAACAAAGGAAAAGGTGGGATTATTATCATTGGATATTTTTAAGGCATTTGATTCATTGCAGTGGTCTTCAATTCAGGAAATAGTTAAAAATATGGGTTTGGGGATAAATTCAACAGGGTTATAGATTTATTATATCAAAAAGGAAATGCTTGGGTTAGAGTAAATGAGGAGCTTATGGATGTGGTAAAGCTAGAGGCTGGCACTAGGCAGGGCTGTCCATTATCTCCTATCCTGTTTATTATGGCAATAGAGATCTTAGCTAAAAGTATAAGGGAGGATTTAAATATAGAAGGGATCATGGGTAATAAAGTGAGTATGTATGCAGACGACACACTGCTTATGGTGAAGCACCCGGAGCTGGTAATGGACAGGATTAAAGATCATTTACAGGTATTTCAAGCTATAACTGGATTAAAGATAAATTGGGATAAATCAGAACTGATGTTGTGTAATTTGAAACCAAGTGAGATGGGTAGGATAGTGTCGACACTTAATATACAAATTAAAGATAAGCTGAAATATTTGGGGATAATCATTTCAAACAAATTAGAAGAACTTAAATGATTGAACTATGACAGCTTGAAAGTGGAATTTAAGAACAAAATACAAGAGCTTCAGAAGTTAAAGCTGTCATGGTTCGGAAGGATTGCTATGTGTAAAATGATATTGTTACCAAAGATTAACTTTTTATTTGATACACTAGCGATCCACTTGAAAGAGAAAGAAATTAATGAGTTTCAAAAGATGTTCAATGGTTTTTGTAATGGAGGCAAAAAATCCAGGCTCCCAAAGAAGCTATGGTACTTGTCTAAAAAAAAAGGGGGTTTGGGTATGCCAAATTTACTAGCATATTATCTAGCTTTTCAAGTTAAGAATGTTGTGAAGATTTTGGCAAGAGAAAAGACAATTTGGGAGCAATTGGAGATGAAGGAATATAGAAATATTGGAAATATGATTTTTTTGGGAATAAAGGATAAGGTGAAAAGGTCAAATAATACTATGATGAGAGGTCTCATGGAGGTGTGGAAGAAGGTAAAAAAGGACATGGTCCCAAATCTCTCTCCAATTTTGGAATTGACTGATATGATGTGTTTCCCAATAAAGTTAGATAAGGAAAAAATGGAAATATTGGATAAAAATTGGATGCTTTTATTGAAGGATTGGTTAAAAACCTGTGATTCTGATGTTGAGCGGAAAAAAATATTTGAGATATTAAATTTGAATTGGTTTCAGAAGTTAAAGGTGGACAACTGGAACAAAAAATATAAAAAAGAAGTAGGAATAGATAGAATACATACAGAATTTGAGGAGTTGGTAAGGAAGATTAGAAAAGGGGAAAGTAGTATTAAAGGTCTTGTAAGTAAGCTTTATAACATACTGAATAGAGGTGCAGATCCACAGGAGGATTTGAAACGGAAGTGGGAACAAAATTTGAATATAACAATTGGGGAGATTGAGTGGAAAAATAAATGGAAAAAGAGGATTATGAGAACAATGTCTGTAAGAATTAAAGAACATAATTTTAAAATGTTGTGGCAATGGTACTTGACGCCATTAACACTTTACCAGATGGATAATAAAAAAGATAAGTTATGTTGGAGATGTAGGGAATTTGATGGAACATATGAACATATGTGGTGGAGCTGTAAAAAAATAAGGGATTTTTGGGGTAAAATAGAAGGTGAGCTTGGTGAAATAATGGGTAGAAGTGTTAAGTTGGTGTCAAGTACTATTCTTTTAACGAATGTGGAAGGTTTGGGTCTAAACAAGGAGGAAAAAGAATTATTGGAAATTGTATTGACAACGGGTAGACAATGTATAGCTACAAACTGGAAAAATGATATAGATATACAGATTGGAGAGTGGTATAAAGAAATGTGGAGTTTAGCACTGAATGATAAACTGACATGGGAGATTAAAGTGAAAAGAGATAACTTAAAAGAGAATAGGTTTTGGAACATATGGAAACCATTTGTGGACCATTCTTGTATGGCAAATGATAGTTCAGGACCAGTACCATCTCAAAGAAGTTTCTGGAGTTGAGCAGAAAATAAACTCTCCGGGCATTGTAAATATTCACAGGGTGATTATTATTTATCCAAAGATTGTGGTAGCGCAGAAAGTTCTTATTATTTCGGATTTTGAGATAATGGCTTTTAATATTCGGTGGTTATATAGTAATTAATGAGTCTAGATATTGTTATGTGCTAACATTCAGTAATGTTTGTTAAGATGATACTATGGATTTGTTTATGTATTGTATTGTTAGTCATTGTTTTCTTTTCTTTTTTGTATGTCTTTAAAAAAATTCAATAAAAATTATTTAAAAAGAAAAAAGAAAAAAGAGATGTTGAATGCACTCTTCTTCCAGATACTGGCTGGAAAAGATGCAAAGATATGCATAGACCCTAGGCTTCTGCAGGAGGCACATGAGATATAGGCTGATGAGATGTTTTTAAGCTTTTAAGCCTAAAACTCACAGCAACTGAAACTTTTGGTCCTTTTGAGTTTTTGAATTGAATTGAATTGAATTTTACACTTGTATCCCGCCCCTCTAGGGAACAATACATTCCTACTCAAGGCAGCTAACATCATAAAACACCTCATACAACAAACAAAACTTATTAAAAACAATTACGCCCCATAGAACCTACGCCCCCACAAAACTTAAATAATAACTTACAATCAGAGATGACCATTATAATGGGGCAAAGTACCCCGTTCAAGAGCCCTGACCATGCAGCAAAATTGGAAGGAATATGCACCGATCCCAATCTAAAAGCCAGGGATTGGCAGGACATTTGCAAAGGCCTCCTCGAAAAGCAATGTCTTTAGTTGCTTTTAAAGGACTGGAGCGAAGAGGCCTGGCGAAGCTCAAGTGGGGTGGCACTCCATATCATTGATACTGCCACTAAGAAGGCCCTTCTGCTCATCCTGGACTTCCTAGCCAGTCTCGGGGTTGGCACTTGAAGCTGTGCCAACAAAGAGGAGCGAGTGATGTGGGCTACAGACCTGAGGGGAAGATGTTCCATAAGGTAAGAAGGTTCCAACCCGTATGGGGCTTTAAAAGTTAGCACTAACACCTTTTAGTGTTTGAGAACCAAGACAATGGAGACAGCCGAAAGCCTGGCTTAACGCATCTTTATTGCATGATGGTCAGGGGGAACATGTGGTAATGGTGGACGAACAGCTCAATATATACAGTGGCTATACATTTGAATGTGGCTCCTCGGTAGCCCATTGGCTACTGTCTGCGTGACGTCACTCTCCGTCACGCCCTTCTTGTCCAGGTGAGTTAGTGGCGGGAATCTTCCCGCGGCTGTAGGTATTTGGGGAATTGGAACCATGTGAGCTGGGCGCTCACTATTGCCCCTAGCGGTCACTAGCTCACGTCCTCATGCAGAAGGTTACAGTGTTACAGTTGGTGATTGTTGCATCCACTCATTCGAGTGTTACATTACTTAAAGGCACATTACTCCAAACGCAACATCCTTCCCCCCTAGGATGAGATGAAGTCTCTCATCCAATATGGTTTATTGCAAGAGCGTTTTGGGCGCAAGGCTGGCTGGCTTGTCCCGGGTGCGCTATCACTTCTGTGTTCCCTGGTCTCTTGTCCTGCAATGGGAGAGGGAGACTTGTTAGCGACTCGCCGTGGCTCTGCGGTTTTCGGGGTAGGGGTAAACTCCATTGTGGGAAAACCAGGGGCATTGGGGGCTAACAAAAAAACCCGCTTCTCGCTTGGACGGGTGGGGGACCACTCCGAAAAAAACCCCGGTTTTGTAACTCAAAGTCAAAATCATCTTCTGGGATATCTGTGGGGGCATCCTCCAGGATATCTGCGAGGACAAACTTATTCCCTTCCCCCCTCGGTGGGGACCACTGGCCCCCCTCTCCTCCCCCTTGGGCTGAACGAGTGGGGGAGAACCCTAACGCTGAGTCCTGTTTCGTGGTTTCCCTGCCCTGGTTGCCGGGAACCCGGCATCGGAGTTGGTCCGCGTGCTGGCTCCAGAGTAGACCTGTGCTGGTCTCCACACAGTACGACACAGGACCCGTTTGCCCAATGACTACTCCCGGAACCCAGGTTGGCCCTGCGCTAGCGTAGTTTCTGCAATGGACCGGGGCGCCTATTTCGAAACTCTTTGTGCCCGCTATCCCGATGTTCCTCCCAGTGTCTTCCACTCTCATGGGGTCTAGCCTTGTCAGTACCGTAGTCAGCTTTCTGCGCATTAGGAGCTCTGCGGGCGAATAGCCTGACGCCAGGGGGGTCAACCTATAGCCCAGCAAGAATTGGCATAACTGTAGGTTCAAGTCCCCGGGGCCCATGCGCCTCAGCGCGTCTTTGGTGGTACGCACGAGGCGTTCTACCTGGCCGTTCGTCGCCGGGTGAAAGGGCGTGGAGGTGATGTGCCGGATGGCATTAATGTCAATGAATGCCCTGAATTCGGCGGATGTGAAGCAACTTGCGTTATCGCTCACAAGTGTATTGGGTATGCCGAACGAACTGAACACCTTGCACAATTGTTTAATGGTTGCAGCTGAGGAGGTGTTTGCGACTGGAATAACCTCTAACCACTTGGAATAAGCATCCACTATAAGGAGAAAGAGCAAACTTCTGAAAGGGCCCGCGAAATCAATGTGCACGCGGGACCACGGCCCCTTTGCCGCATCCCATTCCCTGTGCGGAAGTCGGGCCTCCTCAGGCCGGGAGCTTTGGCAACTCTCGCAAGTGCCCACCATGTGCTCAATATCAGCGTCCAACTGGGACCACCAGAAATAGCTCCTGGCCAGTGCCTTGGAGCGGACAATCCCTGGATGGCTGACGTGCAGCAGCTTGAGCACTCTTGCTCTCAGGGATTCAGGGACGACCACCCGCTGGCCCCACAGGAGGCAACCCCTCTCCATGGACAGTTCTAACCTCTTCCTAAAAAACGGAGCAAATTCTGCCGCTGGGGAAGACGTTGGCCACTCTTTTTGCACCCATGAACTAACCAGGGCCAACGTCTTATCTCTACCCGTCACCTTGGCGATCTCCGCGGGCACTATGGTGGGTGAATCCAGGACCTCTATCATGAGCACTTGGTGGTCTTGTTCCACCTCACACATGGGGCTGCCCATGTGGGGCAGGGGTGACCTCGATAGGGCGTCTGCGTGGCTTATGTCCTTTCCAGGGCGATAAACCAGCACGTTCTGGTACGCGTTTAAAAAAATGGCCCACCTTAGCATTCTAGGGGACAGGATCTGCGGCGTGGGCTTGTCTGCGGCAAAAATGCCTAGCAGGGGTTTGTGGTCAGTCACGATGGTGAAGGGGCGACCATAGAGGAAATCGTGAAACTTCTTCGTCCCACCAATTATCGCTAGTGCCTCCCTGTCTGTCTGTGCATAGTTATGCTCTGCCTTAGACAGGGACCTGGAGTAGAACGCCACCGGGGCTTCCCGCCCGTTTTCCAACACGTGGCACAGGACTGCCCCCACCCCCACTGGAGACGCATCACATACCAGAACCACTGGTTCCTTGGAGTCAAAATGGGTTAGTATGGTGTCTGAGGATAAGAGTTGTTTCAGCTCATTGAATGCCCTTTCCTGACTCTCGCCCCATCGCCATGCCTCGTCCTTTTTTAACAATTTATGAAGCGGCTCCGCTACCGACGCCTTCCTAGGCAGGAAGGAATGGTAGAAGTTTAAGAGCCCCAGGAACGACTGCAATTCTGGCTTGGAGGTGGGGCGAGGAGCATTCTGAACAGCGGCCACCTTTGATTCGGAGGGTTTTATGCCGACAGGGGTTACCCGGAAACCCAGGAACTCAACCTCTTTTGCGAAGAAGACACATTTGTCTTTCCTCAGCCTCAACCCCACCTTTTCAAATACCGTCAGTACTTTGTCTAGCCTCTCAGCCAATTCTGACTCATTCCCTCCTGTTATCAATACGTCATCAAAATATGGCAAGACCCCCTCCAAACCCTTCAGCAGATGCTCCACCAATGATTGGAAAATGCCTGGCACCGAGTTCACGCCAAACTGTAGGCGCGTCACCTGGAACGCCCCTTTGTGGGTGACTATCGTCTGCGCAGCTGCTGCAGCTGGGGTTACTGAGAGTTGCTGATAAACCTGCGCCAGGTCCAGCTTCGCAAAACACTTTCCTCCATGTAACCTGGCCAACAGGTGGCTGACTACCGGCACCGGATACGCATTTGGGCGTATCGCCTTGTTAATGGTACATTTGTAATCAGCGCAGATTCGAACCTCCCCATTGGCCTTTAGCGCTGTTACAATCGGAGTTTCCCACTCCGCAGAATCTACAGGAACTAGAATGACCTGGCCCACCAATTTGTCCAGTTCCGCCTCTATTTTGTCCTTAAGTGCAAAAGGCACCCTTCGCGGTTTGAGTCTTATTGGGTGGATCTCCGGGTCCAGGTCGAACGCAACTGGGGGCCCCTTGAATTTTCTGAGTCCCTTCTTGAACACCTCGGGATGCGCCTTACACACCTCCTGTATTGGGTCAGTTCCAATAGTATGCACCCCCCCCAATGAACAAACCCAGGGGCTTAAACCATTGTGTCCCGAGGAGGCAACAGTCCCCCCCTTGAGAACAACCAGAGGGAGGTCCGAGGCGTGTTGCTTGTATTGTACCTTGAATTTTCCCACCCCCAACACCGGAATGCTATTTCCCTGTATGTCCCGCAGCGTAGACCTCACTGCTTTGAGCTTGGGCCGCACGTTGGGGGAAATCCTCAAAAACTCTCTCTGGGAAATGATGGAATATGAGGAACCCGAGTCTATCTCCATCTTAACGGGGGCCCCTTGCACCAGTACCTCTACAAAATAACGTGGGTGTCCTAAGGACACACTGTGGACCGCTGTGTCGTCGTCGCTGTTGTCGGAGATGCGGCCCACGCCGTCCTGCTTCCTCGAGGGCCGGACGCCCTCCTGCTTCTTCGGTGAGTGGTCTGTCGAGCCTTTCCGGTCTTTGTGCCATCGTCTGCAAACTTTGGCTATGTGGCCTCGGCGCCCGCAGTTGTGGCACTCCGCCTTCCTGAACGGACACTTACTGCGGTCATGGGATGCCCCACAGCCGTCGCAACACCGGCCGTCCTTCTGCACCTTCCGGATGTCCTCATCCTCGCTGCTCTCCGTGGAGGAGTGTGGTGCCCGCCTGGCCGCTTGCACTGAGCCTGCTGCCTTGTCGGGTTGTGGGGGCCTTGTCCTGAACCCCTTAACCCCAGCCCTCGTGGCTTCTGCTGCCTGCGCCTCCTTCACGACCTCTTGCAATGTTGGGGGCGGCTGTTTGTTCATCAGCTTTCGCTGGACCTCCTCGTCCCACAGGCCACACAGCATGCGGTCCCTGAGGGCGATTTCCAGGTTCTCCCACTTGCATGGGCCGGCGGCCAAACAGAGGGCCGCTGCAAAGGCAGCCACGGACTCACCAGGCACCTGGACTCTCTTCCAGAATGCATCCCGAGCCGAAAACATTGAGACCGAGGGCTGGAAATGGTCCCGCATCGTTTTCAGGAGCTGCTTGACCGGATCCTCGCCCACCTTCCTTGGAGACACCAGATCCACCAAAACCTTCATGGCCGGGAACCCAAGCATCCTGATGAGGATGGCCCTTTTCTTCCCCTCGTCTGAGATGTCGGACACCATCAGTGCACTTTGGAAATCCATCTCGAACAGTTCCCATTCCTCCGGTTTGTTGATGTTGAAACCGGCCTGTGTCGTCTTGATTCCGTGGGGATCCATTATCCCACCTTCGTCGCCAATTTAGTGTTTGAGAACCAAGACAATGGAGACAGCCGAAAGCCTGGCTTAACGCATCTTTATTG
Source organism: Bradypodion pumilum (assembly GCA_035047305.1). Taxonomy (NCBI): domain Eukaryota; kingdom Metazoa; phylum Chordata; class Lepidosauria; order Squamata; family Chamaeleonidae; genus Bradypodion; species Bradypodion pumilum. The sequence continues at coordinate 294,989,831 of JAWDJD010000004.1, read as the reverse complement.
CATGATGGTCAGGGGGAACATGTGGTAATGGCGGACGAACAGCTCAATATATACAGTGGCTATACATTTGAATGTGGCTCCTCGGTAGCCCATTGGCTACTGTCTGCGTGACGTCACTCTCCGTCACGCCCTTCTTGTCCAGGTGAGTTAGTGGCGGGAATCTTCCCGCGGCTGTAGGTATTTGGGGAATTGGAACCATGTGAGCTGGGCGCTCGCTATTGCCCCTAGCGGTCACTAGCTCGCGTCCTCATGCAGAAGGTTACAGTGTTACAGTTGGTGATTGTTACATCCACTCATTCGAGTGTTACATTACTTAAAGGCATATTACTCCAAACACAACACACCTTGTACCTGATATGGAAAGGGACTGGTAGCCAGTGCAGACCTGCCAGGGCTAGAGTGATATGATCAAATTTTCTCAACTGCTGCAACTAAAAGTATGGACTGCAAAAGTAAACATCTTTAACTTTCTTTCTTTATACTGTAACTGTTTCCCTTCATGGCTGTATCTAAAGCAGATAGATTAGACAAAACACAGGCATATGTGGCGTCTTCTTCTTTGCTGCCTCTTTTACCCAGCTGGGTGTCACATTTTATACACAGAGACAACAAATAATATATCCGAGAGGAAATAAAACAAAACAACAAAAAAAGACAAAAAGGTTATGGCGCCTTAAAGTTGTTTGTCCTTTTTGTTGTTTTATTTTACTTACTCTCTGATATGCTCCCACAGACTAACAGAGCTATCACTTCAAAAATTTCAACAAATACAATGTGTCTGACCACTGAAAATCTGACTGCACAGTGACACCTTGTGGCAATTTTTTGGAATAGTAGCCACAAAACAAAAAACTAAAATGCTGTAACACTTAAAAACTAACTGTTATATTTTGTTATATTGCATGTTCTTGCCTTGTGGGAAGAACATGCAATAACTGTTGTTGATAATACTACTAAAACTTTCTCTCCAACCATCCATCAATTTAATTTTTATGGCACCCCACTAATGTCTGCTGTTCTCTGGGCAGTTTACACAAAGACCAAAACTTAAAAAAAAAAAAAAACCTCAAAATAAAAATCCATTGAAAAACAATATAGTGATACACTGTAGCTATTAAACCAATAATAATAACAACAACAAAAATAAAGCCAGTAACACTTAAAGATGCTAATTAGGTTTCCTTCCTCTGAAGTAGATGGCCAGTTTTGCAAAAATTAAGATTCAGTGGGCAGGAGAAGTGGTGCATATTCATGAGGTCAGCTTCATTTCTTGGGGTACTACCAGTGTTGCGCTGCTCCCGGTACCCACAGGTGTCCGGGCACCGGTAGTGGAAATTGCCCCAGGCCACACCCACCTGGCCAGCCATGCCCACCTCCCTACCCCAGACCATGGTGTAGGGAGGCCAAGTGGGCATGGCCCATAGAGTTATCCACGCCCAGAGTTATTCACGCCCATGGTGCTGGTAGTATTTTTTTTTTGCAGAGCATCACTGGGTACTACTCAACTAAGGAAGATATTACTTGATTATTATTCTTCCGTGTCTAGGCCAGACACGAAACTGCCAAAACGAAGGCACTTTTAGGTGAGTTCATTCAGCAGTTCCTTTCACCTGACTTGATGAAAGATTTAAATAGAAAATTTTCATATCTTAATAATACATGTTAGCATTACTGCCTGGGCGTATCTGGATATTTCTTAAGTGTGTATGCAGCAAACACTTCAGACCTTAATACGGAAATGAAGTATATACGTAATGAATGAACAAATCAACATTACTGAGGAATATCAGTGAACAACTATTCATTAGTATGAACAAAAATAGGTTAAAAACTCATAGGGAAAGCAGAAAAATATTGTGCTTATATGGCTTACAAAAGTACTTGCTTTTGCAACCTCTGTTTTCTACCTCTCTTCCTGGTTGTTCTGCTTGATGAGATAAAGAAGGGGAGATAGCAGCTCATGTTTCATGCCTCTTAACTTTTATCTCTATTTGAATCTATATCCTTAATCCCACAATAATTCTTCCTCAGTTTTATGCAATGACCCTAATCATTCATATCAATCCTTCCCAAATAAGGAAGACGGACAGAGACATTCTGGCTTCTTGAAATGTCCTTACATTTGTTATGTCTAGGATATCAGCAACAAATATGTAATGAACAGAAACTGTTGTATCTTATCAGAGAGAAAATAAAATAAAAAGACAAAAAAGACAAAAATGTAGCTCAAGTTCATATGCCATTTGTGATTATTTCAGTCTTCCTTAATCATGCAAGTTTACAAAGCAGAGTCAAGAACAGCACCAAGTCTAATCACAGGAATACTTTTAATGGATACATAACCTGGATAGATAGATGGCTACATACATTCAATATATAAATGAATAGCAATTGTTAGCAAAGGTGGTTTTAATTTATTTTTTAACTTTTTCAGATGAAGAAGATTATTAAAACTTCCGTGACATTGTTACTTTTGGAACTGGAGTTTGACAAGTTTCATCTAACTGTAGCAAGGCTCAGCTATCACAGAAAACCATTAAAGCAATATTTTAAAGATACATCTGCCAGCAGTGAGGTCAGCCATATATCACTGTTCAAATCTTTCCCTTCATGTCTATATTATTTTTTCCACTTACATTATACGGTACTTATTTTTTTTTCCTTTGCTCAAGTTAATAAAGACAAAATCATCCAGGCATGAACATTTACAAAACGAAAAGCCCCAAATTCAACCCATACTCTAATTTGTTCCTTACATCTTTTTTAAAAATGCTTTAATTAGGATAGGGGTGGCTTCTGTCTTAAGAGTATAACATATTAAAAGCAAAAAAAGGCATTTGCCTTTTTTGCAGTTGCATCAAACCATTGGCAGCTTGTGATCTACAACAATCCCAAGGTCCTTATCACATGTAATATTACTGAGACAAGTAACACCCATTTTGTATGTGCATTTGATTTCACCCCTAAGTGCAGAAATTTTCATTTATTCCTATTAAATTCCATTCTGCTGGGGTACACAGAAAGAGCCTCCTTGAAGATTGTGGTATTACTGAACCACAATCATGCATACCCTGGTAACAACAACCTTGTGTTGCCAGCTAATCTTTCTCACACTAGGTCAGATGAAAGGAAGTATGGAATGAATTCACCAAAATGTGGCTTCATGTTGGCAGTTTAAAGTCTTATCTAGATATGAAAGAAGAAAAAGAAGCAGCTGCCCAATGCTCAAACCTATCAAGATAATTTTGGATTTTGTTCTGTATTTAAGGGGTATTTGCTGTTTCACCCAATTTTGTGTCATCTGCAAATCTGATATGCATTCTGAGCATTTCTTCATCCAAGTCATTATTTTTTTTAAAAAAAGTTGAAGAGCAGTGGACCCAGGACTGAGTCTCGTAGTACTCTACTTGTTACATCCTTCTAGTTTGAGAGCTTCTTCAGAAGTGCTTGGCATCTGCTCAACTAATAGTATAACATTTTGCCTCTTAACCAACCAACATGTTTTTGGGGAAACACTGTTCTTACTTAAGCTGTTTGCTGTTTGATTTTAATTACTTGATATTATTATAGGATACTGTAATATCTATAAAGTGCTATTTGATGGGCCATATCTCCATATATTAACCTCTCTGGCTCTTAAGATCTTCAATGGAGGCACTTGTCTCAGTCTTGGCCCCACAGAAGTCTCAGGCCCCACAGAAACATCTAGGGAGGACATGATTGAGGCCCTTCTCAATGGCTATTCCCAGATTGAAGAAAGCTCTCCCTTAAAAGCCTTATTTAACTGCCATCCTTCTGGAGCAAGGCGAATTCAATCTTTTTTAGCCAGACTTTTAAGAATTGAATTGAGCAGTAAAGAATTTTGATTCTTACTGTTGTTGTTGCTGCTGTAATGTGTTTTTCAAGATGTTTTTAACCGTGTTAATCAAATTGTTCTAAGATTATTAAACGTTTAGTTGTTTTTCATATAATAACTTATTGTGTGTTTAGGTGATTTGTTTTTAAATAATTTGTCAGCTTCATTGAGAGAACAGTGGCATGAAATATAATTAAACAAACAAACGAATGAATGACAGATTATTGTTGCAGAGTGGCAAGTCTTCATTCTTTTAGAAGCCTACAATGTTGCAAATCTAGATGGATTGTTCTAGCTGCCGGGAAGCAAGAAAGAGTACTTCCCTTAAAAAGCTATCAAGTGTTCCTTGGCTACCAGTCATGCTGACTGTGTCTAACCTCCAGTGTCAGACAATATAATTCCACGTATCAGTCGCTGAGGATCACAAACAAGAATTATTTTCATAACCTTTGGTGGACTTTACGTGGTAATTGCTGTTTCACCGCTATATGAAAATAAAGCTGGAGTGGACAGGCTCCAGCAGCCATAATTTTATGTTATTTGCTGTCCTCATACTGATTTTACTTGATTTTCAATAACAAGAGTTGGTTAGTCAATACATCTGCACTAGAAATGCTTCCAAACCAGGACTGATCAACTGGGGTTTTTATTACTACTGAATCACTAGGGGTAGTCATTTTTTAAAGTACAAGTCCTGTTCCCTTTCCCAATGAAACCAAATTCCTTATCTACTTTTTAACAAGAGTTTTGTTCTGCCTAGCATTGGAAGTGCACAGAGAGTAGTACTGTCTCAATACAATAAGCTGAGGCAATAGAGGGCTGATATTTGTATCTGAATCCAAAAACCCAGCACAACAGGATAGCAGATTTTGGGGAAACAGATCATGACCTGTTTAGGGTATTCAGATATACAGGTATACTGAGAAGTCTTCTACACAATACAATACCCTTAACTAGATTTCAACAGCTTGGTATTCTTCCAAATATGAAAACAAAGAACCAGTTTTGCACAAAAGTTATGGAACAATACAATCTTTAAAAACATCTCTCATAGTAGATTTATAAATGTATCTGCACCATACATCTGATGTTCAGTTTCCATGGCAACTGCAACATGTGGCTTGCAATAATTCATACGTATCATATTGAAAATTTTAAAAACAGGAGAAAACAACTAAATGACACTGAGATGAAAAGCATTTCAGTGAACCTGATAGAAAAACAACAACTAGAGATTCCCGTTTAATAGTTCTTGTCACATTTTGTTTTGTTAAAAAGGATGAGTGAACTTTTTATTTTGCATACTTTTTTTGGTTTAAGTGTTACTTACATAGAATAATTGCATAACAACAACAATAATATAACTAGGCCTCTAGTAGACCTCTGAACAATTCACACCTAAATCAAGTTGCTATTGAGGTATTTGTCACAGGTATCCCAGAATACGGTGATATATTTCTCATGATCCAGTGCATCTGTCTCTTTCATTAAAAGAAGATCTAATCACTATTCAAGCAACTTACACAGGGATCTTCCTGTCATTCATTTGCAGAGTCCATGAACTGTTCAATCTTTTTGTTCTTTGACCTGTTCATGCACATGATATGAGCTACTTAACTGTTTAAAAATGTCATCTAAAATGATAATAAACTTCCTCAGAGCTTTGTTGCGATATTGGGAGCTATTTTTAATCCCTATGCCCAATATTAGAGGCAGTTCTACTTGCAATGGGATGTGACTGAAATTACATGCTCTCTGCTTTGTATAGCAGGCAACATGCCAATGCACTTTTTTCTCTAGACCAGTGCTTCACAAAGTTAATCTAGACAATCTTGGAGCCAGTTCCTAAAGAAGTATTATTTATTCTCTTTGGCCTTTTAGTGTAAGGGACCAAAGACAATGAAACAGCCGAAGGGTTGGCTTAACACAGGTTTATTGCATGATGATCCGGAGGAACATGTGGTAATGGCGGATGGGTAGCTCAATATATACAGCTGGCTATACATTTGAAAGTGGCTCGTCGACAGACTATTGGTTGCTGCCTGCGTGACGTCGTAGAAGGTCACGCCCTTCTTGTCCAGGTGAAGAGGTGGCGGGAATCTTCCCGCGCTGCTGATCCAGGTGAATCTGAGCCATGAGAGCTGGACGCTCGCTATTGCCATCTAGTGGTCACTAGCTCGTGTCCCCTTATCAGGTTTACATTGATACAGCTGAAGGTTATACTGTTGCACACAGAAAGGTTACATTGTTACCACATGGCTAGGTACATTGTTAAAGGCACAGCTTTACAGAACACAACAGCCCTGTAATCTTCCACAGTGCGTAGCACACATAAAGTTTTCTTTAGGAATGCAGAAATTTGCAATCTTCCACAATACTCCAAGTAGCACATATAAGGTTTCCTTTAGGAACACGGAAAGCTGCTTCATGCTGAGGGAAGCCTCTGGCCCATCTAGCTTAGTCTATGCAAATCTGACAGAAGCAGCTCTCCACTGTTTCAGGCAGCATTTTTGTATTTCCTAGACATTCTTGGAACTTCCTGGTGATCTCCCACCCTAGTTAGTTTGAATAATGCTTAACTTCCAAATCAAGTAAGACTGGGCATGCATATTCAGGTAGGATAGTGATTTTCTTACCTGTTCTGTTGCTTGGGGTATATTCTCCAGGTCATCACTGCTCTCCATGAAGACTTCTTCTCTATGTTCTGATACTGTTCAAAAATAGGTAAACAAGTAATATGTTTATACATTCAATAAAGAATTATTTTCAGCATTTTATCTAATTGTGCACTCCAATGAGCCATGAGGAAGAAATAAGAAACATCTTACTCCAATTATAGTCTCTATTATGTTTGAACTCAATAACCTGACACTAGCTTTGATGATTAGTAAATGAGCCAAGATCCTAAACCTTATTTCTATTCTGGCTCATTTAAACTAATCATACTTAAGCCAACAGGAGTCCTTTCCTATTTGGTCGTAATGAGAAACTCATTAAATACATGCTTACAAGCTCATTCACATGACACTAAACTAGGGATGGAGAACCTGCGGGAATTTAAATGGTACTGGACTCAAGCAACCAGTCATCACTAACTCTGATCATTAGCCATGATGGCTAGGATTCTTGAAAGGATCATATGTTTGACCCACCTCCAATTAAGCCACAGTTTAACATTATGCCCCAAAAGGCCATTCCTTCTATGTATGAGTCAAAATGAATATCCTGCTATATCATTACTACTAAACAGCTTAAGAGGCAGAGCTTAGGAGACCAGGTCTGAAACTCAATTAGTTAGCGTTAGAAATATTTTGAATTTGTTTTATTTTGGTTTTTATTTGAAAAGTAAGGCTATCTCACTGGAGAACAAGAGCATCTATACTCTTGTACTCCCATTTACAGATATAAAGGCTAAACAGCAAAAAACACTGACAGAAAAAATTATTTGAAATATGGTGTTGGAGGAGAACACTGCAGATACCCTGAAGTGCCAGGAAGGCAAACAAGAGGGTCCTAGAGCAATTCAGGTCTATACTACCTCCAGAGACAAACATGATGGAAATGAGGTTGTCCTACTTTGGGCACATTGTGGACAAGATTTTCTGGGAAAATGCTGAGAAGTAGGAAAACAGGTAGGCTGAATATGATATGGACTTACTCCCTAAAGGAAATGTAGCCTTGAGTTTATAAGATTTGAACAAGACTGTTGAGGAAAGATATTCTGGAGATTGCCCATTCATAGGGTCACCATAAGTTGGAGGGAACTGATTAGCATGTAACATCAACAGTCAAGGTTAGGAATCATTGGTATACATTGCTTCTTAAAGAAAGGTATATGGGTGACTACTTTCTGCTGAGAAGGAATATTGGCATATAGTGTTAGAAAAAATAATTTAACATATAGAGCAGGGATTCTCAACCGGCGGCCTGTGGGATGGATGCAGCCCACAATGCCATTTCATGTGCCCCCCCCCCGCCTCTGCCACACCCAGAAGTGCCATGTGGTGGAGGAAGGGCAAAATGGTCATCCGGCCCCCAAAGCTGTCTGAGAGAGCATGAAAACTAGTTTGCTAGCTAAAAACCTGCTCATTAAGCCTATCTATTTCCACTCCGTAACGCCTAATTTACTCTCCTCTGTTCCCTGAGCAGCAGAAATTATCAGAAAGAATTAACATTGTCTGTCTTGAAAAACAATTGCTAGTATCACAAAAGAATTACTGTGACTCTTCTCTGATACAACAACAGCAATCTATAAATGGTAGACTGGATCACATAGTCAAGAACTAAGATTTAATTAGGCAAACAATTTTGGAAAGACACAACTGATAACTAGCAAACTACTTACATTACTGTATATCTTTTGTAAATCTCATCTTCAAGTGACCAGTCACATGGTAGTTTGTATCTCCAAACTTGTTGACTGGATGTTCTTGTTTTATAATATTTTACACTGCAGCCAACTTTGGAATGTGACAGATTATGTGATCTGATTCAGAACCTGATTCTCATGAAATCCTTTCCCCCATTACTATCTCTTGTATATTCTGATTTTTGACTAATTTAAATAAATATACAGTACTGCCACAAGAGAGATATTTTGAATGTAACAACATTATGCCTGAAAACTAAGTTCTATCAAAAAAGCCTTAATATTGTACTGGTGTCTTCAAAAAGAGATTTATATCAGAGTTTTCCATGCTGATAAATTTAACTTCAGTAGAGAATGCAGTACGAATGTAAGTAAATTAAAAGAAGTAACATAAACTTAAATAATATGAAAAATGTCTGTTGAACTGATTTCCCTTCTCAATATTGTTATGATCTGATTAACAGAGTAAAAAAATAATGAATTTTCACAATGTTTTCTTAATTGATGAAAAACGCTGCCTTGACATAGGTACCTTGTGGGGGGGGGGGGACTGTTAACAGTTGACAATAAAAACCATTTGTCCCAAAAAGTGTACTTTGTGTTCATAACCTTATATTTTACATCAATGACCTTGTATTTTCATATAAAACTTTACAATTTGTATCACAAATGTTGCATTTTGTGCAAAATATATTTTGATGCAAAATAATTTTTGTACAAAATATAACGCTTTTCCACAAAATACAGGTGCCAAAAACCATTGCATAAATTATGCTACATAAGGGTTGTGACATCACCAGCAGAAAGAGATAAAAGTTCCTGCTTTAATCAATAACTTTCACGACTTGTCCTCAAATAGTTTTAATGTGTGCAGATCAAGTGAACTTTGGGATTGAAGCAGAATTTAATTACTGGCAATCTCTTCTTGCTAGTGGTGATACTGCCCCAATAGAGCTGTGATATTAAGCAGAGGATTTTGCCAATAATTTTCATAAACACAATTTCTGTTAAATTTTGAACAAAAAAGTAAATAATAATAAAAAGACAGAACAAAACTCTATCATACCCATTGAAGAGAAAATGTGAAATATTTTGTTCTCACCTACAAGAATAAATCAAGGAAAGATTTGAATTCTTATAAGTAAAATATGGATGTACACTACAACCCTTTCTGCTGGTCTTTAAGAAAATTCTTGTAAACTTAGATAATATGATTCTTGGAAATCTTAGAATGTGCCTAATCAATATATTGCAGTTTTTAAATTCATGTTTCTTCCATCTGACATAGTACAGCTTTATCAAAAACGTACCAACAGATTCCGAAACTTCTTGTTCAAGTGTCTGAGAGGCAACAGTGTCTGTCCTTTCTGCCAAATTGTCCCCTTGAAGTCTAGATAATTATAATAGAAACAATATTTAATTTGTGTAGAATAGTCAAGGGATTCATCATGCAAATGAAACACTGTTGCTGTCTATAGTAGCAATTCAAGAAGACAGTTGGAGGGCTGACAGTTTCTATTACTAAGAACCGCTGTACAAGGGTAGAACAAATGCCTTAGCAGTATTTTGTTGTAGTTGTTGTTCAGTCGCACAGTGGATTCCAACCCTTTGTGACCCCATGGACCATTGCCCGCCAGGCACCTCTGTCACCATCCTCCTCACCCTGCCCAGCTCTGTGCCTATTGTGTCTACAATACCATCTTACCATCTCATTTTTGGCCGCCCCTTCTTCTTTTGCCCTCTACCTTTCCCAGCATCAAGGCTTTCTCAAGTGAATCTTCTCTTCTCATTTGATGTCCAAAGTACTTTAGCTTCATCTTTACTATTTGACTTTCTAAAGAGCAGTCAGGGTTGATTTCTTCTAAGATCGACCTATTTGTTCTCCTCACTGTCCAAGGGACTCTCAAAACTCTCCTCCAACACCACACTTCAAAGGCGTCTATTCTTCTGGGTGCAGCTTTCCTTATGGTCCACAACCATACATTATCACTGGGAATACTATTGTTTTGACTATGCAGATTTTTGTTTGCAAGGTGATGTCTCTACTCTTACTTACAATACTTACCAGTATTGCAAGCATGTAATCTGTCAGCTCTTAGATATGCAGTTGCTGGTCAACCTGTATTATCCAGCCGGCTAATCTCATGGCCTGCAATGGTCACTGCTAGTTACTTAACAACTACAGAGGGTGCCAAAAATGTATATACATTAACCAAAATGTCCACTTATATTATTGCACATGCCATTTCAATTTCTTCCCAAAGTGCTGCCAATGTAGCTGGTTTTGAGCGTACGTCAAACTGCACATTGCTACTCTATATAGTGGGACTGCTCAGCAATAGATATCAATCCTTCAGCAACCCCATCAAGCCATAAATAAATCTATATTGCCGCACATTTTCTTTCAACATTTTACATACACCAATGTTTTACGTTATTTCAGACACATACATATATAATATCACATGTAAATGAGCATTTAATTTAGCAAAGCTCTTCGAGTAAATAAAGCATCAACACTAATAAAGTAACATGAACTTTAAAGATCATTTAACACCAAGTAGGTAGGTAGATATGCAAACATAAATATATTCAGTACAGAGATATGAAATGTTCTTTTTCTTCTCTCTCTCTCTTTCTCCCTCCCTCTCTCTCTCTTACCATCTCAATTTTAATCAATGATGTTTCAGTTTGAACCTTGACTCTAAAACTCAGAAGTGAGGATGTCTGCTAATCTTTCCCAAGCCCAACAGCTGCAGAAGCCATCAAGGAGAGTCCTCAAAAATATAAAATATATTGCGGTCTGATGTTCTTCAGACTGCAGGAATCTGCACAGACAACCTTTGTATATGGTGAATATAAATGGGAGAGAAAGATAGTTTCAGACAAGGAAGACTTACAAGATGTAACACTTTAAAGATTAAGATCAGCACATAGAAGTGGAAAGGGAAACAAACATCTAATTAAAGGATGGTGAACGTGTGGCTCTGCATGAAAACTGCATTTCAACAGCATCTGGAAGGCTTCATATTCCCTTCTTATATGAATAATAACACAATGCCTATTCCCCTGTCATAATGCTAAACTAGGAGTGAGCAACAGTTATGGAATAGGAGATAATAGTAATTGGGTGCGAAAGAGAAGTCTGAAAGTCGATTTTGGCTGCAAAATGATTAGTGAAGTAAACTGAGATGAACAGATTTAGGGAGTAAGACTAGAAATTAATCTCCTGGAACATTACTTCAGTGTATAATAGTTTCACAGAGTATATTAAATTCTATATAATCTGGCTATTTCCAAGAAACATATACAAAAGAAACTGCCATGCCAAGGTTTACCTCTCATTCTTAATTGGTTGTTTTAGCTAACAGCCAAACAAGACTGACATTATGTTTCAACAAGTCTAAAGTTGAAAGCAATAGAACTAATGGCTCCTTTCCAGAATTTAATACAGGGCATATATAGCAAGAAAGGACTGGCTCTAATTACACCAGAAAAAGATGTTTTGCTAAGAATAATATCTCTTAAAGAGAGACTTCTGTCCACTGATCTGGACCCCCAAAAGAAGTAGCCCAGCTGCTGGATCAAGAAGTTCCAGTTTGAACATGGATTGAGGCCAGGCTGGAGTATTATTCCCATTGGACATTAACTTTAGACTTGTGCCACAAGTTGTCCAAAATGCAAGCTATATGCCAGCATGATCACACTCCTAATTTACTTATTATATTACCTATTAATGCCTACATCTCATCCAAAGCTTCTTTGAACTCTGGAAAGAATATCTAGGCTGTGTGTTCTTCTTTATTTGTGTCAGAACATTACACAAATTAAAATTATATACAAAATATAAATAAATATCAAATAGATTAAAATATTAAAATGATCAGATTGTTTTTGACTAAATAATCAGGCTAATTCAACTGCTATCTTTGGTGTTACTAGATCTTTTTGTACAAATTATGGGACATAAATTGCATACACATAAATGTTGCATTGTTTGAATTTCTCCACATTCACAGAAAACATGTCCTGTATGTCTATGAAGGGATTTCCAGATGGTCCAACCAGAATCTTACTCTCATGGGAGACACTCTATGGGATTCATGCATTCAGGAAGGTGAGTTGTTTTTGCTTTCTACAGGTTTAACTTAGCCTCGTCTGATTTTATATTTAGAGCTTGAGAGGTGTACAGAAAACTTCCCTTGACTTTAGCTGTTATTTAGGGGGTTGGTGTCCAATATTGTTATTTGCTAGTATTTATCAATGTACTTCCAGAGGGGTAAGCTAAGGAAATAATAGTGGGCCAGGTTTTCAATGAGGGTAGGTTTCAGGCAGCCAATGATAATGACTCATTAACAGCTACATCTACTTATTTGGCATGTGCTGATTTATACCATATTGCATAATATATGCCATAAGGTATTTTGAGTATTTCTGCCTGATATGTTATAAAGTTCAATTCTGAAGTACAGTAATTCATTCTTCATAGTTTCTCGGTTACTCATAATTTCTCAGTTAATTACTGATTTAAGCCACAAGTGTTTTCTGACATTATTTTTATTATACATCTAAGATCTATAATTTGATATTTTGTACTGATACACCATATATATGCTTGCATTCAAAATATCAGATAAGTAGAACAATACCTGAATAGAAGATACTGCTCCGTACATTCCTAGGCTGACCATTTCCTAACCAATTCTGGATTTAGCACAAATTCCAATCCTTACTTTCAAAAGTCTCCGGAACCTTACCTCTTTATTTCCACAGCCTTAAATTTTTATACATCTCAATAAATAATATCTTTGTCTATGATTTGATATGCTGTTCCACCATCTAGCTCTGTCCAAACTATTCTTGCTTTCCACTTTTTCTCCCTCAATGCCCTGTACAATTAGAAATGCTTCTTGGAATAGCTGAATGATGACATCTCTCTGACTTTTTTCAGTTCATCACCAGAACTTTGCCTTTTCTAAGAAATCTTTGTCACAATCTGAGGTTCTCATGCCAGACAATAGCTAAGCCTATGCATTGATAACTAAAGCAACTGTATCCTGCTTGCTATATTACCACTTGACCCACTTCCCTCTGCTTGCTCTGCTGTTTCCCTATGCCCAATTTTAGTCCTACTTTGATCTCCTGGGGGCAAAGACCTTTTCTCTCATACTCTACAAGAAGAAATGCCATGCACAGTCTGGTGTTCATATTATGATGCAAAATGCACAAACAATCTGCATCCTTTTCCTCCCTGTAAAGGATCTTGTCTGCTGATGAAAAGCAGACTTCTGTAAGGCAGAGGCAGAAGGGATAAGAGAGAGGGTGCTTTCTGGAAATCATAGCAGTGGAGAGGCCCACAGGCATGGGGATTACAGTAAAAAAAACACAAACCCTTGGGTAAAGCCATAAACTAAATCCTTTATTTACCAAAAGTTAGAATGAAACCCTCTTACTTGCTAACATGTAACCTTTAAATAGCAATAAAGCTATATGTGGTAATTATTGACATGTGTTTCATTTTTGCCCATCCATTCATTGGCAATAAAAAAAAAGTTTTGCCAAGCTTTGATTTACTAGGTATTATACTCTTAACATGCTACATTATTAGGATCAAAGTTCAATCACATAATATTTACAAAACAAAAGAAGAGCATAGCCTAGTTCTAGCATTTGTACAAGGAGAGAACTCCTCCCCTTGTTTGGCTGCTAGAAATGGCCTGCACTGGGCAGCAGCAGTCACTGAATTGTACAGGGCTACTCATGCTGCATCTGTGAGAATTTATTAGGTGTAAGAAAGCAAGGGGGAAGCACCAAAGTACCAGGTCATTTTTAAGAGCAACCACAACAGAAGCATCTTCAAAGCATTAACACAAGTTGTGACCAGGTGCATGAAGAGTTGGGCACTGGAAAAGTTTCAAAAGTCCCATTTAAGGAACTGGTTGAAAAGAAAAAATAGATGTAAATACATTGATATGTTTCATTTCACACATCTGCAATATTAATAAATAAAACAATGGGTGAAGGTAAAGGTCACCCTTGCTCAAATGCCAGTTGTATCAAACTCTAAGGTTCAGTGCTCTTCTCCATTTCCAGCTAAAGAACCAGCACTGTCTGTGTCTGAAAATGTTTCCATGGTCATGTGACAGGCATGACTAGATGCCAGAGTGCATGGAACCTTCCCTCCGAAGCAGCACCTATTTGTCTATTTGCATAGGTTGACAGGAGCTGGGACAGAGACAGGTGCTCACTCCGTCATGCAGCACACGGGTCTCGAATTGCTGGCCTTCCAGTCGTGAAGTCCAGCGTCTTAACCACTAAGTCACTGGACTCCCTTTAAAACAATGGGGAAACTGCTTTAATAGAAAAAAGGATACAAGGACTGAAGTCCACCAACATAAAAACCACTGCCTTGTCATCCAACAACCTCTAAGTACCTTTCACCATTCCTGACTCCCTTCTAGTATCCAAAATGGAACACTAGAAAAAGGAGATGAGGGTATAATAAAATAAAAGAAGCATAATAAAAGAAATTAAAGCTATGTTCTCCCACTAAACAGGGAGAACTGTTTAGTGCAATTAACTAAATATTGTACATTTCCTGCTTTCTAACAGAACTCATAAATTTTACTCTTTTGATGGTGTTTAATATTATTAAGACTTGTTGGGGAAAGTAAGAGATGACTCATTATAGCCTCTCATTATATTTTCACAATATATAAGAATGTTTATTTAAAACAGGCTTCCTCAAATCTGATGCTTTCCAGCAGTTTGAAATAATAAAAGATGAGGCACTTCTGACAAACATACCACTGGCTAGATTCATTTAGGCCAATAGGTCGTACTGACCAAAATACAGTAAAACCCAACTTACAAATGCCCCGAGTTACATAAAATTCAACTTACATAATGATTTTGTGCTAAAGCCATGTCCCGATTTACATAAATTTACGTAACATGATTTCCTATGGGTTTGCTTCGAGTTACATACAACATTCATTTTATTTATGGGTTTGCTTCGAGTTACATAAAAATTCATTTCCCTATGGGTCTGCTTCAATTCACATAACATTTTCATTTTTCCTATGGGTTTGCTTTGAGTTACATAAAAAATTAATTTTTCCTATGGGTTTGCTTCAAGATACATAAAAAACAATTTAAGCAAAAGCCTAAGGAACAGACTTTTTGCGTACGTAGGGGTTTTACTGTATCTAAAAAGCACTGGGGTGTATGGCAGTGATTTACAACAGCTCTGCAGAGCTTTATAAACCAAAGGGACAAAATGCACAGAATGCCTAGTAAAGGTAAAGGTTTCCCTTGCTCGAAAGCCAGTCATATCCGACTCTAGGGTTCAGTGCTCATCTCTGTTTCAAAGCTGAATGTCTGCTTCTGCAGTCATTTCCATGGTCATGTGGCAGACATGACTAGAGTGCACAGAATGCTGTTTCCTTCCCACCAAAGTGGTCCCTATTTATCTACTTGCAATTTCTTGCTTTCGAACTGCTAGGTTGGCAGGAGCTTGGACAAAGACGGGAGCTCATTCCGTCCTGCAGTACTCAGGAATCGAACAGCTGACCTTCCGCCTCCCAGTCAACTTCTTAGCCACTTGAGCCACTGCCTATATACCTCCTTTTATTTGTAACTGAGATCCATGAAAGTTTAATGTTTCACTTATTAGTTTATACTGTCATATTTCAAAACTATAAATACGTTATATGATCTGAATTTTATTGTACACTTCACAAACCAGGGCCATAAAGTCAGATTCTCCTGCTCACAAGCTGAGATGTTTAAAACTTCAGCACCAAAAATACTAAACTTTCTTGGTTTCTCAAGAGGAGACTGTTTTGCACAAATCAGCATGCACAAAACTGGCTATTGTAAATGAAATTGCTTACTTTGTGCTGTTTCATACAATACATTTGTTGCTAGAAAGAATCCTTCTCTCCCACTCCCTCTTATCCTAATATAAAAAACTATAAATAACCCAAGTATCAAGAGCCTTGACACATGAATGTTTCACAGAGTACCAATTAAAGAATACCTGTCAAGTAGATGAGCAAAATTATGTCTCCTGACTCTTTTCATTGCAAACTGTACTGGACACAAATCCAGTACATTTCTGGTTAGCAATGCCTAAGTTAACGTACCCTTATGAGTACTACTGGCTTTGGTTGGTTGGTTACATGTCTAAACATGCCTAGCTTTCCATGTGTCCAATGAGGAATGTTTATCAGTCATAAGAATTGGCCTTTTCAATGGCATGAAGAATCCAGGTGCTTATTACATGCATACACACATAGGAAAAGGCTTTTCTCGGTTCTTAACCTAAGAACTAGGGGCTGTGGTGGCTCAGTGGTTAAGAAGCTCACCTCGTTATCTGGAAGGCTGGTAAGTCAGCAATTTGAGACTCAGGTACTGCATGACAGATTGAGCGCCCGTCTCTGTCCCAGCTCTTGGGGACACAAAAGGACCCTCATTTGGGCATCCTCTTAGCACTCTTTAGCACAGAATAATTTCTGACACAAAATTATTACCTAGGAACTCAGCAGACTGTTTCTGCAGAAAGAGGAAAACATTATTTTCTCCTGTATCAGCTTGCCCCAATACCTCCAAAGCACCATATCCACACCTTAGTACAATGGCATGGAGCACAAAGAGGAGAGAGGTAAAGTACCTCTTAATCCACAGTTCATTCCTTAAACGACATAAGAAACAATTGACAAAAGAAGTCTGAAAAGGTGGAGTTGAGAAGAGGGAGTTGGGATTGGATGAAGGATAGTGAGGTTTATCTGTTTCATTTTGTAAAGAATGCAAAAAAAAAAAAAAAAACAGGAGGGAGGCAATACTGTACCTTTATTGGATCACTAAAAAAAGTTGAGTGAGCTTTCATGATTCATGATCACTTCTTCAGGCATGCAGTGCGCCAAGAACATTTTAATGCATGCCTAAAGAAATAATCATGAATCATGAAAGCTCGCACAACGATTTTTTTTCTTAAGGATCCAATAAAGGTATCGACTCTGACCTTCATTTTTTATTTTATTTTTGTATTCTTTACAATTTGAATATGGATCACACGGCTAATCTTCCTTGTTTATCTGTTTCATAGACTCCATCTCTACTTTTGCATCCAATCAATTTTCCTCTGAGGAGCCTGGAACATCCACCCACTTTGTTGCACAACCACACAGGGTGCAATTAGCTGCTGGCTCCTCATGGAGCAGTACTGCAGACATCACTCTGCTGGTTTCCTTTAATAGCATCTGGCTGGACACCTGGCTACTACAGGGTGCTGTCCTGGTTCTGACCATCTGCAGCCTATCCTAAACTTTTGATGTGCATAAGACCATTACCAATTCCAGCCTGTAAAACATTCACACACAAAAACATATTCAGGAAAGTCAGGGAATCTGATACACATAACTTAGGGCATGTTATATATACAGTTGTATAAATTCCTGATATTGAAAGAATTCATTTCTACAAAAGATTAATAAATGTGAGAGCATGTTATTCATCATTTGACACTGAAGTTTAATACACGAACTTTTCACTATAGTTCACAAACCTGCTTGAAAAACCACTCATTTCAAAAATCTCTTGTCCGTGATTTAGAAATCACTGTTGTGACTAAAATCTGACAGCAACCCATTAAATATTGAGACTCACGTGTTAGCTGAGCATGACTGACTCTAGGATGGCAAAATTAAATTAAATATGTTTCCTGATTTAGTACTGTACCAAGAGCTCCATAAGAACATAAGAACAGCCTTGCTGGAACAGGCCACAGGAGCCCATCCAGTCCAGCATTCTGTCTCACACAGTGGCTCACCATTTCCTTCAGGGTATTCCCAAGGAGATGCCTTCACCTGCTTAGGATTCCCTGGAAATGGTATTGAGAGATATCCTGCCTATCTCTCCAACCCCGAGGTTGTCCTTAAGTATCCATAATTATAGCCATTGATACCCTTGTCCTCCATGAACTTGGTTGCACTACTAGAAGAGAAGGTCCAGCAGCTAGAGGCCCGCATATCTAACCACCAACAAATTAAGGAGCTTGAGCTGTTCTTGGACAGAGCGGAGCAGACTATGCTGGACAAAGAAGAGACAGGGCACAGTTCTGAGGGAGAAGGCCCTTCACTAACTCAGGAGGGAGATGGTTGGAGGAATGTGACTCAAAGGAGGAGAAGAGTAGGGGATCACTCTGAGAGTCTGAAATTACAGAATAAATTTGAGGCTCTTTCCCTTATCACACCTGACGAGGAACACACAGAGGAACAACTGGTTCCACCTGATGATCTCTCCTTCATCACACTTGATGAGATCCAGGAAGATGAACATCAGGAACAAACTGAGGTTCTCTCCCTTAATATGGTTGATGAGGTGCATGTAGATGAACAGATTGCAGGAGAGAGGCTCCTTGTACTAGGCGATTCAATAATTAGAAATACAGAGAAATGGATTTGTGATGCACATGATAACCGTATGGTGACTTGTCTGCCAGGTGCAAAAGTTGCAGACATCACAAGAAATCTAGATAGATTGTTAGAGAGAACTGGGAACGAGCCAGTTGTCATGGTACACGTTGGTACTAATGATGTTGGGAAGGCCAAGCGGTCTGTCCTGGAAGCCAAATTTAGGTTGTTAGGAAGAAGATTGAAGTCCCGGACTTCCAAGGTAGCATTTTCAGAAGTGCTGCCTGTCCCTCGCGCAGGACCTACCAGGCAGGCAGAGCTCAGAAGCCTCAATGCGTGGATGAGGCGGTGGTGTCGGGAGGAGGGCTTCAGATTTGTCAGGAACTGGAGAACATTTTGGGACAAGCCAAATCTGTTCAGGAGGGCTGGGTTGCATTTAAACCATGATGGGACCAGATTGCTGGCACTCAACATCAAAAAGGCTGCAGAGCAGCTTTTAAACTGATAACTGGGGGAAAGCCGACAGGAGCTGGGCAGCATCCGGTTCGGGAAAGTGTGTACTTGAGTAGTGAGGAGGATGCAAAAATTACTGAGCAGAGCAAGGAGCGAGTCACTAGCATTCTAGCAGAAGGATGCAAGAGGCAGTCTAACAATGCAACTGGACACAAAAGACTGTGTCAGAAATGCATATATAAATGCTTGTATACAAATGCCAGAAGCCTCCGGAACAAAATAGGGGAGCTGGAATACTTAGCAATAGATAAAAATATTGATATTATTGGTATCACTGAAACCTGGTGGACGGATGATAACCAATGGGATACAGTTATCCCAGGCTACAAATTGTACAGGAAGGATAGGAAGGGGCAAACAGGAGGTGGTGTAGCCTTGTATGTCAAAGAAGTGATAAAATCTTATGAATTGGAATATCTAGGTGATTTAGAGTCACCATTAGAAGCTCTGTGGGTAAGAGTACCAGGCCACAAGGATGGTCTAACAGTAGGCATATACTATCGGCCTCCGACCCAAACTCTTGAGGGAGACTGGCAGTTGGAGAATGTTGTAAAGGAGGCATCCAGGAAGGGAAGCCTGGTTATAATGGGGGACTTCAATTACCCTCACATAGACTGGGTGAACTGTTGTTCAGCACATGATAAAGAGATAAAGTTCCTAGATATGCTCAATGATTGTTCCCTGGGACAGATGGTTGAAGACCCAACTAGAGGTACAAGAATCCTTGACTTGATCCTGAGTAATACTCAGGATCTGGTGCAAGATGTTAATGTGACTGATCCAATAGGGAACAGTGACCACAACTCAATTATGTTTAACTTGATCATAGACCGCAAGTCACTGATAAAATCTAACACAGAGACCTTAAATTTTCAAAAAGGAAATTTCCCAAAGATGAGGAAACTAGTAAAAAAGAAACTGAAAGGGAAAATTGAGAGAGTCCAAACACTCCAAGTGGCATGGAGGCTGTTTACAAAAACAATAACAGAGGCCCAATTGGAATGCATACCCAAAAGGAAAAAGGGCACTGCCAGGTCCAAGAGGACTCCAATGTGGCTTACAGGAGCTGTTCGGGAAGTGATCAAGAGCAAGAAACGCTCATTTAGAAGATGGAAGGCTTGTCCAAATGAGGACAGCAGGCAGAAACATAAATTCTGGCAGAACAAATGCAAGGCAACAATCAGGAAAGCAAAGCAAGACTTTGAGGAGCGTATAGCTAAAAATACTCAGAGGAATAACAAAGACTTCTTTAAGTACATTAGAAGTAAGAACCCAACTAGGAAGGCCATTGGACCATTAGATGACAATGGAAGGCAAGGGGTTATTAAAGAGGAAACAGAGATTGCAGAGAGACTCAATGAATTCTTTGCTTCAGTATTCACTGAAGAAGATAGAGACCACATGCCCAAAACAGAACCTATCTTCGTAGGGAGGGAAACCGAAGAATTAAGCCAGATAGAAATAACCAGGGAGGAGGTCCTTGCATGTCTTGTTAAGCTAAACACTAACAAATCCCCAGGACCAGATGGCATCCATCCACGAGTTCTCAGGGAACTTAAAGATGAAATTGCTGATATCCTAGCCAAAATATATAATCTTTCCCTCAAATCAGGCTTTGTGCCTGATGACTGGAAGGTAGCGAATGTAACACCAATTTTCAAAAAAGGATCCAGGGGTGATCCAGGAAATTACCGGCCTGTCAGTTTGACATGTGTCCCAGGTAAAGTGATGGAAACCATCCTAAAAGATAGAATTAATAGGTACATAGAAGAGGAGGCGCTGCTAAAGGAGAGCCAACATGGCTTTTGCAAGGGCAAATCATGCCTCACTAATCTGTTGGAATTTTTTGAGAGTGTCAACAAGCATGTGGATAAGGGGGATCCAGTTGACATTGTTTATCTGGACTTTCAGAAGGCTTTTGACAAGGTCCCACACCAAAGGCTCTTGAATAAACTTACCAGTCATGGAATAAAGGGACAGGTCTTGTCCTAGATCAGCAACTGGCTAAGGGACAGGAAACAGAGGGTAGCACTAAATGGACACTTCTCCAAGTGGAGGGAAGTAAAGAGTGGGGTCCCCCAAGGTTCAGTACTGGGACCCCTGCTTTTCAACCTCTTCATAAATGATCTAGAGGTAGGAGTAAAAAGCAAGGTAGCCAAATTTGCTGACGACACTAAATTATACAGGGTAGTGAAAACTGTGAGAGATTGTGAAGAGCTCCAGAGGGATCTCTTGACACTGGGGGAGTGGGCAAAACAGTGGCAAATGAGCTTCAACATCAGTAAGTGCAGAGTGATGCATGTTGGGGCAAAAAACCCCAATTACATTTATAAACTGATGGGGTCTGAACTCTCTGCGACAAACCAGGAAAGGGACCTTGGTGTCCTGGTGGACAGCTCAATGAAGGTGTCAACCCAGTGTGCCTCAGCAGTGAAAAAAGCAAACTCAATGTTAGGGATCATTAGGAAGGGTATAGAAAATAAGTCAGCAAGTGTCATTTTGCCTCTTTATAAATCTATGGTGAGGCCCCATCTGGAATACTGTGTACAGTTCTGGTCGCCATACCTCCAGAAGGATATTATGGAGTTGGAGAAAGTACAGAGGAGGGCAACCAGAATGATTAGGGGACTGGAACACCTTCCTTACCATCTGAGGCTGCAACGGTTGGGCCTTTTCACTCTTGAACGACGGCGTCTAAGAGGTGACCTGATTGAAGTTTATAAAATCATGCACGGTGTGGACAAAGTGGATAAGGAAAAACTGTTTTCCCTATCGCACAACACTAGAACTAGGGGACACTCCATGAAACTTTTGGGTACTAGTTCTCAAACAAATAAGAGAAAGTACTTTTTCACCCAGAGGATTACTGGTCTATGGAACTCCCTGCCAGAAGAAGTGGTGACAGCTGTCAGTCTTGACAGCTTTAAGAAAGGATTAGACAAGTTCATGGAGGACAAGGCTATCAATGGCTATAATTATGGCTACCTAAGGACAACCTCCGGGTTGGAGAGATAGGCAGGATATCTCTCAATGCCATTTCCAGGGAATCCTAAGCAGGTGAAGGCATCTCCTTGGGAATACCCTGAAGGAAATGGTGAGCCACTGTGTGAGACAGAATGCTGGACTGGATGGGCTGTGGCCTGTTCCAGCAAGGCTGTTCTTATGAACTTGTCTAATCCTTTCTTTAAGCTGTCAAGACTGACAGCAGTTACCACTTCTTCTGGCAGGGAGTTCCATAGACCAGTAATCCTCTGGGTGAAAAAGTACTTTCTTTTATTTGTTTGAGAACTAGTACCCAAAAGTTTCTTCGAGTGTCCCCTAGTTCTAGTGTTGTGCGTTAGGGAAAACAGTTTTTCCTTATCTACTTTGTCCACGCCATGCATGATTTTATAAACTTCAATCAGGTCACCTCTTAGACGTCGTCGTTCAAGAGTGAAAAGGCCCAACTGTTGCAGCCTCAAATGGTAAGGAAGGTGTTCCAGTCCCCTAATCATTCTGGTTACCCTCCTCTGCACTTTCTCCAACTCCATAATATCCTTCTGGAGGTATGGCGACCAGAACTGTACACAGTATTCCAGATGGGGCCTCACCATAGATTTATAAAGAGGCAAAATGACACTTGCTGACTTATTTTCTATACCCTTCCAATTGATCCCTAGCATTGAGTTTGCTTTTTTCAATGCTGAGGCACACTGGGTTGACACCTTCATTGAGCTGTCCACCAGGACACCAAGGTCCCTTTCCTGGTTTGTCGCAGAGAGTTCAGAACCCATCAGTTTATAAATGTAATTGTTTTTTTTTTTTGCCCCAACATGCATCACTCTGCACTTACTAGTGTTGAAGCTCATTTGCCACTGTTTTGCTCACTCCCCCAGTGTCAAGAGATCCCTCTGGAGCTCCTCATAATCTCTCACAGTTTTCACTACCCTGTATAATTTAGTGTCGTCAGCAAATTTGGCTACCTTGCTATTTACTCCTACCTCTAGATCATTTATGAAGAAGTTGAAAAGCAGGGGTCCCTGTACTGAACCTTGGGGGACCCCACTCTTTACTTCCCTCCACTTGGAGAAGTGTCCATTTAGTGCTACCCTCTGTTTCCTGTCCCTTAGCCAGTTGCTGATCCAGGACAAGACCTGTCCCTTTATTCCATGACTGGCAAGTTTATTCAAGAGCCTTTGGTGTGGGACCTTGTCAAAAGCCTTCTGAAAGTCCAGATAAACAATGTCAACTGGATCCCCCTTATCCACATGCTTGTTGACACTCTCAAAAAATTCCAAAAGATTAGTGAGGCATGATTTGCCCTTGCAAAAGCTATGTTGGCTCTCCTTTAGCAGCGCCTTCTCTTCTATGTGCCTATTAATTCTATCTTTTAGGATGGTTTCCATCACTTTACCTGGGACACATGTCAAACTGACAGGTCGGTAATTTCCTGGATGAACTGAATGATAAAATAATTTTCCTCTTCTTCAGTCTCTCTCCATGTATCATTATTTATCTAACTCAATTCAATACTCCAAAGTACTATCTAGCGTCGTGTCACCTATTATGGGTATTGAACAAATACATGGAGCTACATTAATGGCTGAGATCCTGTCAGTGGTGTAAGCCAAAGTATAACTGTCAATTTGTTTTTCCCTGATAAATCAAGGGCCTCTGCCATTATCTTTAAGAGAATGTTGTGCAGGTTTGGTGAATGTGTATATCCAAACCCCTAAGAATATCAGTGAAGGTCCTTTGTTTACCAGACAGGAACAGGCAGAAACATGTATTTTGGATTATACCAGGGGTTCCCAACCTATGGCCTGTGGGCCGGCACCATTTCATGTGGCTCACTGCCACCACCGCACCTGGAAGTGGAAGCGGACATGTTTTCAACAGCCATAAAACATGCCTGTGCATGCATAAACACAGTTACATCAGCTGTAAATGTGCCTGTGGCTGGCATAAAAGCAGAAGAGGGCAAATTTACTTCCAATTCCGAGGGCATGGTCTGGCCCACAACATAAAAAGATTGCAACCCCCTGGTTTATGCTATTGGATTTGAGTCAGTATGCATTTAATACAGTCTTTTAACAACATAGCCGGTATTCTAGATCTATGTTTATCTCTGCAGTGGCTCAAGTGGTTAAGATGCTGAACTTGAGGACTAATAGGTCAGAGTTCAATACCCGAGTACTGCATGACAGAATGAGCTCCCGTCTTTGTTCCAGCTCCTGCAAATCTAGTAGTTTGAAAGCAAGAAATTGCAAGTAGATTACAATTCCCTTTCGGTGGGAAGCAGTGGTGGGCATCAGCTGCAATCCTTTCATGCAGTGATGAAAAAAGGGTAACTTTTGGAATCATTTGGCATAAGATAAGAAATTGCCATATACATTATCTGTTGAACACTGAATCATAAATGCGACAGAAAAGGTCTCTGTAGATTTCTTAACTTACAGCAATTTGCTTCTATAAGCTATACCATTTACATAATTGTACAACAGATAAGCTAATTTGTCTACTCTGGCTGAAATGCTCTTCAAGTTATACTTTCATATATGTGTAAGCTATTATGCCCGGTAACAAAGACTGCACAATTCAACTACACAATGGGTCACATGATTCTTGTGACAATCATTGCACCATACGCCTGCAAAAGTATTTCGTAAATAGCATATCTGCTATTTTGCCAGTTTCAGATTCAGTTCCACAGCTTCACGTTGCACACAGAGCCACACAATAGCCTCAAGCTGAGACTAGCTGTTGAACTTAAGCTCTCTCAAAGCAAACATGGAACATTTGCAGACATTTGCCTTTTAAAGGACTAAAACAAATGTAAGGCAAACTCAGGAGGAATATGTAATATACATTCTAATCCCAAAAAAGGGCAATGCCAAAGAGTGCTCAAATTATCCAACAATTGTGCTCATCCCACACGCTAGCAAGGTCATGCTCAAGCTAATACAGGACAGGCTTCAGCAGCACGTGGAGAGAGAACTACCAAAAGTACAGACTGGGTTCAGAAGAGGCAGGGGGACTAATGACCAAATTGCCAACATACGTTGGATCATGGAGAAAACAAAGGGATATCAGAAACAAGTCTACTTCTGTTTCATTGACTACACCAAGGCATTTGACTGTGTGGACCACAATAAAATGTGGCAAGTAATTAAAGAAATGGGAATACCAGAAGACCTTATATGTCTCATGAGAAATCTGTATATGGGTCAAGAAACAACAGTTAGGACGGGATATGGGTTAAGGGAGTGGTTTGGAATAGGAAAAGGCATAAGATAAGGCTGCATTTTGTCACCCTGCCTATTTAACTTATACACAGAGCACATAATGCGCAACGCAGGGCTGGATTAATCAAAAGTTGGACTTAAAATCGCTGGGAGAATCATCAACAATTTGAGATATGCAGATGACACTACCCTAATGGCAGAAAGTGAAGAAAACCTAAAGAAGCTCTTGCTTAGGTTGAAGGAGGAGAGTACAAAAGCTGGCTTGAGACTTAATATCAACAAAACCAAGATAATGGCAACAGGCCCTATCACTCTCTGGAAAATAGATGGGGAAGAAGTAGAAGCAGTGACAGATTTTACTTTCTTAGGATCTAAGATCACTGCAGATGGAAATTGCAGCCATGAAATAAAAAGGTGACTGATTCTTGGGAGACAAGTTATGAGAAACCTGGGGAACATAGTCAAAAGTAGGGACATTGCAGGCGCACCCCCCAATAAAGGACTCAGACACCGGTAAAAGTGGATAACGGCATTGGGCCACATTTATTGATTCATGCCCTAGTCCGAATTATAAATTTGAATTGGTACTTCACCAATTATAATTCTTAAGGCAAGCAGGCCGCAGTAACACTGGTAAGGTTCCTCCCAAAATTGCCAATGGCAATTGTCTACAATGTATCAATTTGTATCAATTTGTTTGTTTACAACAAACAAATTGTTGACCGTAGTCAATAAACTATCTACTGACCCCACCCTCTGACGTGTATCCGTAAAATCACAGGGTGATGCATGCTGGAGAGCTCCTGCCATCACCCCATTGCCTGATTCGTCGTTGACCGGACAACGGTAACAAACTTAACATAAGACTGCTGTCAGTCTTGACAGCTTAAAGAAAGGATTAGACAAGTTCATAAGAACAGCCTTGCTGGAACAGGCCACAGCCCATCCAGTCCAGCATTCTGTCTCACACAGTGGCTCACCATTTCCTTCAGGGTATTCCCAAGCAGATGCCTTCACCTGCTTAGGATTCCCTGGAAATGATATTGAGAGATATCCTGCCTATCTCTCCAACCCGGAGGTTGTCCTTAAGTATCCATAATTATAGCCATTGATACTCTTGTCCTCCATGAACTTGTCTAATCCTTTCTTAAAGCTGTCAAGACTGACAGCTGTCACCACTTCTTCTGGCAGGGAGTTCCATAGACCAGTAATCCTCTGGGTGAAAAAGTACTTTCTCTTATTTGTTTGAGAACTAGTAAGTTTATTCAAGAGCCTTTGGTGTGGGACCTTGTCAAAAGCCTTCTGAAAGTCCAGATAAACAATGTCAACTGGATCCCCCTTATCCACATGCTTGTTGACACTCTCAAAAAATTCCAACAGATTAGTGAGGCATGATTTGCCCTTGCAAAAACCATGTTGGCTCTCCTTTAGCAGCGCCTTCTCTTCTATGTGCCTATTAATTCTATCTTTTAGGATGGTTTCCATCACTTTACCTGGGACACATGTCAAACTGACAGGTCGGTAATTTCCTGGATCACCCCTGGATCCTTTTTTGAAAATTGGTGTTACATTCGCTACCTTCCAGTCATCCGGCACAAAGCCTGATTTGAGGGAAAGATTATATATTTTGGCTAGGAGATCAGCAATTTCATCTTTAAGTTCCCTGAGAACTCGTGGATGGATTCCATCTGGTCCTGGTGATTTGTTAGTGTTTAGCTTAACAAGACATGCAAGGACCTCCTCCCTGGTTATTTCTATCTGGCTTAATTCTTCGGTTTCCCTCCCTACGAAGATAGGCTCTGTTTTGGGCATGTGGCCTCTGTCTTCTTCAGTGAATACTGAAGCAAAGAATTCATTGAGTCTCTCTGCAATCTCTGTTTCCTCTTTAATAACCCCTTGCCTTCCATTGTCATCTAATGGTCCAATGGCCTTCCTAGTTGGGTTCTTACTTCTAATGTACTTAAAGAAGTCTTTGTTATTTCTCTGAGTATTTTTAGCTATACGCTCCTCAAAGTCTTGCTTTGCTTTCCTGATTGTTGCCTTGCATTTGTTCTGCCAGAATTTATGTTTCTGCCTGCTGTCCTCATTCGGACAAGCCTTCCATCTTCTACCTATCTAGTACCTAACTTGTACCTATCTAGTGTTGTCCAGTCAATTGCGAACCTGCCGGATACCTGTGGGTCATAAATATTTACCTTACCAGTGCTACCCGCCACACGGGGAGGCTTAATAAAGGCTCACCGCCCCCCCCCCAGACCGTCAGCTCGGTCCACAGGCCTGCTTGCAGATCTTCCAGAAATAGGTCCATACCTCTAGGCGACAGATGGACCCCATCCCCTGCATAAAGTTCGTAATTTTGAAGACTAATGTTGGGGTGTCGGATGACCCGCCCCGCACCCTTGTCTGCAAAGAACCGGACCACTGCCCCGTTCACTGCGCGACGAGCGCGGTCAAGGGCCTGGAGGTTAATTCCTCCCCTGTAAGCGTGACGCGGTATGATGTCCGACCATAACAGGGTCATGGCAGGCCACACGTAACGCAAATAAGCCAGGTCACTGCAGATCTTATGTCTTAAAGAAAGGCCAGTGACCTGGCCTAAGTCATTACCCCCGAGGTGGATCACCAGGACATCAGGCGGTTCAGCATCCCTGATGGAGAATAGGAATGACAACAGTTCCCGCCATAACATTTCACGCTTACCATACCACCTGAGACATGCGGATGCACGTAGTCCAAGTTGGGGTCCCCACTCTGTCACCGCAGCGTACTGCGCTGCCCAGTGCACATAGCTAAGGCCCACCAGCCATACTGCCACCGGTGTGCAGGGGCACACAGGGTCTGTAAGATAAAAAAGGGGAGAGACAGGACAGTGACTTATGTGGAACTCATATTTGAAAAGGGGCGAACATATAATTCAAAACACTTGGAGCCCCACCTCCCCATCTTACATATATCAGCCTCAGAGTACCCACATGCAGCCACAGTGGAAGCAGCTCCTATTCTAAAAGAATGGGTGCCATAACGAGCCCCGGGGAGGCCAACACTGGACAGTGCCTTACCGGTCACCTTCCAAAATTGAAATTTAGTAAGGGGAGACCCATCTTGGTGGCAGAAAAACGGGCCAGGGTGCGTACCATGCATTGCAAGGAACACTTGTAGGGCACCAACCGGACAGATGTCTGCAATGGAACATCGTAGCAGTCTAACACCACTGCCTACTCCGTGCTGATCAACTTTAGAGGAACGAATCCTCAACTGAGCCCACTCATTGGAGACATAGACATCGTCGAGTTCCAGTGCCCTACGAGCCGCATCCGCCTTAGACAGTAGCACCAGCTCACTGATGCGGAGCGCCCCAAAAAAGGCTACCGTGGTAGCCGCATGAAACAGAGCTGCCTCATACCTGTCGAAACACAGGTCATGCCAGCCTCGTGCAAGGTGGGTAAGGACCCTTAGGGAAATAGGGTGGCGAGTGTCCGGGCTGTGCCCACGTTCCCTCGCCCACCCTTCCAGAACATGTCTGATACGGAAATCGTTCGTACTGTCATCCGAACCCCTCACTTTGGCCATGAATGCCAGTGCTGACAGCCTGGATGCAATGGTGCGGGGAGCTAGGCCCTGACTGTGTAAATAGACCATAAATTGTAAAAGGTGTGGAACCGGAATGGGCCACACCTCAGGCAACCGAATTTGCACACAAAATTCCCTAAATTGACTGTATGCATGGTAATATGCCTTACGCGTGTGGGGCACCAGCGACATGCCGATCGCCCGGTTCACCTTTCCTTGCCAAACGTCCAAATCTCATCCGGGAGCAGCGAGGGGAATTCCTCTGCATCTGGAGCCAAGGCGCGGAACCGGGAGATCTGCAGGCGGGATAAAGCATCAGCAATATCGTTATCAATACCTGGCACATCCCTGGCCCTAAAGAGCACGTTGAGGCGTAGGCTACGCAACACAAATTGGCGAACTAACTCCATGACTTTGGGTGATTTAGAAGTCTGGGTATTGACAATGTGCACCACCGCAGCATTGTCACACCAGAAATGAACCTCAGAATTGGCCCACTCCTCGCCCCATAGCATCAGAGCACCCAGGATCGGAAAGAACTCAAGGAACGTCATATCACGTAGACGATCCGAGCCCCTCCATGCGGGAGGCCACTGGCCATAGGCCCACTTCCCTTCAAAGTAAATCCCGTACCCCAGGGACCCCGAAGCATCCGACTGAACCTGGAACCTAGGGGAAACCAAGAGGTCAGACCTCCAGAATGACACCCCATTGAAGTCCTGCAGGAACTTAAGCCACACCCACATTTCAGCCCTCCTGCCCCTAGTCTGTCGAACCCTGTGTTGGCGCCTGGAGAGGCCAGCCATGGCATCGCACAAGCGTCGAGCAAAAGCCCTGCCCGGCGTTACCACCCTACATGCAAAGTTAAGGTGACCATGTAGAACCTGGAGCTCACGAAGTGACACCTTGCGCTTGGCCAGTAGGGCCAAAATCAACGCAGTGATCCGGGTAACCTTATCCATGGGCAACCGGGATGACTGCGAGACCGTGTCAATTTCAATACCCAGGAACGTGAGCTTAGTCGATGGGCCCTCGGTCTTTTCGGACGCTAAAGGGACACCGAGTTCCTGCATTAGCGTCTGAAATGTGATGAGGAGACGCATACACGTGTCCCCGCCCCGTTCACCCCCCGAACAAGAAATCATCGAGGTAGTGGGCTACAGACCGAGACCCAGACCTGCGAACAAAGGCCCACTGAAGAAAAGTACTAAAACGTTCAAATGCTGAACAGGAGATAGAGCAGCCAAAGGGCATGGCCTTGTCTACATAAAAGTTCCCTTGGAATCTAAAACCTAACAACTCAAAGTCACCCGGGTGCACAGGCAACAAACGGAATGCTGACTTAATGTCGCATTTAGCCAGAAGTGCACCCGTGCCACAAGAGCGCACCATGCGCAGGGCCTGGTCAAATGATGTATACCTGACCGAACAAAGGTCATCAGGGATGGCATCATTGACCGAACGGCCAGTCGGGTACGACAGATGGTGGATTAACCGAAACTCCCCAGTGGCCTTTTTAGGAACCAAACCCAAAGGGGAAACCTTCAGATTGGGAAATGGTGGCGAAGGAAAGGGACCAGCCACCCTGCCTGCCTTGACCTCCTTAGCAATACTCAGGGCGGCCACCTCCTCCCTGCCCTTCAGTGAAAGTAAATTAGGGGCATCTTGGGGGCACCTATCCCCTCTAAATGGGATGCAGAAGCCCCATTGGAAACCTTCGAGGAGGTACCTGGCATCCTCCCCCTTCGGATAAGTTGAGAGCCACCGCTCTAACATAGGGACGTTAACCGGGGAGGGGGCCTTTTGAGTGACCAGCTCCATCAGCGGCAGGTCTGCCCGCCCCCTGTCCACCTCTGCCTCTGCCCCGTGACCCGCCCGCTCGCGGACACGCAGCGGCGGCGTGGGGGCCAGCACAAGAGGGGCACTCGTGCTTATAGCGGCACTGTTTTTTATTGCATACGCCATTGGCCGAGAAGCCCCAACACAGCAGGCGGGCTGGAACCCCCTGCCCCGCCAGCTGGCGGGGAAACTGTGTTGGAGCTGCTCGCTGGACCGCGTGCCCACAATGGTACCTCTCCCCAGGCGTCGGCGGCGTGGGGGTCATGTACAAAAGCCACAGTTTCTGGCATGGCTCATCCCACCTCATCTCCGGGTGCAAGGGCACTCTCATTCTAAATTCCTCATCGTAAGCCAACCACGAGGGGCCAGGAAAATCCACCATTGCCCGGTAAATGTTGTCCAAATATTGGACCATAGGGATGGCCAGATCCGGCCAAGTCCTGAGGTACACCGCCATGTATATGAGGTAGGCCGGTAACCAGTTGGCCCAGGTGCGTGGTGGCTTGCGACGACGAGACAGCTCTTTGTCCTTATCATCCCGCCCTTCCTTCTCCTCCTTGGTGGGCTCCCGATTCAACAAAGAGAAAATGTCGACATACTCCCCCCTCCAGATCTTTTCCCTCGTGGCCTGGGCCAAATGATCTCCGAGGGGCAAGGAATACCCGGCTGTAGGCAGAGCCGACACTGGCACAGTGTTAATACGGGGCGCCAGCATAGGAGCCTGGACCGTCCCTACAACCCCCGGCGCCGCCCCGGGGGGCAAACCCCGGCACTCCAGGGTACGCCCCCGTGGGCCCAAGCTGCACCCCGGTAGGCCAGGACCTGTTGCCCACCCACCCCCACAGTACTGGGCCACGGCCACTGGAGCCTATCCCCGTTGGCAGAGTGTGGTGTGGGTGCATTAGGTTGAACCTGATACTCACTGGGTGCACCCCCGTGGGCCGCCCCCACTGGGGATTCCGGCCCACGGCGGGCGTCGGAGCCCGCGACCGAAGTCGAGCTCGGCGGGTCCCCCCGACCACCATCCGACTGCTCTGCTTGCGGCACGGGGAGCTGCAAGGCCGCGGCGGGCAGGGGCCGGCGCACCTCCAGCAACTCAACCCGGCCAGTCGCCTGCTGAAGAGGGAGAAGGCTGGGTGAAGGGGACCCCCAACGAGGGTGAAGCCCCCCCAATGGTGTTACTGTTGATCCCCAAGGACGCCTCCAGCGCCGCTACGCGGGCCAGCAAGGCATCCACCGTTGCAGAACCCCCACATATAGGGGGCCAAGTGGGCCGGACGGCCCGCTGAGCAATGGGCCAGGGCTACCTGCTTGGAGGCCCTGTCCCCAGTATGGCCATGTACTAAACTCCGTCCCATGCTGGGCCGGGGGTAAGCCCTGCCCTGCGATCGGACTAAACCCCCCACCAAGCTGAAAACCCATGGCCTGTATTTGCGGGCCGGGGGCCGAGGCCCCACCCGCGCCATACCCACCCCCCTGCTGAAGGGCCGGGACCAGCCATTGCGGGCCGGGGGCCAGAGCCCCAACGGGGGCCGTCTGAGGCTGGGTAGCCACGGGCCATGGGCTGACCTGCCCCATCCCACCGTTCCCGGTGGGTGCATCCGGCACTGGAGCCTGAGGCGGGGGAGCAGTTGCGGTCCTCCGACCCGACTGCCGCCTCGTAGTTGGGTGAGACTGAGTCGCCATGGCCTTCTTCTTAGGAGGCATGAAGATTGAGCCCTTCGCAGGGAAAATTAAGCGCAAATCGGCGAGCAGCGAAGGCTCGAACAATCCCCGTTCAGGGATAGAAACCCTAGGCTGGGAAGCCGAAGAGAGAGAGAAAGCAGCACAGGCTCCGTTGCCGAGCACAGCTCCCTAAAGCGGCGAAGGGCGAGAAAAACTTCTCCGCTCCGTCGCTTTTTAAAATGGCAGCTCGGCTGCCTCGTGGCTACCCCTTTTATAGAGGGGTAGCCACGCCCCCTAACTCACCCGGATGTCTGAGTCCGGGTGGGGGGGGGGCCACAAAGAGCGCGGCGGCCATTTTGGCACCGCGCTTTCATCACCTTGCTAACAAAAATTTTCATATTCAAGGCAGTAGAATTCCCGGTGGTAATGTACGGTTGTGACAGCTGGACCATAAGGAAAGCTGAGCGCAGAAGAATAGACGCCTTTGAAATGTGGTGTTGGAGAAGAGTTTTGAGAGTCCCCTGGACAGCGAGGGGAACAAATAGGTCAATCTTAGAAGAAATCAACCCTGACTCCTCCTTAGAAGGTCAAATAGTAAAGATGAAGCTAAAGTACTTTGAACATCAAATGAGAAGAGAGGATTTACTTGAGAAAGCCTTGATGCTGGGAAAGGTGGAGGGCAAAAGAAGAAGGGGCGGCCAAAAATGAGATGGCTTGATGGTATTGTAGACACAATGGGCACAGAGCTGGGTGGATTGAGGAGGATGGTGGAGGACAGAGGTGCCTAGCGGGCAATGGTCCATAGGGTCGCAAAGGGTTGGAATCGACTGTGCGACTGAACAACAACAAAAGCAAACTCAAGAGGAATATGTAATTTCTAGATAGATTATACCGTAGAAGGACAGATAGATTATACAGTAGTTTTTCCTCCTTCACCCTACACACATACCAGTTCTTTCTGACAGTCTCTATATAGCTCTTTATGAAAGGGAATGTTTTGATTATCACATCAGCTTTTTTCCAAGTGTTGTTTCTGGATTTACTCAGTGGGAAAATGCGGTCAACTAGGGAAATTTTATGCCCCGTGGGATTTTGGTTAAACTGTAACATAAATCTCCTGTTTTATGTTGTTTGTTTCCCATGACAGAGCTAGGATTTTGAAAATTATGAGGCTTAGCCATTTCTCTATAAAGGGGAAATTCACATGGAGTTTTCTATGAAATTGATTTAGCAGCATGGGATTCTAAGTGACAGTTCTTCTTGCTTGATAGTACACATTTCTCATCTAGATAAAGTTCAACAAATAGCAATAATAAAACCAATAGAGCTCAAATTCTACAGCAGCTTTATAATCAGCTCTAACCTTACTTTCTTAGAAGTGTGTCCACCAGATCTGATGGGACTTATTTCCAGTCTGTATGACACATAAGACTTAGGCCATGCAGATAAATTCTATGCTTGTTACTCCTAGCAAGTTCAATGTTCTTTTTTAAACAGGGAAGGAGCTTCCTTCCTTCCTTCTATAATTTGTTTAATTCATAACTCTCCACATTTTCTGCCACTAAGAAGCTTCTAATAAAGTAAGGATGAGGAACACGTGACCCTCCAGATGCTGTTGGACTGAAAGCCACATCTGCCTAGCCAATACGTCCAATAATGAGGGATTAAGGGAAGTAAAGACCAAAACTATTGTGAGGGCTAAACAATCTCGATCTCTGAATAAAGATTTATGTGACATATTACTTTTTGCTACAAAGCTAAGGTGCAGCTTCTCACTGTTGTTATAAAAACTGGGATAAAAAGAATAGCACATGTAACTCATCGTTAAAATTTTATAAAGAATGTATATGTTTCATTTCGGTAACAAGTACAATAGTATTTATTTTTATGAAAGCAGTAGCCTACAAGCAGTATTTATTTGAAATTTTTAGGATCGTACAATCTGTGATATGCTGTGATCTAATAGTTCTT
This sequence comes from Bradypodion pumilum, assembly GCA_035047305.1. Taxonomy (NCBI): domain Eukaryota; kingdom Metazoa; phylum Chordata; class Lepidosauria; order Squamata; family Chamaeleonidae; genus Bradypodion; species Bradypodion pumilum. Next base: position 294,955,409 of record JAWDJD010000004.1, on the reverse strand, counting down.
GGGTCTTGAATGGTTTATTTTATACCAGTCTTCAACTGTGAATCTAATGATAGATTTTTATTTTATAATAATAAAAGTTAGCAATATCTAAATAGCTCTCTAGATATTTGGAAATTTTCAATTTATTGGACTTAAATATCTTAACTTTAGAAAACTGCCTGTATCCTTAGATATTACTTTAACAGTGTTTAACAGTGTTTAACAGTGTTTAACAGTGTTTAGGTCCTTGGTTATGTCTTGAACCCTGGGACTATGCAGCTTGCCAAAGGCCACGCAGGCTGGCTCTTCTCCCATGAGGCAGAGTGGGGAATCAAATTCCCAACCTCTGGCTCTGCAACCAGATACCTCAAGCCACTGAGCTGTCCACTCAGCTGTTATTCAAATAGCATCCCCACCCCCAACCCTCCAAAGGCAGTGTTCAAGAAGAAGAAGCTTCAAAACAAGGAAGAAGAAATATAAAATCAAAGTGGAGATTACCCTAATTTTAGCTTGATACCAGAATTTGCTTGCAACTGAAATATGCTTCTTTGGAGCAAAATGATGAAAAATGGGATAAGAGAATACAATTGTATGTTTTGTATGTATGTTTCTTTAAAGAAGAGTTTGGCAAATTGGTATCCCCTACAGAAAACTGACTTGCCTAGAGATGTCACTTGTAAACCCTCCTCAAAAGTAATTTTTGTGTGTTTTCTTTTTTTAAAAACCCTCAATGAACTCGCAGTTTTATTTATTTATTTTTGACTTATTTGACCACCCCCTTGCCAAGGTGACTCGTTCCTGTTGAACTGATATAGTTGCTTGGTTTTTTGGGCTCCTATATATAGATGGAAAAATAACTTGTCGTAAAAATGACGTAGCAATACTTCACTTACGGTGGCGGCAATCGGGCTTCTCTCCTGCTGGTCTGAGCAGCCTCCGCTTGGTCCCAGCACCAAGGCTGACGTCAGGGCAGGATGCCAGGTTTACCCTTCCAGCACCACGAATTTTGAAACGGAGAAGGCTCTGAAAATTTCTTCAACGCAGCAATCCACGTTGCCAAAGCTTCTGAAACACTGGGACTGAGCAGAGGCTGCTTGGACCAGCATGTGCAAAACCTGATTGCCGCCACTGCTGACATCGAAACAGTCAGCAGCAGAAGCAGTCCGCCTCCAGCCCCCACAATTGCGTGTCAGGACGGGACCGGCCCATGGAAAAAAAAGGTTTGGCCACCACTGTTCTAGAAGATATCCATGTTCACCAAACCTTCATTACACAAGTGCATTTCTTAGCAATACAGTATATATCACGGATCATCTTGTAAAAGCCACAAACATGCAGGTTACTAATAAGATTGAGAGGTAAAAAGAAAGTGACATAAAACTTATACTGTAAGAATAGGGTGAACTGTTAGATGGAGGTATTAACTTCATCAATCATGTTCCATTTCCAGATGAAATCAGAGAGAATATAAGAAAATCTATGTCAAGTCTACATGATTGCCAAAGGCTGCATTAAGCTCAGTTTTCCTGAAGGTCCTTTTGGATTTGATTTATTTTAATTTTAATTTATTTTATTTTAATTTAATTTAATATTTCTATACCGCCTTTCTCAGACCAATGGCCAACTCAAGGCAGTTTACAAAGACATAAAATGACAAAATGCAAATAGCATATACAAAATTACAAATTCAAGTAATAATTAATCAATTATATAGATAAATACAGTCAATAACACAATAATGCAGAACAGTAAAAACTACAATAAACCAATATATCAACAACAAATTCATCCCAAAGTATACAATACAGTTATAATAGCACGAATCAAGTGTAAATTACAAAATGAGGGATGAAAAATAAATAAATAAATAAACTGGCTCGCCCTGGTCAGGGGAAAGTCCGGTGAGAGACACCGCCACAGCTTTCGCCCTTTTGAGGGGTAGAGCCCTTTGCCGCAGGTGGTCCTCGTTGGCGGTGGCAAGGCAGCACTTCCCTCCCCTGTCCCCTGGCACTTGACTGCTGGGACTCATCTCCTCATCTGGTGTTCCAGCCAAAGAAAGATGGGCCATCCCCAATAGGCAATACAGGATGCAGGTGGAAAGGCAGTCCTGGTGCCAAAAGCCTCCTCGCTCTAGCTGCGGAGCTCCCAGGCGGTGTCCGGACACCTTTTGAGCCCCGGCGGGGGTGGGGCCAAGGATGCAGGTGGAAAGGCAGTCCTGGTGCCAAAAGCCTCCCCGCGAAGCTCTAGTCTTCAGCTCCCTTTGGAGCTTGATGAAGGCACTAAGATTTAATTTGAATAAAGACACAAAACCACCACCACAACAAAAATATCACTGTTTCTCATAACTGAAGACAGCAGCAGTGGTCTTTATGTCTCTAGTAAGTGGGTTACTTAATTTCTAACAAATAACAATGCAAGCCAGAGGTGAAATAAAAACGGCTTGGGACAAGAACAATTCAATTTTACGATCATTCAAGTTTTTATCATGCACAAAATTGATTTCAAAGATTTTAAAATGATAAACCTTTAAAATAATAACTGACAATTTTTTTACCTGGCACATCTTGCACAAATGTTTAACGTGACCTTGGCTTGTGGCTCAGCTGTATGAGTACTTCGAGTTTGGTTAAATTTGCTCCCAGAAGAAATAGCACTGGTTACCCCTTCCATTCTCAAATCATCAAGGTCCTCTGTAAGTAAAAAAAAGCATGTGTACCACTGAGCAAATATTTACACTGAACCACAACTTCTTAGAACCATTAGGAATATTCTAGTGGCAAATGACAGAATCTGAAAAACAAGCAAAATGCCTTTAATAAACAGATGAGTCCACATATCATTTACACAGGGATATTTATGCATGGCACAGTCCCTATTTATATGTCAAATTGTTTACTTATACAAAAGGTATACCTGTATATGATACAGCATATGACTGTGCCAAGTGTAAATATCTCTGTGTAAATGATATGTGGACTCATTCTCCAAATGATCGTGTGTGTGTGTGTGTGTGTATGTGTGTGCGCGCGCATGTGTGTGTGTGTGTGCGTGTGCGTGTGTGTGTGTGTGTAAAATAAGCCAAGAATGCCAGTGTAGGTAAAGGTCACCCTTGTTCGAAAGCCAGTTGTATCCGACTCTAGGGTTCAGTGCTCATCTCTGTTTATAGCCGAAGAGCCAGCACTGTCTGCATTTGCAGACGTTTTCATGAACATTCATACAGAATTCAGGATGACATTTATTAGTGGCATGCCTCCTTTTACTAACCAAATTTGGGGATTTCCATGTTTACAGAAGTAATAACAAATCACAAAAAAATAAATATTGTCTGCTACTTGATCTAATCCATGTGTCCTATACTAAATCACGTGCGCTGAATCCAAATCTGAAGTCTGATTCTGCCTAGGATGTCAGGATCTTAAGTTAGCAAATCTCACCCTCTTGGTTAGGTTCTTGTGTTGATCACGCGGGGAATATTTACCACAAATGTAGCAAAAAAAATTCTGGTTTACTAATACAGCTGCACCTACTCATGTTTAGTTCAAAACAAACTCAATATGGCCTAACTGCACTATCCAATAGGATGGTTTCGCACTAGAGACAAGCCCTTGGTCCATCTTGCCTTATATACCTATTTCTGACATCAGCTCACTGACTTGCGCAGACATGCCCAGCCACTGCTCGACCATGCATTCCACCAGGGGACGTGATTCAGCTGAGGTGGAAGCAGGCACAGTAGTAGGTGCAACTGTTGTGTTCCCATGTAAAAATACATTACCCAATTACCGACCATTTGAACAGCTATAGCATGCCTTAAAATCTGTACGTGATAGGCAAATTCTGAGTTCAGATTTGGAAACAGCACACTAAATATCATGAAAATCACATATGTTGTTCCCAGTAGCAAAATCATTAATTCTTCCATGGTTATTGAATTATAAATACCTGACTCTCACATAATAAAACCATAACCTGCAAACAATAACAACATATTGAGTTTTTTGGTTGCACTTTTGTTCCACATAGAGATGCTTCCTTGGGAGTGTATATTTCAGTTTGTTATTTAACTGCATACTATTTTATTCTTCTTCCTATGATCTGTTTTTTCCTACTTTATTGAAAATAGTGTAACAAAAATGTTAGCTACACTAAAACCCCTACTTACGCAAAAAGTCCATTCTGTAGGCTTTTGCTTAAATTGGTTTTTTTATGTAAATCAAGGCAAACCCATAGGAAAAATTATTTTTTACATAACTCGAAGCAAACCCATAGGAAAAATGAAATTTTTATGTAAATCGAAGCAAACCCATAGGGAAATGAATGTTTACATAACTCGAAGCAAATCCATAGCAAAAATGAATTTTTAAAGCAAACCCATAGGAAATCGTGTTACGGAAATGTATGTAAATCGGGACATTTATGTAAATCGGGACATGGCTTTAGCACAAAATCATTATGTAAGTTGAATTTTATGTAACCCGGGGCATTTATAAGTTGAGGTTTTACTGTAATAGCAAATATTGATAAATATAATCCATTTGAATTGAATTTATCAATAATGCTTATTACCCAAGACTGAAAAATTACAGATCTTTGGTCAGATATATGGATAGGTAACTATTCCCAAAGATGATGCTTGGATATTTTTCCAGGATGGAATTATTTATCTAAATTCCAACCCACATGGATTAGCTACTAGTTTAGGTTTCTTAAATGCATTTTTATTGAAATAATTTTAGCCTTTTTCACATCTCTAAAATTTGCTCATCTGTACTTTATTCAACCCATAAAGAAAATGCATTAGTGCCCTCAAGTGGCAACTACCTGATGTTGGAAATCATGTTTCTGTAATATTATCAATTTACTAGATTTAGTCTAAAAGTTCTTACAACAAAAATAATGAACAAAAGCTAAAGGAACTCAATGAACAAGTCCCTATATTTCCAAAGCCCAATATTTGTTGCAACTTAGGTTCCTCTAAGTCCTTTGCAGGCGCACCCCCCAAAGAAAGACTCAGACACCGGTATATGGATAAAGGCATCGGGCCACTTTTATTGAATAATGCCCTAGTCCGAATTATAACTTTCAATTGCTGTATTCATCCAATTGTAATTCTTTAAGGCAAGCAGGCCGCAGTAACACTGGTAAGGTGCCTCCCAAAATGCCAATGGCAATTGGCTACATGTAAATATTTGTATCAATTTGTTTGTTGACACAAACAAATTGTTGACCGGAGTCAATAAACTATCTACTGACCCCACCCTATGACGTGTATCCGTTAAATCTCAAGGTGATGCAGGCTGTTAAGCTCCTGCCATCACCCCTTGCCTGGTTCATCGTTGACCGGCCAAAGCTATTACCCCTGTACCTGTCTAAGTGTTGGCCAGTCAATTGCGAACCTGCCGGATACCTATGGGTCATAAATCTTCACCTTACCAGTGCTACCCGCCACACGGGGAGGCGTCTATGATGACTCACCCCCCCCCCAGACCGTCAGCTCGGTCACCAGGCCTGCTTGCCAATCTTCCAGAAAGAGGTTCATCCCTCTAGCCGACAGGTGGACCCCATCCCCTGCATAGAGATCATAATTTTGCAAACTTATCCTTGGGTGCCGGATGGCCGTCCCCAAACCCTTGTCTGTCAAGAACCGGGCAACAGCCCTGTTCACCGAGCGGCGAGCACGGTCAAGGGCACGGAGGTCAATACCTCCCCTGTAATTATGTCGCAGCATGATGTCCGAGCATAGCAGCCGTGTGGATGGCCAAACATAATGCAAATAGGCTAGGTCACTGCAGATCGTGAATTTTAAGGAAAGGCCAGTGACCTGGGCAAGGTCATTGCCACCGAGGTGCAGTACAAGGACATCAGGCAGTTCAGCATCCCTGATGGAAAACAGGAATGGCAACAGTTCCCGCCATCTCATTCCGCGCTTACCGTACCAACGCATACGTGCGGTTGCACGTAGTCCAAGCTGGGGTCCCCACTCTGTCGCCGCAGCATACTGTGCTCCCCAGTGCACGAAACTGTGGCCCACCAGCCATACTGCCACCGGTGTGCGGGTACACACAGGGTCTGTAAAAGAAGAAAAGAGGAGAATGACTTAACTGGTACTCATACCTAAAGTGAGCGGACGTACAATGCAAAACGCATGGATCCCCATCTTCCCATCCGGCGTATATCTGCCTCAGAGTACCCAAACGCAGCCGCAGTTGATGCAGCGCCTATCCTAAATGAATAGGTGCCGTAACGAGCCCCGGGGAGGCCAACACTGGTTAGTGCCATACCGGTCACCTTCCAAAATTGGAATTTAGTCAGGAGAGACCCATCCTGGTGGCAGAAAAATGGGCCAGGGTGCGCGCCACGCACTGCCAAAAACTCATGTAGGGCACCAACTGGACAGATGTCTTCAATAGAACATCGTAGCAGTCTAACTCCACTGCCTACACTGTGCTGATCAACCTTTGAGGACCGTATCCTCAACTGAGCCCACTCCTTAGTGACATAGACATTGTCGAGTTCCAGTGCCCTACGAGTCGCATCCGCCTTAGACAGTGGTACCAACTCACTGATGCGGAGCGCTCCAAAGAAGGCCACCGTGGTAGCCGCATGAAAAAGAGCCACCTCATACCTATCATAACACAAGTTATGCCAGCCTCGTGCAAGGTGGGTCAGGACCTCAGGTGAAATTGGGTGACGAGTGTCCGGGCGGCGGCCACGTTCCCGTGTCCACCCCTCCAAAACATGACGTATGCGGAAATCATTCACGCAGTCAACGAAGCCCCTCACTTTGGCCATAAATGCCAGTGCCGCCAGCCTGGATGCTATAGTACGAGGAGCCATACCCTGACTGTGAAGATAGACCATAAATTGTAAAACCTGATCCACTGGTATGGGCCACACTTCAGGCAACTGTAGTTGCTGACAAAAGGTTCTAAATTGTACAAAAGCATGTTGATACGCCTTACGCGTGCGAGGTGCCAATGACATGCCGATCACCCGGTTCACCTCTCCTCGCCAAACGTCCAAATCTCGGCCGGGAGTGGCGAGGGAAATTCCTCTGCTTCCGGAGCCAAGGCACGGAACCGGGAGATCTGCAGGCGGGATAAAGCATCAGCAATATCATTATTAATGCCTGGAACATGTCTGGCCTTAAACAGCACATGTAGGCGTAGGCTCCTTAACACGAATTGACGAACCAATGCCATAACCCTAGGTGATTTGGACGTCTGAGCGTTGACAATGTGCACCACTGCCGCATTGTCACACCAAAAATGGACCACTGAGTCGGCCCACTCCTCACCCCATAGCATCAAAGCTCCCAGGATGGGAAGGAACTCGAGGAAGGTAAGATCGTGGAGGCGATCCGTGTCAAGCCATGCTTGAGGCCATCGGCCATAAGCCCACCTCCCCTCAAAATAAATCCCATATCCCAGGGAGCCAGAGACATCCGACTGTACTTGAAATCTAAGGCAGACCATAAGGTCTGATCTCCAGAAAGATACCCGTTAAAATCCCGCAGGAATGTAAGCCAAACCAAAAGGTCCGCCCGTATGCCCCTGGTCAGTCGGACCCTGTGGTGTCGCTTTAACAGGCCAGCCATGGCGTCACACAGGCGCCGGGCAAATGCTCTGCCGGGTGTCACCACCCTGCAGGCAAAGTTAAGATGGCCATGAAGTACCTGTAGCTCACGAAGGGACACTTTACGTTTGGCCATCAATGCCAAAATCGTCGTGGAGATCCGGGTGACCTTATCCATGGGTAACCTGGATGCCTGTGCGAACGTGTCAATTTCAATTCCTAGAAAAGTGAGCTTAGTAGCTGGGCCCTCAGTCTTTTTGGGTGCTAAGGGGACACCCAGTTCCCGCATTAGCGTCTGAAATGTAGTGAGGAGACGAGTGCACGTGTCCGAGCCCCGTTCACCCCCGAACAAAAAGTCATCGAGGTAATGGGCTACAGACCGAGACCCTGACCTGCAAACAAAGGCCCACTGAAGAAAAGTGCTAAAACGTCCAAATGCTGAACATGAAATAGAGCAGCCAAAAGGCATGGCCTTATCTACATAGAACTTCCCTTGGAATCTAAAACCCAACAGCTCAAAGTCCCCTGGGTGCACTGGCAGTAATCGGAATGCCGATTTAATGTCACATTTTGCCAGGAGGGCACCGGGACCACATGAGCGTACCATCCATAGGGCCTGGTCAAACGACATGTATCTGACCGAACAAAGGTCATTGGGAATCGCATCATTGACCGAAGAACCCGCAGGGTATGACAGGTGGTGGATTAAATGAAATTCACCTGGGGTCTTCTTAGGTACTAATCCCAGAGGGGAGACCTTCAAGTTAGGGAAAGGTGGTTCAGAGAAGGGGCCTGCTACCCTCATAGCCTCCACTTCTTTAGCAATGCTCAGTGCAGCCACCTCCTCATTGCCTTTCAAGGAAATTAAATTCGGGGCATCTTGGGGTCTTCGAACCCCCCTGAACGGAATACGAAAGCCCTACTGGAAACCCTCCAGTAGGTAGCTCGCATCCTCCCTTCTTGGATAAGCTGAGAGCCATCGCTCCAGCATATAAACATTAATTGGGGAGGGGGCCTTTTGAGTGGCTATCTCCATCAGAGGAAGCCCTGATCGCCCCTTGTCCACCTCTACCTCTGCCCCATGACCCTCCAGCCCGCGGGTACGCGGAGGCGGCATGGGGGCCAGCGCAAGAGGGACACTCATGTCGGAAACGACACTGTCGCTTATTGCACACACCGTTAGCTGAGAAGCTCCAACACAGCAAGCGGGCTGGAACCCCCTGCCCCGCCGGCTGGCAGGGAGCCTGTGTTGGAGCAGCTCGCTGCACAGCATGGCCACAATGGTACCTATCCCCAGGCGCCGGGCGCGTGGGAGTCATGTACAAGAGCCACAATTTCTGGCAAGGCTCATCCCACCTCATCTCGGGGTGTAAGGCCACCCTCATTCTAAATTCCTCATCGTAAGCCAGCCACGATGGGCCAGGGAAATCGACCATCGCCCTATAAATATTGTCCAAGTATTGGATCATCGGAATGGCCAGGTCGGGCCAGGCCCTCAGGTATACCGCCATATATATAAGATATGCCAGCAACCAGTTGGCCCAGGTGCGCGGTGGCTTACGACGACGGGACAGCTCTTTGTCTCTGTCGTCCTGTCCCTCCCTCTCTTCCTTAGTGGGCTCACGGTTCAATAGGGAGAATATATCTTCGTACTCCCCTCGCCAAATCTTATCCCTCGTGAGCTGTGACAAATGATCACCCAGGGGCAAAGAATAACCAGCCGTCGGTAAAGCCATCGACGGCACATTCTGTATAGCAGGTATACGCAGCGGGACCTGGACAGCCCCTGCGCAACTCGGCACGGCCCCAGGGGCGGACACCCCCGCCCTCAACGAGGGACCATTTTGGAACCAGGGGTTACTGGGATAATGTGATAACTGCTGCCCACCCGCATCAAATTGACGCGGCCATGGCCACTGAACCCCCCAGTGTACGTGGACAGTGTCGGTGGTGCACTAAATTGAACCTGATACTCACTAGTCGCACCCCCGTGAGCTGCCCCCACCGGGGGTTCCGGCCCACGGTGAGCGTCGGAGCTCGCGACCGGAATCGAGCTCTGGGGCCACCCCTGGCTGCTCCCAGCCTGTATATCGGAACAGACGGGGAGCTGCGAGGCACCAGCTGGTGCTGGCCGGACAGCCTCAAGCAGCTCAACCCGGTTGGCCGCCCGCTGAAGCATCCTGGCCGGCAAGTTGGCCGAGGTCGACGAAGGGGCCCCTGTTGAAGAAGCGGTAGCACCCCCCCTCAGAAGGTGGCTGGGCAATGCCCAAAGATGCTTCCAGCACTGCTATCCGTGCGATCAAAGCATCCACTGCCTTAGAGCCCCCAGTGTAAGGTAGGCCGGGTGGGCCGAACGGCCCACCAGGCAGTTTGGACAAAGGCAACCCAAAAGGGGAGCCAGGGCCAGAATATGGCCATGCCCACCCGCACCAGGCCCCCCTGGGCCAACCTGTCCCGGGCCCTGCAAAGGCTTGCGCTCAGGGCCGAAGCCCCCGAGGGGCCAGCCTGGACCTGCCCAGCTATGAAGCTGGCACCCGGCTGCCAAGTGGTAGCCTGACCGGCCCCACTGGAACCAGTGGGCAAGGGTCTGTCACTGCCCTGCCGTGGGGGCGCAGCCCTGGTCCTCCGACCAGAAGGCTGGCCCCCATCTGATGAAGGGCCGGTAAAAGCCCTTCCCTTTGGCCGCGGCTTCAATGCTGGAGCCTTTTGCTTGGGAGCCATGTCTCCCTAAATAATATGCGCCAAAGGATCCCTATCCAGGGATCGGACTCCTGTGTTAAAGTACCGCGGTAGCCAGAGACAAATCTAAAACGGAGGTCTTTTCTTTTCCCAGCCGGGAATCGAACAGGACTTGTCTCTCCATGTGATTTCCAGTGGCAGAAGAAATATATCTTTGAACATGTTATGTGGTGGTTGATTATGTTCTTAACACACAGAGCCTACATACATATAGGCATCTGCTGCAAAGGAAAAACAAGCATCATGAGATTAACCAACTTCAATCAATAAATTTCAATGTTAATCAACCTCCGGAAATATTTTAGAAGAGGAACCATCCTGAAAAGCACATAATTTCTAGTAGACAGCCACACAGAGAGATGAGAAAGACGAGTGCTTATCTCAGAAAATTATAGGGATATAAAAGAAATGAGAATATATAGGGAGATGCTGTACCTTGCTGTTCCACCCCACCAACAACCATGAGTGTTAAGTGCATACAACTGACCCAGAACTTTTTCGCACCAGTGTCAGAGACTCTGTCAATTACTGTATTTCAGTTCTTCTTCTTCCTTGTCTAGGCCAGACATGAAACTGACAAAATGAAGGCACCTTTTGGTGAGCTCATTCTGCAGTTTCTTTTGCCAGACCTATTGTGAGAAAGATTAGCCAGCAGCACAAGGTTGCCATTACCCAAGTATGCCTGACCATGGTTCAAACATACCACAATCTTTGAGGAGGCTCTTTCACTGCAATATTATGAGCAGTGGTGGGCATCAGCAGGTTTGCACCAGTTTGGCAGAACCGGTAGCAGAAATTCTGGGTGGCCCCACCCATCCAAGTTTTGAAATAAAGTAGTCCTAATTTGGATGCCATGCAGGGCTTTCCCCCTGGCCATGCCCACCATACCATACCCACAGTGTGATAGTAATTTTTTTTGGAGCCCACCACTGATTATGAGAAATTAATTTCTTTTGTCAGGAATGGTTTGTCCCAAAAGCTGCCTTCATAAGTATTGTGAAAAAGGACTGACTTGGAAATGTAAACATACAAAAACTAAGTAAAGCCAAAAGTCCCATTAAGGTAACCGAAAACTCTTGTTTCCAGCTCTATTGTAAAGTCTGCTTTATTAAAACACTGATATTCAAGTGTAAACTGGCACAGACCCTACACATTTCAATAAAACCTCTACTTCTGTAAGATTTTTCAGAATTGATAGTAAATTATCTGATGAGATTTACAGCTGCAAAGTCAACCACTCATTGTGAAATGAGAGAAACATCTGCAATATGTTGAATTTGGGGGTGGGAGGACATGAAGATACAGTAATTTTCTGCTTGGAGAAAAATTGCCAAATTGTTGTCCATTGTATTTCATGGTTGAGGGATGAATAGAACTCAGATCTCTGTAGCTACTACATCCTGCAATCATATGCCCCACTGGCTTCACTTCAGGGAAAGATGCTGTTCTGCTTTTTGTGAAAATTTGGAACAAATAATGAATTATCAGCTACATGCATTACTGGAAAATACTGGAGTCCAAAATCTATACTAGCCTGGCTTTTGGTTGGCAACACTCCTGTTTCTGTAAGACATGACTGTAGCAGAAATGCTGGAAAGGTTTTTCTAGCACTCACAGAATCAGTAAGTTCACTAAATAAATTCTATCCTCCATGTGATGATGGAAATATAACTGATAGCTCATTGGTTTAGGCATCTGAACAAAGAGCCAAATATTGGGAGTTCAATTCCCAGCTATGCCTCCAAAAAACAAAGCTGGCCTATGTAGCCTTTGCTAGCTATATGGACCCAAAGTGTCTCCAGAAGAAGGAAAGAATAACTACTTATGAGTACTCTATTCCTAAAAAACTCTGAGATGTCTTACTGAAGTCAGAATTGACTTGATGACACATGATTATTATTTTGTACACAACCTAGTTGGTTAAACAGAATAATACAGAATTTCATGTATGAGTTGTCCCTTATATTTGCATAGCATACATTCCAATATGTCTTGTGGATGCCTCAAACTGTGGAAAACAGAGAACCCTGAATTTTAGCATACATATTGTAGTCATAGAAGTGGGGTAATGGTGTAAATCCTCCACCAGTCTTCATATATGCTTATGAATTGGCTCCCCTAGAAACATGGTTCATTGGAACATAGCTGTTCTCAACATTACATCGTATATAGTATCCTCTAGTGGCCAGTTCTGACAGTGCACCTTGAAAAAATATACATACAGTAAATCCTCACTGAACAAGCAGCTCATAGAGCGACTAATTCACTTAATGACTGGAAATTGTTAGGAAATAGCACCCTTGTGTGGTGACTAAAAATCACACAGTGACTAGAACTTCTCTCTCCCATGCTGCATTGTGCCTGGGAGGGGAGTTTGTGAGTTGCACACAGCACAGAGTGTGGAAAAGGAGCTTTTTTGAAGCAATTTTTGGAGTTCCATTACTGGGTTTTTGGAGCACTTTTAGATTTCTCGAGCAGTGCAAAGGTAGGGAATATTTGATTCGACATTTTTGGAGATTTGAGAGAGGGTGTAGGTATTTTTTAATTAAAAAATGGAGTTTGGGGGATAACTGTATTAAAATGGAGTGTGGGAGCCATTTTCTGTTTGTTCTTGCAGCATTTTTAGTTTGAAATTTTGGAGGGGCATTTCTTTAGCTTGCATTTTTGCGTGGCTTTTAATCATCATTATATTTTGGAGGGAGGGGTTCTATGTTGGGTTCTACATGCCCTTGGCGTGCATTTTACTGTGTGTTTGGCTGTTTGGTACATGTGCATCTGTGCATGCTATGTGTTTTCTGCCTGGTGTGGACAGATTTTACTGTGTGAACAGATTTGTGGGATTTTCATTAGCTTGTGTGAATAGACTTGGTACTCTTGGAATGAAGAGCCATGGTGTGGTTATTAAGCATTTTTATGCAGTTAAAATGCACTTTATAAAGAATTTTAAACATAAAAATAGGGTTTTGAGCCTTTTTTCTGAGATCTGAAATGGAATATTTGGTTTTCAATGCATTCCTATGGGAAACTGCATCTTGCTTAAAGAGCAACTCACTTAAAGAGCGATCCCATGGAATGCATTATACTTGTTAAACGAGGGTCTACTGTACATGATATACATATATTTCAGGGGGTTTTCACTGAATATTTTTAATCTGTAGATAAGTGTACCTGTAAATATCAAACCTGCAGATACAGGGATGCAAACTATAGTATTAGTACAGAATAATTTAAGAACGAGTCTTCATTCAGAAAGTAAGAAAGCAGATTATCGTATTTCAGTCATAATTTGTTTACCTAGACATAAAGTACTGCAAGGTACTGCAGTGGCTCAAGTCGCTAGGACGCTGACTGGGAAGCGGAAGGTCAGCAGTTCGATTCCCGAGTACTGCAGGACAGAAATGAGCTCCCGTCTTCATCCCAGCTCCTGCCAACCTAGCAGTTCGAAAGCAAGAAATTGCAAGTAGATAAATAGGGACCACTTTGGTGGGAAGGTAACAGTGTTCCGTGCGCTCCGGTGTCTAGTCATGCCTGCCACATGACCACGGAAACGTCTGCAGAAGCAGACAGCGCTGGCTCTTCGGCTTAGAAACAGAGATGAGCACTGCACCCTAGAGTCGGATACGACTGGCTTTCGAGCAAGGGAAACCTTGACCTTTTACCTTTAGACATAAAGTACATTATTTCAATTGTAAAGGTCTGTTAGCAAAACAAAAGCAAAGCAATCACATTTATATACTGCCCCATTGTGCTGTGTGCACTTTCTGGGAAGTTCACAAGTTATTTAGCATTTTGTCCCCCAACATGCTGGGTATGTTACTGACCTCGGCAGGATAGAAGGCTGAGTCAACCTTGAGACCTAGTCAGGATCAAACTCACACCCTTTTGGTTGCAGTACAGCAGTTTAATCACTGCGCCACCAGGCTAATCAATTAATTTAAATATTAGAGACACTAGTTTAAGACTCATATTTACATGGATCCTTGAAACCAGATTCTGAGCTTTAGTTTTCTCTTTTCTTGAGCCACTTGTTTTTTTAGCATAATAGTCTTTCTCTAATTAGTATTATCTCCGTGAATTCTGTGTCAGGACAAATCAGCAGATAATAGCCAGCACTGTCCTAAGCAATTTTTACCTGAAAGTTAGGTCCTGATGAGTTAAATGGGATTTAATTCTTTACTTGATCTTCTTCTGGGAGGCACAGTGTGGAACTGAACTCCTAATACATGGCTCATTTAACTCACTGAGCTAACCAGCCCTAACCAAGGTTGAAAGAGCTTGATTCTCAACTGTACCTCTCTTGAGAAGAGCCAGCCTGTATAGTCAAGGGCAAGTTGCACTGTCCCCAAGCAGCTCTGAAGAATGACAAACTACTTCTGAATATTTTCTACCTAAAAAACTGTGGAAATAAATCCACATTTCATATGAAGATATGACTTGCTCAAAAGCCAAGAACAAAAAACTTTTTGCGGCGTATATCACAGTCAACAAACGATGTAGTGAACGTAGCTTTTAATGCACAAGTAGACTCGAAGCCCTTTCCGGATTAAATTGGCTTTTCCAAGCTTCCTCAGGAATCTATGCACATAAAAAATATATAATGACCATACAATATATACACACAGCTCATACATTATTTACATATATACATTAATGAACCTGAAGGAAATGCGTTTGAGGGAAAATTACCTGCTTTCTATATTGTTGCTTCTTGTATCAAAATATATATTTTCTTTCACGCCACCGAACCTCAAAGTTAAATTCTGTAGTACTCTTCAACGTCAAAGAGCCATCTAGCTAACATCTTTATTTATAATACTGATACCTAACAGCAGGTGTATTAGATGAAGAACCATATATTGAAATCTACATTATTTAAACCTATTTAAAGGAAACACGACAGATCCAAATCCACACTGAGACCAAATGGTTGAACAGTATTGAAACAGTGAATAAAATGTGCTTCTCTACGTCGTAACTTTTGTTCTATATTAATCACTTCATGGCGGGTGGATCTTACAGTTTCAAGAACAGTGAACTTCAAATCTTTATCACTGTGTTGTTTTTCCAAAAAATGACTAACCATGGGTGCCGTGATGTCCCCTTTCCTGATCCTAGATCTATGTTCCCCCACCCTAGTTTTAATCTCCCGACTGGTGCACCCAACATAATTTAATCCACAAATACACATAATGATATATACACAGGATTTCGTTTGACAGGTGGTAAATTCACTTAATTTCAACTTGTAAGCTTGCCCAGAAACCGTGATTTCTTTGGATTCCCAAGCAAGATTGCAGTGCACACAGTGTCCGCATTTAAAGTGCCCCACAGCAATGGGGTGAATGGATGGAGAACATAGGTCTGATCTAGTTACAATCTGACGGATTGAGCGTGTCTTCCTGAAACCTATTAAAGGCGGTTGTTCACAGCCCGGAATAAGTCTCACGATGTGCCAATTACAATAGATGATAGATTTGATTTGAGTCGCTAGAGGAGAGTATTCAAAGGAGCAAGTTAATCTACGTCCCTCGTGTCTGTGTTTAACGGTCAACAAACTCTGCCTGGTAACTCTGGATGTCCTCTCATAACAATGTTCAATGATCTGTGGTGGGTACTCTTTTTGTTTCAAACATGATCAAATCTCGTTGGAGGTGTGTTCAAAATCAGCCAGACAAGAGGAGTTTCTTTTCACTCTTAAAAATAACCCATAGGGTAAGTTATTCTGAAGGTAGTGCAGGTGGTAAGAACTGTAGTGCAGATATGCGTTCCTATCAGTCGGTTTACGGTAAAGCCTAACACAAATATTGCATGAGTTATCCAGATACACAGCTACATCTAAGAAGGGCAAAGATGATGCATCACTGCTGTGTGAAAACTGAAGGTGCCTATTAACCACATTAATCCATGCCACAAACTCTGATATACAATTTAAATCTGAATACAAAAAATAAGTCATCAATGAACCTCCTGTAAAAATGATTTTGCATGCGAAAGGATTCAAATCACTAAAAATAAAAGTCTTTTCAAAATGTGACATATAAAGGTTCGCCAAACTGGGCACGGTTGTGCTCCCCATAGCGACTCCAGAGCCTTGTAAATAAAAATCCGATCCAAATCTAAAGTAATTGTGTTCCAAAATAATATCCAATATGTCTAATAAAAAATGAGTGGGGGGATGATTATCTGACCTAGAGTCCAAGGCTATTCGAGTGATGTTCCGTACCTCATCGAGGGGAATGTGTGTGTACAATGCCTTAACATCTAGTGTGACGAAACCCCCACCAGGTGTGACATGAATCCCTTCCACCTGTGTGATGAAGTCAGTGGTATCCTTAATGTAAGATAAGGTTTGGCATGAAAAAGGATGAATGAATGTATCCAAAAACTTAGCTAGTGGCTCGAATTTACAGATGAAATAATAGGTCTCCCTGGGAGTAACCCATCAGCAGCTCGTGGTTTATGTATTTTAGGTAGCAAGTTGAACAGTTGCACCCTGGGGTGCTTGTTATACAAATACTCTGCTTGTTTCTGAGTAATATGCCCCAAAGCTAACCCTTCATGTATAACAGTTCTGATAATATTACGCACTCTATTCGTAGGGTCACCATTCAGCACTTTGTAAAACGACTGATCACTAAGTTGTTTCTTCGCCTCTGCAATGTAATATTTGGTGTCCAAAATTACCACCGCTCTCCCTTTGTCGGCCGGCTTGATGACCACCTGATTGTCATTAGCTAATCTATGGAGAATAGCCCTGTCCTCTTTACTCATGTTGTTACGTGTTCTAATTCTCCTCTTTTCCAAATTCTCAAGTTCAGTTAATACTAATCTATTAAAGACTTCAATATTTGGGTCATCTATGTTGGGACAAAATGAGGACTTGGGTTTGAATCTATCCTCTGTATGCCTGTCTAACCCTTTATAAAATGCCTTGAGCTTTAACAGTCGTATGAGCCTGAACATGTCTATACATGTATTAAAGTCCTGATACATCGGAGTAGGAACATAACCCAAGCCCAATGACAATACCTCCAATTCCTTGTGTGTAAAAGATCTAGATGAGAGATTGAACACTAAGTCCTCCTTTTGCGAAATGTCTTTTTCTTGGCTAAAAAAGACTGGTTAGTGGAGCCAGATTGTCCTGCAGAACCGCCTCGTCTTGTATTGTAAGATCTGTGGGAACCTTCGTCATTTTAAGTGGAAGGAGCTTCTGTATCGCTGGTGGATGCATCAGATGATGTTAGCGGATTTTGCCAGGTGACCCTCTTAATAACTTTTCTAGGTTGATAAATCCATCTATACACCCTCAAGGTGGCATAGTCCTGGGAGTCCCTGACAAATTTTTTGTTTTTAAACTCCACCAATGCATCCTGAAATATTTTAATGTTGGCCGCCAGGTCTTCCATGCTGCTGTCCCATGCTTGTTGAGTAGCAGATAGTTGCAAAGTTGTTTTTAGTTTGTCAATTTCATCATTAATATGCTCTATCTGCTCATTGGAATGGTCAATTAATAATATTAAATCAAAAGAGCAGCGGTCCAATATTGCTGACCATTTCTCACAGAACTCCTTATCCTCGTTGAATAGAGTAGGGCCCTTCTGAAGCCGCAAACCCCTCGGTATCCTCACACTCCTATGGTAGTCCGCTAAGAAGGAAGCATGTAACATCAGCCTCACCTTTTTCTTTTCCAAGGACTCCAAAAGCATGTACTTGTCCGTTTGTGATTCTGTCGTGGTTCTAAAGGAACCAATATTTTGCAATATGCGGTCTCGTTCCTCCGTAGTGTATGCAAATCCCAGGTTCGTGGATGCCATGTTGCCCAAATTCGTAGAACCCGCCATGAAGTGATTAATATAGAACAAAAGTTACGACATAGAGAAGGACATTTTATTCACTGTTTCAATACTGTTCAACCATTTGGTCTCAATGTGGATTTGGATCTGTCGTGTTTCCTTTAAATAGGTTTAAATAATGTAGATTTCAATATGTGGTTCTTCATCTAATACACCTGCTGTTAGGTATCGGTATTATAAATAAAGATGTCAGCTAGATGGCTCTTTGACGTCGAAGAGCACTACAGAATTTAACTTTGAGGCTTGGTGGTGTGAAAGAAAATATATATTTTGATACAAGAAGCAACAATTTAGCAAGCAGGTAATTTTCCCTCAAACGCATTTCCTTCAGGTTCATTAATGTATATATGTAAATAATGTATGAGCTGTGTGTATATATTGTATGGTCATTATATATATTTTATGTGCATAGATTCATGAGGAAGCTTGGAAAAGCCAATTTAACCCGGAAAGGGCTTCGAGTCTACTTGCGCATTAAAAGCTACATTCACTACATCATCTGTTGACTGTGATATACACCGCAAACAGTTTTTTATTCTTGGGGATTTACACTGTTTGGCCCTTGTTTCCATTGCTCAAAAGCCAGTCATATCAGACTCTAGGGGGGTTCAGTGCTTATCTCTGTTTTCAGCCAAAGAGCCAGTGCTGTCAGTGTCTGAAGACGTTTCCATGGACATGTGGCATGCATGCCTTGACACCGGAATGTACAGAATGTTGTTTATCTTCTCACCAAAATGGTACCTATTTACCTACTTGCAATTTCTTGCTTTTGAACTGGTAGGTTGGCAGGAACTGGGACAGAGGCAGGAGATCATTCCATCATACAGTACTCAGGTCTCGAACTGCTGACCTACCGACCCACTGGTCATCAAGTTCAGCGTCTTAACTACTTGAGCCACCATAATCCCCCATATGAAGATACATATGTCTATTTCCACATAAAGTTTGGGAGCAGACTTCTAATCTTCAGTGTTGTATATCTATGCTTCCAACAGGGTAAATAAAGGAGAATGTAAAACATTACATGTTCTTAATTACCCAGCAATTCCATTGCATCATCTTCATTGTCAATATCTTCTTCAGTTACTGAAGGTCCTGTGCTTTGTACAGAATCAAATGAATCTTGAGAAAGCATAGCAGCTAATAGTTTCTTATGTTGTTGTTGCTGGTGTTTCAGTCCTTTGGTCTTTGGTTCCATCTTCAAACTAAAAGAGAAAAAAATTGCCCTCTTGATTTGTCAGTCTCACTATAAATGAAATGTATCAAGCTCAGTCCTCTTAAAAGGGAAAACATTCTTGCAAATTTAGTTCAACCAAAGAAGATACAGGTAGTTATAAACAGCTTTCTTTTCAAGATCTAAAATTTAAAAGCTGGATTCATACAATCCCGCTGATTATCTGAAATTTAGCAAACTTTGTCCATTCTGTAGAGCGGGGTGCCCAAACTTTTTGGGCCGCAGGCCAGTCATGTGATTGAATTGGCCAGTCATGTGGTTCCTATCACTTGGAAGCAGAAGTAAAATGTGCCCGTGCCATGAATGCGCAAATGCATTTACGACAGCCACGGGTGCATTTATAGTAGTGTTTTGTGCGTGTGAAGGCACATTTTACTTCTGCTTCTGGGAGTGACATGGGTGGCATGGGCCAGATAATCTGGCACCATGGGCCAGATCCGGCCCAAGGGCTATACTTGTCGCACCCCAGCTGTAGAGGTTACTAAGCCTCAACAATTATTTCAATGCTGTCAAAATGTAAGGATAATTGGAGAGTTACAAATTTCTGTTCTCCAAAGTAAGGTTCTGATTCAGACTCAAAATGAGAGCAAGTGGTTTCTCAAGCCAGCTTTGAAGTGCCAAAGCAGAATCTGAAATCAAATTTCATCTCTAATAAACAGTGTCATTCAAACCACAACATTCAAACTCACACATAACAAAGGGAGGACTAAATACATTCAAAATATTGCAAACCGTATTCTTGGCAAGTTAATTAAAAAAAATCTACATTTTTATTTCATTTCGATTCACCAACCATCCTCTGACAAGACATCAAATTGCCTTTAAATACCTCTTAATGCAGTGTTAAATCTAATACAATTCTTAATTAAACTATGAATTTAAAATCATCTTGCAAATATTTAGAAATTAGCGCTCCAAAGATATACTTGAATGGAAAAATATTTTGGTAGTTGTCAGCTTGCTCAAGTATAAATAATCAAGCTCAAAGAATATTAAATTTCAGAGTCACAAGTGCAAGTAATAAATTAATAATTCAATAATTCAATAACTGAAATTAATTCTGTAAACAGATATGTTACTATGATAAGTACAGCCCTTAATCTGTTTCATATAGGACAACTATGAACATCTAGCTAAACTGAATTATAGTCACAACAGATAATTTGAAGGAGTAGAACCAGCATCATGTCTGGTGAGAAGCCTTCTCTCTTGTCAAATGGTACCTGGAAGCAGCAATTGAAATTTTCATATTTAAATTAGAGGGAGAACAACAAATAAAAGTAGACCATCACCATAGATGAGAGGACAGCAACAACAAGTTCATCTCCTTGAACTGTTAATAGCTTCTTTCCAGTCCAGCCAGTCTTATAAGAATTTTGTAAAACTAAAACCTGAAGTCTGGTGTATTTTTATTCCTCTCTGCCAATCCACTAGATCAGTGTTTCTCAAACTATGTTCCATGGAACACTGGTGGACTTCAATTCCCAGAAACCTAAGTCAGTATATTGGGAATTAACTTAGGCTTCTGGAAATTGAAGTCCAAAATCTTAAGATTGGGAAACACTGCACTAGGTTGAGGGTGGGCACAATTATAGTAGTCAGGCACATTAATTTTTCAGAAATCAGTGTTTTGGACTCACTGATGCAAAGCTAGCCTCTCTGATAAGTGCCAGCTAATCCTAAGGATCAATCATTATCTAAGTGTTAAAAGATTTATTTCTTGATATGTGTAACTTGTGTCTAGTATAAAATATCTAAAATATCTACTTAGTTTCTGCACCCTTAAATTTTGTCCCATGCCTGCCTTTGGCTTATAGCCTTTCTGATCTGCTCCAAATCTCAGCTACCACTTGATCTTGATTTTTCTGCTTCTCTATTCTTTCCTTATTGCTCTGAAATTTGACCCCTTGCCTGGAAGGCGCGTACACCTTGAACCAAATCATGAAAATCAGCACCTAGAGTCTAAGTCTGCTGAAACTTGATATCGTAAGAGTCTTATTTTCTGCTTCTGCCTACACATAACCATGGACATCAACTCAAGTAATAGAATGTTAAGTGGAATGACAGATTCATGTAAAACTTCTTTACCCCCTCCCTTTTCTGGCTAAAACCAAGTGATCATGTTGGGAGAACATCAGCCACTGACATAGTTATATCAGACAAAATGGATTGCTGTGACAGGATTCCAAATAAAGGGCCAAGTTTTTTTAAACAGCAGTGACATCTACCTTCCTCCAGGACTGCCACTATCTTCACTATCCCATTGTTCAATTTTGCTTCTTGGTACTGGGGGTTGTAGCATTTCATCTGCCAGTGGATCTGCATCAGTTTCATCACGGCCAACCCATTCTCCAACAACACGAGGTCTCAGAAGAGGAGAATCAAAAACTGCTGCATCCTAAAAGGGGGAAATGATTCAACAATACTGATGTATACCAACATGGAAGGGGAAAGCAAACACTGCTTTGTATACAGTATGAATCTATAAAGTACTGACTTTTATGCAAAAGGCACCAGAAAAATCATTTAAAAGTCTTCTTGAAGAAAACAACATACATAAGGGCAATAATTTAAGCAATTTTTTCATCTCTCAATCACTAATTGTCACACATTTGGGCACAGAAAAGCTGTCAAAACCACAGAATTGAGGGATTGCAACAGTCAGCCACTACACAGGTTTCTCCAGTCAATATTTACTCCCAGTTACTGAGAGGACTAAGGCAACATTTAGACAAAGAGTCCTGGACATTAACACTCAAACTGATATTGAGTCACTCACAAAGATTAGATCCTTGAAATGGTTAGCTGAAAACAAAAAGTAAAGTAATACCTTGGATAACGTTTGCATCAGATAACGCTAAAACCGCATAACATTAAGCAATCTTGGGGGGGAATTGCATCGCATAACGTTAAAATCCTATGGGATGCATCAGATAACATTTGCTAAAGCCTTGGTTGTTACAATGTATCTTTATGGAGTTTTAATGTTATCCGATGCATCCCATAGGATTTTAACGTTATCCAATGCATGCATCGGATAACGTTAAAAATCGGATAACACTAAGACTTGTGGAACCAAGTTTTAGCATTATCTGAAGTTTTATTGTATTTTCAAATCGAGAAATACTTGACAATGGGTCTGACTCAGTATCATAGAACAGTATTTACAAGAGCAAGATTTTAACAGTTAGACTCCATGGTTAAATATGGGCAATTTAACCATTTCCCCTACTCCAGAAATAGAAAATATTGCACATGTTCTGTTTAGATGTCAATTATATGCCACAATAAGAGCCCAGTATTTACAGACATTACTAGACATAACAAAATACTGGGACCCTAATAAAAGATTAACTTACTTACTTCAGGGCACAAATAAATATGTAAATATTAGAACTGTTAAGTTTATAGTTGGGGCCGTTCAAAAGAGAAGATGTTGTATTGGTCAGATAGGGGTTGCAAGCAAAGGTGATGAATTTATTGAATAAATTTTATATCTCATTTTATTGTGATTGTATCATTCTATTTTATTTTTGCTTTGTTTTGTTTTTGCAAACCCATTTTATTTAATGTATCTTATCACATTTTAACATGATATGGTCAGATGACTAATCAGTTAATAAAGGATGTCTGGATGCACTACACAGGTAGAACTACTTATGTGAGTCCCATTTATCCTGCACATTTTCAACAGGAATCTGTGCAGAGTTGCTAATGCAGTATGATTTCTAGTTTACAAATCAGACAAACTGTATTACCCACATAGGAACTGCCTTTCTGAATCCCCTGTTACAGCCAGGGCTGGCCCTACCATAAGGCGAACGGAGCAGTCGCTCCAGGCGCCCACTCCCAGGGTGTGACGCAGTGGTAAAGGGGGGAAAAATGGGGGGGTGTTCTTTCGATATTTTGATTGCAAGCATATGGCATGTATGTTAATGACCTTATTTGTTGAGACGCGTGCAGGTCACGTGTGTGGGTGCCTGATGGGGCACCAGTGCCACTTAACTTAATTTAACCCCATATATTAGGGGTGACCAAGGGGGCGCCATAATTGGATCTCGCTCCATCCTAAAACTTGCCTCAGGCCGGCACTGGTTACAGCAATTGTGGGCAGAATGCTGTTATATTGCAACCACATTTAACACTACTTGCTATGTTACGGTTGACAGAATTTTCAGTGCAAAAACATCTGAGGAGCCTATTTTGCTCAATTCTGTATCCTGTTTTTGCAAAGATCTGTGATATGACCTTTTCCTGAAAATCTACAAATCAGAATTACTCTAATCTAGGGACAGATAGCATTTTTAATATACAAAACAGGTTGGGGGAACTTCTCATGTCCCCTAAAACTCAAAAAGTGTTAAAGGAGCTCAATTTAAAATTTAAAGGCAGGTAAAAGACTCTGGATACTGTGAAAGGGCAAATGTTATTAACCACTCTTCTTATTATGATATCTTAACAGTCAAAGAGAGGGAGACACCATTTGTCTCAAGAACCAAAATAACCTGAGCAGCCTAAGACACGATGACAGTTACTTGGGACGCAGTCATTATTGCTCTGCCTCAAGCAGTAATAAATCTTGTTAGCCAACAAACTCTTGAAAAAATAGAAACATGCATGATACCATAGTCTCACAATGGAACTGGTTTTATGAAATTGGTCCATAGCACAATGATGGAATATTTGCATAATGACAGATTATCTCCAAGGATCTATAGACAGCAGGATTAAGAAATATTACTCCTATTTGAGACATTGAAGATAACCACTTGGACTCTAATTTACTATAGGCAGTTCCCTACCTAGATACAGCTACAGAGTGTTATCTAACAGACCTAGAAAGCATATTGGAAACATATGCATGTTAAATCATTAAGAAAAATCATTACCCTGTTAGTTTTTAACTGCTGAGAAAATATTATAGAACTAATCCACTCACTGAACCACTAAATTACATTATTAGAATTATTAAATGATAATTAAATTGCTAACATTTGCTAATAACCAATTAAAATAATGATTTTAAAAATAACTGTTGTTGAACATTTTAATGAATTAAGGGTAATGGGTTATTTCCAAGTTAATAAAATTATTCCTCTCACACCAAGATACTTAATTTGAAGACAACTGGTTTCATCTATGCTTTAAAATGAATTTTCAAAGTATAGTACCACAGTTTAATGGTATATATTCAATTTCATACATAGGGGGGCGTGGCTAAGATGGCCGATGAGTAACATCTTGATCCGGACGCTCGCGCGTATTAAAGTGGTATCAATGTGATTGAGCGAATTGGGAAAACTCTAAAGTGGTAATTCTGGTTGATAAGACTCCTGTTTGCCTTTTTGGAAAACTTTGGGAAGTTTTGAGGTCAGACGGTCGAAGTTCGGGAGGCTTTCCTGGGCGGGCGAGGCTCGCGACGGTAGTCGCAGCTTTTTTTGCCGAGGAGCCGAGAACGGGACCAGTGAGACGGCGGAGATTTGTGGCAGCAGTGGATCTGGCAAGAAATAGTCTGGCAAGAACACAATCGCATGTAAGTGTATGAAAGTTAAAGTTTAAAGTTGCTGGGGGCTTGGCTTAGAAGAGCTTGGACTTGGAAATGGAAACGGGTGGAGAAGAAACCGAGCGGTTGTTCCTTTAATGGATTTCTTCCTCCTTACAAGTTCTGCCCGTCTTGGAGTCGTGGTACCAGTGGTTGCAGCATTACAGGTTCTGTCTGATTGTCTATTTTCTACAACGTTCTACAACATTGGACTCTTTTATTGTGTATCAACATGGATAAAGGCACAAGAGGGAAAGCAAAAGAGAAAGAGCCAGTCGTGAAGTCTAAGAGGAAGGGAAAAGCACCAATGGAAGAAGCCCCTCAGTCTTCATCTCCGCCCCCAGACCCCAATGATCAAACCCAAATTATGGTGGAAATTGGCAAATTGTTTCAGAAAATGGAGAAGAATGAGGAATCAAGGGTGAAAGATAGAAATGAAATGATGAAAAAGCAAGATAAGGTGGTATCATCTGTTGCAGACTTTTCAAAAAAGGTGGACTTAAGTCTAAAAATAATAGAGGAAAATGTGAAATTGGTTCAAAATGAGGTACTTGCCATAAAAAAGGAAATAAAAGGGACTCAGGAGGTGGTGCGGGAGAATAAGCTGAAATTGGATGAGCAAGAGAGAAGGATTGATGCCGTGGAAGATATGATGAGAAAGCAGAATATTGTGATCTGTCAGGTGGTGGAACGGACACCGGATTTGTTAAGAGAAAGAGTGGTTCAGTGGTTAAATGGTTTGAATATGGGAAAAGAATTTGTGCAGGAAGATTTTGTAAGTGTATTTCGGGTAGGCCCAAGAAGAGGGAGGGTGGTGCAAAGAAATGTTTTGGTAAAATTTGCAATTTGGGCCGATAAGCTAAGAGTAATGGCCTATTTGAAATGAGTTGGTTCAGATGCTTTGAAATTTGATGGTTCTGATGTAGAAGTTTACAATGATATTTCATTGAAATAAAGAACGTGGAGATATAAGATGAGGCCTGTAACTAAATTGTTGATGAGTAAAAATATAAGGTATAATTGGAGATTTCCACAGCAACTGCGCTTTTATCATGACAAAAGAAGGCAAGTAATTGATGAAGGGGCTAATCCATTGGAGTATTTGAGCTTGTTGGAGCTGGTAAAAATAGATTCGGAAGAATGGATAAATCTCAAGAAGGAACTGATGGAATCGGGAGCCTTGGGGAGGGAGTATGAGAGGGCGGAGGCTGGTGGGGCAACAGGGAAGAGGAGCGAAGGGAAGAGGAGGAGGAGCTGTCGTTGATCATGGTGGAGGAGGAGACAAGTAAGGAGCAATGAGAATTAGATTATTACAACTTAAAGCAATTATATAGAAGGGTGAGTAGCGCGTAGCACTGGTAGGAAGGCACATCTTACATGTCCCCCCTCTCCCCTCTTTGGTTGTCAAAGGCAGCTTTTTTTTTTTGAAGAGGGTGGGGAGAGAGATAGTGTGTGTTATATGTAGTTTTGTGTGGTATGGGGGTAAGGGGTTGGAGGTGGCACACCCGATGGAGAGTTTAGAGCCTAGAAAGGAGATAGGTTATGGGAAATATTATGGGGAAACGGATCTGATGTGGATTACTATTTTCTTTAATATTGGGGGTTATATGGTAAATAATTAGTTTAAACACAACTATGTGCTAGCTCTTATGAAAGGGCTCATGGAGGTGTGGAAAAAGGTAAAGAAAGACATGGTCCCAAACCTCTCTCCAATTTTGGAATTGACTGATACGGTGTGTTTTCCAATAAAATTAGATAAGGAAAAAAAGGAAATATTGGATAAAAACAAGATGCTTTTACTGAAGGACTGGTTAAAAGCTTGTGATGATGACATCAAGAGGAAAAAATATTTGAAAAGTTAAAATTGGACTGGTTTCAGAAATTAAAGGTGGAAATTGGAATAAAAAATATAGAAGAGAAGTAGCGATAGACAGACTAAATACTGAATTTGAAGAATTGGTAATAAAGATCAGAAAAGGAGAAAAGAGCATTAAGGGTCTAGTAAGCAAACTGTACATTATACTGAATAAGGGTAAAGATCCACAGGAAGATTTGAAACGTAAGTGGGAACAAAATTTGAACATCAAAATAGGGGAGGTTGAATGGAGAAATAAATGGAAAAAGAGGATTATGAGAACAATGTCTGTAAGAATCAAGGAACACAATTTTAAAATGTTGTGGCAATGGTACTTGACACCACTAAAACTTTATCAGATGGATAATAAAAGGGATAAGTTATGTTGGAGATGTAAAGAAACGGATGGAACATATGAACACATGTGGTGGAGTTGTAAAAAAATAAGGGATTTTTGGGGAAGAATAGAAGGGGAGCTTGGTGAAATAATGGGCAAAAGTGTTAAGTTGGTGTCAGGTACCATTCTTTTAACAAATGTGGAAGGTTTGGGTTTGAATAAGGAGGAAAAAGAATTATTGGAAATTGTATTAACTACAGGTAGACAATGCATAGCTAGAAATTGGAAAAATGATATAGATATACAGATTGGAGAGTGGTATAAAGAAATGTGGAGCTTAGCATTGAACGACAAACTGACATGGGAGATCAAAGTAAAAAGAGATAAATTAAAAGAGAATCGGTTTTGGAGTATTTGGAAACCGTTTGTGGATCATTCTCTTATGGTAAATGATAGCTCAGGACCTGCACCATCTCAAAGAGGCTTTTGGAGTTGAAGCAGAAACTAAACTCTCCGGGCATTGTACATATTCACAGGGTGATGTGTAATTATTAAAAAAATAATAATAGTGGTAGCACAGAAGCTTTTATTGTTATGATTATAGTAATAACTTACAATGTGGTATTTAATATTGGGGGTTATATGGTAAATAATTAGTTTAAACACAACTATGTGCTAGCTCTTATGAATTTGAGTCAACATTGTATTGATGTTGTTTTTTGTTTTATTATTATACTGTACTGTAATGTTTTTCTTTTTTTGTATGTTTGTCAAAAATTTTATAAAAATGATTTTAAAAAAGAAATTTAATACATAGGCCCTCTAGATGTTTTGGGCTACAATTCCTATAAGTCTGCTTCAAGAGGTAGCTGATAGTCAAGGGTTTGGGAGCTCTAGTCCAAAATATCTGGAGGATAGAACTTTGCTTAAATCCTGCTCCAGAAGTTTGTGTTTCAGCACAGCTTTGTACTAATGACTCTTCAGCAAGAGAAAAGAAATTCAATGTATTATAGGTAAATTCAAGTGAAGATTCATTATGTGTGAGTGAGAGAGAATTACAGGAAACATTTCAGAACATTACTATTTAACTATGTTAAGTCATTATAGATTAAATATGCATAATGTACTTTGGTATGACACTGTGTTAGTTTCGTAGACATCAGCCCTGGCGAGGGCGAAGAGGTCCTGCCGGCCACTCCATCGGCCGGCGTCCTGGGGCTCCGCCTTCCCCCCCTCACCTAGGATGTAAAAGGCAAGGGGTGCCAGGAGGAACATCGCCGCCGCGTGCTCGGCCCCGGCGAGGGCGAAGAGGTCCTGCCGGCCACTCCATCGGCCGGCGTCCTGGGGCTCCACCTTCCCCCCTCGCCTAGGACTTAAAAGGCGAGGGGTGCCGGGAGGAACATCGCCGCCGCGCGCTTGGCCCCGGTGAGGGCGAAGAGGTCCTGCCGGCCACTCCATCGGCTGGCGTCCTGGGGCTCTGCCCTCCCCCTCGCCTAGGATGTAAAAGGCAAGGGGTGCCAGGAGGAACATCGCCGCCACGCGCTCGGCCCTGGCGAGGGCGAAGAGGTCCTGCCGGCCACTCCATCGGCCGGCGTCCTGGGGCTCCACCTTCCCCCCTCGCCTAGGACTTAAAAGGCGAGGGGTGCCGGGAGGAACATCACCGCCGCATACTCGGCCCCGGCGAGGGTGAAGAGGTCCTGCCGGCCACTCCATCAGCCGGCGTCCTGGGGCTCCGCCCTCCCCCCCTCACCTAGGACTTAAAAGGCAAGGGGTGCCGGGAGGAACATCGCCACCACGCGCTCGGACCTGGCGAGGGCGAAGAGGTCCTGCTGGCCACTCCATCGGCCGGTGTCCTGGGGCTCCGCCCTCCCCCCCTCACCTAGGACTTCAAGGGCAAGGGGTGCCGGGAGGAACTTTGCTGCCATGCACCTGGTTCCTGGCGCATCTGGTACTTTGGTAATTTTGTTATATTACGTGATGTTTTCATCCTTTGTGATTCTATTGTAATTATTGATATATTATTTTGATGTGGTGCTGATATTTGTATTATTTGTATTATTGTTGACTGTCTTGCCTTATACTGTATTTACTTATAACATTGTATTTATTATTATAATTTGAATATTGTATCTTTATGTAAACCCTGTGGGGTGTCCCAGGGTCATTTATATGTTGTTAGCCGCCCTGAGTCGGCCATGTGTTGAGTAGGGCGGGATATAAAATTGAATAAACATAAACATAAACAAATAACAATATAGTTCTTACCTTATCAAGCTCATCAGAAATCGCAATGCCTACAAATATAGCAAGAAGATTATGATGCATTTAAAAGTAATTTTAAAAGTTCAAGCAATATGGCAATCTATTTTGTTTGCAAAATTGGTTAGACTGTCTGGCAAGAATAGAGGATATACATGCACCAAGTCATTATTATAACCCCAAAAGCACCTGCCAGTTTCAGAAATGAGCTGCCAACTTTTGACAGAATGATGATAGTAAAAACAACTTGATTTCTCACTAAGACAAGGTGTATTGGGAATATACACCTTGTTTTTGTGTGGCACAGCATTCCCAGAGGCCTCTTGAAAGCATGGGTTTAGTCTACAGCAAAATGTGTGCATCTTATTTTAAGAAGAAAAAAGACAGTTCTCTGCACCAGAAGGCAACTTCCTCATTTCCAGTTTTAAAAATGCCTCAATGCAATCAGGAAGGCAAAGAAATTGGCCCAAAGGTCCACTTCATTCTCTCCCCCCTGCATTTTGGTTTAAAATTATGTACATATGCACACAAAGCTATTATGCCTGAGTCCCTGTCCTTTGTATACAACAAACTAATGGCTAATTCTTAATTTTGGTTCTGTAAAGCAGGTCAATTTCAAACTATTGTTTTCAATCCTGGTTGTTGCTCTAAATCACAGTTAAAACTGGCCAAAGTTCTCTACTCAAATAATATCAATAACTTACTTAGATGGCAAACAGAAAGGCTAAGCTAGTCTTATATCTCAAGCACTGTACAAAAGACCACCCAAACAGATAGGGAGGAACATTGAGTTGCAAGACAAAAGTATGAATATTGCCTCTCTTCCTTTCTATGTATGGGAGTCTTTCTCAGACTGAAAGTTATTCTTGAAATAAAAAGAACTCCATTTGATTCACCACATCTTCAAAACACAATGAATAAATGCTTATCAACGTGGAATGTGTTTGTTAAAATGTACTAGAAAGATATCTAGTTTCTACGGTATTTTCTAAAAAGCGTTTCAAACTGCCAACCACTGATCAATTTTTTAACCCAGATTACTTCCATTTATTGATTTTTGTACGGAAAAAGACATACTGCAGTATCAAGTACAGTAATTAACATTTTATGACCAGATCAATATGTGAAAAAAACAGAAGACATTAATGGAGTTTTTTTCACTCTCCATTTACAACATATGCACATATTGAACAGAATACACTTTGCTTCCAGCAGTTAATTTGTTTCTAATCCTCTATTGATTAATTTAGCAATAAAAGAATATTTATCCATATCCTGTTGTTTAGGGGTTTGCAGGAGCTTGAAAACAGAACCTGGTTATTCAAACTGCTGAATACTGGTAAAATAGAGTGCGAGTACTGTATTTAAATATATAGTTTATGTATGCATACATTTTTAGGAGATTGGTGCCTTTTAACAATTATGTTTATTTTAAATTTTAGTGCTTCAGACTTGGATAAATAAAATAAATCATGTCACTCTGTTATCTTCTGTTCAGCTACTGACATTGGGTTCACACTGATCATATTCTGGTTTCTGCTAAGCTCTACAGTCTTGATTTCATACACCAATGCCAAACAAAATGCCCAGCGATTATACCAGCACTCATTTTGGATAGCCTATCTTGTTATAAACCCTCCAGCTTACCCCAAACATACACCGAAAACCCAAATTATCAGAGGATGTCCTGTCCTTACCTGCAACAATGTGACAAAGGCATCTTCACACACATACATGCACACATATGCACACGAATATAATTTATTCCCTAGCCAGGCCTGCTTATTGTTGTGTATGCAAATTATTTCCCACTTTTATATTCATTCAACCTGACCATTTACATCAATTATATATAAGACACTGCATTAATATAAATGGGATACAAACCCTTATGCAATGATAGGATGGATTCCTGTCTGCTGGCCTGGCTAATTTTCAACTTCAACTTTCCATTCATATTGTATACACATGATACATATTTCATTTTTGTACAGTTAATTAGTGCATTAGTATCTACAGCATCTTTGCCACAGTACATTATCTGGCTTTTTAATGTTCCCAAGAACAGCACAATTCAGAATGTATCCAGTTTGTTACATCAATGAACATCAAGTTGTTCAGCATTTTCTCAGGTGTACTATAAACATGATTTGATGCATAAAGTCAGAAGAATCCTTAAGTGCTATCCTACTGCTAATCCATTGTTACTTTTTGGAAAAACAGCAATTCTCAATTTATGATGGGCATCTTTACGACTACGTTAGTCTGTACAGATAGATATTCCCATCTGGTAGCCTCCTTTATAGGAGCACTTTACTAATTAGAAAAGATAGGTTCTGATTCATTATGGTTCATCGCTCTTATTCACAAGATTAATAAAGATCCAGTATAAGAAGTGAAGAACCCTTAAGTTCTGCCAAGAACTGAAAAATTATTGTCCAGAGTGGCTTTCATTGAAATGTGCAGCAAAGTTCTTGGCACCATTTTAGGAAGACTATTGCCATCATTTTGAGTTGATAAGGTCTGTTATAGCACTGTATTGGAAGTGAACACATTGCAGTCTTTGCCAGCTTCTTTTTGTCCTTTCTGTTGAATGACAGTATTACATGATGCAGAACAAAACATTATTTATTTGTTTGTTTGTTGACTTATATGCCGCCCCACTCGCCAAAGGTGACTCTAGGCGGCTTACAGGCATCAAATAATACAAGCATCAAATAATACAGGAATTCAATTCACAAAAATAAACACAACACAATTTATGCAGTAAATAAATAACTGACAGAAAGTCCCTAACAAAACCCAGGGCTCAATGTACCTAACGGAGCCTAGGGCTCAACGTCCTTGATGGCATCTTCAGCCACCTCAGGATCCCAGTGGCCCTTATGGGTAGAAGCTGGGGGGTGGGGAGTCATACCGTCCTCAGCTGTGGCTGTGGAAGTCCTCCTCTGTCGCCCGGACCAGCATGGCTTTTCTAGCCCGGCAAGGTGGAAGCTGGGGGGTGGGGAGGCATAACGTCCTCAGCTGTGGCTGCAGGAGTCCTCATGACTTCCCATAACATGAACATAATGATTCTGGACCAGCGTGGCTTTTCTAGCCCGGCAAGGTGGAAGCTGGGGGGTGGGGAGGCATAACGTCCTCAGCTGTGGCTGCAGGAGTCCTCATGACTTCCCATAACATGAACATAATGATTCTGTTAACTATGCCCAGCTTGCTTAGCTGTCCTATTGTTTGCCATATTAAGCATAAGATCCCCTAAGATCATAAGATCCTTTCCACATGGATTCTTGTTAACCAGGTCTCCTTCATCTTATACTTGCTGGGTTATTGTTTTTAATCTAAACCTAAGATGTAAACAACGATGAATCTCTTTTTATTAATTCAGCAATCAATTTTCCCAAAACCAAGAGATACTATAGTCATAATATTCCCACAACCACCTAAACTGTATGATATAATTTGTGTAACGAGCTGTACACTTTAAGTATTTTTCTTTCTGTATCAATTAATTATCTCTGACACTGCTGCCAGTCAGTTGTTAGGCACCCAGGCTCCATTCCTAATTGTGGGGAGGGTGTCTGCTATCATAACAATTTCCACCTCTACCTCCACCTCTCCTGCAAAGATGTTTCTGGCTGCAGTACCCTTGGGCACAGATTGTCGCCACTATTCCGTGCCCATCACCTGGTACCAATTATTAATTTTTAAAATTATATTTAACTGGTTTAGCATTTCAACAGTTCTTTGGCATGACAACAAATGAACTGCCAAACTGTGAATATATTGTGACTTTCAGTTTGCAAAAAAATCCTGCAAAGTTTATGGGTCAAACCAAAAGTCACAATGTGTGCTGATATGCACATACACACATAAGAATACAGCAGTTTTGGAACAAGTGCAAAGTGAATGGCCCTTGGCAGATAGATTAAAATAACTCGCATTTTGGCAGGTTAATTCATGCCTCAGCTGTGTGTCATGTATTCCTTGGTCTTTGGATCGATTTCAAACCCAGCAAAACAGATGCAAATATGGTACTTTTTTCTAATAAGACATATCTTCTGTATTGTTTATTGGCACTGACTTGTTCAGGGTTACAGGCAGGACAGCTTATATGTCTTACCTGGAGTTGCTGTGGATTGAACCACTTGAGACCTTCTGTGCTCTACCACTAAACCATTGATCAGAACAGAATACATTCCCTGATGGTCCTCTAGCTACTGAGACCATACTTTGCTTACCTTTGAAAATCAGACAAGATCAAGAATGCTCAGGATAATATGACGGATGAGTGCAACTAATGGCAAGATTGCACTGGCATTACATCCTGCCAGTACACCACTCTCCTACTCCACCTGTGATGAAGTAGTTCCAAGACTCACTGATTCATCCTACAGTTTTCCAACTAGTGTGGATATAGCATAGCACTACATAAACTTAAAAATAAGTAGTAAGGTTTACTTGCATATAAATATGCTTAGGATTAGAATTTCCATTTTGGATGTTTGATTTTCCCCTTATATTTATATAATTGAACAAAAATTAAAGGTATTATCTGAGAAGAATCAGAATTGCTTAGCAACTGCCAACACTTTGGTAAATGTAGCCTACCTTAAAAATATGAAAATATAAGTCAAAAAAGTTCCCTTGGAGGCAAATGTTTAAGATAATGACACAGATTGATATAGAAACATGAGTAAGAGAAATTATAAAGAATGCCCTGGCTGACTGTAATTTAATGTACTAGGGTGCTGCTCATGCCCTGTCATTCAGCAAATTAATTTAACTAGCTATCATGTTTTCAAAAAACTATGCTAGTATGGAAAATCCTATTATATTTTCCTGGCATGTAATCAGTAGAAAATTACTGATAAGACACTCAGCTTGATACTAGAATAATGAAAATAAAAATGTACATTTTATTGTTAAAATTATTTTGTTTTCCAGTGCACAACCTCAAAACAATTTAGATGCTGCATTTTCTGACAATTTTTACAGTTTGCAATTTAAAATGCAGAAAAGGACACAATACCAATTTAAACATTCTCAATAATATACAAGCTTAATCCTGTTGTGATATGCACTTCATTAATTATACTTTAGTTGGGTTTTAAAATAGGTTAGTTTTCAACAGAGTTGTTCCTAATATCTACTGCTGTAAATATTGTCAGTACAGCTGGCAGGATAGCTCAGTTAGTTAGGTATCTTGTCGTAGAGACAGATGTTGGGAATGCCTCAAAAACCCTAAAAAGGGTCACAGTATGTCAAAACTGATTTGATGGCACACTTTATTATTATTATTATTATTATTATTATTATTATTATTATTATTATTATTATTATTATTATTATTATTATTATTATTATTATTATTATTATTATTATTATTATTATTATTATTATTATTATTATTATTATTATTATTATTATTATTATTATTATTATTATTATTGATATGCACAGCATTTTGTATTAATCAACTTACTTCGAGATAGGTTTTCCAGGGCTTTACCAAGCTTCTTACTTTCTTGAAGAATATGATTCAATTCGTTAAAATCATGATGCTCTGATTTTGACCTCCAGTCCCATTTGGGGTATTCTATAGATCTTGGTACTAGATAAAATAAAGCACGATTTTTATTCCATGTTATATATATTTTTTGTAACAGTGATCAGTTTCAAAGAAGTCCTCCTACCCTCCCTCCTCAAAATTTAACTCATTTTAGGATTTTAAAAAAAACAAATTCACAATTGAATTTGCATAAATTCAGTTTGGCCATAATAGTTGAAGACAAGCTTCCTTTGACATGTGCTTTCAATGCCACTGAAAATTCAGATGAACAAAACTCAATGCTACCAAGGCGCTCCTAATTCAGCAGAGAAAAACTTTATGCATATTAAGGAGGGAATTCTTTATGAGAACTGTAATCTATACCACAGCAGGAACTGCAAGAAAACCACATAAGTCAGCTGTCTGACTGTGCCTTAAATTGGGAAACTTCACTAAACTCCCTCTCTCCCCTCATTTTTTCACTTCTTCCCCAATAATAGATACTCAAAACAATTTTAGCCTTCAGTGGCCTTTTGGGGGAATTGGAGGATTGTGAGGAGCTCCAGAGGGATCTCTTGACACTGAGGGAGTGGGCAAAACAGTGGCAAATGAGCTTCAACATTAGTAAGTGCAGAGTGATGCACTTTCAGGCAAAAACCCAGAGGATCACTGGTCTATTGAACTCCCTGCCAGAAGAAGTGGTGACAGCTGTCAGTCTTGACAGCTTTAAGAAAGGATTATACAAGTTCATGGAGGACAAGGGTATCGATGGCTATAATTATGGATACCTAAGGACAACCTCCGGGTTGGAGAGATAGGCAGGATATCTCTCAATGCCATTTCCATGGAATCCTAAGCAGGTGAAGGCATCTGCTTGGGAATACCCTGAAGCAAATGGTGAGCCACTGTGTGAGACAGAATGCTGGACTGGATGGGCTGTGGCCTGTTCTAGCAAGGCTGTTCTTATGTTCTTATGTCTGGTTTTGTGTTGTTCTTTTAGAGACAGAAAACACCACTAAGACACCATAAATGCAGTGAATGACTCAGACTTTTGTTAACTTAGCAATTATGTAATTACTGCATGATGGAATGAGTGCCTGTCTCTGTCCTCAGCACCTGCCAACCTAGCAGTTTGAAAGCAAAAAATTGCAAGCAGATAAATAGGTACCATTTTGGTGGGAAGGGAAACAGCGTTCCATGCACTTCAGTCCCTGCCACATGCCCATGGAACCATCTGCAAATGCAGACAGGACTGGCTCTTTGGCTATGAACAGAGATGAGCACTGAACCCTAGAGTCGGATACAACTGGCTTTCGAGCAAGGGTGACCTCTACTTTTACCTAAAACCCTCTAACTCAGTTAGTCTGCTGTAACTGGGATTCCAACTATAAAGACCCCATAGAAAATTCTCAAAAAATGAAACAACACATATGACCTGGGGCATCATTATTAGTTCAACTGTGCCATTAAAAGAATGGAAAACAGCAAGCTCGATTCCAATGTTACATACAATGAATTTATTTATAAATAGCAAAGAAAGTTCGGTTTCACTTACCACTGATAACTTTCGTTCTTCGAGTATATAGTTTGTGAATACACACTCATGGGTTATGCGCCTGCGCAGAACGGCCGATCGGAGGCTTGAAAAGCTATTGGTCAAAAGTTTTGGCGGTAAGACCGCCCACCGTACCGCCCACCCTGAGGCGCCCGCGCGCCATTTTACCTCAGTTCCATACTTAAGCCAAGCACAGGATAAACCAACTGATCTCATCCGTGCAGCTCAAGAGGGGAGGTAGGGTGGGTAGTGTGTATTCACAAACTATATACTCGAAGAACGAAAGTTATCACTGGTAAGTGAAACCGAACTTTCTCCTTCGTATAGTTTGTGAATCCACACTCATGGGAGATTAGCAAGCTCACACTTACTTGGTCGGTGGGCAGTCGGATGAGATGATCCCACGATGGGCTGAAGATCCTGTAGGTGGACCCGTCAGGGGCGTTGAGTCCGGAGCCCTCTGGTGAGGACGACACGGCCAAGCCTGGCGTCCGCAGTGGCTCTGGTGTCCACCCTGTAGTGCTGGACAAATGTGGAAGGTCTGGACCAGGTGGCAGCCTTACATATGTCCTCAAGTGGTGTGCCCTCCAGAAAGGCAGTGGATGTGGCAACCGCCCTGGTGGAATGCGCCCTGACATGCGGTGGAGGTGGCAGTGAGGCTGACTCGTAGGCCAGGTAGATGGTAGAGGTGATCCATTTGGAGAACCTTTGAGCAGAGATGGGTTCACCCTTGGACTTTCCCCCATAAGCCACAAAGAGGCGTTGCGACTTCCTGAACTCTCTAGTCCTGCTGGTGTAAAACAATAAAGCTCGTTTCACATCCAGCGTGTGCCAAGTCCTTTCCTGGGCGTTAGTGGGGTTCTGGAAGAAGGTTGGCAAGGAGATAGTTTGTGCCATGTGAAACTTGGAGACCACCTTGGGTAGGAAGGTGATGTCCGCTTGGAGGACGACGCGGTCGTTGAAGAACTGGAGAAAAGGTGCGTCTGCTCGCAGGGCAACCAGTTCACCAGCTCGTCGTGCAGACGTGATAGCCACCAGGAATGCCGTCTTCCATGTGAGGAGACGAACATCGGCGGTAGCCATGGGCTCGAAGGGGGTCCTGGTGAGCGCGTTAAGAACGGTGGACAGTGACCATTGAGCCGTCGGTGTCCGGGCCGGCGGAAAAG
This sequence comes from Bradypodion pumilum, assembly GCA_035047305.1. NCBI lineage: Eukaryota > Metazoa > Chordata > Lepidosauria > Squamata > Chamaeleonidae > Bradypodion > Bradypodion pumilum. The sequence goes on along the minus strand of JAWDJD010000004.1, from coordinate 294,917,767 downwards.
CGTTCCTTAGTCCCTTGAGGAAGCGCTTTACCGTTTGGTCGCGGAAGGCCGCGGAAGCGGGCGAGCCAGCAGGAGAGTGCGCTACCACTGCTGCGAGATGCACTCGGATGGAGGTGATGCTGAGACCAGACTCCGCCAGCTGGAGGAGGTAGGTTAAAATGTCCTGCAGCCCCACCTGCGTGGGGGGCGTTTGTCGGGAGGCCAGGAAAGCACAGAAACGCCTGTATTTGGAAGCGTAGGACTTCCTTGTGGAAGGGCGCCGCGCTAGTTCAAGGATCCTGGCCAGTCTGGGGTTATCCTCCACGCGGTGAGGTGGAGGCTGGGCAGGTCCGAATGGTGCAGCTGGCCCTGCTCCATTTGGAGGAGTGTCGGTGATTCCAGCAGTGTGCGATACTGCGACGACATGCGCAACAGTAGCGGAAACCAGGGTTGGCGCGGCCACGCCGGTGCCACCAGAATTGCATTGGCTCTGTGTTGGTGCATCCTGGTGAGTACCTTCTGGATCAGAGGAAACGGAGGAAAGGCATAGAGATAGTCCTGATCCCACCGTTTCATGAAGGCATCGCCCTCGGAGTTCAGTCCGATGCCTGCTCTGGAGCAGTACCTGCTGAGTTTCCTGTTGGACTCCGATGCAAAGAGGTCGATGCTCGGCGTCCCCCAGACCTCGCACAGGGACTGGAACACTCCGTCGTCCAGCTCCCATTCGTGGGTCGTGGAGGTGAGACGGCTCAGGTGATCTGCCAAAACATTCAGCGTGCCCTGAATGTGCACTCCAATTGGGAAAATGTGCCTCTCCAGACACCATTCCCACAACTGTACTGCAAGGTACAGGAGGGTGGTGGACCGTGTTCCTCCCTGCTTGTTGAGGTACGCCACCGCCGTGGTATTGTCCGAGGCCACCTGAACCGCCTTGCCAGTGAGCAGAGTCTCGAAGGAACGTAGAGCCTTCCAAATGGCCAGCAGTTCCAAGTAGTTTATGTGGTACACCGTTTCGTGCGGTGTCCAGGTGTCGTTGACCGTGAGAGTCCCGCAAGCAGCGCCCCAGCCGAGGTTGCTCGCGTCGGTCAGTATCTGCAACGAGGGTTGCGGGGGGTAGAAACTCTTCCCCGTGACCACGTTGAGTGGTGTAGACCACCACAGTAGTTGGTCCCTCAGTTCTGGAGATGGGGTCAACCGTTTGGATTGGCTCTCCCGAAGTGCGTCGAACTCGTGGAGGAGCCACGATTGCAGGGACCTGAATTTCAACTTGGCATGGGGGATCACTGCCGTCGTTGAGGCCATCAGGCCTAGAAGTCTCTGAGCCTTCTTCGCCCGGATGCACGGTTTCGTGCGCAGTTCGCTCACCCCCTGCGCAATGTCCCGTAAGCGTTTCTGGGGGGCGTAGGCTCTCGTAGTAAGCGAGTCGAGTACCGCTCCAATGTACTCGACGCGCTGGGAGGGAGTCAACTTCGACTTGGTGAAGTTGATCCTGAGGCCGAGACTCTCCATGAGGTGAACCGTGTATTGTGTGTCCCGAACGGCCGACGGTTTGGTGGGGGAGACGATCAACCAATCGTCGATGTATGGGAAGACCCTGATGCCCCGTTGGCGGAGGAATGCGGCCACCGGAGCCATGCATTTGGTGAAGACCCGCGGTGCCGTGGCCAGACCGAATGGTAGGCATCGGTACTGGTACACGGAATTGTCGATGCGGAAACGGAGAAACCGTCTGTGTTCCTCGAGGATGGAGACGTGGAAGTAGGCATCCTTGAGGTCTATGACTGTGAACCAGTCCCCTTTGTTGATGAGGGGGAGGACGGTCTGTAGGGTCACCATCCGGAACTTTCTGGTGTGGATGCATTTGTTCAGGCGGCGTAGGTCCAGGATAGGGCGAAGGCCTCCGTCCTTCTTCTGGACCACGAAGTACCTCGAGTAGAAGCCGTTGTCCCAGTCGGACGGTGCTACCCGCTCGATGGCTCCCTTGGAGAGAAGGGTTGATATTTCTTCCTCCAAATGGGGGGACGAGGTGGTGAGACGATGTTTTCCTACTCGAGGCACCCGCACGAACTCGATGGCGTAGCCAGAGGACAAGATCCTTAAGACCCACTGGTCGTCCGTGATGCCCGACCATGCCTGGAGGAAGTTCCGGAGGGGGAGGTACGGGATGTGGAGCGAGAGAGACTCGGCCGTCGCAGCTTCAAACGCGGGGCTTGGGCCTCGCGTTCGAACGCTTGTCCTGTCCGTAGGGTCGGTAGCGGGGTTTGTGTTGTCGCCGCTGTTTGTAGGAGCTGGATCTAGGCTGCTCCGTCGGTCCCTGCTGCTGTGGGTTGCCCTGGAACCGCCGTGTGAAGGGCTGGAACCTCGGCCTGGTGGAAGTAGCCGGCGTGGTGAGCCCCAGGAACTTCGCCGTGGAATTGGTCTGGCGCATCTCATTCAGGACCTTATCGGTGTCCTGACCGAAGAGGCCCTGCCCGTCGAAGGGAAACTCCTCGATGAGCTTTTTCATAGCGTCATCGAGGGAGGTGTCCCTGAGCCAAGCATGGCGACGGAGGTAGATTGCGGAGGCCATGTCTTTTGCCGCATAATCGTTGATATGCCGGGCAGTGCGCATCAGCTGCTCGGCGACGAAGTCCCCCTCGGTGGCCAGCGCGTCAATCCTCTTCTGGGCATCGGCGGGCAGTTTAGCCGTCTCAACCTTCACCTGCTCCCAGAGGTGAGATTGGTACAGGCCCATGGCGGCCGAATAGTTGGCGGCCCGAAAGAATAGGGAGCCGGTGGCGTAAAACTTACACCCCACCGCGTCCAGTTTCTTTCCCTCCGGCGTCGACGGGACCGGGAATCCGCTGGTGGCCGTCCTATGCTGGAAGGCCTTGACCACCAGGGAATTCGGCAGGGGGTGCGCCTGCAAGAACTCGACGTTCTCGTCCAGGACCCGGTACATGCTGTCGAGCCTGGACGAAACGGAGTGCGCCGCCAAAGGTTTCTTCCACGTCGCCCTCGCCGTGGTCATCATGGAGGGGAGCATGGTTATGTGGACCGGCCGCACAGCACGCCTGTTGAGCTTCGCGGTCATCTGATCCTCACCCTCCAACGGCGGTTGGTCGACCTTCAGGTTGAGGGCGGTGCCGAGCCTCGTGAGCATGGCGGTCAGTGAGCGCTGGTCCTCACCACGCGGTGGGTCCACTGAGCCGATGGCCTGTTCCGGCGTGCGCTCGGCGTCGACGTCTCCCTCGTCCTCCTCCGACGACGAGCTGGACTCATCGGAGGACGAGGGAGGCAGTCTTTCGTCCACGTCCGGACCGCGCCAGTACGGCCTGGGCGGGCCGGCGGGATGGGCGTCCACCGCATCAACGTCCGGACCACACCATGACGGGTTGGGTGGGCCGGCGGAGCGGGCACTCGACCCACGGGAGGTCGGTGGGGCCGCGGCAGAGCCGGGATGCCCGGGGCTTGCGGTGGTCGGAACCGGAGCCGCAGAGGCCGCAGGCGTGGAGGTCTGGAACCTGGTCGCAAACGACGCCATGACCTGGAACATCTCTCGGACGAGGGCCATCTGAGACGCGTCCGAGTCCGCTGGCGGTGGAGCTCCGGTGGCCGGCGGGATGGTGGCCCACGAAACGGTGGGAGCCGAAACGGTGGCCGGCGTCGGTGTCGGCGAAACGGTCGTCGGAACGGTGACGACCGCGTCGTCCGTCGGCGTCCTGGGCCGTGGAGAGACGGAGGCCTGCCTCGGCGAGGAATTCCTGCCCCGAGGAGGAGAGGAGAGCACCTGAAGTGGGCGAGCTGGAGCCCCAGCCCTGCGTCCTTTCTCAGGTGACCCGGAAGACGACCGTCCTCCCCAGATGGAGGATCCCGGAGAAGGACATCGGGCAGTCGAGAATGGCGGCGAAGGCCCGGGAGAGGCGGGTGTGCGCGGAGTGGGGGGAAGCGACCGTCTCTTCTCCGACCCATGCTTGCGCTTCTTCTCACCGTTCTTGTCCTTCTTCTTCTTCTTCCTCATCGGAAGTACGGAGGAAGAGGCCGGCGGTGGTTGAGCGGCAGCGGCGGTGGAGGCGGACGCGGCGGGAGCCAGAGCGAGCTCCATCAGGTGAGCCTTGAGGCGATTGCTTCGGTTCTGCACCGCGAGGCGCGTAAACTTTTTGCAATGCGGGCAAGACTGGCTCTGATGCGACTCTCCCAAACAAAAAAGGCACAGGCTGTGTCCGTCGGAAGCCGGAAACTTCTTAAGGCAAGCCGTGCACTGTTTAAACGCTGCAGCCATCAACCGCGGGAAAAATTATTCCAGTGGAAGTTTCTGGAGACAAGTACCCCGAAGGGCCGACCAGCCGCCACCCCCTTGAGGGGGGAGACGGTGATCGATGCGAAAAATTGGCTACTGAATCCACTCAAGAGAAGAGACAGAGCCGGGGTGGCGATCCTGCCCGGAGGACAAGATCACCGAGAAAAATTGTTAAGATTTGCCAAAAAGACTTTCCCTCAGAAGGGCGAAAAAATTGAGGAAGCTCTCAACGATCGTCCTGCTGCTACAGCGGAAAGAAGAGAACTGAGGTAAAATGGCGCGCGGGCGCCTCAGGGTGGGCGGTACGGTGGGCGGTCTTACCGCCAAAACTTTTGACCAATAGCTTTTCAAGCCTCCGATCGGCCGTTCTGCGCAGGCGCATAACCCATGAGTGTGGATTCACAAATATACGAAGGAGAATATTAATTTCCTTGTGTATAGGTATGTATGAAACCACATTATCAAAACCAAAGATCTAGTACTCTAGATTTGAATAAGAGTTAGTCAGATTCACAAATTTTAAAGTTAAAGTTATTTCAATCTTTAAAGAAACCACTAGAGTTACTACTCCCTTACATGATTTGGACTCTGGTGAAGGAGGAGAAATGTTGGACACAGCAAGGTCACTCTTTGATTTTTTAGGTTTCTTTGCATTTGTCTGCCATGGTTTATCATAACTTCTAAAGTCCCTTCTCGTTCCTTTGTTTTCTGTGGAAAGAAAAAGATTGTATTTCTTTGTTCTTAGTTGCATGTATTTTACTTTTTTCAACAGACATTTACAGACTCTATATGCAAAAACAAAGTAGCTATACAAAGCAATAGTAAGAATGAAAGCGCGGCGCCAAAATGGCCGCCGTGCTCTTTGCGGGGGCCCCCCCACCTGGACTCAGACATCCGGGTAGTTAGGGGGCGTGGCCACCCCTCTATAAAAGGGGTGGCCACGAGGCAGCCGAGCTGCCATTTTGTAAAAGCGACGGAGAGGAGAAGTTTTTTCCATCGCTCTTCGTCTTTATAGGGAAGCCGTTTTGGCTGCAGAACTTAGCACAATCTTTGCTGCTTATTTTCGGCTTCCCAGCCATTGGGTTTTCGATCCCTGGGAAGGGATCGTGCTTGCTTATGCCTCCTGAGAAGAAGGCTATGGCGGCTCAGGCTCGCCCAAACAGGAGGCAGCAGTCGGGTCGGAGGACCGCGACTGCGCCCCCCCCCCAACAGGACTCTTTACCAGAGGCACCCACCGGGACCGGTGGGATGGGGCAGCTTAGGCCGGTTGGGGCTTCGGCCCCCGGCCCGCGCTTACCGGCCATGGGCTTTGAGCATGGGGGAGGGCCTGGTGCGGTTCCACAGCAGGGCAGACACCCGGCCCCTCATGGGCCGGAGTTTTGGGCATGGCCCTATTTGGGGCCTGGCTCTCAAGTTGGGGGCCCTGGACCATTGCCCAGTGGGCCGTCCGGCCCACCTGGCCTCCTTTATGCTGGGGGATCTGCGACGGGGGAGGCATTACTGGCCCGCATAGCGGCGCTAGAGGCATCCCTAGGGATCCTATCAGCCTCAGGCCGGCCCTTCAGGGGATTCGGCCCTCGGCCCGCAGTTGCTGGCCATGGGCCGGGACGATTGGGGGAGGGCCTGGTGCTGGTACACAGCACGTTTTACCTCCTCAGGGGCCGGAGTTTTGGGCATGGCCCTCCTCTGGCCCAGGATCTCAAATTGGGGCCTCTGGCCCAATCCCTAGCCGGCCGGCCGGCCGGCCCACCTGGCCCACCTTATACTAGGGGTTTCCGTGGCTGGGGATGCCTGGTTAGCATGTTTGGCTGTGCTGGAGGCATCCTGGGCAATCCAGTGGGAGGGGGCCCTTACCTATCCACCTGGGCCATTCATGTCTGCCGACTACTTCGTCTGCTGCCACTCTGCAGCAGGCGGCCAGCCGGGTCGAGCTGCTTGAGACACTCCGTCCTGTGCCTGCCGCCGTCTCTCAGCTCCCTGTTTGTCCAGAACTGCAACCGGAGTGTGGTCGGATGTGGCCCCAGAGCTCGATTTTGGTCGTGAGCTCCAACGCCCGCCGTGGGCCGGAACCCCCAGTGGGGGTGGCTCATGGGGGTGCAACTCGTGAGTATTAGGTTCAAGTTGAATGCACCCACATCACAGTTCACTTCCAGCGGTGTGGTTCAGTGGTCATGGCTTCGCCAATTTGAGGCTGGTGGGCATCACTTGCCAGCCTATCCCAGTGCCCCTTGGTTGCATTCTGGCACGTTGGGGGTGGGGGTTTCCGTGATGTCCGGTTATTTATTGCACCCCGGTGATCATTTGTTCCAGGTCGCGGGGGAAAAGATGTGGTTGGGGGAGTATGTGGATATATTCTCCCTATGAGCCGTGACCCCAATAAGGATAGGCGGTGCGGACACGCACTGGGTTGTCCACCCCCGGGACAGTGCTGAGCATCGTAGGGGCTGTCCGGGTCCTGCTGCGCATACCCTTTATGCAGACTGTCCCGTCGAGGGCTTTGCCAATGGCCGGCTATTACTTGCCCCTGGGTGTTATTGGCCGCAGGCCATGAGGGGTGAGGGCTGGAGGGGGACATGTGGACATTCTCCCTATTTAACTGCGAGCCCACTAGGAGGAGAGAGAGGGACAGGGCGACTGAGACATAGAGATGTCCCATCGTCACGAGCCACCGAGCACCTCGGGCCCACTGCTTGGCGGCATACCTTGTACGTATGGTGGTATGCCGCAGGGCTTGATCTGCTTGGGCCATCCTGGTGCTTCCATCCACCGCTAATGTTTGCAGGGCGATGGTTGATTAGATGGGCCCGTGGCAGTTGGCTTACGGTGAGGCATGTGGATGAGGGTGGCTCTATACCCGGAGGGGAGGTGGGATGAGCCCTGTCAGCAAGGGTGCTCGTGTACATCACTCCCTCGTGACTGGTGCCTGGTGATAGGTACCATGGTGGTCATGCTGAGCAGCGGACTGCTCAGGCACAGGCTCCACGCTAGCTGGTCGGGCAGGGGGTTCCAGCCTGCCTGCTGTGTTCGGCCTGCTTAGCTGACGATGCGTGTACTAAGCACCACGGTCGTTACCGACTTCGTGCCCCCTTTTGCGCTGGCCCTCACGCCGCCTCCGCGTGCCCGCGGGTTGGTGGGTTACGGGGCAGAGGTAGGGGTGCACGGGGGCGATTAGAGCTCCGTCTGAAGCAACTAACCTTGTCATAAGCCCCCCCCCCGCCCCATTTAGTATAGTCAGCCTGGAGAGATGGCACTCAGTTCATCCACGAAGGGAGTGGGCGGGATACCTGCCGGAGGGTCTTCTATGGGGGCTTTTGGATCCATTCGGGGGAGTTGGGGGTCCCAGGATGCTACTAATCTGGTTCCCTTGCAGGGTAATGAAGAGGGGGCTCCACTGTCCGCAGCTAGGGGAGTTGGGGCTACAAGAGCAGAGGGGGGCCCTTCTTGGAACCACCTTTCCTGAGTCGAATGTCTCCCCCATGAAGCTCATACTGAGCTAAAACTAGGTTGAATGTCATTTAATCCTCCATTTAGCTTACCCTGTGGGTTCTCCATTCAGGGATGCCATTACTGATGACCTTATTCAGTCAGGTACTCATAGTTGGTTCAGCTACTATGGGTGGCACGCTAACGCAGTTCTGGTGCTGTTTTGGCACAGTGTGATATGCACTTGCCTTTCAGATTATTGCCAGTGCACCCAATGATTAGACCTATTGGGGTTTTTTAGGTACTGTGGGGAATTTTACTTAGTTAAGGCCAACCCCCTTTTACCTGGGTTAATTCATGTTCAGCACTCGACCGATTGGGGACTTTACTCAGTGGCCATTTGCTCACATGTCGGGGTCTCAGTCTCTAGCCCATTACCTCGATGACTTTTGGTTCGGGGGTGAACGGGGCTTGGACACGTGCACGCGTCTCCTCATTGCCATTCAGACACTCAGGTGGGAACTGGGTGTCCCCTTGGTCTGCCCTAGATTTCAAGTATGGTCGGATACCTCCAGCTCCCGGACTTATGGGGTTTACTCCGAGGGTGGGTGCACGGATCGCCCCGCGATCTTACCTTCTTTGCGTTTTTTCCCATTTTAGAGAGCACTGATGCTATGGTGCAAGGAGTGGGCCTGCTCAGTGGTCCAATTTCGGTGTGACAATGCGGCAGTGGTGCACATTGTCAACACCCAGACTTGCGAATCCCCCAGGGTCATGACATTAGTTCGTCTATTATCTTGAGAAGCCTACGCCTAAATGTGCTGTTCTAGGCCAGACATGTTTTAGGTATTTATAATGACATTACTGCTGCTTTCCACCACCTGCAGATCACCCGGTTCCGTGCCGCACTCTGGAAGCAGAGGGAGTCCACTCGCCACTTTTGGCCGATGGCTGGATGTTTGGCGAGGAGAAGGGAACCGGACATGTCATTGGCACCTCGCACACGTAAGCCGTATCACTATGCATGCATGCGTCGTGTTTGGGAGGGGTGGTCACGGGAGCGTGTCCACCCCCCTTACACGCATCACCCCTGTTCCCAGAGTTTCTGACCCACCTTGCACGAGGCTGGCATTACTTAGGTACAAATAGGTGGGAGGTGGCTCTTGGCCACGCAGCTACCACGGTAGCCTTTTTGGAGCGCTCCGCATCAGTGAGTGGGTGCCAGAGTTGGTGCCACCGGTGTAAGGCGGATGTGTCTCGTAGGGCACTGGAACCCGAAGATGTCTCTGTCACACATGAGTGGGCTTGAGTGGGGATGCGGCCCTCACGGGTTATTCAGCACGGTGCAGGCAGTGGTGTATACTTCTATGAAGTTTTTGAGACATCTGTCCAGTTGGTGCCCTACATGAATTTTCGACAGTGCCTGCTGCGCGCCCCAGCCTGTTTTCTGCCACCGGGATGGGTCTACCCTTACCATAGTAAAGTCCCTGAGGGTGACCGGTGCCGCGTTTCGCGGTGTTGGGCCCGTTTTGGCACCATTGACTTAGGATAGGCGTCACGTTGATCGCGGCTACGTTTTGGGTACTCGGAGGTGGATATGCGTCTACGCGCAATTTCAGATATGTACGTCCCTCACTGTACAGGTACCTAGTTATGTCCTTCACCTTTTTTCTCCTCTTTTACAGATCCTAGGGGTCTTAACACACCGGTGGCAGGGGGCTGGTGGGCCGCAGCTATGTACACTGGGCAGCAGTATATGCTGCAGCGACAGAGAGTGGACCCCGGCTGGACTGTGTGCATCCGCACGTATGCTATGGTATGGTATGCGCGGTACATGGGGGCGGGAACTGTGGCCATTCCTGCTGTCTGACAGGGATGCTAGACCGCCCAATGTTTTACAGGCACCTCGGCGGCAGTGATCTGGTACGGATCACTGCTGTTACTAAACCGTCGAGGGGCTGTGACCTGGCATTTTGTATCACGTATGGCTTACATACGGTCGCTATGGTCTAACATCGTGCCGAGACACCAATTTAGGGGAGATGCGGATCTCCCTAGTTCGGACTGTCCTGGCAGTCAGTGGACGGGGCTCTGGCTCCGTCCCGTTCTGAGCATGGCTGTGAGACGGCCATTGGAGACCGGGTGATAGGTTTACACAAAAATGTTGCTGGTAGGCAGGCGAAGGGGTCCACCTGTCGGTTACAGGTATGTACCTCGTTCTTGGTGTGATGCAAGCAGGCCTGGCGGCCGAGCTGACGGTCTTGGGGGCGGCGGTGACTCATCATGGATGCCTCCCCGTGTGGCGGGTAGCACTGGTAAGGTAAATATTTATGACCCACAGGTATCCGGCAGGTTCGCAATTGACTGGCCAACACTAGATAGGTACAAGTTGGTTAACGTTGTCCGGTCAACGACGAAGCAGGCAATAGGGTGATGGCAGGAGCTCTTCAGCATGCATCACCCCGTGATTTTACGGATACACGTCAGAGGGTGGGGTCAGTAGATAGTTTATTGACTACGGTCAACAATTTGTTTGTTGTAAACAAACAAATGGATACAAATGGATACATTGTAGCCAATTGCCATTGGCAATTTTGGGAGGAACCTTACCAGTGTTACTGCGGCCTGCTTGCCTTAAGAATTATAATTGGCTGAGTACCAATTGAAATTTATAATTCGGACTAGGGCATGAATCAATAAATGTGGCCCAATGCCGTTATCCACTTATACCGGTGTCTGAGTCCTTTTTTGGGCGGTGCGCCTGCAATGTGGTGCATGAATTGCAGATTATGAGCAGCTGATCAATATAAAGATGAGTCATGTAATGTTTCTCACTCTCATGTGCCATGAAACTCTTTATAGTAAACAAGGGGTTAAATTCCAAGAACATTTCATTATCTATTGTTCTGAGGACATTCTTTCTGGAAACTAGATAACCATAAAACGATACTAAATGCTAAGAATAATTATGTATGGACTCTTTAGAAATGATCACACCATTTCTATATAGGAAATAAAACCTATACAAAATTTATGAACAAACAAGACATTAAACACAGAAGATACATTAGCAGTGTTTTAGCCATTTCATTCTATGGTTTCGCTGAAAATCAGCCATGGGACGCTGAATAGAAAAGAGCTGCTTAACACTTTCCTTCCTTGTTTTTCAAAATCTTCTTCCGCAGACTTTTCTTTTCACCTTACACGAGAGCAAGGAGATCCCATAGCTATCCAACAAATTAACAGATAAGTAAATTTACATAGGAGAGTAGTTTGGGAGAGAACAGAGAAAAGGCAGCAAAGAAGAAAATTTATATAGACCTTATCTGTCAGATTCTGCCATATTATTTTTAATAATAAACAAACTATCAGACACTTTTCAAATGTCTAATGTGGCAATACTTTTGTTCAGAAATTTAGACAAACATCCACATATCATAGAATCACTGATTTGGAAGGGGCCTTTTAGGCTACTGAGACCAACCTCCCTCTCAATGCCAGAATTAAAGACTGAGAACTTAAAAAATAAAATGGTGGTATGTATCTCAGAAAGAAGGTGGTTTAGTAATCCCAAACCTTAAATATTATTATAGCAACCTAAACAGATTAGGATGGTATTTAATATAATAATCATAGAATAACTGAGTTGGAAGGGGCCTTTTAGGCCAACAAGTCCAACTCCCTGCTTAATACAGGAATCCAAATCAAAGTTCTTATAATAGATGGTTCTGGACTGGAGACACAGCTTAATGGTGGTATGTATCTCAGAAAGAAGGTGGTTTAGTAATCCCAAACCTTAAATATTATTATAACAACCTAAACAGATTAGGATGGTATTTAATATAATAATCATAGAATAACTGAGTTGGAAGGGGCCTTTTAGGCCAACAAGTCCAACTCCCTGCTTAATACAGGAATCCAAATCAAAGTTCTTATAATAGATGGTTCTGGACTGGAGACACAGCTTAATTGGCAGGAGGTTCCATAGGGCCGGAGAGGACACTGAGAAGGCCCTCCTTCTGGTGCTAGAGAGATGATGGTATCTTCAGAGAGCCTTTTTGGTCTGCTTTGGTGGGATGGACAGATGTTCTTGGGGTGATGCAGTCTCTTAAATATCCTGGCCCACTATCATGCAAGGCTTTAAAGGTAATAATCAGCACCTTGAATTGCACCCAGAGGCATACCAGAAACCAGTGCAGCTCCCAAAGCAGTGGTGAGACACGGGCATACCACCCACACCCCATCACCACCTGAGCAGCCGCATTCTGGACCAGTTGCAGTCCTATGGTTTCCAGTCCTCTGATCATCCTTGTTGCCCTTCTCCGTATTTGCTCTGATTTGTTTGCATCTTTCTTAAAGTGTGGTGCTCAGAATTGGACACTGAACTCTAGATGTGGTCTAACTAGTGTTGAATAGAGGGAGACTAGTACCTCATGGTTATTTGGAAATTATACTTCTATAAATGCAGCCTAAAACAGAGTTGACCTTTTTTATAGCCATGTTGCACTGTTGACTCATATTTGGCATGTGATCTACAACTACCAAATGACAAAGGACTCAAATCCACTTACTGTTCTATTTTTTAAAAACATATTTGATGAGTCAGAAGAATCTTTGTGAAACATAAGCATCCAGGTAACAAACAATTGACTATACATGTCATTAATCTTGACTCCTTTTATATTTTTTAAAAATTATATAAATAAAATTATCGTGAAAAGAATAAGATGAAATAATGGTAGTGGGATATACCCAATGCTGCCCTTCTACCACTCAGACAGACACTCTGATGGATCAAATATATTCTCCCTCTGCAACCTGCCCTAAAACTTACAGAGATAGGAACAGATTTCTTATATTCAGCAGCCTGAGAAGAAAGAAAGAGAAAAAAACCTCCTATTGTACAAGTGAAAATCTGCTTGTTTAACACTGGATTTAGTCCAGAATTGAGTAAATACTCAGGAGCAAAAATTTAACAAGATGACATGCGCACACAAGTCATGGTTAGCCAAGTCTCCCTTGAAGAATTATAATGATGAGAAAAATCTGGCAAACAAAGCCTTCAGGTCATGGGAAGGAGTGTTAAAATGTAATAAAAGCACATACATTCTTGTCCTCAACATGAGCTGGTTTGTGCCTATCTACAATTTCCTAATACTGTACATAATTATTGTTCTGCATACCTGAAGTTTCACCTTCTGCCCAGAGAGCAGCAGATCCAGACAATGCCCTTTGAAGATGACTACGGACCCCCTGTTTGGTTTGGAGGTGATCAATGAGAAATGGAATTGGGTGGTCAGGGGTCTCTGTTATTAGCTTGGTCATCAGTTCCTTAAAAACATAAAATCAAGGAAGAATTAACTACACATTCCAGAACTTACCTTGTATTGGTGGAAGACAGAAACATAACTACTTGTACTTAATAATCAGACAGGATATTCTCCCAATCTTCTTTGCTCATTAAACACTCTCAAATATTTTTGGTCAAACTGAAGATTACAAACAGCATCTTCAATGGAAAATATGCCTATGAAGAGATTATCAATGAAAAACTGAAAAGAGGCTAAGTGTATGTATGAACTAAGGTTTTGTTGGACTAAGGGTATGTTACAAGGTTGGAACTTTCAGGGTTGGAGCTAAGTTCCATTCAAAATACAAGTAGCAATATTAGGCACACTCTTTAAAAGGCATGATTAACATAACAATGGGTTTGGCCCTTATGCTGGAATCCTCTATGAATTTACCTAGTAAAAGGTCCCCATGGAATTCAGTGAGACCTATGTTTGTGTAGAAACACATAAGACTATGTCTGGGTTTTAAATGTTTCATGATTGTATGTATTTCTTTGTATATGTACTTTGTATTATGCTTTTTGTATGTTTGAGATTGCTTTCTTGTTTTGAAGAGATTTCTCATTTTTGAGATTGCTTTCTTGTTTTGAAGAGTTTTCTCATTTTATGCTGTCAGCTGCTCTGGGTGGTGCTTGCGCTAGAAGAGCGGGATACAAATAATTAAATAAATAAATAAAATTAGGCAAGCTAACTTCTGGATCTTGCTGTCATTACTGAACATCATGATAATAAAAGAACATTTACATATTACTTTTAGCAAGAAAATGTTGCAACAAATTATGAAATTTTCTATATTGCTATGTATCAAAATCACATCCTATAAGAAGCCACAGGCATGATATGATTGCAATAACTCTTGCACACCATAGTTTCCCATTCTGGCTCTTACACTAAAAATACTATAAAGTCACCATAACTAATAAACAGTGCTTTTTAAAATTCCCTTTCAAATTATCCAAATTGTCAGTGAATTCCATTGTTTAACTAGGCATGTTTAAAGATATATTATTTTATACTTAATTTCATGAGACAGCCCTAGGTTTTAGTATTATAACAGAAGAGACCTCACCCTATCCACTTTCTTCACACAGTCATATACATTATCCTTTGCAGGCGCACCCCCCAATAAAGGACTCAGACACTGGTAAAAGTGGATAACGGCATTGGGCCACATTTATTGATTCATGCCCTAGTCCGAATTATAAATTTCTATTGGTATTCCACCAATTATAATTCTTAAGGCAAGCAGGCCGAAGTAACACTGGTAAGGTTCCACCCAAAATTGCCAATGGCAATTGGTTACAATGTATCCATTTGTATCGATTTGTTTGTTGACAACAAACAAATTGTTGACCGTAGTCAATAATCTAACTACTGACCCCACCCTCTGACGCGTATCCGTAAAATAACGGGGTGATGCATGCTGCCTAGCTCGTGCCATCACCCCATTGCCTGGTTCATCGTTGACCGGACAACGTTAACCAACTTGTGCCTGTCTAGTGTTGTCCAGTCAATTGCGAACCTGCCGGATACCTGTGGGTCATAAATGTTTACCTTACCAGTGCTACCCACCCATGTGACCAAAGTCAATAGCAGCAGAAGAAAAACCCCTATGTCAAACCATAGCAACAGTGTGGGATGGGCAAAAAAGCCAGGACCCGAGAGCCAATTGTAGGTCCCAGCCAAAAATTCCCACCCGGCCCCGAAGCGACCAAAATATCACACTGTTAACTAGGGAGGGGGTGGAGGGGAAAAACTTCTCCTCTCCGTCGCTTCGCAAAATGGCAGCGCAGCTGCCTCGTGGCCACCCCTTTTAAAGGGTGCTGGCCACGCCCCCCTAACTACCCGGATGTCCAAGTCCGGTGGGGGGGCCGCAAAGAGCGTGGTGGCCATTTTGGCACCACGCTTGCATTGCAGGCGCACCCCCCAATAAAGGGCTCAGACACTGGTAAAAGTGGATAACGGCATTGGGCCACATTTATTGATTCATGCCCTAGTCCGAATTATAAATTTCTATTGGTATTCCACCAATTATAATTCTTAAGGCAAGCAGGCCGAAGTAATACTGGTAAGGTTCCACCCAAAATTGCCAATGGCAATTGGTTACAATGTATCCATTTGTATCAATTTGTTTGTTGACAACAAACAAAATTGTTGACCGTAGTCAATAATCTAACTACTGACCCCACCCTCTGATGCGTATCCGTAAAATAACGGGGTGATGCATGCTGCCTAGCTCGTGCCATCACCCCATTGCCTGGTTCATCGTTGACCGGACAACGTTAACCAACTTGTGCCTGTCTAGTGTTGTCCAGTCAATTGCGAACCTGCCGGATACCTGTGGGTCATAAATGTTTACCTTACCAGTGCTACCCGCCACACGGGGAGGCTTCAATAAAGGCTCACCGGCCCCCCCCAGACCGTCAGCTCGGTCAACAGGCCTGCTCGCCAATCTCCCAACAAGAGGTCCATACCTCCCGGCGACAGATGGACCCCATCCCGTGTGTAAAGCTCATAATTTTGTAGACTGATGGTGGGGTGTCGTATGACGCGCCCCCAACCCCTGTCCAGAAAGAACCGGGCAATAGCCCTGTTCACCGAGTGCTGAGCCCGATCAAGGGCCTGGAGGTTAAACCCTCCCCTGTAAGCGTGCCGCGGTATCATGTCCGACCAAATTAGGGTTGTGGCAGGCCACACATAATGCAAGTAGGCTAGGTCACCGCAAATCGCATGCTTCAGTGATAGGCCCGTGACCTGTCCCAAATCATTACCCCCAAGGTGTATAATAAGGACATCAGGCGGGTTAGCATCCCTGATGGAGAAAAGGAATGGCAACAGTTCCCGCCATAACATTCCGCGCTTACCGTACCACCTGAGACTTGCGGATGCACCCAGTCCCAGTCGGGGTCCCCACTCTGTCGCCGCAGCAAACTGCGCTGCCCTGTGCACATAGCTGTGGCCCACCAGCCATACTGTCACCGGTGTAAGACGACACCCAGGGTCTGTCAAGGAAAAAAGGAAACAGGGTAGTGACTTAACTAGTACTCACTGTTGAAGAGGGTGAACATACAACTGA
Organism: Bradypodion pumilum; assembly: GCA_035047305.1. Taxonomy (NCBI): domain Eukaryota; kingdom Metazoa; phylum Chordata; class Lepidosauria; order Squamata; family Chamaeleonidae; genus Bradypodion; species Bradypodion pumilum. The sequence continues at coordinate 294,901,659 of JAWDJD010000004.1, read as the reverse complement.
AAACATCGTGATCCCCACCTTCCCATGTTGCATATTTCAGCCCCAGAGTACCCAAACGCCGCTGCGGTGGAATCCGCCCCTATCCGGAATGAATGGGTGCCGTAACGAGCCCCAGGGAGGCCAACACTGGCTAGTGCCTTACCGGTCACCTTCCAAAATTGAAATTTAGTAAGGGGAGACCCATCTTGGTGACAGAAAAACGGCCCAGGGTGCGTACCACGTAGTGCAAGGAACTCCTGTAGGGCACCAACCGGACAGATGTCTGCCAAGGAACATCGTAGCAGTCTTACACCACTGCCTACACCGTGCTGATCAACCTTAGAGGAGTGTATCCTCAGCTGAGCCCAATCAGAAGAAACATAGACATCTTCGAGTTCCAGTGCCCTATGACTCGCATCCGCCTTAGACAGTAGCACCAGCTTACTGATGCGGAGCGCCCCAAAAAAGGCCACCGTAGTAGCCGCGTGAAACAGGGTTGCCTCATACCTGTCGAAACACAGGTCATGCCAACCCCGTGCAAGGTGGGTAAGCACCCCTGGAGAAATAGGGTGGCGGTCGTCCGGGCTGCGCCCATGTTCCCGCACCCACCCTTCCAAAACATGTCGTATGCGAAAATCACTTGTGCTGTCAGCAAAACCACCCACCTTGGCCATGAATGCCAGCGCTGACAGCCTGGATGCTATGGTGCAGGGGGCTAAGCCCTGGGCATGTAAGTAAACCATAAATTGGAGGATGTGAGCTACTGGGATGGGCCAACTTTCAGGCAGCCGTGATTGGGCACAAAAGGCCCTGAATGAACTAAATGCATGGTTATACGCCTTACGCGTGCAGGGGGGCGAGCGACATGCCGATCGCCCGGTTCACCTCTCCTCGCCAAGCGTCCATATCTCGTCCGGGAGCGGCGAGGGAAATTCCTCTGCGTCCGGGGCCAAGGCACGGAACCGGGGGATCTGCAGGCGGGACAAAGCGTCAGCAATATCATTATTAATACCTGGAACATGCCTGGCCCTAAAAAGCACATTGAGGCGTAGGCTGCGCAACACAAACTGGCGAACCAGTTCCATGACCCTGGGAGATTTAGACGTCTGTGAGTTGACAATGTGGACAACTGCCGCATTGTCACACCAGAAATGGACGACCGAATTGGCCCACTCCTCGCCCCATAGCATCAAAGCTCCCAGAATGGGGAAAAATTCCAGGTACGTGAGATCGCGCAAACGATCCGAACCCCACCAGGCTGGCGGCCATCTGCCGTAGGCCCACTTCCCTTCGAAGTAAATCCCATAACCCAGGGACCCTGATGCATCCGACTGAACCTGAAAACGAGGGGAAACCAAAAGGTCGGACCTCCAAAAGGACACCCCGTTGAATTCCCTCAGGAACTGAAGCCAGATGAGCATATCAGCCCTCATGCCCTTGTTCAGTCAGACCCTGTGGTGGGGCCTGGCCAAGCCAGTCATGGCGTCGCGCAAGCGTCGAGCAAACGCTCTGCCAGGTGCGACGACCCTGCAAGCGAAATTGAGGTGACCATGTAACACCTGGAGCTCCCGAAGGGACACCTTGCATTTTGCCAGCAAGTGCAAAATGAGTGCAACGATCCGGGAAACCTTATCAACAGGTAACCTGGATGCTTGCACAACCGTGTCAATCTCAACCCCCAGGAATGTGAGCTTAGTTGAAGGGCCCTCGGTCTTTTCGGGCGCTAAAGGGACACCGAGTTCCTTCATTAGCGTCTGAAATGTATGTAGGAGACGCGTGCACGTGTCCCAGCCCCGTTCACCCCCGAATAAGAAATCGTCGAGGTAGTGGGCTACAGACCGGGACCCTGACCTGCGAACAAAGGCCCATTGCAGGAAAGTGCTGAAGCACTCAAATGCCGAGCATGAAATGGAGCAGCCAAAAGGCATGGCTTTGTCGAAATAAAATTCACCCCGGAACTTGAAACCCAGCAACTCAAAGTCTCCCGGGTGCACTGGCAGGAGACGGAACGCGGACTTAATGTCACACTTAGCCAGTAGTGCACCCGGGCCACATGAGCGCACCATGCGCAGGGCCTGGTCAAAAGATTATACCTAACCGAACAAAGGTCGTCAGGGATAGCATCGTTGACCGAACGGCCAGCCGGGTAAGACAAGTGGTGTATCAAACGGAACTCCCCCGGTGACTTCTTGGGCACTAACCCCAACGGGGAAACCTTGAGATTGGGAAATGGTGGGACAGGGAAAGGGCCAGCGACCCTGCCAGCAGCAACCTCCTTAGCAATGCTCATGGCAGCCACCTCCTCCTTTCCCCTGAGTGATAACAGGTTGGGTGCATCTTGAGGGGACCTGTCCCCTGTGAAAGGAATGTGAAACCCCTGCTGGAAACCCTCAAGCAGGTAAGCTGCGTCTGCCCTCCTCGGGTACATCGCGAGCCAACGCTCCAGCATGTCCACATTAATTGGGGAGGGGGCCTTTTGCTTGACCAGCTCCCTCCACGGCAGTTCTGCCCGCTCCCTGTCCACCTCTACCTCTGCCCCGCAGTCCGCCTGCCCTAGGACACGCGGAGGCGGCATGGGGGCCAGCACAAGAGGGACACTCATGCCTGTAACGGCACTGCTTCCTGTTACACGCACCATTGGCCGAGAAACTCCAACACAGCAGGCGGGCTGGAACCCCCTGCCCCGCCACCTGGCGGGGTGCCTGGGCCGGAGCAGCTCGCTGGACCGCATGTCCACAATGGTACCTCTCCCCTGGCGCCGGGCGCGTGGGGGTCATATACAGAAGCCACAGCTTCTGGCAGGGCTCATCCCACCTCATCTCTGGATGTAGGGGCACTCTCATGCGGAATTCCTCGTCATAAGCCAACCACGACGGGCCAGGGAAATCAAATACTGGACCATCGGAATTGCCAGGTCAGGCCGGGCCCTGAGGTACACCGCCATGTATATAAGGTATGCGGGTAACCAGTTGGCCCACGTACGTGGCGGCTTACGTCGACGAGACTGCTCCTTGTCCTTCTCGTCCTGCCCCTCCCTCTCCTCTTTGGTGGGTTCTCTATTCAAGAGGGAGAAAATGTCCACATACTCCCCCCGCCAGATCTTTTCCTTGGTAGCCTGGGCCCAATGATCCCCAAGGGGTAAAGAATAACCTGCTGTCGGCAAGGCCGACACCGGAACATTGACCGTGCTGGGCACCATGAAAGGAGCCTGGACCAGCCCCGCCACCCCCAATAAGTTCCCTGCAGGACAGGGTGCCCCGCCCCAAGAGGGGCCTTGGAGTGTTGGAGCTGTTCCCGGATGGGCCGGAGGCGGCTGACCAGCCGCCCCAGCCAGGCGAGGCCACGGCCACTGCAAACCTCCCCCGATAGTGGGTTGTGGTGTGGGTGCACTAGTTTGGACCGTATACTCACAAGTTGCACCCACATGGACCGCCCCCACCGGGGGTTCCGGCCCACTGCAGGCGTCGGAGCTCGCGACCACAACCGAGCTCATAGACGGGGCCTGACCACTACCTGCTGGCAGCATCTGCTGAGTGGGGAGCTGCGAGGCTGCGGCAGTCGCCGACCTACTTGCCTCAGGCAGCTCAACCTGTTCGGCCACCTGCCGAGGACCGGCAGACGCTGAGTTGACCTGTAAACCAAAGGGTGCCCCTGATGGATTAACTATCCCCAAAGATGCCTCCAGGGCCGCTACGTGGGCCAGTAGGGCATCAACGTTTACATAGCCCCCAACGCTGATGGGGGGCAAAGGGCCGGCCGGCCCACCGGTCGCTGGCGCCGGGCCAGGTCTCTGGACCCCGGGGCCCGAATACGGCCATGCCCCGACCACCGGCCCTGCCAGGGAAGGGAACCAAGCCAACCCCCTTGGTTAAAGCCCACCGCTGGAAGCTGCATGCCAAGGCCCGAAGGCCCAGCCTGGCTATGTGCCAGGCCCGGGCCGGTGGCCGCTAATTGCGGGCCGGGGGCCGCAGCCCCTGCAGGGCCGGTCTGAGGCTGCCCAGCCTCGGGCCAGGGAGCAATCGACCCCATCCCGCCGGTCCCGGTGGGCGCCCCCGGAAAGGGGGCCTGCTGAGGGGGCGCAGTCGCGGTCCTCCGACCCGGCTGGCGCCTCCTTGAAGTGCGAACCGCGTTCGCCATAGCCTTCTTTTTGGAAGGCATTGCTGCAATTCGCTGGGAAGCCGAAGAAAAGAAGCGCAGAAGAAACTGCTGCTCGAAAAAGGCTTCCCGGCTAAAGGGAAGAGCGACGGAGCGATTGGGCAGCGCGGCTGCCTCGTGGCCACCCCTTTTAAAGGGTGCTGGCCATGCCCCCCTAACTACCCGGATGTCCAAGTCCGGTGGGGGGGCGCAAAGAGCACGGCGGCCATTTTGGCGCCGCGCTTGCATTCTAAAGTTTAATAATTAGAACTGTATACAATATTTCAAGACTTTTTCTATCATTATAACATTGGCAATTGTGTTTCCGATTCCTTTCCTTTTTCTGATTCCTCTGCCAGCTATATTTCAGGTCCCTAATGCTTCCCAATCCCAAAGTAGAAATTGCCTTCTCCAAAGCAGCCACAATCATTAAAGAAAAAAATTCTCTCGCCTAGATTTCCAGGGGCAGGTGGTAACTAGAAAGAGTTTGATAAATGTTTCTTGCCAGCTGGTGATTGTATTTGCAAACCACTGCATTCTTTTCTAATTCAGAACACTTGAGCCATTTCTTTAGGGAAATTCATTAATGTTATACTGAGCATTTGATATTTCATAAAAACATAGATGTGAACAATTGCTTCCACTGAAAAGCCCTGTATTTGGAATAAACTACTGAATATTACCTAGAAATATGGTTTAAAATAATTTTAAACAGAGTAAAATATAGGAAAAACCAGTCACAGTATTGATTCTGTAATACCTTTTCCACTTGTGCAACGTTTATTTCTATGTGAAATAATTACAGCTCGCCTTTCCAATTAAATACTCGGTATGGCTTTTTGTTGTTGGTGTTGTTGGTGGTGTTGTTGTTCAGTCGCATAGTCAAGTCCAACTCTTTGCGACCCCATGGACTATTGCACACCAGGCTTACAACACATTTTTCAAGTACAATCAAAGACAGTACCAATGATAAGAAAATATTTCTTTTAAAGGGACATAAACAAAATGGACAACATAGCTTGCAATCAAGGATTGCTAGACTACCAGGACTACATAATGAAGTTATCTCCACTGAAGGATGAAAGGGAAATTATCTTTTATTTATACATAATAAAGATCTTACAAATGTTTCTGTATAAATGAGAGACTTTTTTAGCTCTAGGTTATACATGAAGTGGTCTTATCAGGTGTTCAATGAAAGCTTGTGATTGGTTTTGGGTAAACACAGGTGAAACTTTATCTGCCTATTAAGAATCCCTCCCAAAAGAGACATGATTTGCACCTATCAATATCTCTGTCAATGTTAATTAAGAATTGCTCTATCTTTTGTTATAAAATGATAAAAAGTAACTATGGAACAACCATTATTCCTATGCCCCTTCACAGACTTGTTATATCTTGCAAGGATTAAAAATCTGTTAGGGTAACATTTCATATATTTTCAATCCTTGGAGTTATAATATTGCCTTTTGTGGCTTGACTTTGACAACTAATATAACAATAAGCTACCCTTTGGCAGGGCAGGGAGAGGAAAGCTTCATGACCTTTTCTAATTCCATCGCTGCTGCCATTTTAAGTCTCACTTTTCTTCTGATTTCTTGGCTACACTACCCATTTGGATTGATGTTACAGTATATACTGTAAAACTTTTCACATTGTTAACCTTTCTTCGGTACTGCAGTGGCTCAAGTCGCTAAGACGCTGACTGGGAAGCGGAAGGTCAGCAGTTCGATTCCCGAGTACTGCAGGACGGAAGTGAGCTCCCGTCTTCATCCCAGCTCCTGCCAACCTAGCAGTTTGAAAGCAAGAAATTGCAAGTAGATAAATAGGAACCACTTCAGTGGGAAGGTAACAGCGTTCCGTGCGCTCCGGTGTCTAGTCATGCCTGCCACATGACCACGGAAACGTCTGCAGAAGCAGATAGCGCTGGCTCTTTGGCTTAGAAACAGAGATGAGCACTGCACCCTAGAGTCGGATACGACTGGCTTTCGAGCAAGGGAAACCTTTACCTTTACTAACCTTTCTTCATTCTTAACATTAAAGCTATGTTGTTTCTCTATAGCAGGGGTGACCAACCTTTTTGCGCCGTGGGCCTAACCATGCTCCTGGAACAGCTGGCTGGGCCAGACCATGCCCCCAGAAGTGGAAACAGGTGCATTTACAGCTGTCGTATATGTGCCCACATGCGCATTTACCTCAGCCACAGGCACGTATGTATATGCGCAGGCATGTTTTGCAGCTGACGTAAACATGCCCACTTCTACTTCTGGGTTCAAGGGAGACGGAGACTGCAACAGGCCGGTTGGAATGGCGTCTTGGGCCAGGTCTGGTCCACAGGCCATAGATTGGGAACCCCTGCCCTATAGTGTTAATTTTCTTCTTCTTCTTCTTCTTCTTCTTCTTCTTCTTCTTCTTCTTCTTCTTCTTCTTCTTCTTCTTCTTCTTCTTCTTCTTCAAGTGGCTAAGACGCTGACTGTGAGGCAGAAGGTCAGCAGTTCGATTTCCGAGTACTGTAGGACAGAATGAGCTCTTGTCTTTGTCCCAGCTCCTGCCAACCCAGCAGTTCAAAAGCAATAAATTGCAAGTAGATAAATAGGGACCACTTCGGTGGGAAGGTAACAGCATTCATGTGCTCCGGTGTCTAGTCATGCCTGCCACGTGACCACAGATAATCTTTTATTTTGAAATATTTTTTCTCTTGTGACCTCTGGGTGGGGGTGGTGAGCTTTGCTTCCTCTCTACAATTCTTCTCTTCTGTCCTCTGGGTGCTTCAGGTAAGTGTTTCCTTTCTTTGCTCATTTGAGTTCCGGTGGTCATGAAGTCAAGACGTCTGTTGGTAGGCTCCCTGTTCTTTTTTTGGGTGGGGAGGTGGTTTGGATTGGGGGGGGGGGTTCTGTGTGTTTTTTATTGTTTGTTTTTGGCTGTGTTTGTGTTTTCTTTTTGGATTTTTGAGTGTTTTTGATTGTTTTTGGTTTGTTTTTTGGGGTTAACTTTTTCAGTGGCTTTCTTTCCCGCGGGCCATGCTGGCTGGCCCGTGGTGAAAAAGGGCACCGGTGGCGGGGGGTTCCTTTTTTTCCCCCTGCGGGCCATGCTGGCTGGCCCGTGGGGAAGAAGGACAGCGGCGGCGGGCTTTTTTTTTTTTGCTTTTTTTTCGCGCGCCGGCCGCCTCAGCGTTCTGTGCGCTAATGACGCACAGGACGCTGGGGCTTGTATTTTTGCCTGCGTGTGTTTGCTTACTTTAGCAGTTTGTTTCCTGCGGCTTTTTTTGATTGGCCGCAACGCGTTTTCGAACATTCCTTTTGCCGCGCCGCTCAGCCTGATTGGCTCTGGTGCAGCGCAAGGAACGTTGGGAATTGAAGTTCCCTTTTTTTGTTTGCGACTGGGGGGCTCCTGCGCCCGGGTCGAAAATTTCAACCCGACAGTTACCTGCGAACCAGGTTTGGGTGAGTGAACGCAGGCCCATTACGGGCTAGTGGGGCCTGGTGCAACATCCTTTGTCACATTCCAACGGTTAACGCACCATTTTATAGGTATAGATTTTAAAGTTGAATACTGTATTTGACTTTCAGTATGATTGGAATGCAAGATCTTCATTACCACACAGAACATCTTAATTTTAGGCTTTTACCAAAAACCCAAAGTCATGGAAATGACATGTCTTTGGAATGACATGGAAATTCATATTCTGATGAAAGCAAGCTATTACTTCATATCAGCAGAATCTACATTTGGCAAAATGATCTGGGCAGCTGGAAAGATTCAATTACAACTAAATTATATTGATTTAGCAATCAAGAAAAGTGATTTCTGGTAAAACTGTAGCTCTGGTTCTCACAAGTAATGCCCTTTTGTGATAAGTGCAGAATATCAATTCAGCTCTCCCAGGAGCCCAACATAATACAAAGTTTACAATAGTCATACAAACAAATATGTTTGGTTTAACTATTTGGTTGCTATATGGAAGAATTGTACAGTGGGTTGAGTGCCTCACTGTAAAGCCAGAGATCAGAAGTTAATGCCTTCTGGGAGAAGAGCCAGCCTGTGTGATTGTGGCCAGAATGCATAATTCCAATGCATCCCTCCAAAAAAGGGATTTTTTTAATGACTTGTAGATTGTAATTGTTTTTAGATGCTGATGTTTTTTGTTATTTTGCTGTGAGTCACCTTTGGCGAGTGGGGCAGCGCTAGAAATCTAAATAAATAAATACTCTTAACCTAGATAACTCTGGGAAGAGTCACCATAAATTGGAATTGACTTGACAGTATACAGTTCGTATCATCATGTATTTTCTATTCATATGTAAGTCATGTGCATAGGAGATGTCTCAAATATGTAGCTGCATTATTTAATTTAATTTTGATGAATTATATTAGATTACTGAATGTTACATTTTCATAATGACTGAGAATAAATTTGCATCAATATTTAAGGCAAAAAATGGTTCAGTCAGCAGTAGGCACCATGAAATCCCCTTCAAGTAGATTAGGAAATATAGTAGAAAGAGACAGAAAAGCTATATGCTATGGCACACAATACATGTTTTCCTCTATTACTCCCACAAGCTGCAGTAACTTTAATCAAAACAGTAAGAAACCTGTAGACATCATGTTATACAAAGATGTCAGTTCTATTATAGCTGCAGTAACTAATCTGGAGTTTCTCTACATATGCACAAAGTATGCCATCTGACTACTCTTCCTGCAAAAACTCTGCAGCTGAAACTATGGTAACTGCCAGCTTATCATATTTTCTCAACTTCAGTCTGGAGAAGACTGTACCATATGGTTATCCTGAGCAGCATAAATTGTTTAATATTCCCCATACTCCAGGTTGTCTGACAGCCCAAATATGACAAAATAAATGAAATGGGAAACCAGTCTAAATGCTATTACAGTTCCCCAAGTAGTGTCATTATGCAGAAAACGTCGTTATGCAGTTTCCTATAGGAGATCTCTCACAGAATGACAAAAAACCATCATTATTCACACAATGATGTTTAAAAACCGTCAAAATTCGCACAATGATTTTTTGTCGTGCGGGAGATCACATAAGATGCATTGATAGCGTCGTTAATAAAAAATGACACTATTTGAACATGCCGTTAGTCGGGGGTTCACTGTATCTACATTTATATTATATTCCATGTTTTTGATATAAATGTTGATACAGTATATGGAAAACTACGATAGTCCTACTCACAGGATAGCCCTACAAGTTGGGTTTTAACTGATCTCTTTCCCTAAAGATCAGTGGGTTGGTGCGTGTTCTGGAATTATATCGCAGCTGGCACAAGCCAGAAAAATGTAGAAATAGATGAAATGCATGTTCCTTCTCTATTAAAAGTAGCCTTAACTATATCAGAATCCCAAATGAATGAGCCTTATTTTAATTAAAGAGAACTCAATACCCAATCTTCTACCTGCATACAGAGGGGTGCAGCGTTCAAGACTAGCAATTATTCTTAAACAGCACACAAAAATTATTGATAAAAAGGAGGAAATTATACAAGATAAAGAATATATAACAATATAATATTTACTGATCCTTCCCAATAAACTGCCTCAAAATTGTCATCTTTTTGATGCAGGAGTTATATCCATGTCTTCATGTAGCATCTTATATGTACCTGAGAAGATTGGAAAAAATTAATACCTGGTCACACTGCTGGATGAAAATAGCTGGATAACAATGGTAGACCTGTTGTTCCTTTTGGATCTCTTAATAGCCTCTGATGCCATCAGCCATTATATTCTCCTGGACAGGGTGTCAGAATTTGGGATTGAGGTTTTAGCCTTGGCTTAGTTCTGGTCCTTTCTCATGATGCCAGATGCTTGGGCCCAACAATAAAGAGTCCCACAGGGTTCAGCTATCTCTGCTATGTATTTAATGTCTAATATGAGATCGTTGGGGGGGGGGGGAGAGATCACCCAGAGTATAGAGTGCCTGGAGGGAATTGGGCCTTGGATGAGGGAAAATAAACTGAGGTTGAATCCTATAAGATGGAGGTCCTGTTGGTGAAGGTGAATACCCACCAGTCAGGTAGAAACCTCTCTAGACTGAATAATATTATCCTTCTGCTTAGGAATAAGGCATGAAATCTCTTACTATGGAGCCTCAGATCTCTGTTGTGGTCAGGGCTACTTTTTCCCAGCTGTAACAAGATTGCCCACATCTGGATGGGAGAGGCCTGACTACCTTGTTCCATGCATTGGTAAGCTCTGAGTTCAATTACTGTAATGCTAATACATTGGGCTACCGTCCAACAAGTCCAAAATGCGGCCATCAGACTTATCATAGGAACATGTGGACCAGTGGTCTTCAACGTGGTGCACATGCCGCACAGGGAGATTTTAATTCCCAAACGCCTAAGTCAGTACATTGGCTAATTAGTGCTTTGGGGAATTGACTTAGGCTTCTGGTAATTGATGTCCGAAAACCAATGGTTGGGAAACACTGATGAACACAAACAAATGGGTCATGGAGCAAATCAGTCCTCAATCATCTCCAGTCACATATGAGAATTCAACTGATTTAGAACAATTATTTCCTCACCAGAGTCTACTATGATTCCTTCAAGTCAGTACCTGGAGCAATTCAGCCAAATGGTAACTGAGCAGACTAGGTGATCTTATCTTCCACGCAACAGGCCAGTTACTATGGAATATTTCTGAAAGCAATGTTTGTGTTGCAATCTGGAATATTTATTATGACTGCAGGACCAGTGGTTGCTCATCAGCTGTTTAGAAAAGAATAGATTCAGGCAAGAAATGGTTCTAGTTAAAATAGTCTGTTCTTGACATCTTCTCTTTATAAGTAATTTGCCAACTTCTGTTGTTGGTGCTTCAAAGATTGACTGTCACCTTACTATTTCTCTATGTAGGTGTTTGCCTGTCTGTAAATAGCATTACATCTGTAATTGGAACACAGGAAAATGCTGAAACCCTTCCCTTAGATATTCCCACTTAACGTGGTAGCATTAAAGACGTTCACACTTTGAACATAAAAATATGGAAAGGCCTTTGTAAGCATCGTCAGTTAAATGAACCTAAAGACTTCCAGTGACAAGGGATCTTGATAAGGCTAGGTTCCAATCACAGAAGAACTGTAAGTATGTTCAACTGACTGCTATTACAGATTCCTCACTCAAACCTTAGTGCACATGTCAACACACTTCCATGCATTACGAGGCTTACATCCCTATCCCATCACCTTCTTGAATTTAGTCCTATACATGAGCTGGAAAAAGTTTCTCTATTCAAGTGTCTTTCTAATTACATTGCTTTTCCATAATACTACACTGTTCTCCCCACCCACCCACAGCTTTTATTCATACTGTCTTTCTCCATATCAGACAATGCAATAAGATTAGAGAAGGTTGTTTGCAGTGTACCATTATTTATTTCCATTCTAAGAGTTAAGCAATATGATGGATGATTCATATGTTAAAAAACAGGCCAGCCTACTCGTGTGATTTAAATCCCCTTTACGTCCCCACTGACAAGGAGAATGTGACCCTATCCAGTTCAAGCCAATATCCAATACTGAAGAAAAATAGTAGTGGGAAAGCATAAAGCACTAAGCACTTTTCATGCTAATAGGAACACTCTTATTTGAATATATCAAAGTGGCATAGGCTCCTGCATTCAGGGTCTATGAAGAGCAGATAACAATGCAAAAATTAAAAGCGCCTCTGTGATTAAAAGAGAAGAACAAGCTCACTGTGTAAGGACCATCAAAGGCAATGGCCACACTTCACCAAATGCTTGAGTAGGCAATGTTCCATATTAAACCAATTAGATGTCAATAGAAAACATGCAGTTTTATTTTCTGGTTACGAGAAATTTGGTTACTTTTTAGGAACACAGAACAGGAACTATTGTAAAAGCAGAGGAAATGTTAATAGGACAAAATGTATTATTAAATGCAAATAGAGAACAGTTTCATATGCTTCTCAGTGCTAGCCTGCTTCAAATGTGAAAGGTTAATGTTTTTTAAAACCATATCTTGTAAAGTATGTCTGAAATAACAGCAACAACAAGTAATGTATAAGCATACATTTGACTTAATGCTTATATTCTAAGTTAACTAACACAAAGAATATTTAAATTTCTATTATTTTAATGATGAGACTTTTTAAAGGTCATTAATTCACAGGGACTCAATAAACTGAAGCTATCTAGTTCTATATAGGGGCCACAGTGGCTTAGTGGTTAAAATGCTGAGTTTGACGACTGGAAGGTTGGCAAGTCTGCACTTTAAGACCTGAATGCCACGTGACAATCTGAGCTCCTGTCACTTGCCCCAGTTCATGCCAACCTAGCCGTTTGAAAGCAAGAAATAGCAGGTAGATACATAGGTACCATTTCTGTGGGAAAGGTAACCGTGTTCTGTGTGCTTCAGCATCTAGTCATGCCTGCTACATAACCACGGAAACATCTACAGATGATGACAGCACTGGCTCTTTGGATGAAAATGGAGATGAGCACCACCCCCTTAAGCCAGACCATAGCTGTCAAGTATCCCTTATTGACCGGGGAAAACCCCTTATTTTACCCTCTTTCCTGCCGTCATCCCTTATTAATTAGATTGCAAAGCCCTATTGCTACCATTGGAGGGCAGCACAGGATAAGTATAGCTATCAAGTATCCCTTATTTGCCAGGAAATTTCCCTTATTTCCAAATCCAAAACTTGACAGGTATGTGCCAGACACACCTGGCCTTTGAGCAAGGGAGACCTTTACCTAGTACCATATAAAAACACTGTATTTTATAAAACACATGGCTTCAAATAAAAATGTTCACTTCCACATAAACTGCTCAATGTTTGGCTAAACATAGTTGTTCTGCCTTCAAAATCTCTCAAACTCAAACTCACTCATTCACTAAAAGTAGCAAGACACTTAAACCAATGTTCACATAATTACCACCAGTCAGAACTAAGGCTTCCCCTCAGAAAGGAAATTTCTATTCAAGATAGGAAGAATCCCTCACAAAGGATCTTGCCTGAAAGGACATTTACTTGTTTAAAAGGACATTTAACAAAAGTTATATTTTCTTGTGGGTACTGCAGTGGCTCAAGTCGCTAAGACGCTGACTGGGAAGCGGAAGGTCAGCAGTTCGATTCCCGAGTACTGCAGGACGGAAATGAGCTCCCGTCTTCATCCTAGCTCCTGCCAACCTAGCAGTTCGAAAGCAAGAAATTGCAAGTAGATAAATAGGGACCACTTCGGTGGGAAGGTAACAGCATTCCGTGCGCTCCGGTGTCTAGTCATGCCTGCCACATGACCACGGAAACGTCTGCAGAAGCAGACAGCGCTGGCTCTTCGGCTTAGAAACAGAGATGAGCACTGCACCCTAGAGTCGGATACGACTGGCTTTCGAGCAAGGGAAACCTTTACCTTTACCTTTTATATTTTCTAACCAAATTACCTTCTGAAGTATTTCAGTTTGTGTTACTTGTTCTCTTAAGTCATTAAAAGTTATTGTTCAAAGGAAAGTGTCTGCTGATGTGTGAGGGTTAACTGACAAAATATTTGTGTTGTAAAACCAGGGACAGATCAGAACAGTAGTTTTAAAAATAAAAGGGTAAGGAACATATTTATAAGAATGGACTCATACAAACAAAAACATTGTATAGTATGTTGTGGCATCTATCAAAACTATAGTCATTCACTCATAAAAGGTAGTTTGGGGAGCAAAGATTTAGAATCATACTTACAATAAAGTCTACCATTGTTATCCAGCTATTTAAAATATGTAATCCTTAAAAATTTAATTTTAGCCATTTTATTAATGCAGGCTGCATTTATTTAACTACTAGGTAATATCTTCAAAATTTTGGGGACAGAAATTAAGCTTAAATTCTATTTCTTTACCTTTTCTAAATTGTGTCTGTATCAGCAGGTGGCTGGATTATCCACAGTGGAACATCAGTATAGCTCAAATTGGATTTTCCTTCTAGAACACACAGTTCAATATCTCTTGTTTGCCATTCACTGTGTACTTTAATTAAAAGTAGGGAAAGTATTATTAATATGGTTCACTGCAATGAACATTTCGAATAAATTAATGGTCATTAATGAACCAGCTGGCAAACATCCTTGTTCTGGTACACTTCCTAATGAAGAAAGGACAAAAGGTTTTCAGTGCAATGAACAGAACAGGGGTGGAGAGCTAGCTAACTGGATACAATAAACACTGAAATACCTTGTCTCTTGGCTTTATAGTATAGCATTGTTTACCTTTGTCATAATTGTTATTTTAGGTAAGCAAATGTTCCTTTCCTAGCTTTGAACTCTGAAGGCAGCTAAACAAATTCTGAACTACAGTACCACTGGCTTATGAACTGAAGTAGCTCTGGATGCTGATGCCAAGAGGATCTAAGGTTAGTGGTTCAGACTCTGCAGAACCCAAAACAGAACTTCACAGATGCCTCTCTCAAAGCCACTTGCTGAAATAAGGTGCCTTCCAATCAAATATTTGCCCAATGACCCAGTGCTCACATGGAGAGAATGTCTTGGAATTCCATACCATACAAGGCATATGTGAAAAGACGAGAAGGACAAAGAGCATGAGGCAGAACCAGAGGAAGGCGGGAAGATAACATCAAAGACATATTACAAGAACACCAAATAATGCTGGTGGAGGTGACTAGAAGTGCCAGAACGAGTACCTTGTATGTCCATTGACATCTGAAGGGATAAAAGAGGAAGCAAAGAAGATGATCCAGTGAATCCGCCAGATACATAAAGACAACAAAACATTTGTCTTTCAGTCATTGAATCTTTATATTCTATTGGATGTGTACAACAGTAGCAAAGGTGGACTGGAAGGAGACTTAAGTTGTCAAAGTTCACCTCCAGTCTTTGTTAGATCAAGACACCCATTTGAACATAGTTCTGTCAGCACCAACCTACCTTGCTTTGTAGATATATGTGACAGATGAAGAAGAAAACTATCATGTTCCTCCATTAAAATGGTCACTTCCAAAAAATTCCCTATAAGAAAAGCTTCTATTCTGAGATCAAAGTGATCTGCATTCGCCTAGGTTTCAAAAAGTTAAAGCAATGTCTTTGCAACTGATGCTGATGATAGACTGGTTTCTACAGAAGGGCAACACTTGTGTAATGCTGGGGCTCATAAGAGAATTACTGTTTGTGTCAATATGGGAATTAATAAAGAAAAGAGTTTTCATTATTAAACCATCCTGATATGCAAAAAAACCACCTTCTTACTCTGCCTGCTACATGTAACTCTTTGAAACATCACACTCACTACCAATAGAAGTACAATAAAACCCCGGGTTACAAATGCCTCGGTTTAAGTTTGCTGCAGTTTACAACGGCAATTCATATGGAAATGTCCTCCCAGTTTACAAATTTTTAATATATTTTTTCGGTTTACAACTATCAATTCTGGACGTTTTTTTTTTCAATGCATCCCTATGGATATTTCAGTTTACAATGTTTTTTCAAGTTACAACGGAGGCCGTTGGAATGGATCTCCATCGTAACCCAGGGTTTTACTGTATTACAAGTTACAGAGACTGAATCAGTTAAAATCTTAACAAGAATGTGCCAATTAATCTGGAAAATAAAACAGTGGCTCCCAGACCTAAAATCTTCAATATACGTTCCAATCTCCAAGAAAAAAAATGCCAAGTAGTGGAGTAACTATATAACCATTGTTCTGACTTCCCATGCAAGCAATAAAGACTAACAGCTTATATGGAGTGAGAAATGCCTGGTGTTCAACGTGGATTCTGAAAAGGAAGAGGCATTCTTCCATTAACATTAAAAGAATCCTGGAAGGTACAAAAGAATTTCAGAACAAGACCAGTCTGTGTCTTATAGACTACTAGCAAGGGTTGCCCGGCGTTGCCGGGCTTTTTCACCTGTGTGTTTTATTAAAAGAGAGACTTTGAAATTTTTGCCAGAAAACTTTTAATGTATAAATTTTTTTGTTTTGCAATAGTAATTTTCTTTGTCTGTTGAAAAAACATATTTAACATTTTAAACTTTGTTTATAAACTGTTTTGGACTTTACTGCAAGTTGCATAATAAAGCATTTTAATTTTTTTGTTTTAAAACATATGAAACATTTAACTCTTTGTAATGTTTTTTTTTGTAATATTTTTTTCTCCGGCGATGTGTCTGCAGCATCTGTAAAACATAACACACAGGGAGAGATATTGATATTTGTCTATTGTTATGTGACATTTCATTAATGATGTTTTTTGTTTTTAATGGATTATTTTTGTAAATATTTTGGGTTTAGTTTTTTGTTTAACTGTTAATATTTTTGTTAGTAAGCATTTTTTTAACATTTTACTAAATAAGTTTATATTTACCTTCATTAACAGTTGTTTTTGTTTTTTGTGGTTCAGTTTGTTGACTGTTGCTTTGTTGGGGTATCTGTTTAATGAGAAGAATGACAAAGTTATATATAACTGTATTTCTCCGAAATTTGGAATGAATTTTTTTTGTTTATTTACCTGTTGATTTCAGGGTCTGTTGACTTTTTATTTTCAGAAAATGGTGCAGCATTATTTCTGCTAATGGCTGGTTGAATTTAGGTGGTGGATGAGTCATCATGAGGAGATGTCTTTGTATTATTGAGTCTATATCTACCTCAGGGTGTTTTGGTATTGGTGGTTTGTTTTGTTGTTTTTCTTGGGTGTTTTCATGTTGATTTTCATTGTTTGTGTTTTTCATTTCCTGTTGCTGTATTTGTGTGTTGTTTATTTGCTGTATTATTTCTTGTAAGGTATTATTCTTTTGGTGTTGTTTAAATTGTGTGTCCTTTTCTTCTATTTCTGAATTTTCTGTTGTTTGTTGTTTCCAGTGCAATATTGACTGTTGGTTGGATGTTGTTTGTTTATCTTTTTTTCTGACAATTTGCATTTCTGGTTGTTTATTCTCTGCGTGTTCTTGTTTGTCAATTTGTTTGTTTGTGTTTGTGGTTTCTTTTTCCTCTGTTGTCATGTTTCTGTAGGTTTTGGTGTCATTGTCTGTTATTTCTGTGGTTTGTTGTTTCCATGGCAATATTAATTTTTGTTTGGATGTGGTTTGAATTTCTTTCTTCCTGACAATTAGTATTTCTTGGTGTTTATTTTCTGGCTCTTCTTTTTTGTACATTTGTTTGTTTGTGCTTGTTTTGTCTTGTTCCTCTGTTGTGTGGTTTTTGTAAGTTTTGTAGTTATTGTCTGTTGTTTCTGTGTTTTGCTGTATCCATGGTAATATCAATTTTGTTTGTGATGTGGGTTGCATTTGTTTATTCTTGACACTTAGGTTTTTTTGTTGTTTATTTTCTGGATCTTCTTTTTTGTTCATTAGTTTGTTTGTGTTTGTATTTTCTTGTTCCTCTGTTGTGTTATTTTTGTACGTTTGGTTGTCATTGTTGCTTATTTTTGTGGTTTGTTGTGTTTCTGTCAATAATAATTGTTGTTCAAATTCAAATTCAATTCAAACAACAATTATTATTGATATTTGAGATATTAAATTTGAATTGGTTTCAGAGGTTGAAGGTGGAAAATTGGAACAAAAAATATGGAAAAGAAGTAGGGCTAGATAGAATGCATACAGAATTTGAGGAGTTGGTATGGAGAATTAGAAAAGGGGAAAATAGTATAAAAGGTCTTGTGAGTAAGCTTTACAATATACTGAATAGAGGGGTAGATCCACATGAGGATTTGAGACGGAAGTGGGAACAAAGTTTGAATATAACAATTGGGGAGATGGAGTGGAAAAACAAATGGAAAAAGAGGATTATGAGAACAATGTCTGTGAGAATTAAAGAACATAATTTTAAAATGTTGTGGCAATGGTACTTGACGCCATTAAGACTTTACCAGATGGATAATAAAAGAGATAAGTTATGTTGGAGATGTAGAGAATTTGATGGAACATACGAACTAATGTGGTGGAGTTGTAAAAAAATAAGGGATTTCTGGGGGAGAATAGAAGCTGAGTTTGGTGAAATAATGGGTAGAAGTGTTAAGCTGGTGTCAAGTATCATTCTTTTAACGAATGTGGAAGGTTTGGGTTTAAACAAAGATGAAAAGGAATTATTGGAAATTGTATTGACAACGGGTAGACAATGTATAGCTAGAAACTGGAAAAATGACATAGAAATACAGATTGGAGAGTGGTATAAAGAAATGTGGAATTTAGCACTGAATGATAAACTGACATGGGAGATTAAAGTGAAAAGGGATAACTTAAAAGAGAATAGATTTTGGAATATATGGAAACCATTTGTGGACCATTCTTGTATGGCAAATGATAGTTCAGGACCAGTACCATCTCAAAGAAGTTTTTGGAGTTGAGTAGCAAATAAACTCTCCGGGCATTGTATATATTCACAGGGTGTTTATTATTTATCTAAAGATTAATGGTAGCACAGAAAGTTCTTATTATTTTGGATTTTGAAACAATGGTTTTTTTCTTACTATTTTGTGGTTATATAGTAATTAATGAGTCTAGATATTGTTATGTGCTAACATTCAGTAATGTTTGTTAAGATGATACTATGGATTTGTTTATGTATTGTATTGTTAGTTATTGTTTTCTTTTCTTTTTTTGTATGTCTTTGAAAAATTCAATAAAAATATAAAATAATAATAATTGTTGTTTGGCTGTCCTTTGAATTTCTTCATTACTGAACATTTGCTTTTCTGCTTGTTTATTTTCTTCCTCTTCTTTTTTGTTTATTTGTATTTTTGTTGTTGTTGTTTGTTGTTGTTCATTGGTGTGGTTGTTGAAAGTTTTTGAAGTGTTATGTATTTTTCCTTTTTGATTAATGAGATGAATGATTTCCAGTGTTTCCTTTTTTAGACCAATTTTAGTTTCCTCATTGTGAGATTTTTCAAATTCTGATTTTTGAAATTGTTTATTTATGGATTTTGTTTCATCTTGTGTTGTTGTGTATTTTGGGTATTTTGTGGATGCTGACTGTTTCAGATTAATTTTTGCTACAATTTCAGCAATTTTTCTTTGGGTCTCCTTTGATAAGCATGCACTGCTTTCTGTTGTCTCGAACTTTGGTAGCTCTTCTCCTTCTTTCTGATCTTGTTCCTCTTGTTCTGGTTCTCCCTCTTCGCTGTCTGACTCATCATCTTGCATGCATGTTATTTTGCAGTCATCCATGTAAAATTCTACATGTGTAATAATTTTGGAGCATTTCGTACCTTTTGAGTGATGCAGAGTCATTTTTCCCGCGCTCAATGGTCCGGTGGGGTATTGCTTTGTGTTACGATTTTCTTCCTCCCGATCTTTGGTGTCTGGTGATTGTGGTTTTTGCACTTTGTTGGTGTGTGCCTCCATCGCTCCTTATTATTTTGGGTAGCGTTTCTTATTTACGTCTTTTCGATGTCACCTACAGCTTTTGCAAGTCTCCGTTCATGGATCAGTTTCGTTTTTAAGCTGTTTGCAGGCTGTGTCTTATCAAACTCTCGTTATCGCGTTGTTTTCCCTCGCTCTTTTCGGAGTTCGGGAGAGCTAGTTTTGCGAAGTGGATTTGCATGTTTTGGAGGTGTGTCTCTTTTCCGCGTTGCTGTTTGGCTGCTTAGATGGCATGGCTGTAAGTGAGTGAATATTTTCCTGTAAAGTTTTCCGTGCTTTGCTTCCTATTGAACCGTCTGTGAGTGTGCCTCCGCGCGTATTTCGAGTGTTTTTGGAGGCGCGCTGGTTTCTGGATTTGTATGCTATGTAATATTTTGGACAATGAAATGCATTTGATGTTTTTCAAAGGATTATGTCCATCATTTTTTTCACTGTGTGTAGATTTTTGGTGGTCACTTTAGTCGTCTTTTGGTAATTCTAACTGTGTTTATGTTTTTGTTGGTAATGGTGCTGCCCTATTTCTATTTATTAATCTCTGCCTTTATTCCAATAGCATTAGCCCTACACTTCTGGACACAGAGGAAAAGGCAGAGAGGATCGATCCCCCACCCCCCCTCCTTAAAACAACTCTGGTTTTAAACAGAAGAAAAGACGGAGTTTTTTTAATGAGGGGTGGTGGGGTATCAATCCTGTCTGCCTCATCTTTTGTTTCTTGATGGGTTGGGGCAATATAGTCCTTTTATCTCCAGAAACCTCCCAACAGTAGGGTAGGCAGCGGAGAGGCGGTTCGCCACCCCATCCCACTGTTGTTAAAGGGGAAACTCCATTCGGGACCTTCAGGCGGGAGAGTAAAAGAAAGCCATCTGCTGTTTGCTTGCCTGTGAGCTGTTTTTCTTTTTAACTTTCCGGGCGCCGTTTTCCTCAGCGTTCTGCGTGGACGCGCAGGACGCTGGGACTTGTAGTTATGGGTTGGTGCTTTGTGTTTTTGCTGGGTTTTTTTAAAATGCGTTTCTGTCGATTGGCTGCAGCGCGTGTCGGAACGCTGCGCCGTGTGAGAGCTTCTCAGCGTGATTGGCTCTGGCGCGGTGCAGCGGAAGGAATGTTGGGAAGTGAAGTTCTTTCCCTTTCTTGCCGTATGTGGGGCTGATTCCCCCGTGCTGGATTTTTAAATAGTAATAGGGTTTATTTCCCTTAGTGGAACACTTGTTGTTTGGTTGTTATGGTTTTTTTGGTTTTTTCTTTTCATTTTAAAATTAATAGTGACTCTTTTTATTTTTCGAAAAAACATTATTATTTTTTTTAACAAACAGTTATAAAATGTAACTTTCCTCTTTTCACTATGCCCTATCAAACACTGGTTTTATTTACAAAGGATAAATGTTTAACTGTAATGTTTGTTTGCATATTGTTGTGTTTTGTGTTGTTTGTCCCATCCGTTGTTTTCTTCCAGATCTGCAATATAAGGAAATGTAGTGTTAGTGTATGATTTTGGTCATTTATTTCTTTTGGCTTTGTTTTTGAAATTTGACATTTTGTTGTGACAGCTTAAATGCATATTAATTGTGTTAGATTGTTTGGTTTACCTTCATTCATCTTGTGTTGTCCGTTCTCCTTGGGCATTTCTTTTTTTTCATTTTGTGGGTGAACTGTGGAAAGAGATTACTTGGTTAAGTTTTTCTTTTTATGTTTATGATTCATTGTCAATTCATTTATGTGTAGATTTGTAAAAACATATTTTCTTACCTCTTGGTGTTCTGAAAGGATGTCTGCTCATGTTGACGAAGTTGTCTAGTAATTGTAATGGTGTTTCAATTCTGTTGTGGTTGTTTGGACTCATGAGCCACTGCAGTTGAATGGCTATTAATTCGTCTACTGTGAGAGTGGTTGGGTTGCTGTATTGTCCATAGGTGTCCTTTGCGTGTTTATATTTTCCCATGCTTGTTGTAGTTGCATTGTCCTGTCCGTTTTTCTGGGTAATTGTATGTATTATGTTCTGCAATTGTTCATTTTCCTGGATTGTTCTCATTTTGTTGTCTAAATCTGTTTGTGTGGATTTGTCTATGTTCAATTTCACTTCTGTTTGGGATGCTTTGTCTTTTGGCTGTCTAATGTCAATTTGCTGGTTTCTTGGTTGTTGATATGTTGGTTTTGTGCCCCTTGTGGTAATTGGTTTAGTTTTCCATGGCAAATCATCCTGTCGATTCATATTTTTTCGGGGTGTCCATGTCCATTGATATCTGGGTGAATCAGTTTTGTTTGCAATGTCCTGTATTTTTGATTTCTGTTGGGGTGGCCTTTCCTTTCTTCTCACTACTTGCATTTGGTTTGCTTGTGCTGATGTCTCTATTTCACTTTGTTTGGTGTTTTCTGGAATTGTTGGTTCGTTTTCCTCTCTTTTTGTTTCTGTGTTTGATTCCCCTTTTTCATTATCAGTTATTTCTTTTGCTTTATTGGGCCCGTTATTATTATCATGTTTGGAATCTCCATCCCCCATTAGTTTGTCAGTTTCAATTTTGTTTATCAAGGTATCCTTGCCTTGCATTTTTGTAGTTTGCTGCATTATTATCTCCTCTCCCTAGTTTAAATCTTGTGCGATCCGGTTTCGCAATGCAGTCCTTGTTGCTTACTCTTGCGATCTTGTTTTGCAATGCAGTCCCTGTACCGTACGCCTGTGATCTGGTTTTGCAATGCAGTCCCTCTACCGTACTTTTCAGTACTTTTTCTCCTTTTTGCTTTGGCTCCTTGCTGTGACGTTAATGAATGCTCCTCCTTCGTTTTAATTTTTTTTCTTCTGATTTGTTTCTCACGTTGTTTGGGATGGGATTTTGCGGCCTTTTGAATTGGCTTTGGCAACCTTGCATAATTTTGAATGGTGTCTGCTTGATGCTCCTGGTGTGTTTGGGTAAGTCCGTTCAACTTTGTTTTTCAATTAAGTTAGCTATAGTGGCTTATATCTAGGACGGGGTGCTTGCTGATTTCAAAATGGGGTGGGGGGGCTGTGTAAATAAGTTAATGGTGGCTAGGACGGGGTGCTTTTGGCTTTGCTTTTGCGGAGGGGTGGGTTCAAAAATGTTCTCGGAGACTGTTCCTGGGCGCTGGTTGTGGAGCATTTGTGGGTTGGGGGGCTGGGTTATCCTTTTTCCCTGTTATGGTCATGCTGCCTTAGTTTATTGTTGAATCCTGGATATCGGCGACAGTAATGGGGAAGACGGGCACGGGTGGCGTGCGGTTGGTTTGTTCCT
Organism: Bradypodion pumilum; assembly: GCA_035047305.1. Taxonomy (NCBI): domain Eukaryota; kingdom Metazoa; phylum Chordata; class Lepidosauria; order Squamata; family Chamaeleonidae; genus Bradypodion; species Bradypodion pumilum. Next base: position 294,878,962 of record JAWDJD010000004.1, on the reverse strand, counting down.
TCCCTCCCCTGGAGGCAATTCTGCCTTTTTTGTGGGGTAGATGATCATGTGCGGTGGGCTGTTTTTAAATTGTTTTTTCTTTCTTTTCGCGCCGGCTGCACCTGCGTTTTGTGGGCTAATGGGGCGCAGGACGGGGTGCTTTTGGCATTGCTTTTGCGGAGGGAGGGGGTTTCGTAAATGTTATCGGAGACTGTTCCTGGGCGCTGGTTGTGGTGCATTTGCATGTTGGGGGACTGGGTTATCTTTTTTCCCTGTTATGGTCATGCTGCCTTTGTTTATTGTTGAAGGATCGATCCCCCACCCCCCATCCTTAAAACAACTCCATTTTTAAAGAGAAGAAAAGACGGAGTTGTTTTAAGGAGGGGTAGTGGGGGATCGATCCTCTCTGCCTCATCTTTTGTTTCCAGATGGGTTGGGGCAATTTAGTCCTTTTATCCCCACAAACCTCCCAACAGTAGGGTAGGCAGCGGAGAGGGGGCTCGCCACCCCCTCCCACTGATGTTAAAGGGGAAACTCCATTCGGGAGCTTCAGGCGCCGCGGGAGAGTAAAAGAAAGCCGGCTGCTGTTTGCTTGCCTGTGAGCTGTTTTTATTTTTAACTTTCCGGGCACCGTTTTCCTCAGCGTTCTGCGTGGGCGCGCAGGACGCTGGGGCTTGTAGTTATGGGTTGGTGCTTTGTGTTTTTGCTGGGTTTTTTTCAAATGCGTTTCTTTCAATTGGCTGCGGCGCGTGTCGGAACGCTGCGCTGTGTGAGAGCCTCTCAGCGTAATTGGCTCTGGCGCAGCGCAGCGCAAGGAATGTTGGGAAGTGAAGTTCTTTCCCTTTCTTGCCGTTTGTGGGGCTGAGGCCCCCGTGCCGGATTTTTAAATCCTTCGTTGACCTGCGTAGGGAATTCGGCCGTGCACACGAAGGGTGGGTGTGGGTCAGTAGGGCGACGCATAGCAGCCTATAGCCAGTTCCAACGGTTAATGCTTGGTTTTATAGGTTAAGACAACAAAGCCTTTGACTGTGTGGATCATGAGAAACTATGAATGGTTCTGGGAGTGACTCAACACTTGAATGTCCTATGTGTAACCTACCATTAAGAGTACACATAGAGACAAAATGGTTTCCCATGAGCAAAGGTGTCAAACAAAGGTACATTTTATCGCCCTGTCTGTTCAGTCTGTATATGGAACATATCAAACAGAAAGCCAGACTTGATTCAGATGAAGATGTGGAAACTGGTGGAAGAAATGTCAATAGTTTAAGATATGCAGATGATACCATCTTACCAGAATAATTTCTGACACTAAATTATTATTATTATTATTACCATCTTACTGGAAGAAAACAACAATGACTTGAAACAATTTTTAATGAAAATGAAAGAAAAAAGTGCAAAGCCAGGGCTGCAGTTAAACATTAAGAATGCCAAAGTAATCACTACAGAAGAGCTATACAACTTTAATGTTGATAATGAAGAAATTGAGATAGTGAAAGAGGACTAATAGCCTTGGGTGCCGAATTCCACAGGAAAGGGTGATGGTCCCCAAGTGGATTAAATCCCACTTGAAACCAGCCTGATGGAGGGCAGCAACTTCATCAATACTGGCCTGGGGTTGATGAGGCCTTTGCATGCCAAAAGGGCTCAGGACCAGAAAGTGACTCATAGAACTGGATCAGTGGTACGAGTGTCATGCTGTGATGTAGACAGCAGATGAAAGGCCACTGCACTATATTCTCCTAAATTCGGATACGACAGAAGAAGAAAAAGAAGGTTCAATCCAAGTGAGGACTGCAGCCAATAACTTAGAAGACTGAGACACCAAAAGGCAGCAAAGAAGGAATTATAGAAGATCATCAAGTATAAGGATGTGTCACTGGCAACCAAGACCAAAATCATCCATCATTTTGTATTCTAGATACACGTGCAAAAACTGGACAGTAAAGAAAGGTGACAGGAAAATATTTGTTTGAAATACGATCTGGTTGAGATTGTCCCAGTTACCATAGACTGCCAAAAAGACAAAGAAATATGTTTTAGATCAAGTTAAGCCTGAACTGTCTCTGGAGGCAAAAGTGATGCAATATAGGCTATCCCACTTTGGGCACATCATGAGATTGTCAAGACTCTCAGGAAAAGACAATGCTTGGAAAGGTAGAAGGCAACAGGAAAAGAGGAAGGCCTAATGCGAGATGAAATGATTCCCTAAGGCAAGGGTTCTCAATGTTTCCAAGCCGTGGGCCTGATCACGCCCCCTCAGACAGCTGAGTGGGCCAGGCTGGTGGTCAGTAGCTGTAAATGCTACTGTAAAATGCATCCTCAGCTGTCATAAACACATTTACGACAGCCATGGGTATATTTACAGCTGTCATAAACACATCCAGATCCAGTGGCAGCAGCGGCAACGGTGACATGGGCCACATGAAATGGTGCCACAGGCTGGGTCCGGCCCGCAAACCACAGGGAAGCCACAGACTATAATTTGTAGAAGTTAATCAGAAGTTGGACAAGACATTTAGGAGATCTTTTGACAGAAGATAGTAACAACAAGGGCAATGGAATAACAATGAACAGTCATTAATTAACAAGTTTTCGGCTGAATTCCCAGTCATGTGCCGAGTCATACGGTTGCAGCAATGTTAGAATAATATTGAATAATTCAGAAAAAGAAATGTTGAATTAATATACTAGACCAGGAGTGCTCACCTTTTTAAGCCGGGTGCCGGGTCATGCTCACTCAGATAGCTTTGGGGGCTGGACAGCCATTTTGCTCTTCCTCCACCACATGGCACTTCCTGGTGTGGTGGAGGCAGTGGGGGGCCATACGGATGCAGCACACGGGCCACAGGTTGAGAATCCCTGTACTAGACAAACATCTATTTATATGTGCACCCAACTTTTTATTTTCTTGATCAATAAAAACTAAGCTGCTTTTGCCAAAACCTCCGATTCAGACCTTTTTATTGGCAAATACTGGTCTGGATATAAGATACTCCAATAATACAATGAGTAGACTATTAGGAATTCAATACTGACTGGGAATCTGGCCATAACATGTGTAAAAATACACAAACAATAAGAATATTGACTACTCTTAATGAAAAGATACAAGGTTGATCTAAATCATGTCCACACAAAAAATTAGCTATGTTAAATCACAATCTTCAAACCTCACACATATTTTTCATAGTACCTGAGTCTATATGTGGCTCAGGAATATATTTGAACCATTTGTAATTATTTATTTTTACCTCTTTGGGGACTATATTCCGAAAAATGGTACTGTTTTAAATAAATACTTTTTGTCATAGACACTGCTGTGGGATCAATTCCTAATGGCTAATAGGAACACCGCATTTTTTAAAAAAAACAGATTAATGACTTAACACTAGAATTCCACATAAGGCAGTTCATAAAGCCTGAATTACTACTGTCTTCAGTAACCGAATAACTTCATTTCAGAGCATGCTTTATCTTACAAAACAATTTGCTTTTCACAAATGTTTGACAACAGTCCAAGAATAGCTTCTGTGAAGAAGAAAATTAAACTCTGCTCCAGAAATAAGACCAGTATTACAGGGTCGTAGCCAGGATTCTATATTTGGGGGGGGGGCTGTTGGGGGGAGTGAAAAAAATTCAGGAGGGGCAACAATGTCACACTCACATATATAACATTGGCACCACGGGGTGATTTGGGGGGCTGTTAGCTCAGGGGTTTTTTCTCTCCCCCTGGCCCCCCTGGCTACAGCCCTGCAATATTAGCTTTTCAAATCCTCACGGCATTATTATTATTATTATTATTTTGGAATAAGACAGAGTCTTGTACCACAAGAATCCCAATGGAAGCAAATGAATAAAGTACTAGAAGCATGATTCCTTTTTTAAAAATTCAAATGTATATTGGGAAATTGGGTCAGCCTAACGGGTTGTTTTTTTTTTTTTTGCTGTGTAATAATTGACAAAATGTACCTTGCATTATCATTTAAAACAATAAAGTGACTAAAGCATTTAAAGCTTTTATATGGTTATTAAAATCAAAGCTCTGCATATACAGAGAAGTGTTGTAACCTGTCATAGATATAATTATAAATATAAATCAGAAAAAGATAATGCCTTTCAGTGTTTCAGTGGGATGGACCACTTTTATAAGACTTTTCTTTCTCTTTAATCTGCCTTGTGCTTTCAGTAATCCTGAATTAATCGCATGCATGGTATTTTTGTTTCAGATCAAGGAAAAGAAGATAATAGGTCTGGTGTCATCTACACCAGCATGTATGGCATGCTTACGTTTTCAGCTATCATCTGGTCTTCTCTCAAAGCACAGTAATGCTGCTTTTACATTATACCCTGAAGCAAACACTCCCATGTGCTGAGTCGGCATGTGCATCTCTCATCATTTTCCCATCCAGTGAGCCTCTAGAACATGCTCCATCTCTCACATTGAAAGGACTGGGAGGGTGAAACTCAAAACCTCATGGTGTCTTTTATGGTCCAGCATTACAAACTCACTTTCTGACCCTGGAAACACAAGGAATGCTTCCCTCTCTCTCAATTTGCACACACAGAAACTGGCAGTGGGTCAAAGCTGCTTTTACACAAGAGGTGACAGATATAACTCTAGATTGCAGGTACTTCCAACAAAATGCAATTTCCCCAACTTTGCACATCACAATAGAAAAAAGAATGTATTTAAAGGAGATAGGCATGTGTGCACGCGCACGCATGCACACGTTTACATGTTAAAGGTAAAAGTTTCCCTTGCTCGAAAGCCAGCTGTATCCGACTCTAGGGTTCAGTGTTCATCTGTTTCAAAGCCGAAGAGCCAGCGCCGTCTGCAGACTTTTCCATGGTCATGTGGCAGGCATGACTAGAACATGCTCTACATATTGTTTTAAAAAAACAGATAAAGAGCACTGAATGAATACGAGCATGGCAAACATGGAAATGAAAGAATATTTTACCAGGCAAATAGAACATATAAACAAGAAAAGGAGTTCAGTAAAGACACATTTCTAACCTGTCTTCACTTGACAGGGAACTTTAGTTATCACACAGTCTAAAGGCATTTTTAAAGATTAAACAAGTCAAACCACATCAGAAAAGAAAAACAGTCCATGGAAAAACAATGAGCAAGTGACAACAGAGAGCAGCTATGTTCTAGTAAAGGAGGAATATATGTTGCAGCGCCTGTGCGAAGCATTACTGGACCTTTGCTTCTGGGAAAGGTGAGAAGCGCTGGCTGAAATGTTGTTTTATTCCCACACACCAAAGCCATTTGACCAGGCTGGGCTACTATACACTGGACGGCCAGCCAGGGAGAAGGTCTGCTTTAGGGACAGCGCTGGTTGGTAACCTGCGTATGGAAAGGGCAAGAGAAGCAAAGGGCGTGCATGCATGCCTTGGAAGCAAGGAGACCAAAAGAGCACATGAATAGGAGGGAAACCCCAGGAGCTGATAGGTCGCGTCCCAAAAGAAGAAGCAGGGAGGGCAGGGGGGGAGTGAGGAGGACGTTGGCAGGCGCCCTTCCTCACAACCAACCGAGGGAGAAGAAACTAGAATAAAGGTGGGTGCCAATTAAGAAGAGCGGCAATTAAGAAGAAGAAGAAGAAGAGCACGAAGTTACTCGGGCCGCCCCTCCCGCCCGCCCTCAGGCGCCCATGCCCGGGCGGAGCGCGACGGCGCGGGCGGTCCCTCCTTCGCCGGGGCTGGCTCGCCTCTCGCTCTCGCCCCTTACTTAGTAGCCACGGAAGCTCGGGACGCCGCGCCTTACCTCGAAGAGGGGCCCGATCTTGTTCTTCTCCAGGTAAGCTTGGATCCTGTCTTGCTGCTGAGACGCCGCCATCAGGTGGAGTGGAGTCGCCACCCAGGCGAGGCGCGGGCGGGCGTCCAACCACCACCACCACCACCACCACAAACCACCCTTGCCCTGCTGCTTTCCCAGCCTCAAATCCACCGGCCCTTTCCCTCGGCAAGGAGGAAGGAATAGGACGGTGACTGAGGAATAATAATAATAATAATAATAATAATAATAATAATAATAATAATAATAATAATAATAATAATAATAATAATAATAATAATAATAATAATAATAATAATAAAAACAGTTCTTAGGTCCTTGTTTAGGGTTCGAACTGTTAATTTTATTCCAGTCCTCGACTATGAACCAAAGGGTTGATTTGTATCCAATAATAATAATAATAATAATAATAATAATAATAATAATAATAATAATAATAATAATAATAATAATAATAATAATAATAATAATAATAATAATAATAATAATAATAATAATAATAATAATAATAATAATAATAAAAACACCCGAGGTTTGTTTAATGCCCCCAATTCAGGCACTTGGTCCTTGCTGCCGCCGCCGCCCCCTCGGCCTCTCTATCGGAGGCGAGCCCGGGCTGCCCAGTGGGGGCTGCCCAGTGGGGTGCGCTCTTTTACCGCGGAGGGCGCCGGTGGGAGCCTCTGCTCCAGGTGCCTCTGCTACGCTACGGCAGACGCGCGCGCCTTGGTTACGGGGAGGGAGTGGAGCTGGGCGCCTCCTGCTGCAGCCCAAGCCGCCTCCTGCCGCCGGCCGCCTCCTCCTTCTCAGGCTGCCAGCCCAGCCCTAGCGACAGCCAGCGCCACCCGCGGCCCGTCAAGCCAATGGCGACGGAGCTGCTCTTCCCCCGCGCGGCCAGGCGGCGGCGCTGCTCCCCTCGAGCCGGGAAACGGGGGCGGCGGGCCCCTCGTCGCGAGTGGGACTGCAATGGCAAGTCGGGGGGGGCGGGGAACAGCCCCCCCCTTGAGGCGGCACATGGCCCGTCCACGCCAAAGGCGCCTCCCGGGGTCGGCCCTGCATGTGTGACCACGCCTTTTCGGAGAGCCCAGGAAAGGGCTTCTGCTCTGTGGCCAGGCGCTGGAAGGCGCTTTTCGGCTCTCGTGGCATATCAGCCCCCCCCCCCGCCCTCCCCCGTCTTGGAGGGAAAGGGACTAAGGAGGCTTCGCCCTTTCGCTCAACCTGGTTGTGGTTTATTTTTATTTTTATTTTTATTTTTATTTTTATTTTTATTTTTTTTGGGGGGGCGCTTCTTTCCTTCATCCCTGACCCACAAAATAACTCTGGAGAAGGGACCATTCCAGGACGAAAGAGGGTGTCGCAACTTTACAAAGTGTGCGAGGGCGCAAACAAGCCTGGGTAGCCAAACCGTAGTTGACATCTGCTCTTGCGTTGAATGCTAATGTGATGTGACTCAAACCAATGAAATTTGCTTCTCCGTAAATTATATTGTCCTTAACAAGGCCCATAGCTATGTCAGATCAGCTTCGTTGCCTTCCTTCTTCTTCAAGCTGTGTCTGATTCCGAATATGGGCTATATCCACGATGGCGAACCTTGGCACTCCAGATGTTTTTGGACTTCAATTCCCAGAAGCCCAAGCACCCTGTGAAGCCACACAAATGGGTTTACTGCAATTCATCCAGCCCGCGCTGCCCTCATCGCTCCCGGAAGTGGAAGTAAAACGCACCCATCTGGTTAAGGCTCTTCTGGGTTAACCCTTCCTCCATACTGGCGCGTTTTACTTCCGCTTACGGGAGCGATGAAGGCAGTGTGGACCAGATGAATCGCAGTAAACCCATTCGTGTGGATTCATAGGGTGCTTACCTTGAATATCTGGAGTGCCAAGGTTCGCCAGCATGGGACTATATGCTTATGGCAATCAACCATGAAGATTGTCTTGGGAATAATATAATGCAGCAGCCTTCCATTTGCCTTCTGCATGCCACTGATCCAATTTGAGTCACTTTCTGGTCCTGAGCCCTTTTGGTACACAAAAGTCCTCTCAACCCCAGGCCAGTATTGATGAAGCTGCTGCTCTCCATCAAGATGGATTCAAGTGGGATTTAATCCACTGGGGGATCATCACCCTTTCCTTCGGACTTCACCACCCAAGGCCGTTAATCCTCAAGTTTTAATTAACAATCTGCATTGAGTCACTGGCAGTATTGCCTTCTTAGATCCATTGATTTCAAGAGGAAGAGCAACATTTCTCAGCCCAGTGACAATGTCATTAGGAATTTATCCACAAAGTCATCAAATTAATATGCACCTATAAAACTTAGTTGGTGTTTGTTCATTGAAATTTTTAAAAAACCAGGATTCCACCCTTGATTTCTTTGCAACAGTTTTTGTCTCCACAAAGTGGCTGATAAAGAAAGGGATAATTTACAAATTGTGTATCCAGGAGTAAGGGCAGAGCACAGGACAAAGAGGGGGTGGGTGAAGAGAGAGAGAGAGAGAGACATCCTCCAGGACACTGTAAGGAAAGCATTTTTGTCAGCAGAATTGGGTGGTGGATTCTGCCAAGAGCATGCAGTTGTAGATTCCTGAGCTGCAGGACAGAGGAAAGAAGAAGAAAGTCAAGGTGAATAATATGTTGAAGCTACAACAATACTTTCAGGAGGCTACATTCCATTACAAGCCTGAACTTCTGGATCCCCCAAAGGCGGAATGGCACCAATGAGACACCAAACTAAATCAGGTCTGCTATCTGGGGGTGGTATATATGTCCTGTGGATGCTGGGAATAGCACATATGGGACCCTTGCAGCTGTAAAAGCTGCTTCCAGGGTCAACTTCAGGTCTGTCCAAGTGGCTTATGAGCCACTTCAGTATATTGGAAATTAAACATTTCTCTTGACAAACAGTCCAAAGAAGTGAAACTCTTTAAAATGTCTTCTAGAGCATTGCTGATATGATGAATCACTTTGCTTAAATTCTTTTTTAAAAAAAAATCTGCTCCCATGTATTGCCAATTGAAACCATGACTGCAGATAATTTCTCAATCAGCAGTACACACAAGTAAGCAAAGAGGTGTTTTTTTTTTAATTTTAACAAAGTGATGTGTTGCATCAGTGACAATCTAAGGGCATAACAGAAATTATTTCACTTCCTTTGACTGTTCAATTAGACTGAAAGGAATGGTTCTTGTTCAGGAGGTAGGAACACACAAAATGATGCCTTGCTCCTCTGCCAAATAGGAATCAATGCTTTTCCAGCCAATCCAAGCACACTAAATGGGCAATTTGACCAGGCCCTAAGATGGATCCCCATACCTTCCTCTTAAAGGTATCAGCCACATCAGCAGAAGAGAACGGGTAGTTCCAGTGGTGATGGATGCAGCAGCTACTGGGTAACAGCAGTAGTTGAAGGTGACACTGGAAGAGGAGAAGACAGCAGTGACACAAGTGGCAATGGTAAACCACTGCTGAACTATTCTTTCCTTGAAAGCAGGAGGTACTGCTTGTTCAACTTTTCTTACCTTGAAAACCTAATGATGAGACAGTCCAGAATAAAAGAGGTATTAGACAGATAGATAGATAGATGAATCTTTATTGTCATTGTCCTGCACAGAACAATGAGATTGAAAATCCACTTATCGACCCAACAAAACCTAAACAAAATACAACTGTACAAATTATCAACATACTCCCACCCCACATGTACACATTTAACCCCTAAAAAGCTCTAAAACTCTAAAAACTAAAATACAGAAGCTCCCTCATAAATTGCATTTCACGGTGTTCAAAGCCAGAACCGCTGTTGGATAGAAACTATTTCTCAAGCGGCTGGTCCTGGTCTTTATGACCCTATACCTTCTTCTAGAAGGCAGAAGCTGAAAGAGATCATTTCCGGGGTGCGTACTATCCTGCACAATTTCTACAGCTTTCTTATAACACCTGGAGGCATAGATTTGATCTAGAGTAGGAAGAGTACGCCCGATTATCTCCTCCGCAGTCTTTATGACCCTGGACAGCATTGTTCTTTCCCTAGCTGTACAACTCCCAAACACACAGACCATTGGTTAACACTCTCTCTGTGGTACAGAGGTAGAATGCGGACAGCAGGTCTTTTGAAAGATTGTTCTTCCTGAGGATTCTCAAGAAGTATAACCTCTGCTGTGCTCTAGAAGCTCAAGTATTTTGGCCACCAAACGAGAAGAGAGGACTCACTAGAGAAGACCTTGATGCTGGGAAAGATTGAAGGAAAAAGGAGAAGGGAGCACCAGAGGTTGAGGTAGATAGATGGCATTGTAGATGCAATGGGCATAGATTTGAGTGGGTTGAGGAGAAGGATGGAAGATAGAGGAAACTGGCCCACAATGGTCCATGGGGTCGCAAATGATCAGACTCGACTGTGCGACTGAACAAAAAATTGCTAGAAGATGAGATTCCTAGACCAGAAGGAAATCAGCTGCTGGAAAAGAACAAAAAAAGAACAAAAAATAAGGCTATCACTAATGCTGAAACTAGATTAAAGTTGAGAGAATGCCTAGTGTCTGATTTACACAGTGATAAAAGGAAATCTGATGCTGGGCAACACTTACAATTGGAACATGGAACATGAGGCATGTCAATCAAGGCAAACTGGAAACTATGAAACAAGAAATAGAATATATAAACTTTGCAGTGTTTACTGTCAGTAAATTGAAATGGATTGGAAAGGATATTTTCAATGAGCCAGTTACAAAGTGTTCTCCTCTGCAAATGACCAACTAGAGAAGAAAGATAGTGTATCTAATACTAAGGCAAGATGCAGCACAGGAAGTTATGAGCTACAATGTAAGGCAGGGGTGCTCAAACTATGGGCCGGGGCCCGGATTTGGCCCCAACACCAATTCATCGGGCCCACTAAGCCCTTGTCACTCCTGGAAGTGGAAGTAAAATGTGCTCATATGGGCACGTTTTACTTCCTCTTCCAGGAGTGACGAGGGCTTCGTGGACCAAATGAATGGGCATTGGGGACTGGATCCGGCCCCCGGGCCGTAGTTTGAGCACCTCTGATGTAAGGCCTGACCAAATAATATCAATCAGAGAAATGATGAAGCAAGGAGAAAGATAGATCCAAAACAGACTTGATCTTTAAGTCTTTATGTTCCCATTGTGTCCCATCCCTACCTATCAACCTCCACACCCTTTCAAACATTCTGTCAGATGAAAGGAATCATATGATTTACAAAGTTTGTATAGAATGTTTTATTTTTTTTCTCTTTTGGGGAGGGGAGGGGCTGTTTTTCTAATGGATATTGCCCTGATATGCAGTTTGGATTTTTGCATGTATAATAAATTATTTAAAATTTGGTATCTTTATTGGTGACAAGCTTTTGTTATTAAGAACTCACAGCCATTTTCTGTTAGACATGATTTTTTTGTTTCTGAAGTATGTGAAAGGATTTTGCACCTGCAGCATTTTGCTGGTTCTGTTATACTAAAGGCTATAAATTGCATTGCTAGTTCCCCATTTTCTTCTTGCCTTTTAGGGAAAGTATTGAGTTCTATTGAGTTGTTTAGAAACAATGCTAAAGCTTCCACAAATAACATCAATCTGAAGTTGAGATTACTTGTGTCTGATTTATCTGTCTAGATGTCTTGCTAGGGATACAGAGATAAGCATTCTAGAAAAAACAAAGATTACAAAATCTGGTTTATATTAGTCAGAAGATTGTGCCAGAGAAATCATAACACTGCTTCACACTTTGGTATGAAATTCTGAAATACAGGGTCTGTTTTCTTCCCAGGAGAAAGGACTGAAAACCTAGTGTTTTGCAATATCTCTTACAAATAAGTAATATTCCATATGGCAAGAGGAAAGCTAATCACATACTATAGAAAATACTGTGACATATAAGTAAAAGAAAACAAAATAAAAATGCAGAAAATACAATTCATCTGCTTTGCAAAGTATATTCTTTAATGCTTCAATCTTCCTTGTTTACTGCCCAGTATCTTTCATTTACATTGTCCCAATCAAGGGTTCACAAGTGCTTTTTGTCAAAGGTATGCCAGATGGGTAAATATAAATCCTCCACCAATTAAACACCTAACCTAGTCACGGTCATCACAATTCTGCCAATACTGCTTGAGACTCCAGATGGCCACAAAGCAGCCATTAACAGAAATGTTGTAGACCTCTTCTGGAAGATGTTGAGGTCAGTCCTTATAATTGAGGCGACAGCCTTCATATTATCTCTGTATATGCTGAGGTTATGGCTGGAAAGGAATGAGAGCCATTTATGTGAAAAGATATAACGTTTTCAGGACGTGAGCTTTGGTACTGTTTATATTATAAATTCTGCAACACTTTTTACAATGCAATCCAAGTCTGTAAGGTGATTATGATTAAGCACAAACCCCTTCCACCTGCAGACAGTTCCTTCTGCCAGCAGAGACCTCCTGCCAGCTGATCTCAGAGAGCTGCCAAGAGAGCATTGTTCCTACAAAACTACTCTTCCAGCAGGCTGAAGAAACAGAACAAAAATAGAGTGGAGTGAGTAGGGAACTTAAGTTATGCCAAATCCAAAAATCTTCCTCTTGAGAGACAGAGGCACAAAGAAAGAACAAATACCAGGCCAGGATAATAATAATAATAATAATAATAATAATAATAATAATAATAATAATAATAATAATAATAATAATAATAATAATAATAATAATAATAATAATAATAATAATAATAATAATAATAATAATAATAATAATAATAATATATTTACACTCTGCCCTCCTGGTGCTAGCACCACTCAGGATGGCTTACAACATAGAGGGAAAAAATTAACAATATATAATACACAGTATACAATAGAAAAATACAATAGTACAATATACAGCGTGCAAAAATCAGTCTACAAAGCAGCACATAATCACTTTCTTACAGTCCTGATGGAGCCAGTGCTCAACGTCCTCGCCAGACCGGGGGAAGGAACTTCACGTCTCGGCAGCGGCCACGGAAAGCTGGCACAGGTGTCCCTGTTCTCCCCGGCCATCAGGACTGGGGGAAGGCAATTTTAAGTAATTTCCAACATCCATAAACTGTGAAGTATTGCAATTTAGTATACTTTCAGCTAGATTGATCTGTGCTTGGCCAGCCTACTTAGGATTGCACTTATATTAACTGATTTGCCATTCTTATTGAGCTTTCCCAAAAAACAATATTCTTTTCTCTGTGTTATGAACAGACAGCTATCATCTGCATCAATATTAAGACAACATGAGGAAATCAAGGACTAGATTTTGAACATTGAAATATCCTCTGATTTTGGTACACCATAGAATGAATTGATTTTATGAGCTCTACAAGAGGGAAAAATTGAATTGATAATTTGGGTATCTTCGCAAAGACCTCCTGTAGTTCACAACTATGAAATTTCAAACCACTCTCTCTGTTGGGTACAAACTGATTGATATACTAGGGATTGTACTGTACTTCTGTTTGAGATTCAATTGGATAGAGGTCACCATAACAGGGTATGTTTACAGCCTTGTACAAGTGCAAGTAAAGATTGCAGTGGGTTAGTGGTTAAGACACTGAACTTGATGACTAGAAGGTCGGCAGATCAGCAGTTCAAGACCTGAGTGCTTCATGACGGACTGAGCTCCCATCTCTGTCCCAGCTCCTGCCAACCTAGCAGTTCAAAGGCAAGACATTGCAAGTAGATAAATAAGTACTGCTTCGGTGGGAAGGTAACACTGTTCCATGCACTCCAGTGTCTAGTCATGCCTGCCACATGACCACAAAATTGTCTGCAGATGCAGACAGCACTGTCTCTTTGGCTTTAAATGGAGAGGAACACCAAACATATGACTGGCTTTTGAGCAAGGAAAATCTTTACAAGTACAAGTATTGTTTTAATTATTGTTGTTAAAAGCATATCAGTAGCTGTTAATATATGCAAATCATTTCCAAAGTCTTCTCTTTTAACCTTACTGTTGTGTTCCTGTTTAGCCGTCACAAAATAATAGACACATACAGGATATAAATGCACTTTACTATGGTGTTTTACAGAATTTTGCCTACCTATAGGAAAAGTCAGTTTCATGTTGAAAAATATTTAATGAAGTTTTAGCTGTAATTATAGCACACATGTATTTTTCATACTGTTTCTTGAGCTTCACTAGGGGACTTATTCCTAGATGAATATACATGGGATTTCATCCAAAACATATATTCAGAAGGTTAGCTCCCATGAACATATTAGGTAAATTCTGTTGCAGATTTATGCTTAGAGAATGGAAATTTTATGAATCTTGATTGTAAATTGCTACTTATTAATTTACCGTTTGCATTCATGAGTGTATATGCTTACTCAGTTTTCCTTATGCACGTGTAAATCAGCAATAGGATTCTAACATTTACTTTTGTAACTTTCTTCCTGAAAAAAGAATAGTGTCTTCTTGCATGTATATGTCATACTGACATATTCTGTCCATCCTCAAAACAGGCTTCTGAGACATTTTTTAGTTCCTGTAAAAATCATTTTGATAATGTCTCCCATATGACACAACAGGATACTGAATTGGTTTGAAGAGTTTTGAATAATAGGGACCTAGAAGTTTCTCTCTGACTTGGAAGGTTGTTCTATAGTTTCTCATTAATATTTTTTCAACAATGGATGCCTGGGGTGTATTCTTTATCTTGGAAATAAATTAAACTTCCTATATTCACATGCCAATTCTCCTTGTATTCACTCCCCAATTCACCCATTATTATCACTAAAGATGAATGTTAAAAATTCTGTTGTAATATTTCCTTAATTAATCTAATGTGTGCATTGGAGCATAATTGCTGCATCTTGTTCCCATTTATGTATGAAATTAGTTTAAGAATATTTGGCTCTATTTAGTTATAGTGCAGGAGAAAAAAGCCTTCAACTTTGTACATAAGAATGAGGAAGAAGGAAGCAAACTCAAAGAGAAGAGGAGGAAGAAAGGTACCAATCTACATGTAAATCTAGAAAAAGGTAAAAATGGAACTCACGTCTGGTGTATCTGTGTATAGCCCTTGTAAGTAGCATTACCTGCTATATGCTTTAGTAGTCTTTTCCGATAGTTAAAAAGATAGAAAAACACTTGAACATTTGGGAATTGCTCCACTGGCTTGCACCATTGCCAGTCAATAGAATAGATGCACACACAGCTCATTGAATTATTGACTAGAAGCAAAGCTGTTATCTCAAGTCACTAGGTTGTAGGTATGCTTAGATTTGAGAAGGGTATTTGTCCATTTTGGACAAATACCCTTAAGATGTTGAAATAGTTTGAGAGAGATGTGAAAGTAATAATAATGTATTATAGTAAATGATATTTCTTGGAATCAGTAGTACTGTACATTTGTTATATGATTCTACTGAAGCTGGCTAGAACAAATTTCTAACAACCTATATTGAATCCCTAGAGGGGGCAAGAGCCCCACTCTGTGGATAGTGACAGAATACTCCTCTATGTCAAATATTAGCAACCTCCAATGGTCAAATCACTGTCCTGACTAGTTATTTCTCTTTCTGTTTCTTATAGGTAGCCGTTATTCTGAACTCCAGCATGTAGTTGGAACCTTGTAACTATCAACCCCCTTTTTGTTCTTTGCTTTAGGGCAGTGGTTCTCAGCCTATGGCCCATGGGCCAGACATGGCCCATGGCACCATTTTATGTGGCCCACTCCACCATCGGCGGAAGCATTTACGACAGCCGTAAATGCTCCCACAGCTGTCGTTAATCCATTTACAACAGCCCCAGACACATTTTATGGCAGCAGTTTTGGCTGGGGGAAACAACAGTCAACCCACTCAGCTGTCTGAGGGGGCATGGTCCGGCCCACTGCTTAATAATAATAATAATAATAATAATAATAATAATAATAATAATAATAATAATAATAATAATAATAATAATAACAACAACAACAACAACAACAACAACAACAACAACAACAACAACAACAACAACAACAACAACAACAACAACAACAACAACAACAACAACAACAACAACAACAACAACAACAACAACAACAACAACAACAACAACAACAACAACAACAACAACAACAACAACAACAACAACAACAACAACAACAACAACAACAACAACAACAAACTCGGGGAGTTCTCATAAAGGCTGTGTTGTGTCACCTCAAATATCAAAATGAGTGCTTAGTGTGATCCAACTTGCCTACAACACAAATTCAGGGCCATTCCACAAGAG
The DNA here is from genome assembly GCA_035047305.1 of Bradypodion pumilum. Classification (NCBI taxonomy): domain Eukaryota; kingdom Metazoa; phylum Chordata; class Lepidosauria; order Squamata; family Chamaeleonidae; genus Bradypodion; species Bradypodion pumilum. The sequence continues at coordinate 294,862,945 of JAWDJD010000004.1, read as the reverse complement.
CTGTGGCTGCATTCACAGCCTTTCTTCATGGCATCCCTCTCAACATCTGCTGGGTAGCTACGTGGGCTAGAGAATCTACCTATGTCACCCACTATAGACTAGATGTGAGGGCCAAATCTTATGCCCATTTTAGCAGAGCAACTTTGGGTTCATGTTTGACATGACAGCTATCATCCCTATGATTATCTCCTGCCTCCTGATAAGTGAGCTTGCTATTCAGCCATGTGAGTGATTCACAGAGACCAAGCAAAAGATGAAGGAAGAAGAAAGAAGAAGGAAAGAGGAGGAGGTGTTACTTACCTGTAACTATGTTTCTTTGAGTGGTCATCTGTGAATTCACACATCCCATCCTACCTCCCCTGAGTTATGTATGGATTTTAATTACTTTCTTTGCCAGCTTTTTACTAACAGGGGAAGAAGCCATTAGGTGTGTGTGCACATGCACAGTAGGGTGGAACCAGCTATTCTCTAGCAGCTTCTTTCCAGCTTTGGAATGTTCCCAGACAGCTTATTGCACATGTGTCAGGCCCATGTGTGTGATTCACAGAGACCACGAAGAGGAATAAATAAATTAGAACAAAAATAAAAGACATTGCTACACTCTACAAATGTAGGCACCAAAAGAAGATGTTTTCCTTAACTAATTGCAAGTAGCAAATAACAAAGCTGAACAAAATTGTAATATGGTGCAAGAATGGCATTTAAAATTGACGAGTTAGATCTTATGTATTGTGTTCAACATGCCAAAAGGAGAACAAGAAATAAAACTGTTGGCATGAAATGATATAATATTGATGTTTGAGAATATTTTTGTTGTTATCTTTCAATGCCTTAGAAGGGTCAAATTTTGTTTTGCAAAATTTGAGGGCATAGCACATAGAGCATAAACCTCTACTGCTATATTCTTCAATATGAAAGACACATATTTAATATATACACAGAATTCAAACAGGCATTTATAAGATAAAAGCAGGGCGGCTTGTTTTGTGGAAAGGATAGTATATCACACTGGATAAGTATTTTTGAAATTGAATGAGTGCTAATTTATGAAATTTTGAGCAAACCAGGAAAATTTCTAGGTATACCCATAAATGTATACCCACTTATAGTCAGTGATCCAAAAAGGCACAAACTGCCAAAAACTTGACAAGAAAGAGAGGGAAAGCAACATGAATTACTGGTTTAACTATAAAGCAAAAAATTGGAGTAATGATGTGTAAGAATTATGCAGAGCAAAACTGATCCGACTACTTCACAGATGTGTAGAACATATTGGAAAAAGAAAAGGGAAAGAATGGAGTTTATTATAAGAGTATCATCAGAACCTCTATGATGCAGTGCTGTCAATCAAGACAGCAGGGGACAGAGATAATAGATTAAATCAGTGAGCCATGATTATGAATAAAAAGATGAGGTGATATCATGACAGTGAAGACATTTGTGATTTTATGCTGTAGGTCTAATAATTCTTTTTGAAATAAAGAGAACAAGCAAAGGTTGATTATCACCATAGCACTGCTTAGGGATTTCAAATGAGATTCAAGAAAGAATACACTCTTTTTTAAAATTGAAGAGGAAATTGGAACCCATAATTTTTTTGATATTATATAATGGAAGATGATAGGACTAAATTCTCGTACAGTGATTTTTAATTTTATTTCTTCTTCTTTTTCTTCTTCCTTCTCCTCTGTGTCTAGGCCAGACACGAAACTACCAAAATGAAGGCACCTTTTGGTGAGTTCATTCTGCAGTTCCTTTTGCCTGACTTAGTGTGAGAAAGATTAGCCGGCAACACAAGGTTGCCGTTACCAGGGTATGCCTGATTGTGGTTCAAAAATACCACAGGCTTTGAGGGTGCTCTTTTTGTGTACCCCCTTATACATATTGAAACCCAGCAAACCAAATATAGGCAGTGAGAATATTTGGCTGTGAGGAATGTTGGGTGACACGCCTGATTTGAGGCAGGGCAGGTATGACACTAGACTCCTCACAACCAGACATTCTCATTGCCGTCTACATTTGGTTTACTAGGGTTCAGTAGGTACAGTGCATCAACTGACAACTTCATGTACCTCAGTACATGTCCTAAAGTGCCCCCTTTGGGACATACTGAAGAAAGCTGCCCTTCTCAATGGTAGCCTCGTTATGAATCAGAATTCCTATAAGCAGCTCCCTTGGTGGCTTAGTGGTTAAGATGCTGAGCTGGAGGCCGGGTTTCAGTACCCAAGGGCTACACTTGGGGACATGAAAGGAGCCTCATTTGGACATACCCTGAGCAGAGTTTCTCCAGCAAAAATCCTTCCAACCTAGACTAATCTCTGACACAAAATTATTATTATAGGATTTCTGTAGAATCACTATCAATTGCATATGGGTATGAAAAATGATCTGTCCCACCCTAATAAACCATTTTTACTATTTTAGATACTTTAATAAAACTCTAGGACTGCAGTGGCTCAAGTGGCTAAGATGCTGACTGGGAGGCGGAAGGTCAGCAGTTCGATTCCCGAGTACTGCAGGACAGAATGAGCTCCTGACTTTGTCCCAGCTCCTGCCAACCTAGCAGTTCGAAAGCAAGAAATTGCAAGTAGATAAATAGGGACCACTTTGGTGGGAAGGTAACAACGTTCCATGTGCTCCAGTGTCTAGTCATGCCTGCCACATGACCATGGAAACATCTGCAGAAGCAGACAGTGCTGGCTCTTCGGCTTTGAAACAGAGAAGAGCACTGCACACTAGAGTCGGATACAACTGGCTTTCGAGCAAGGGAAACCTTTACCTTTACTAATAAAACTCTTATTTCATTTTTTAAGTGAACCCATGCAGAAAAATTTATATTTCTTATTTTTATATAGTTCACAGAAGTCCATTTTCCAAATCATAAGTAATGGGATTGCTTTTTACTTGTTTTATCCTTGCAGCAGTTATGTAAACTAGGCATATATCAGGATCAGGAAAAGAGCCTCCGTGTAGATTGTGTTATTTTTGAACCACAATCGGGCATACCCTGGAAACAGCAACCTTGTATTGTCAACTAATCTTTCTCACATTAGCTCAGGCAAAATGAACTGCAGAATGAACTCACCATTTTGGCAGTTTGACATTTGGCCTAGACACAGAAGAAGAAGAAGAAGCAATAATAATTTTAAAGATCACTGTACCAGAACTTAGTTCTATCACCTTCCATTATACAATGTCAAAAAATATGGGTTCCAATTTCCCCTATTTTTATACATTTCTGAGAAGAAAATTAGTTCCTGCCGTGTCGCCAGCTCCATAATGTATTTTCAGAAATGCTGAGCACATTTTCCACATGTGACTACGAAAAGCTCTTGCTAATCTCTAAGGCAAAACATTATGTTTGAAGATGGTAAAAGACTTTAGCACTTTCATCTTCAAGGATTTCAATTAGTGCATATATAAATATTGGGCCAAGGGAAGGAATATATCAGTGATAGAATATCAGATTTTTCTGAGGGATAAGTAGTCATGCCAGACATAGTGAAACACAGTTCGGTAATGGCTGATTTGGATGTTAATACATGAGGATTAAACTCCAAAGATAAGTCACGCTATTTCTGCAGAAAAATATTCTCTGTCAAAATGTTTATATGTGGCAAAAACATCTGCTTAAAACAGACACAGAAAGCTTTCAAACTAACCGCCTGATGGTCTTGAATTTCCATTTTCTTTGCCCACTCTGTTTCATCTGCCTCACTTGCTTCCATGGACTGATGAGTGCAATAGTCTGTGCTGGCAGATGGTAACAGACATGGGGAATGCCTTTTTACCAGAGTGTAACCACAGAGGGCTTAGCATTTTATTTTAGTTCTTTATCTTTTATTTTATTTATATACCATCTTTGTCCCTGTGCAGAACCTGAGGCAGGTCACAGCATAGATTAAAGCAGATATAGCTAAAAACAATTAAAACACAAAAGTTAGTAAACTAAAACTAAGCATTAAATTGGAACAATTTAAAAGCATCATGAAATAAAAAATATACAATTCCCACCATTAAAAGACACTGATGCAGCAGCCAGTTACTGGCCAGAATGTGTAAATAAGAAGGCTTTCGACTGTTGGCTCAACAAGAACCAACTAGCCATGAAATTCTTTTCTGTAATTAATAGTGAATTACCTGATGAGTACTCCTTTATCTGTGGGTCTCGACTACTTTTGAGTGCTTCCTCTGTGCCTGTATAATAATAGTAACTGTTGAGTCAATCCAATGTATGGCAATTCTTTTCAGGGCCTCCTATGTATAAAGTACCCAGGAGTGGTGTACTGTTCTCTTCTTCTGTTGACACTCTGTGACTACACAACCTGCCCAACACTACACAGGGTGAAAGGCAAAATGGAGAAACTCTTGAACCCTGGCTGTGCACTGGATACTCTAATCCAGGAGTTCTCAACCTTTTTAAGCCAGTGGCTGGGTCATGCTCCCTCAGACAGCTTTGGGGGTTGGACGGCCATTTTGCCCTTCCTCCACCATATGGCACTTCTGGGTGTGTTGGAGGCAGTGGGGGGGCACATGAAATGGTGCCATGGGCCGCATCCATCCCATAGGCCACAGGTTGAGAATCCCTCCTCTAATCCATTGAGATCTTCATCCTATACCAACCTGTTTTAATTCTATCTGGGTTCGCATAGTGTTTAAATATAATTCAGTTCTTGGTTTTAAAAAAAATGAGAAATCTAGTGACCTATGGTAATATTAGTGCAAAAGGATTATTGGTGCTGAAAATGAAAGGCATGGAGAGAGGAATTCACACCAGAGGGTTGGGGAGAATCTGCTCTCAACATCTTAAGCATGAAATGTTGGCACCATCACATGATCCCACCTTCGTCGCCAGTTTAGTGTATGAGAGTCAAGACACAGGAAACAGCCAAGGGCTGGGTTAACTCAGGTTTATTGCATGGTGGACAGAGGGAACATGAGGTAATGGCGGACGAACAGCTCTATATATATGGTAGTAACGTATTTGAATGTGGCTCCACGATAGCCCATTGGCTACTGCCCGCGTGACGTCATGGCTGGTCACGCCCTTCTTGTCCAGGTGTAGGTAGCGGCGGGAAACTTCCCGCGCTGTGGCCTTTGATGGGTTTGAACCAAGAGAGCTTGGACGCTCGCTGCTGCCAGCTGGTGGTCATCAGCTCGCGTCCTATTACAGGGTTTATAGTGATCAGCTGAAGGTTACATTGTTACTCGTAGGCAAGGTTACATTGGTTCAGATACATTGTTATCACATGTAGAAGGTTACACTGTTAGAACACAACATCACCAAACACCTCCTCCGTAGTTGATATTCATGAAGCAATTCTTCTTGCATGCTTTGTTTTATAATTAGATGAGGTTTTAATGGTGAAAGATTAATCAGACATATTTTCAGAAAATGGCTGTGTGGCGTTTCAGTAGAGTGATTTTGTATGCAGAAGAAAGTGGAACAAAGAAAAAACAAGCATAGACAAATATTAGCCATAAAAGAAATTTAAGATTGTAATAAAGAATATGGTACATCTCAAAAATGTATACATAGATAACTTCAAGGGCAAATAGAAGTATTATGTCAAGAAATAAGACAAATGGAAGAAGATGCTGCAACACAGTGATGATGACACAATCCCATAACAGTAAGACTGTATTCTGGGGACAGTAATAATCACAGATCATTTATTGTACATATATCAGGGAAATCTTAAACAGAGAAGAGCTAGAAGAGCCCACAGCAAAATATTGAAATGGGGAAATGTTCCTTCTCAGAGTTCCAGTGAGTCAGTGGGGTCTTTTGGATAGGTGAGGGAGCGTTGTTATTTCTCTTTTTTAAAAAGGTACTTCTGGAATTTTACTCCAAGTCTGCTGATAGCTCCCACTTGGGGGTGGTGCTATTTCGATACTATAAACATCCACATTTATTGCTTAACTTTGGAAACAAAAGATTGTTCATAGGATCATTTGAAATTGTGTAACCTCAAAATATTATGAAAGTAGACAACAATGCTGCAGATTAATTTTAATTTTATTAACTATGGCTATACATATAAACCAGTATCCTAATCCTGTACATTAGCTCGGATAGACTGTTTCTGCAGGCCAAAATAACCTGCACAGTCTTTTTTTATATATCCTTCCAACCAAAGAGATTTAGTTAGTGAGAATGTGAAATTGGGTCTTTTCTGTAGTAGCTGTCCAGTTACAAAATTTCCTTCCAAAAGAAGCTAAGTCTCTGTGGGTTTTATGGGTTTTAAAGTGCATGCCAAAAGATTTTAACTCTGCTTATTTTGATTTCCAAGTCTTAGCTTTTGTTTTAGGCCTGTTCTTTCAGTACCTACAGTTGAACAAGAATTTGCCTTTTCAAACACATCACTTTTAATGTGCAGATAGCAAAGACAGAGGGCTAATCACTCCTCTCTGAACACACAACACAATGTCTGTGATGGTGTTTTATTCAGTTTCATTATTTCATTACCCACAGTAATTGCTGACACGAAAACACACACATTATTTTACAAATTGCTTTGGAGAATGGGTGGGATTGAAAAAAAGTATAAAATACATTTCAAAATAAATGAATGAATTTGTATGCTTGAATTTTTTTGGAATAGTAGCCATGTTAGTCTGTGTTCCAAGTCCACTTTATCAGACATGAGAGTGAGGCTTCATGGCACCTGATGTGTGCAAATTGATGCCATGAAGCCTCACTCCCATGTCTGATGAAGTGGACTTGATCCATGAAAGCTAACATTAAAATATAACAGTCTTCAAAGGGCTACAGCATTTTTGTTTGTTTATTTTCTGATATGTATGCGTGAATATTTTTATAATCACATGCTTTGTATCTTTCCTATCTGTAATCAAACCTCAGTTGATTTCAAAAGGAACTTGACATAACAGCCACAGCCAAAAAGAAATTATATGAACAGTTTTCATCCCTGCCTAGCACTACAACAAGCTCCTTGGGCAGTTTAGAAAGCAGCTTGCAATGCATAATTGATAGATATAATGGGAGATAATATAAAGTCCCCATTGCATACACAGAGGCTTTTGCATAAATGGATTCTCTGGATAACAGCCAGTGTGTTTCAGACTGAAGTGTTAGCACCTTTGATTAATGGTGCATCCTTTTCCTTCTGTAACAAAGGGTCTAAGGACTCTGGTAAAACAGCATTACCATTTCATCATCCCGTAACATTTAAAAAAATCCTAACCCACACTGCACATGAATAAAAGTAAATAAGTTATTGCATATGGGAATACAGCCTAGTAACACTTCAGTGTATTCATTTCCCCAAATGATGTTCCGAAGTGTTCTTCGATGACCATCCCAATCCCAAAATATGACTCATGTTGCAGCAACAACATAGATAAGTGACACAACAACCCCATACACAAATTATGCCTCTGAAGGTGGGGAAATATGCCTCCGCTATGCTAACAAACCAGGCACCACATCCAATAGGTACTCCATCTATCAAGAGAGGGGGAAGAGTTTCCAAGGAACATATTTCAAGTAAGTGAGTAAAATGGGAGCAGTTACTAGTTTTTTTTAGTAAGGGCATAACAAGTTACACTTTGCAACTCAATTGGTAGTAGAAAGAAAGCCAAAATTCTATTCTAACTACACTTATTGAAGGCAAACCTATGGGTTTTCACTGACAGTTAATGACACCCCATTTGAATTTTGGAGCACACACCAACCCAGTACACTGGGTTGGATTAGCCAAAGGAGCTTGGTTTGTGTAGCGTTTTCATGTTGTTGTTTTTCAAAAAAAAAAAAACTTTTAAAGAGCATTTTTAGAGCCATTTTGATTTATGTCATTTTGTATCAATCCATCATTCTGCCCTGTACTGCACAGATAAGCAGTTGTGGCTCTCCAGATGTGATTGGAATGAATCTCCTGAGTCTCGTTCCATTAGTTATGCTGACAGATAGGAGTTATAGGTTGGTTCAGCACATGGTGCAGCACCCCTACTCTTCTTTATTGGTTGAAGCACCATGGCAGCCATTTCCATGCTATTTGTGCATCTCAAAGTTTTGCCACCCCACCTCCCGTGTCACCTGAAGGAGACACTGCTCTGCTATCTAGATTTGCATCCTAAATTCAGCTAGTACCAGATCATACTAGGGCATAGAAAAGACCCCATTGGCAACAACAATTTTTATATTGCATAGCCAGCCTATATTGCATAGCCAGAAAGATTGATATTGTCAAGTGTTAACCCTTGCAAGTTTCTACTGTTTAAAGACAACAGGATGACAAGAGGAGTATCTCTTGTAAGCTCCATAGTAGGGACATCTTGACCTGTTACATAACTTTCATGAAGTTTGCAAGGGTTACAGAACCTGTATAAAGTATGTGTGACCCATGAAGAAACAGCCAGGAGTATTCAGGTCAGTTGCATGCAACCCAAACCTGGGTAGCTGATGTATCTGGAGAACAAAATGAAGCACAGTCAGAGAGTAATAGGCATCAGGCAGCAATTGAACACATTATCTCTACGACACATTGGAAGATTGTTGTTATATCGGGAAGAAAGGAGGGAGCCGGTTAAGAAATGAACTTGATGAGAATATTTGGTACTTTCTGAGTTGTATTTAATCCAGTTTACTGCAGCAAAATAAGTACTAGCAATGAGGATTGGTTTCTTTTCAGTTGTTTTCATCTTAACTTCTTTGTAAAACTGAACTTCTGCATTGTTGTATTGTTTGTTATGAATGTACTGATACTTTTTAAAATGCCCTTTCTCCACCACCCATCACTCGTGATGGATTTCAATAAGCAGTGTTTACTATGAATCACTTTTGGCCACAACTTGCTGCACCCTGGTAGTGCAGTAGTTAAACTGCTCTACTGCAGCCAGAACATTGTGAGTTTGATCCTGATGGGGATCAAGGTTGACTCAGTGTTCCATCCTTCTGTGGTTGGTAAAATGAGTACCCAGCATGTTGGGGACAAAATGCTAATTAACTTGTGAACCACTCAGAGAGTGTACAAAGCGGTATGGGGAAGTATAGAGGTGTAATTGCTATTGCTCTGGGAAGTAGCTTATTTAAAAAACTAACATAATACAGCAGGACCATTTGTATACATTGAATGCATTGCAAGAATGACACTAGTAGCATAGAAGGGTTTGGAAAGAAGGTAAATGTAATGGTTACCCTTGCTTGAAACCAGTTGTATCTGACTCTAGGGTTCAGTGCTCATCTCCATTTATAGCCAACGAGCCAGTGCTGCCTGTTTGCAGATGTTTCCATGGACATGTGGCAGGCATGACTAGTCACCAGAGTGAATGGAACACTGTTTACCTTCCCACCGAAGTGGCACCTATTTATCTACTTGCAGTTTCTTGCTTTCAAACTGCTAGGTTGGCAGGAGCTGGGACAGAGATAGGAGCTCACTCCATTGTGCAGTACTCGGGTCTCAAACTGCTGACCTGCCGAACTTTCAGTCATCAAGTTCAGCATCTTAGCCACTAAGCCACCACAGTCCCAGGGAAAGAAGGTAGGAAGGAGGAAACAGGAACTTTTACAACCACTGTGGAGTCTGCCTTCACTGCAATACAGGCTATCTTTCTTGCTGGCAAATTCAGATTGTGTGACATCAGGCATAGTAGCTGTCCAGCAGAGATGAACAGAAGCAAGTCCTGTCCTGTTCGGAAGAACCGGTAGCGGAAATTCCCCCAGGCCATGCACACCTGGCCAGCCCTGCCCACCTCCATAGCCCATTGTGTTGGCCATGCCCACAGATTTGGCCCCGCCCACAAAGGTGGTAGTAAAAAAAATGGAGTGCATCACAGCTGTCCAACACGCACGCACACACGCACACACACAGGGCCAATGGTATGACTGGACTGTTCTCTTTAATATCCAGTTTAATATGTATGATGCATGAAATGAACTAACATTAAATATAATATTCATATTACGCTATAAACATATACAGTAAACCCCCTACTTATGTAAAAAGTCTGTTCCATAGGATTTTATGTAAATCAACTTGAAGCAAACCCAAAGCAACAATGAATTTTTACATAACCCGAAGCAAACCCATAGGGAAATGATATTTATGTAAATTGAAGCAACCCTATAGGGAAAATGATTTTTTTACATAACTCAAAGCAAACCCATAGGAAATTACTACCACAACTTACTTTATTACGGAAATTTTATTATGTAAATCAGGACATTTATGCAAATTGGGACATGGTTTTAGTGAAAAAATCATTATGTAAGTCGAATTTTATGTAACTCGAGTCATATGTAAGTCAGGGTTTTACTGTAGTTTAGTTCCTTATTCTTATTTCTTAACTATTCAAATGGAATCATTACATTAGGTCCTTTTCCAGAACACATTCATGATCTGGATTGGGGCCCTTTGCCAATCTCTCACAAAAATGTGTCCTCCGGCAGATATTGCCTCCAAACATGTTGTTTGCTGGTGTAATTTTCTCTTTGCTGTCAAAAAGATTGAACGTTCAAGGAAGTCACCTCTCTCTTTATATTACTCTGAAAAATGTCACGTACCTTGACAGAGCAACAGTGAAAACACAGCAAAACAGATGTGAATCTTTTTATTACAGTTCAGTGTTATTCCATACTTTTATATATAAACATCAACAAATTAGATTTCTAATAAAAATATAATGTATTGGGTTAAACCAGGGGTTCTCAACCTACAGCACGCAGACTGGATCTGGCCCTTGGTGCCGAATAATCTGGCCCCTGACCTCGCTGCAGCCCCCCCCCCCCCAAAAAAAAAATGCCAGAAGCTATGCCATGTGTGGTTCCTTTTTAATGTAAACAGCATTTCAAAGCATTCCGGTAGCAGGAGCAAGGGCAGCAAGCCACATGAAAGACTAGCCTCATTAAAAAGCTCCACTCACCCTTTCCCGAGCAGGCAATTAGTATCATTAGTGTCAGTCACGGAGGGGAGGGGGTCCGAAGCCTTCATTGATAGTTGGCGTCTCCCTCCCTCCTTCCAGGGATAAAAAAAATGGCATCCCCTTTGAAACTGTTGGAACAAAATGGCCACCTCAAAATGGCCACCCCCATCATGCAGGAAGGACAAAATGGCCATCTGGTGACAGATCAACTGACTGAGGGAGTGTGACCGGCCCGCGGCTTGAAAAGGTTGAGAACCCCTGGGTTAAACTATAAGTAGTCACCATGAAATTGGCATAAAGATATACTACATAGAAAAATAATTTTATTCAAATTCATACTTCAAGGATTCATTTTTACTTATCAATTTTTATTTGTAACATATATCTACAAGGATGGAAGATTTAAAGAAACTACTGACATGCTTCATAGAAATCTTTACATATTATGTTCACACTTTTTAAAAAGCAGGAATGTTCTAGTTTTCTTATTGTGCAGTTACAAAAATATACTCTCCCTCTGCAATATCTAATAAAAATTAAAAGTGGGGAGACAAAAAGAAAACACTTTTTTGAGGGCAGCAAGGGACACATAAGATCACTAGGTTTCTTACACTATACACATGATACTTCAGACTAAATATATGCTGCTATAATGTTTTAAAATTGGTCAGTGAACCATATATGAGTGGCAAAAATACAGTACAATATGGTAGTCATGGACATAGCCAACAATTTTGAAGTAGAAATTTGTTCCAGACACTATTGAGCTACACTAAATTGTGCTTTTGAACTGTAGCAGCATTTCATCATATGAAGAAAGCAGGATTTCATTTCTAATCAAACCTTTCCAGCATTAAAAAGAATATTTCTCAAACAAATTTAAGAAAGAACGTTTTAAATTATTTAAGTGAGCAATCTGAAATAAATTTCAATCTTTAGAAACATGCTGCAATAGATACATTCAACTATAACCAAACATCAATATTTTGAAAGGCCTGCGTACAAGAAATATAGGAATGACGGTATATAGGAATGAAGAATGAGTCCCTTGCTGTATACAGTATAGCAACAGAATCCAGCATAGGAGATCTGCTTGTTTAATTAGGCATTCAAGTACACAGATTATGTAGTGGTATAGCTGGGTGAGGTTTCATATTTCCATATTGATCATTAACATTCAAATATCCTATTCTAACACACACATTTTGAAATACCATTCATTAGAAATTATATTTCTGAGAAACCACAACACAAATATGATAATTTATTCATTGTAGCACAGAGATCATCCTTCTGCTTTTCAACTGTAAACATGCATGCAATCCCCCCCCCCGTATAACTCTGTTTGAGAATTGCATACAGTCCTATCTGTTTAGCAGCAGAATGAAATCCACTAGTACAATGGATTTCCTCTTCCCACCTGCTCTAAAAGGTTTAGGGGAATGACTGTCCTGTCAATTTAATATCCTATCTCCAACAATAGTTTAGCAAGATTTTGTTGTTGTTATAGAGCTATTGATATATTTTGTATTAATTATCTGCCAAACTGTTAATGCACAAATTGTATCAAAATTGTTATTAATGCATTGTTTTACATTTAAAATAATGATTTCCTGATAAGTTGTCATATTTTTTGTTATCATTGTATCATAAATTTAGTATCATTTTTCTGGCCCAAAGTGAGTAAATACTTTAATTTTAAGACCTAGATGCAATATAAATATTTAGGTTTCTGGCCAGGTTATTCTGCTATGGTAATAGAGTAGACCATACTGCCAGTGGCTCAACACCAATCCTCAGGTAGCGGTTAACTAATCTGACAACCCTGAGGACTAACGGTTTGGTGCCAAAATCCACAGAGAAAGGTGATGGTCCCCAAGTGGAGTAAATCCCACTCGAATCCATCTTGGAGGTAAGCAGCTTCATCAATACTGGCCTGGGACAGATGAGGACTTTGTGTGCCGAAAGGGCTCAGGACCAGAAAGCTGATTGCCATGAGGATCGCCACTATTCAGATTCAGATATGGCAGAGCAACAACAAGAAGAAGGAATTCTAACAAAAGATTCCACATCTTTGACACACACCTTACCCATGTTGAGGGGGTTTGAATGTGTCAGAGAAACTGAAAGCATTGCATTCAGGAGGCTACTCTCCTCTCCTGAAGGCCCAAGACAGGATGTTCTCAGCTAGGACACCAAATGAAGGTGTGTCTACATTCTTCATTCACCCTCTTCAGGTCACATCAGTACAAGAGAATTAATGGTTCCAATCATGATGGTAATGGGAAAACTTCCAGGACAGCTACTGGGCAGAAGCAGTAGCTAAAGGTGGTATTGGCAAAGTATGTTTTACAGACGATAGCAATGATAGTCAAACTAATTTTATTAGTACAGCACAAAAGGTGGCAGTGATAAACCACTGCTCAACCTTTCTTATCTTGAAAACCTATGATGAGAAAATCCAAAGTAAAACAAAAAATAGATGAGACTCCCTGGTTGGAAGACACTCTATCAGTTATTAGGAAAAAACAAAGGAGAAGTACAAATAGTGCTGTCACTAAGGACACAACTAGTTTAAAGTCTGAAGGACATCTTATGGCTGATGTGAACTGAAATGAAAGGATGCTACCCAACATATACAGATGGAAAATGGCATGTGAGAAGAATGAATCAAGGTAAACTGGATACCATAAAGTAAGAAATAAAATGTTTAATCAAGCATCTAGGATAGAATTGATCACACCCTAAAACAAGACATACAGGTCATGCCCCCATATCCATGAGAGATATGTTCCAAGATTTATGGAAATCAGTGGTCCCCATATTACAACATACATAGCTGAGTCATTCAAGTCGGGGGTGCTGCAAATATCTCTATTGAGCTCTCAGGTCCACTCAGGAAATGATTCTCCTAGAAATATAAGCTGTTCTTTCTCAACTTTACAGTAATAGTTGTCTTTACTGGCCAGCTTTGGTAATGTATCTACAGTGGAACCCTGACATACAAATGGTTCGACTTACAAAAAATCCAACATACAAATAGAAATCCTGGCTCAAAAAAATTCAACATGCAAATTTTTAATAGGAAAAATTCAACATACAAAAATACAGTGGCATCTAATGGCCTCTTATGGTAATGCAATGTGTTTTCAACACACAATTTTTTTGACATACAAATAACCTCGTGGAATGGGGGAAAAAATCATATGTAGAGGTTTTACTGTATCATCCCGCCCCCTGCCAAGGAATTTTCAATGACTATTTTGGGACCTATGGATAACTGAAACTGCACATACTGAACTCACAAATACAGAGGGAAACCTGTATTTATAGTCATAGATGATTGGAATGCAAATATAGGAAACAAAAGCAGAAACAAATGTTGGAAAATTTGATAGAGTTCAAAAAGAAAGCAGGAGAATAACTCACAGTTCTGTGAAGCCATCAATCTGTTTAAGCAGGATTAATGACAAATATAAAATCCATATAAATAACATACTGTATCTATATTATTAAACTCAGGTGACTGTGAACCAGAGCTGTGGATTGAAACCAGATGTATTATAAGGGAAGAATGCAAAAATGCAAATCATAATCAAAAGAAAAGAAATATATTGATGGATGATGAAACAAACACAATTGTTAAGGACAAGTGAGAAGCCAAAGTAAATTTGACAGAAGTAGGAGCCGAATTCTGAATGTATCTTTTCAGTGACTGTCATGCAAAGAAAGAGAACTATTATAATGGTCAGTACAAAGAAATAGAAAAGAACAATGGGAGAGAAAAAATAACTCTTCCAAAATATCCAATAAATCAAAGGGAAATTTAAACCTAGATTAGGAATACTGAAAGACCAACAAAAGCATACTATCTGATCTGAATAAAATAAAGAGAAGGTGAAAATAGTATATTAAAGACTTACCTGTATACAAAATAGAAAAAAAGGATGATAGATTCCTTTGAAGAGGAATCCTATGATGAACCTGCATTTCTAGAAACTGAAGTGAAAACTCTTCTGAAAGCATTGGAAATAAATAAATCACCAGGAGTAGAAGGAATTCCAGTATTACTACTGCAAGCCTCAGAAATTGAATCTGTCAAGATCCTTAAATGAATATACCAACAAATATGGAATGGAAAACAACAAC
The DNA here is from genome assembly GCA_035047305.1 of Bradypodion pumilum. Lineage (NCBI taxonomy): Eukaryota > Metazoa > Chordata > Lepidosauria > Squamata > Chamaeleonidae > Bradypodion > Bradypodion pumilum. The sequence goes on along the minus strand of JAWDJD010000004.1, from coordinate 294,847,912 downwards.
AATGAAAGATTCTTTCAACTACAATTAATGTTCTTGGGTAAAAAATTTCCATAGTAAAAAAAATCTATATTTTCCTACAAATGTATCTCAGAACTTCTGAAATAAAAAATATACAAATTTATGTTCTCTGTTACATTTTCTGCTATCTAACTCAGCATGTTCTGAAACCTCTTGTGCCAACAAAGAATTCTCAGTCACACACAAGCACACTGACGCAAGTTCCAAAACCATCAATCAAGAGCAAAGAATAAAATTTTGGCTCCTCAGAATCTACTTGTTATTTCCAGTCTCTCATCTCATTATAAAAAGGCTGCATATCGTATGCTAAACTTCACTAGTGCTACACCAAACAAAAAATATATATAACTGTTACCTCTAAATTAGGAATAGACTATGCTTTGATTAACTGAACCATCAAGAAAATGTCAAATTCAAGTATGGTTCCAATTTAGAAATGCAAATGTTTGAACAGAGATTTTAATTCTATTTTGTTTTTAGATGTGTTAATATTACCTTTTATGTTATTATATGCTGGTGGTGCATCTGACACAAATAAATAAAAAGAGGGAGTTCTACTGACTCTACCATAATAACATTAATTTGTTTATTCTTTTATTTCTCATTGAATTAAGACATCACTTTCTAAAAGGGTTTAAGGTCATTTTTTTACTCCCCAAGTTGTATCATTTTTGTATTCATCCTGTTACCGGTGTACGGTTGGGTGATGTTCAAGCAATCACTTAAAATGTTCTCTATGTAAATTTACTGCAAATCCAGATAAAAATTTCTCAGAAAGAGTTGATCATCATTATGACAGTCATATTTTTAAAAACATATTGTTATATCTGAAGCTACTTGCTACAGTTCATCAGTACTCAAAGCACATTTTATCAAAGATTAGTATCTCTCATATCTATTTCAGTGTCTTGGAAAGTGGCATTTTGATTATTCCTCAAATGAGGGTCTTCATTCCTCTCCAGCAGGCGGTGGTGGCTGACAGAGCTTGTACAACCTGCCCAAAAAATAAAATAAAAAAACACAAAAAATGTAGTTAATTTTCATTGATTTTAACTTGATTGAGTCATAAGAAGCCTGTTGATTGCAAAAATAGAATAAAGTACCTATAGTAGTTCATGCATCCTTCTTTCATAATAGGTATCGATAGAAAAATAGTTTTTGTCCACATAAAATGCAGGAGTACATAACCCACTGACATGAAGTAGACTTTTTTTTAAAAAAAAATCTGTTTTCTCCCTCCATTAAGAAAGATTTATATATACCTGTACCCCAAAGACTGAGAAGTAATGATACTTCTTTTCCCTGTGCTCACTTTGCAGTGCATTTGAACATAATGGCTGAAATGGAATACCTTTGGCAAGCAATTGAATTGCATGACTTGGCACATAATGGATAATGCCTACAGAGTTTTCTTAACTCATAGCAATTTGCATCTAAAAGTTATTACATTTGCATAATTGCACAACAGGACTTCAGCAATTATACATACATACATACATATCTTTATTCGACCATCAGTCAGCACAAAATAACACAGAGAGATTTAAACTAACATTTAAGCCTAACAATCATTGCCTTCAGGATATACATACTCTATGTTAATAGGGCCAAGTCAATACTGTCAATTTTAATCTTGCGACGTTTGAGTGCCAAAAATAGGAATTTAGAAACTTGTATGGCTGACAAAGCAGCAACGCTATTCAAGAGAAATCGAACCTGATTTTCTCTAGGCTCAAATCTGATTTGGCAAAGAAGAGGAGCTATGAGTATTTGTCTAATGTCAGCATAGGAAGGACAATTCAGAAGGATATGCTCAGTTGACTCAACCACTTTCTGGGGACAGAGACAGGTTCTTTGGGCATATGGTATACCTTTGTATCTTCCCAATAGAACAGCTGTATTGATGGCGTTCAATCTAGCGGCCGTATAAAGCCTGTGATATCCCACATAACAAATTTTGGCCAAATATGGAGCTGGAGTGCTCTGCCAAATCTGGTCCCCAGGACTTCAGCAATTATTGAAAAAGTGCTGGCAGTTTTTGGATAACCCACAGGCTTTACATAACACCTACTGACATTTTTTGAGGGCCATGTTAACCTAATCGACTCCCAGCCAAGCTACCTTACCTTCCAAGTACAGTCACCTTCAACCTGTAAGTTAAATGTTAAAACACCACTACTGAATTCCATGTGTCATTTCACATAGAAGTCTGTCCTTAATTCTGTATATACTGTAGTCCATGGCTCAGATTTCCCACCCCACCAATTTATAAATGAAGAAAAAGTTTCACTCATAGAAGAAAAGTCCAGCTCATTGCATATACAAACTCCATCTGTGAGTGGAGGGGGAAAATGATTACCTACTGGTAAATCAGGGATTCTCAACCTATGGCCTATGGGCCAGATCCAGTCTGTGGCACCAAGTTATGCAACCCACACCCACACCCTCACTCCAGCCCGCTTTTCCACTGCTGCCACCTCAATCCTTGTCTCCTCCGCTTGGCTTGGCTTGTTCCTAACAGCACTCCATAGCAGGGCAGATGCTGTCAGCCAAGCCAAGCGGAGGAGACAGGGATTGAGGTGGTGACAGCAGTGGAAGTGACTGCAGGTGCATTTCTGGTGGCCACTGATGCAACACAGTTCCTCCAGGCCGGTAAGCAGGGGACCAGAGTTGGGGGAGCTTTGGGTGTGTGTGGTGGGCACAGAATGGTTTTCACCATTGCCAAAGGCAAAAGCAGCGGTGGGGGGGACCACCAGTCTGGCCCTTCAACAGTTTGAGGGAGCGTCACCTGGCCCCTAGCTTTAAAAAGTTGAGGACCCTGATCTAAATCTTTAAATTAAATTTGAAATGTGAATTCATGACTGGATGTGATTAAGATAGGAAAAATATACTTAGTCATTCAGTGATAGTTTAAGACAAGAATAATCACTAATCTTGCTAAAGAGATTTCATTACCTCATTAGTTAGGATAGACAGTCATCTCATTATGGTACTGCACAAATAATATGAATTCTAGCTGCTATTTTTGCTAGGAAAATGTCCATCATTCCCAATATTTACAACATCACTTCAGCTCAAATTGACTTTACAACATATCAAAAGGTATGATTAAAACTGGATATTCAAAACTTTCTTTTTTCAGAAATATATCACAGAGTAAACAAAACAGAACAGCAAAAAAAGACAGCAGAGATTAAGTAAATCTGCGTATGCTTTGCAATAGAGTCAGGCTTTGCAGCAGGTTTGAATAATAACCAGAGATTTTCCATTACAGTATTGTCAGTTATAAAAAGCTACAGTGTTACTATTCTGTTAGGCTAGCCAATTATTGTGTGTCTGTGTACCTGATGTGTGTATAAATTCATGCCATGAGGCCTCACTCTTATGTCTGATGAAATGGACTTGGTCCACGAAAGCACTCATATAACATTTAAATACAGGAGTTAGTCTTTAAGGTGCCACAACATTCTTTGTGTTTTTTTGCTGTTCTGTTTTGTTTACTCTGTGATATGCTTGCACAGACTAACACAGCTACCACTTCAATTTTTTCAGAAAGTGTATGATCAATTGCCTTCTGCTAACAACACAGGCCTTAACTGCTACTGGTTTGAAGCATTATACAGTGGTATCTCATACAATGATTTTAATCCGTTCCACAGAGCTTGTTGCTGTACGAAACAATTGCTATACGATACATGCATCGTATAGCGATTTTCCCTATGGGATGCATCTTACAATAATTTTTTTTGCTAAGTGGTTTTTCCCATTGAAAAATTGTCCATAGGGAAAATTGTTATGCAGGACGCCATTTCCCCCCAAAACCTAATTGTTATGTGATTTCGTTGCTATACGGGACGATTGTTGTATGAGGTTCCACTGTATAAGAATATCTGAAAAGCAAACTGAAACAATCTGAGGAGAAGAGCAAGTGATGTTGAATCTAATATACAAATAAGCTATCTGAAGTGGGAGTAAGTCTCACTGAACTCAATGGAGCTTATTTTTAACATCTATAGATTGCACTGTTATTATAACCATGAATTAATATTACATTCACCTTTAGACCACTGTAAACGGACATGTAATCAAAAACAAAAAAAATGGCAAAAATAAAGAATTAAGAGTAGTATAAAGCAAAATACAGGGCAGAAAATGTTAAGCAGACCTTGGAATTCTTACATTTACCATCATTTCACTCTTTACTTGTTAAGAGATTTGCTATGCACTTTCACTGAATGAAAGAAATTCTCATAAGCCATGGCCAATCATATTTTTCATATTTTTAAAAGTGAGCAAAATAATTGTGCATACATTCTTAAGAATCAATACTGATGTAGCAGGGACAACCCCAAGTAGTGAGGAGATGGGCAGAGAGGAAGATGGGCACTTATCTTTGACTCAGATGTTGATCCAAGCCAGGGATATCTTTCAGTTTTCCGAAAGTTTAATTGTCATTGGAAGGTTTAAAAATGTCCATGAAGTCTATTTTTGAACCCGACCCTGAAGAATCTTACCAGCCTCTTTGTTTACTCTCTTAACTATAGCAACATATTATGTTATATATAGAATGTAATTACATAGTTGGAGTTCCTGTGTTAGGTGTAGCCCTAGCGCACTCACTCTATACTGGGTCTTTGGTGTGCAGAGATCTGCAAAAGCTGGAGGAATCAGTAATGAATCATTATTTGTGGAGACGGTCACTAAAAATATCACCCAAAAAAATACTTGTCAAACCTAAGCAATGGTGTGATTTTTCAGAAAGGAAAATCAAATAATGGAAGATTTTTTTAAAAAAAAACCCTCTGATCTTCAGTAAAAGCTGAAATTGCAGTCTAAATCTGGATGAAGAATCTGACAAAAAGTGGAAAAAAGATGGTCTTGGTCTCACACAGTCAACTGTAATGTTTAGTTACCTTGGAACCGATGGTGGTGTTCGGTCCCTAACTCCTAAATTCTTCGCAGTATTCTGCACTCTTGCTCCCTGCAAGACAGAAAAATGTCTGTGCTTTGTATATAGCTATTTTTAAGCATCTGACTTCAGTGGCTCAAATGGCTAAGACGCTGACTGGGAAGCGGAAGGTCAGTAGTTCGATTCCCAGCTCCTGCCAACCTAGCAGTTCGAAAGCAAGAAATTGCAAGTAGATAAATAGGGACCACTTTGGTGGGAAGGTAACAGCGTTCTGTGCGCTCCGGTGTCTAGTCATGCCTGCCACATGACCACGGAAACGTCTGCAGAAGCAGACAGCGCTGGCTCTTCGGCTTAGAAACAGAGATGAGCGCTGCACCCTAGAGTCGGATACGACTGGCTTTCAAGCAAGGGAAACCTTTACCTTTACCTTACCATGTCAATAACAGGCCTGGGTTAACACGTGTAAAAAGAAATGGTCAGAGATAGGATTCGAAAGAGTGATAAGGAGGCAAAAGAAGAAGACAGAGATAGTCACTTATCTCCACTTTTTTCTCTCGAATGACTAATTACCTGAGGAACATTAGGAATTCAATAATGCTTATATGTATTGGGGAAAGGGCAATAAAATAGTACATCTACACCAGAATCATAGTTGGGAGGGAAGGTATAGTTACAAATAAGTGTTCATTTATTATTTAACACAGAAAACTACAAGACTATCCCTCTTCTTCACTGGTCTATCAAAGCCTTGGTAGCATCAAAGCCTTTAAAAACATAGACATGGAAGAATCAAAGGACAAACTGTAAAGTACACCCACTCAAGTAAACAAAACATCTTTCTGTATATAGTGATGTGCCATCATGTCAGTTCTAGCTTATGACAATCCTTACCACAGGCAACACTACTTTTTACAGACAGAGTGGCTGTGGATAAGGGGCCCTGTGTTATCCAGGGAGTTACCATCTTTGGTACTGGATGGGGCTGTTTTGCCCCAGACAGACCCAGTGCGCAACTTGGGGGTCCTTCTGGACTCGTGGCTGCTGCTAGAAGAACAAGTAGCGGCTGTGGCCAGGAGGGCTTTTGCCCAACTTCGGGTGATTCGCCAGTTGCGCACGCTCCTGGACCGGGGCTCCTTGCTTATAGTCACCCATGCTCTGGTCACATCCTGACTAGATTATTGTAATGCGCTCTACATGGGGCTGTCCTTGACGACCATTCGGAGGCTGCAGCTGGTCCAGAATGCAGCAGCCCGGGTGGTGATGGGATGTGGGCGATATGCCCATGCCTCACTGCTACTTCGGGAGCTGCACTGGTTACCAGTTTGTCTCCGGGTGCAATTCAAGGTGCTGGTTTTGACCTTTAAAGCCCTATATGGCAGTGGGCCAGGATACCTTAGAGACCGCATTGTCCCAAGAGTGTCTGTCCGTCCAACCAGAGCAGACCGGAGGGGCTCTCTAATGGTGCCATCAGTTAGGGGTGTACATCTATCCAGAAACCAAAGGAGGGCCTTCTCCGTGTCCGCACCAACTCTCTGGAACCTCCTGCCAACAGATCTAAGACTTCAAAGAGAATTGCTGCCCTTCAGGAAAGGATTGAAGACCTGGCTGGCAGGGCAGGTGTGGGGCCCGAATGGGAACATGATCCCCGCCTGCTGGCTTATGTAAACAATTAAGAACTCTCTCTTCTTTTTTTACAGTGGGTGGGATGGGTGGGTGGGATATGGGTCTTTTAAAGTGGGTGGGATATGGGTCTTTTAAAGTGTTTTTATGTGTTTTTAGAACTTGTTGTAATGCCGCCCTGAGTCGGGTTCTGCCTGAGTGGGCGGCATATATAAATATGACTATTAAATTAAATTAAAATTAAATTTCCAGTACTGCTGACAAAAGACCGGGAAACAACATGCTGATATTTGATACCTAGCATGCTTAGGAAATCTGCAACTGTAAGGAATGAATGTACTTAGGGTAAATGGACGTATGAGAGCATGTGCAGAATGTTGGGTAAGAACAGATAGAAAGTTGTCTTTGTAAAAAAATGAAGAAGGTAAAAACAGCAACAGCTGTCCTCCAGCGAATCAGGCTAGGGGGAAGAGTGCTCACGAGAGGCAAGCAGGTTGCTGGATCTTAGGTCCGCCCTGCTGGGTGTTCCCGAAAAAAGTTCTGGGTGCCCAACCTAGCCTTTGTGAGGCATTTTCCTCCCCCTATGTCCCTGATACACTCTTTCCTTGCTTCCTTGAGAGAGGGTGGATTATAAATGGCATTCCTCTCCTGTATGTAGTTACTCTATTCTGAATATGCTGAAATTGTAATATTTCCTTTTTTCATTATTTATTTATTTTGTTAAATTTTCCTCATTTTAATAAGCAAATATTGTACTATAATAATGGCAGTTTCTACATAGTATGCTCTTATTTGCTTTAAACAAAAGCTGTATCACTGGCCTACAGTAATGCTTTCTTAAATGTTGTACCCATAAACCACTGCACCTTTGATGTATACTGTTGACTTTTTTAAAAAAAATCTGGACTCTTGGAAAGGAAGCCATTGCTTACTTGTTTGCGCATCACATCTGTAGCTTGCAGAATGTAGCGAGGAGGTAGACCATGACTCCGAGCGAGAATTAAAGCCTGTTCCAGAGTGACACTTAGAGTACAACTGCAATACAAAATCAGACCAATCTAATAAAGACCCAATTTAATTTATCAAATACAATACTTGTTATGTTCTAATCCAGTGATGGCGAACCTTTTAGAGACCAAGTGCCCAAACAGAGGGGTGTGGTGAACTCTGTGCTGGGGGGAGGGAGGAAGCGCTCCCATTGGGCTGCAGGGAGAGCTCTGTGCTGGGGCAATGGTGCACCTACCCACAGAGAGGGTACAATGCTGTTATCTGCTGGGCAACACATACAGTACTCTGCATGATTATTCTGAAGTGAGACCGGTTTGAATTCTGCTGTAAATTAAGAGCTACGGAGGGGTTACATTTTGTCTTTCCTTTCTTTCAGGATTATGTTAATTTTAATCTATGCAATTGATTTGCATTAATTACAGTAAATGTGCTTAGTGAATGCTAAAATGAAATTTTCTTTTCTTTCTGGTGTCTTCTTGTTCAGATCATATATTTGCTACATATGTCTGTCTGGAGCAGATATAAGACTTGTCACTTTAATATAAAATTGGAAAACTCATTTTAGTAAAAATCAAAGTGTTATAACTGCTAGCTATTCAATATTAGCTTGGACATTTGAATGCAAATAAAAATCTTTAGTGATATTAAGTAGAAGTCAATTAAAGACGCATTGAAAGGTTTATTTTAAAAAGAGGCAAATACACTAAACATTCTGTAGTTCCATCTTTTTCTGTTACAAGGTTTAATATGCTGGAACATGAATTTATATTTAACTAAAATGAAAACCTGATTACCTATTTTGCATAATTCATAATTTCTCATTCCCTTCTTCTGGGACGCCATGGGAATGCAGATTACCTGAGAGAACACAGACTTGCTCTGCTTTGATTCAGATTCCTGTACTAAATAGGGAGTTGGACTCGATGGCCTAAAAGGCCTCTTCCAGCCCAGCAATTCTACAATTCTATCATACTCTTTGAATACACCGTGAAGAATCAAACTCCCAACACTGGCTTCGCAATCATGTACCCAACTCACCGAGATATCCAATTATTAAGTTTATTTTGATATTTCCACATTATCTGGGGAAACATACTCAAACATATAACCTATCTATGATGTTTCTCTAGTCCTCATAATACTATTCACTTAAGGCAGAGCAGAAGGTAATACCTTTATCAAACTATTTTTTAAAAAATCAGTTAATAAGCAAGCTTTTGTAGATTAAATACCACCTCTTCAGGGTAGGCACCAATATCATACAATGCAGAAAAATTACTGATCATTTTGGAACTTTTGGTATGAATTTGTTTCAATTTGTTCTCCAGCATTCGGTAGGCAGGGGAACATGAATTTAGAAGACATTTTAAAATACCAAATGCTTTCTCAAGTAAAAGAGAACAAACTGCAAAATAAGAGAAATATTATTCATTGTGTTATGTAATGTAATATTTTGTGAAACAGAGAGTACTTTTTAAAAAAAACATTGTTATTGAGAATGGCGAAGCTATTCATCTTCAGTCCCATTTACTGCAGCTGTGAGAAAAGACGTCTACGTTGAACTCTCATACAGAAATCAATGTAACTTAAAGTAATTAACTTCAAGAGTTCATGCCTCATGGAAATTCAATAGATTGTAATCAATTCATTATTTCTGTGAGACTGCCACAATTACTCTAAAAATAAAATCCGTTAATATTTAATGGTTGTATTTTGCTTATTAGTGAAACCAGTTATTTATTCATAAAACAATCAACACTACTCAAAGCTTCCAACAACTTGATTTTTTTATTTGCTTGCTAAACATCTTTCTATTCCTTCTTATACATAATAATACCTATTTTTTTCTTATCAGTCCATTTTCTCCCAGTGTCTTTGCCTGCTCTGCATTAGGGATATATTTCATAGTTAAAAAAAATCATATAGAAGAGTTGGTGAGTCAACTCTTCTATGAGTTCCTCTGATTCAATTGGATTACAGTGATACTTCATACAATGTCCAAACTTGGTTCCACAAGTTTGGACTTTATACGGATTTGGACTTTGTATGAGGCATGCAATTTCCTAGCTGCGATGCTCATACAATGTCCAAATCCTTGCTGCGATGCCTCGTACAACGTCATTTCCATAGATACACATTGTACTGTAACAGCATAGACTTCAGGGCAAAGTCAAGGAAACTGACAGAACTTTAAGAAATCATTAAGGTAAAGTAAAGGTTTCCCTTGCTCGAAAGCCAGTTGTATCCGACTCTAGGGTGCAGTGCTCATCTCTGTTTCTAAGCCGAAGAGCCAGCGCTGTCTGCTCCTGCAGACGTTTCCGTGGTCATGTGGCAGGCATGACTAGACACCGGAGCGCACAGAACGCTGTTACCTTCCCACCGAAGTGGTCCCTATTTATCTACTTGCAATTTCTTGCTTTCGAACTGCATTGTCTAATGGCTAAATACATTACAAAAACCTGTCAAACAACCCTGATTTTAGGGGACAAACCAAGCTGGGGAAAACCACCAATGCCTCATACAAAGTCGCAGCGACTTTGTATGGGGCAACTTTTTTCAAGGAATTAGGCGATGTTGTATGAATTCGATGTTGTATGAAGCGGACTTTGTATGAGGTATTACTGTACTCTACCTGAGTCTTACTTTAGCATAATACATCATAACAAGAATAGGCTCATTTGAATCAATGGCACTTACGAAGAAGTTGATTAACTAAATCAGTGGACCTACTCGAGTAGAACTTATTACAACTAAAAAAATTAAAGTTTCAGCCAAAATCTCTAATGGTTGGGGCATTGGAAATAAGTATGATATATACCCTATTATCTTTCCTAAATTCATTAAATTTGATTATAGAAAATACTGAAAACAGAATTTGTTAGACTAACTTCTGAAAATCTTCTCCTAACAGAGAAATATGAAATTATTTAAATGCTTACTTCATGTAGCCCAAAAAAGAATTTGTACTGAAACAAGAATTATTTTTCTTTTATTTGGACTGTTTATATAAATAAGATATTTTATTGAACATGGATGGCTCAGTCAATTAAGGAATCTAAGATCTTACTTCCTTAACCTAATAATGATAATGATAATGAGGGGAATAATATTGGTAATTACAAGAAAAAAGAAATAATCAAAAGATTTAATGGGATTCTTAAAACAGCAATTTTATACTGACTTGCGTGATAGTATCACCAAATTCAATGTAATTTTATTTCTAAAAGTACCTATATAACCATGAGCAGGTATTCAAATAATAGGTTTTCAAAATGCTTAAAGATGTAGTATAGCTTATTTGTGCCATCTGCAGAGTCGTATATAGATATTTTAAAGTCTTCAAACAAAATGGTAGCAAAGTTTGTCTTGCCTAAGACTATTCAGTGAAATAATGGCTGCATAAAAGTTTGAACTAAACAAACATATTTGAGGGTTTCATAATTTTTGAAACTATCCATACATACATCCGCCACCTTTCTCCCAATGTAGGAACCCAACATAGCTCGCAAGCAATTAAAATAATATAAACACAATGAAAAACACAATTAAATATAATGTTAAAAATTAAATAGACAGCAATGTTAAAAACAACCATTTAAAACACTTTAAAACATGCCACATTTCCTATGAAGCAGAGATCACCATATTTATTTATTTTTAGAAAATGTGTAAATTATCATACCGGTGTACTCCACTACTGCACATAATGATATGACAAGCTCCAAGACGGCTACAAAGTTCTGAAGACACTGACAGTAGACCAACTCCAGATGCACTGCAAGCTGTATAAGAACAGGCTGCTGTGCGCTTAGATCTTATGAAAGATGCCATCAACCGATAAAGTTCATCCAAAAAATTGATGGGTCGCATCAGCTACAAGGAAATGACAAATATATTGATATGAGTACTGCTTCTATTTATGGCAGTGAATATAATGAAGTATGAGTTTATAGTAGTAACCAAACTGTGTTTATCTTTTAATGCATTCAGAATACAGTTTTTATTTAGACAACCTTTCTGTATTTATGTATGGAAAAAGTAGCAGCCAAACTGGTCAACTGGATCCTTAGAAATTATGGAACAAAAGACTAAGGCTGTCATCTTTAGAACTACCATTAATTGAATAACTGAAGAGAATTAACAGCAGATTCATGTCTGAATTGGAAGATTAAACACCCGGTAAACTAAAGAAAAAAGTGAATGAGCTGATATCCTAAAGGTATTTTCTAGTCTCTAGCCCTGGTGGTGCAGTGGTTAACCTGCTGTACCAGGGCTAAAGGTTGACTCAGTCTTCCATCCTTCCGAGGTTGATAAAATGAGTACCCAGCATGTTGGGGGCAAAATGCTAATTAACTTGTGCACTAAGTGCTATGGGGCATATATAAGTGTGATTGCTTTTTGCTTTGCTATATTGAGGAATTTTCCAGCGCAATCGTTTCCTTGATAATCTGGGGAAATGTGGTCCAGCTCTACCCTAATCCATCTCTTGAGATAGAGACTAGAGCAATTTTCTGGTAAATTTAAGGTTAGCTTTAAAAGAGGTTGCGGTCATTAAAGCAATTCTTTCTTTTGCGATCAGGCTCATGCCTTTGCAGCTGTATGATCACACCCCTTGTAGTTGTATTAACGACATCCCAGTATACAGGTATACAGTATTTAGTTCCACAGTCCCAATGTTACTACAAACTATTTCACATGTTTAATTAAAGCCTGTAACTGTCCACAACATTTATTGTAAACAGCTCACACTGAGGCAGAGCCACTGCAGATGCTGAAATCAGGCACAAAACAGTTGGGTTTACCTTATCACTGTCAAGTTTATAGTTGGGGCCAATCAAAATAGAATATGTTTTATTGATCAGATGGGGTTGCATGCAAAGGTAATGAATGTTATTGATAATTTATTTTGAACCAGTTTTATATCTCATTTTATTGTGGTTGTATTATCCTACTTTTAAAATGTTTTTATTCTGTGGTATGTAATCATATTTTATCTAATGTATTTTATTACATTTTGATCTGATATGGTCAGATGACGAATCAGTTAATAAAGGATAAAAACAGAAAAGATTTACCTTATCTATGTAAGCAGCTTTTGATGTTGAATTAGGTGGAAGGTTTGACTTGTCCAGGTAAAACGCCCTAGAAAAAAGACCAAATATTCCTAAAATGCTAATTGTTAAATAGATTCCATAATTGGAGATTTCCACAACAGTTAAGATTTTTTTTATGAAAGAAAGATGCAGGTGATTGACGAAAGAACTGATGCTTTGGAATACTTGACTTTACTTGATTTGGTTAGTACGGGTTCAAATGAATGGTTGGAGTTAAGGAAGGATTTGTTGGCATCGGGAGGGATAAAAAGAGAGTGTGGAACTGATGGGAGAGGTGCAGCAGGAGGAGAACAAATGGGAGGGGAGGGAGAATTGTCATTGATAATGGTGGAGGAGGAGTCAAGCAAGGGTTAGAGGGAAAGGAGAAGAAGAAGGGAGAATTGTTAAAGGTAAAGTGGTATTTACAATAGTTTTATTTTCAAAATGTGCGCTTGAGCCTTCATTATGATGCTTACTAGGTTCATCCCACCCGTTCCCCCCTCCCCTCTTTGGAGGTCAAAGGCATTTTTTTCCTCTTCTTTTTTTGAAGGAAAAAGCGGGGAGGTTGCTAATGAGTGTTTTATGTTTTATGTTTTGTTTTTATTTTGTTAGGTTAATTGGTAGCACACCCATTAGAGAGCTCAGGAGGGATAAAAGTGGGGGACAATTCAAATTATGAGAGCGATAAAGGTATTAACATGGAATGTGAAAGGTACAGGATCTCAGATTAAGAGGAGGAGGATAGAATCAGCTCTGAGAAGGGATAGACTGGATATAGTCTTCTTACAGGAAACTCACCAAAAATCTCATGATACAAATAAAATCTTTTTAGGTTGGATGCAGCACTATGAGAAATCCTATGGTACATCAAAATCAAGAGGAGTAGCAATTTTGATTTCAGCTAGATTGGGGCTTGAGATAATAGATAGTATTTCAGATTTGGAAGGGAGATTTTTGATAGTGAAAGGGAAAATAGACATTGAGGAAATAACATTGGTGAATATATATGCCCCAAATGATCATCAAGGGGAATTTTTAGAAAAAATACATACGATTTTGGTAAAAGAAAAGTCAACAAAGATGATTGTGGCTGGAGATTTTAATTTAGTAAGATCAAACTTGGATTGTACAAATTTAGCAAGAAGTGGAAAAGGGATTAAAGGCCAAATGTTGGACAATTGGATGGCTGCTTTAGGCTTGAAAGACTCTTGGAGAGAACTTAAGGGTACTGAAAGGGTATACTCATATTTTTTGCAGGTTTACAACTCTTATTCCAGATAAGATTATATATTTGTAACTGAAAAGGTACAGGATCTCAGATTAAGAGGAGGAGGATAGAATCAGCTCTGAGAAGGGATAGACTGGATATAGTCTTCTTACAGGAAACTCACCAAAAATCTCATAATACAAATAAAATCTTTTTAGGTTGGATGCAGCACTATGAGAAATCCTATGGTACATCAAAATCAAGAGGAGTAGCAATTTTGATTTCAGCTTGATTGGGTCTTGAGATAATAGATAGTATTTCAGATTTGGAAGGGAGATTTTTGATAGTGAAAGGGAAAATAGACGATGAGGAAATAACATTGGTGAATATATATGCCCCAAATGATCATCAAGGGGAATTTTTAGAAAAAATACATACGATTTTGGTAAAAGAAAAGTCAACAAAGATGATTGTGGCTGGAGATTTTAATTTAGTAAGATCAAACTTGGATTGTACAAATTTAGCAAGAAGTGGAAAGGGGATTAAAGGCCAAATGTTGGACAATTGGATGGCTGCTTTAGGCTTGAAAGCCTCTTGGAGAGAATTTAAGGGTACTGAAAGGGTATACTCATATTTTTTTGCAGGTTTACAACTCTTATTCCAGATAAGATTATATATTTGTAACCGAAAATTTGATTAATAGCTTGGAGGACATGGAAGTGGGAATATTTAAGGAATCGGACCACGCTAAAGTGATATTGGATTTAAAATTACGGAATGAGACTAGACCAAGGAGAATTTGGAAATATGATGTTAACTTATTTAGAGACCAAAAGTGTAAAGAACAAATTATCAAGAATTGGAGTGAAAGTTGGCAATGGAATGATAATGGGGAGGTAGAATATAATGAATATAAGTTTTGATTGATGATCAAGGGATAAGATGTAATAAAATAAAGGACAAATGTAAAATTGTGAAGGATTTTTATCAAGCTCTTTATGCAAGAAAAGATATAGATGAGGAGAAACTTAATAAGCAATTAGAAAAACAAATAATTAGGGGAATAAAGCAGGAACATAGGGATAGAATGGAAGAATTAGTGACAGAGAAAGAAGTAAAAGAGATAACTGCCAGATTGAAGTTGGGAAAAGCCTCCGGAGAAGATGGGTTGCCTGTGGATTTTTACAAGGAATTTGGAGATATCGTGATACCAAAGTTGGTAAAATTATATAATTATATATTAGATGGAGGGCAAATTCCAACTTCATGGTACCGGATCACAATTGTACTTTTGCCAAAACCTGGAAAGAATTTAGAGAAAGTAGAATCATATAGGCCCATCTCATTGATAAATCAGGCTGCCAAGATCTTCACAGCAATACTTGCCAATTGATTGAATGTTTTCATGGGGGAATATATAAATGCTGACCAAGTGGGGTTTTTGAAAGGTAGACACATGGCAGATTTGACCAGAAGAGTAATTGATTTAGTTGATACGGTGAGTCATACAAAATAAAAAGTGGGATTAATATCTTTGGATATATTTAAGGCATTTGACTCTCTACAATGGATTTCAATCAAGGAAATAATAAAAAGCTATGGATTTGGCGTCAAATTTAGAAGGGTAATCGGTCAATTATATCAACAAGGAATAGCCACTGTTAGAGTGAATGATGAGGTTACAGATGAGGTCAAGTTGGAGGCAGGCACGAGACAGGGTTGCCCACTATCTCCAATATTGTTTATAATGGCAATGGAGTTATTAGCAAATGCTATACGAGAGGAAGCAAAAATAGAGGGAATTATGGGGAATAAGATAAGTATGTATGCGGATGACACTTTGATAATTGTAAAACAACCAGAGAAGGTAATGAACAGAATTCAGCAACAATTAAAGGATTTTGAGGATATTACAGGGTTGAAAATAAATTGGGATAAATCGGAAATGATGCTTTGTAATATGGATGAAAAAGATCAGAAAAAGATAAAGGATATAGTTAATACTCAGATTAAGAATAAATTGAAATATTTGGGAATAACTATATCAAACAAATTGGAAGAGCTTAATAGATTGAACTATGATAGTTTGAAAACTGAAATTAGGAATAAGATACAAAGTTTTCAAAAGTTGAAATTGTCCTGATTTGGAAGAATTGCACTTGGGGGGCGTGGCTAAGATGGCTGATGAGTAACATCTTGATTCGGGCGCTCGCACTTATCAAAGTGGTAATCAATGAGAATGAGTAAAATGGGACAATTTTAAAGAGACATTTTGTGGTGATAAGACTCCTGCTTGCCTGCTTGGAAAGTTTGCAGTTGGGCGGTCGAAGTTCGGGAGGTATCCCCGGAGGGAGAGGCACGTGATGGAAGCCGTGGCTTCCCCTGCCGAGGAGCCGAGAATGGGACCAGCGAGACAGAGAAGATCTGAGGAAGTAGTAAAATCGAGAAGAAAGTGAGTTAATGAAAGTTTTTGTTGACGGGAGCTAAAGGCAATTGGGGATTTTGCATTGAAGAGTCTGGACTTGGCAGTGTGTGTAGAAGCGGATACAAGGGTAGCAGTTGAAATGATAATGGTGGCGGTCCTGGAAAACGAAAGTGGTTGCTTTTTGGACAATGGCTTTTTTGTGTCCCAGGAGAGCCGCGGCATAGTTTGGAGGCACTGAGAAGCGGATAAAGAGGAAACTGACTGGGCTTGAGTTTTTGGTTACCCCAGTGCTTTTCGAGGCTAAAATAAAGGAGAGCGGTTCTTTAAAAAAAGGGGGGAAGTTTGCTGAGTTGGAGAGGAAGAAGGGGGG
The DNA here is from genome assembly GCA_035047305.1 of Bradypodion pumilum. Taxonomy (NCBI): domain Eukaryota; kingdom Metazoa; phylum Chordata; class Lepidosauria; order Squamata; family Chamaeleonidae; genus Bradypodion; species Bradypodion pumilum. Next base: position 294,831,262 of record JAWDJD010000004.1, on the reverse strand, counting down.
TTTCCCCCTGAAGTCGCCGCAGCCGCTGGGAAAAGGGTGCTTTGTTTCGTTCGTTCCAAGACAAGGATCATCAATTTTCTTTACTCCTTCATTGTGTGGATTACAGCTTTCAATATATATATATATATATATATATATATATATATATATATATATATATATATATATATATATATATATATATATATATATATATATATATATATATATATATATATATATATATATATATATATATATATATATATATATATATATATATATATATACATACATACACACACACACACTTCTCCTCTTTTTTATTTTATTTATTAAAAGTTGGAGTTTGGGATTTTTGGTTTTTCTTCCCTGCGGTCCATACACAAGTGGATATATTTGGGCGTCTGTCTCCTTGGAATTCCTGTCTTTGCGGTTGGGAGTGTTGATACCTGGGCCGACTATTTCTGGGAACGGGCTTCCTGTGGATTACAATATTTTTTGTTTGGGTTGTTTTTGGTTCCTGCTCCTTTGTGGATTATAATAATTATTATTATTTTTGCTGGACCTCTTCTTCTTTTCAAGCTTTAACAGAATTAATGGGACTGTTGTCAGTTTTGGCTGCATCGGATCAGGTTTAAGTGGAGTGTGTAATGAACTTACAATACGCTGCAGCACTAAAACTTTTTAGGGGTTGCTACCATGGATAAGGGCACAAGAGGAAAAGCAAAGGAAGAGGAGCCAGTGGTGAAATCTAAGAGGAAAGAAAAAGCACCAACGGAAGAGGTCCCTCCATCATCATCACCACCATCTGAACCCTATGATCATACTCAAATTATGGTGGGAATTGGCAAACTGTTTCAGAAGATGGAGAAAAATGAGGATTCAAGGGTGAAAGATAGAAATGAAATGATGAAAAACAGGATAAGGTGGTAACATCTGTTATGGATTTTACAAAAAAAGTGGAATTAAGTTTGCAAAAAATAGAAGAAAATGTGAAATTGGTTCAAAATGAGGTGAATACCATGAAAAGGGAAATAAAAGGGACTAAGGAGGCGGTGAGGGAGAATAAGCTGAAAATGGATGAACATGAGAAAAGGATTGGAAGATATGATGAGAAAGCAGAATATTGTGATCCGTCAGGTGGTTGAAAGGACGCCAGACCAGCTAAGAGAAAGAGTGGTTCAGTGGCTAAATAATTTGAGTATGGGAAAGGAATTTTTACAGGAGGACATTGTAAGTGCATATAGGGTGGGTCCAAGAAGAGGGAAGGCGTCTCAAAGAAATGTTTTGGTAAAATTTGCAAATTGGGGAGATAAACTCAGAGTAATGGCCTTCTTGAAACAAGCTGGTTCTGGTGCCCTGAAAATTGATGGTTCCGATGTGGAAGTATATAATGATATTTCAATGAAGGAAAGAATTTGGAGATATAAGATGAGACCAGTAACTAAACTGTTGATGAGTAAAGGTGTAAGGTACAATTGGAGATTCCCACAGCAATTGTGTTTCTTCTATGAGAAAAGAATGCAGGTTATTGATGAGGGGACTGACCCATTAGAATATTTGAGTCTGCTGGAGCTTGTCAAAGCGGGTTCGGAAGAGTGGTTAACTCTTAGGAAAGATTTGTTGGAATCAGGGGCTATAAGAAGGGAGTATGAGGGGGTGGATGCCAGTGGTGCTACAGGTGGAACTCCACAGGGAAGAGAAGAAAAGGAGCTGTCATTGATCATGGTGGAGGAGGAGACAAGTAAGGAGCATTGAGCAGTAGATTAGGATTTTTTTATATATATATCACTTAAGTACTATATAAAGGTGGGTGGCGCGAAGCACTAATCTGTACTTACATCTTCCATGTCCCCCCTCTCCCCTCTTTGGTCATCGAAGGCGTCTTTTTTCGGAAAAAGTGGGGAGAGAGATATTGTGTGTTTTGTGTATAATTTTGTGTTTTAGTGGTAAGGGGTTGGTGGTGGCATGCCCAATGGAGAGTTTAGAAGTTAGAAAGGAAGGGGGCATGGCCAAGATGCCCGCCGAGTAACATCTAGATTCGGACGCTCGCGCTTAACAAAGTGGTAACTAATGTGCCGGAGTGAAATGAGGAAGTTTTAAAGTGGTAAATCTTAAAGATAAGAACCTTGCCTGTCGCTCTGGAAAATTTTGTGATCTTTTGAGGCTGGATAGTCGAAGTTCGGGAGGCTTCTCTGGGCGGCTGAAGCTGTGACGACAGTCGCGGCTTTTCTGCCGAGGAGCCGAGAACGGGACTAGCGAGACAGCGGAGAAGGCTTTGGAATTGGCAAGAAGTTGTTTGGCACGAAAATAGCCTGCATGTAAGTGCATGAATGGATCTTTAAATTTTAAAATCGGCTGGGGTTTTTTGCTAAATGAGCTCGGACTTTGAAATGGAAGCGGGTGGAAGCGGATGAAAGCAAGTGGTGGTTCCATTAATGGCGGCGGTCCTGGAAAATGAAAGTGATCGTGTTTGGGCTATGGTTTTTCTTTACATACCAGAAGACCGCACCACGTTTTGATGACAACAAAGTGGATTAATTATCCTGTCTGGGCTATAATATTGGAAGGTGATTGGGAGTTCCCCAGCTCAAACCACTTGGAGAAAATTCTCCGTTCCTCAGAAGGAGAAGGGGGGGTTACCCAAAAGTTAAGGCAGCCGCTGGAAAATGGCGTTTTGATTGTCCGCTTCAAGAGAAGGACTAGGTGGTTTGGCTTTTTGGTTCCTTCACCGTGTGGATTATAAATATTTGTCTGTTTATCGTGGAATATACTGCTCCTCACCTCTTCTCCTTGCTGATTTGATTTTGGGCTTTTTCTCCCTCTGGTCTCCCCCCCCTCTTTTTTCTTTGGCGGCTTGGTTTTTTTTTAAAGGAGAAGCTTGGGCTGACTGTTCCCTTGAAGCCCTTTTACTGCAGTTGGAAAACGATTGATTGGATTACTTGCTTTGGGGAAACGGACCTGCTGTGGATCAACATTTGTACTTGCTCTTCTTTTTTCTCCCAAGCTGCCTGTTGGGAGAGTTGTTTCCTTCAGTTTGATTTTTGTGGATTACAATAACTTTTTGATCTTCTGCTTGCATATAAATTCTCCTATTGGAACTGTGGAACCAGTGGCTGCAGCGTTCATAAGCTTCATTTCAGTGACTAACTTTTACAACGAACTGCAGCATTGGGACTCTTATATATTACATTATTATGGATAAAGGTACAAGAGGCAAAGCAAAGGAAGAAGAACCAGTTGTAAAACCTAAGAAGAAAGAAAAAGCACCAATGGAGGAAGCCACTCAGTCTTCATCCCCGCCCACAGTGCCATACGATCAGACTCAAACTATGGTGGAAGAACCACCAAATAAATTAGAAGAACTTAAATGATTGAACTATGACAGCTTGAAAGTGGAATTTAAGAACAAAATACAAGAGCTTCAGAAGTTAAAGTTGTCATGGTTCGGGAGGATTGCTATGTGTAAAATGATATTGTTACCAAAAATTAATTTTTTATTTGATACATTAGCGATCCGTTTGAAAGAGAATGAAATCAATGAGTTTCAACAGATGTTTAATGGTTTTTGTAACGGAGGTAAAAAATCTAGGCTCCCAAAGAAGCTATGGTACTTGTCTCAAAAAAAAGGGGGTTTGGGTATGCCAAATTTGCTAGCATATTATCAAGCTTTTCAAGTTAAGAATGTTGTGAAGATTTTGGCAAGAGAAAAGATAATTTGGGAGCAATTGGAGATGAAGGAATATAGAAATATTGGAAATATGATTTTTCTGGGAATAAACGATAAGGTGAAAAGGTCAAATAATACTATGATGAGAGGTCTCATGGAGGTGTGGAAGAAGGTAAAAAAGGATATGGTCCCAAACCTCTCTCCAATTTTGGAATTGACTGATATGATGTGTTTCCCAATAAAGTTAGATAAGGAAAAAATTGAAATACTGGATAAAAATGGGATGCTTTTATTGAAGGACTGGTTAAAAATTTGTGATTCTGATGTCGAGCGGAAAAAAATATTTGAGATATTAAATCTGAATTGGTTTCAGAAGTTAAAGGTGGACAACTGGAACAAAAAATATAAAAAAGAAGTAGGGTTAGATAGAATACATACAGAATTTGAGGAGTTGGTAAGGAAGATTAGAAAATGGGAAAGCAGTATTAAAGGTCTTGTAAGTAAGCTTTATAATATATTGAATAGAGGTGCAGATCCACAGGATGATTTGAAACGGAAGTGGGAACAAAATTTGAATATAATATATAAGATATAAGGCAGATCAGGTTGAAAAAGAAAAAGAAATAAAACAATTACAGGAAGATCACTCAAAAAAGAAGGATAATTTTTTTCCGCTAAACTACAAAGACTTAAGGCAGAATTAATGGGTAAGGGTATAGATAAAGTTAAAAGAGATTTGATACATCTAAACAGAGAGTATTTTGAATTTAGTAAAAAAAATTCAAGATTATTAGCAAGAGTGGCTAAAGCTAAAAAGGAAAAAGGGAAATTGGGGTGTTGGTTAATAAACAAGGGATAAGGTGCAATAAGATTAGCGACAAATGTAAAATTGTGAGGGAATTTTATCAAGCATTATATGCAAAAAAAAGAGATAGACGTTGGTAAGCTTAAAGGGATATTGGAGAGGCAGTTAGGGAATGGAATAAAACAGCAACACCAGGAAAAAATGGAGGAACGGGTTACTGATAAAGAGGTAAAAGATGTAATTAGTGGTCTGAAGTTGGGGAAAGCCCCGGGAGATGACGGATTATCGACAGAGTTTTATAAGGAATTTAAAGACATTGTGGTTCCAAAGTTAGTGAAGTTATATAACTATATTTTAGATGGTGGTCAAATTCCAACTTCATGGTATAGGACTATAATCGTTCTGCTGCCAAAATTGGGAAATAATTTGGAAAAGGTGGAATCATACAGACCAATTTCTCTTATAAATCAGGATGCCAAGATCTTCACAGCAATACTGGCTAATCGGTTAAATAGATTTATGGGGGAATATAAAAGTTGATCAAGTTGGTTTTTTAAAAGGAAGGCATATGGCGGATTTGACTAGGAGGGTGTTAGACTTAATTGACAATGTTAATCAGATGAAGGAAAAGGTGGGTCTATTATCTTTAGATATTTTTAAGGCATTTGAGTCGTTACAATGGTCTTTGATTAAGGAAATAGTTAGAAATTATGGATTTGGGGATAGATTTAGAAGGGTAATTGACCTGTTATATCAAAAAGGGAGCGCTAGGGTTAGAGTAAATGAAGAGGTTACGGATGAGGTAAAGCTTGAGGCAGGCACTAGGCAGGATTTCCATTACCGCCTATTTTGTTTATTATGGCAATGGAATTTTTAGCTAAAAATATAAGGGAGGATTCAACTATAGAAGGGATATTGGGTAATAAAGTGAGTATGTATGCAGATGATACGTTGTTAATGGTGAAACACCCAGAGGCAGTAATGGACAGGATTAAAGAGCAAATAGAGGAATTTGAGGCTATAACTGGATTGAGGATAAATTGGGATAAATCAGAAATGATGTTGTGCAATATGGGGGAAGAGGAGAGAGAAAAAATGGCGGGGTTATCTAATATACAAATTAAAGAAAAGTTGAAATATTTGGGGATAACTATTTCAAACAGATTGGAAGAACTTGACTGAACTATGACAACTTGAAAGCAGAATTTAAGAACAAAATATAAAGTTTTCAGAAGTTGAAGTTGTCATGGTTTGGGAGGATTGCAATTTGCAAAATGATGTTGTTGCCGAGGATTAATTTTCTATTTGATGCACTTGCAATCCAATTGAAGGAAAAGGAGATTAATGAGTTCCAAAAGATGTTCAATAATTTTTGGAAAGGAGGCAAGAAATCCAGACTTTCAAAGAAACTCTGGTATCTGCCTCAGAAAGAAGGAGGTTTGGGAATGCCAAATTTGTTAGCGTATTATCGAGCATTTCAAATTAAGAAAGTTGTGAAGATCTTGGCAAGAGAAAAAGTAATCTGGGAGGAAATGGAGATGAAAGATTATAAGAATATTGGTAAAATGATCTTTTTGGGAACTAAGGTTAAAATGATAACTACAAGCAACACTATGATGAGGGGACTCATGAGGGTGTGGAAAAGATTAAAGAAAGATTTTATCCCAGATCTCTCTCCAATTTTGGAATTGGCAAATATGGTGTGTTTTCCGATAAAAATAGACAAAAAAAGGAAATATTGGATAAAAATGAAGTTTTCCTGGTGAAGGAATGGTTAAGGGTTTGTGAAGATGAAACTAAGAAGAAAAAATTATTTGAACAGTTAAAATTGGATTGGTTTCAGATATTGAAGGTTGATAATTGGAATAAAAAATATAGAAGAGAACTAGGTATAGACAGAGAAAAGACTGAATTTGAAGAATTGGTTTTAAAGATTAGAAAAGGTGAGAAAAGTATTAAGGGTCTTGTAAGTAAACTTTATATTTTAATAAATAAGGGTAGGGATCCACAGGAAGATTTGAAATTGAAGTGGGAACAGGATTTGAATATAAAATTAGGAAATGATGAATGGAGAAATAAGTGGAAAAAGAGGATAATGAGAACAATGTCAGTAAGAATTAAGGAACATAACTATAAAATGTTGTGGCAATGGTGCTTGACACCACTGAGGTTGCATCAGATTGATAATAAAAGGGATAATTTATGTTGGAGATGTAAAGAAACTGTTGGAACCTATGAACATATGTGGTGGAGTTGTAAAATGATAAATGAATTTTGGAGCAGAATAGAAGGAGAGATAGGGGAAATAATGGGTAAGAAAATTAAGCTGGCGTCAGGTACCATTTTGCTAACAGATGTGGAAGGTATGTGTTTGAATAAGGTGGAAAAAGAGCTATTGGAAATAATGTTAACTACTGGCAGACAATGTATCGCCAGAAATTGGAAAAATGATGTAACTATACAGACGGAAGAGTGGTATAAGGAAATGTGGAATCTAGCATTGAATGACAAATTGACATGGGAGATAAAAGTAAAAAGGGATAAATTGAAGGAAAATAGATTTTGGAATATTTGGAAGCCATTTGTTGATCACTCTCCTATGGGTAGGGATAGTTTTAGACCTGTACCATCTTAAAGTGGGTTTTGGAGATGATACAGACACTAAACTCTCCGGGGCAATGTAAATATTCACTGGGTGATTTGTAATTTGAAAAGAAGGGATTTGATGGTTGTTAACAAATAACTGTGATATTGATAGCTTTTATGAAGGTTATGGTTACAGTACTAACCTACAATGTGGACATCTAATTGTGTGTGTACCATGACAAATAATCAGTTCAATTATCATGTATGTGCTATTTTTATGAGTTTTATGTAATATTGTTATGATGTATTGTTTTTTTTGTATGTTTGTTTTTTCTTTTGAAAATAAATAAAAAAATTATACGATTGGAAGAATTGCACTTGCTAAAATGACGCTGTTACCTAAAATAATTTTTTTATTTGATGCGATAGCAATTCAATTGAAGGATAAGGAAATTAAGGTGTTTCAAAATTTGATCAATGACTTTTGTAATGGTGGAAAGAAATCTAGGTTATCAAAAAAGTTATGATATTTATCGCAGAAAAAAGGAGGGTTGGGAATGCCGAATTTGATGGCATATTATCGAGCGTTTCAAATCAAGAATGTTGTGAAGATCCTGGCAAGGGAAAAGGTAATATGGGAGGAAATTGAGATGAGGGACTATAAACATTTGGGCAAAATGGTCTTTTTAGGAGACAAATTGGGAAAGGTAGCGACTAAGAATACTATGATGAAAGGCTTAATGAATGTATGGAAGAGGGTAAAAAAGGATTTGGTCCCAAACGTCTCTCCAATATTGGAAATTTTAGATATGGCGAATTTTCCAATTAATATAAATGAGGAGATAAAGGAGATTTTGAAAGAGAATGAGGTTATCCTGTTGAAGGACTGGTTTCGGATATGCAGAAATGAAGCTAGTAGGACAAAATTGTTTGAGCAATTAAAAATTAATTGGTTCCAAAGATTGAGGATTATTAAATGGAATAGTAAATACATGAGTGAATATGATTTGGAAAGAGAAAAGACGGAATTTGAAGAGCTGATTCTAAAAGTTAGAAAAGGTGATATATATACTAAGGAATTAGTTAGTAAATTGTATGCAATTTTAAATAGGGATGGTGATCCACAAGAGGATTTGAAATTAAGGTGAGAACAAGATTTGAATATAAACATAGGAAAGGATTTATAGAGAAATAAATGGAAAAAGAGGATAATGAGGACTATGTCGGTTAGAATAAAAGAGCATAATTTTAAAATGTTGTAGAGATGGTACCTGACCCCAGTGAGGTTACATCAAATGGATAATAAAAAAGATAATATGTGTTGGAGATGTAAGGACACTATTGGAACGTATGAACACATGTGGTGGAGTTGTAAAGTGGTTAAAGATTTCTGGAATAGAATTGAGAAAGAAATTGGAGAAACTTTGGTTAAGATGGTAAAACTGGGATCAGGTATCACTCTGTTGACAAACGTGGAAGATATTAATTTAAACAAGGATAAGAAAGAGCTACTAGAAATAATGATTACAATGGCTAGACATTGTATAGCTAGACATTGGAAAATGATGTAATTATACAAACAGAAGAGTGGTATAAAGAAATGTGGAATTTAGCCTTGAATGACAAATTGACATGGGAGATAAAGAAAAAGAGATATAATTTGAAAGAAAATAGATTCTGGGATATTTGGAAACCTTTTGTGGATCACTCCCTCAAGGGTGATGAGAGAAATAGACCTGTACCTGAACAAAAGGGATTTTGGTATTAATGCTAATGAAATACTCTGAGCGCTCCAGGGCAATGTAAATAAACACTGGGTGATTTATTATTTGCGTTTACATTTTTGTAGAACTATCCATATTGGCATTAAATGTTTTACTTGAAAACGAGTTTTAGAGAGGGGAATCAAGATTAGAGAATAAATTGAAAGTAATAAGTAAAGAGATTGTATCTATAAAGATGGGTGTTAATTACCAGGATAGCTGTACACATATTTTTTGTGTATTTTTTGGTATTATTATTATTTTTAGTTGTTTTTTGTATTTTGTACATGAATTATTACTTCCTATTTTTCAAGTATCATGTTGTACAATTTTGTATTTGTGTTTTGTATTTTATATGATAAAATTCAATAAAAAAATTAAGAACAGTTTATCTAGACCATGGGATTGTAAGCATCTTCCCCCTACCTCCTCAGAGCCATGAAGAAAGAAAGACAGCAAGTGAATTGCTGTTTCAACCTCCACTATCTTCACTCCTTACTCACTCACTCACTCTCACACACACACACATCCAAACTTAGAGGTGTAAAGAAGCCAAAGCTAGCTTCAAGTTCAGCTGCAGCCTCAAGAGTGTTTTAGGACGGTGTGACTGAATCAATTTTGCTCCTCCTTCAGCATCTTTAATTTGGAAAAACACAGAAAGAATAAAGTCAGCTCCGGACTCATTGGCCAGCTTGAATGGCCAATCCTACCCTTTCTGGAATGAGAAATAATGGTCTTTATATGTGTAGAAAGAAGCACAAAGTTCCATAATTCTCCTTTTCTCTCTAATTCTGTTCACCTGTAAGGAACTTTAAGTGCTCATTTATTGTTTGTTTTCAGTTAAATCTTAGTAAATATCAAAGACTTCTTTAAGTACATTAGAAGTAAGAACCCAACTAGGAAGGCCATTGGACCATTAGATGACAATGGAAGGCAAGGGGTTATTAAAGAGGAAACAGAGATTGCAGAGAGACTCAATGAATTCTTTGCTTCAGTATTCACTGAAGAAGACAGAGACCACATGCCCAAAACAGAGCCTATCTTCATAGGGAGGGAAACCGAAGAATTAAGCAAGTTAGAAATAACCAGGGAGGAGGTCCTTGCATGTCTTGTTAAGCTAAACACTAACAAATCACCAGGACCAGATGGCATCCATCCACGAGTTCTCAGGGAACTTAAAGATGAAATTGCTGATCTCCTAGCCAAAATATATAATCTTTCCCTCAAATCAGGCTTTGTGCCTGATGACTGGAAGGTAGTGAATGTAACACCAATTTTCAAAAAAGGATCCAGTGGTGATCCAGGAAATTACCGACCTGTCAGTTTGACATGTGTCCCAGGTAAAGTGATGGAAACCATCCTAAAAGATAGAATTAATAGGCACATAGAAGAGAAGGCGCTGCTAAAGGAGAGCCAACATGGCTTTTACAAGGGCAAATCATGCCTCACTAATCTGTTGGAATTTTTTGAGAGTGTCAACAAGCATGTGGATAAGGGGGATCCAGTTGACATTGTTTATCTGGACTTTCAGAAGGCTTTTGACAAGGTCCCACACCAAAGGCTCTTGAATAAACTTACCAGTCATGGAATAAAGGGACAGGTCTTGTCCTGGATCAGCAACTGGCTAAGGGTCAGGAAACAGAGGGTAGCACTAAATGGACACTTCTCCAAGTGGAGGGAAGTAAAGAGTGGGGTCCCCCAAGGTTCAGTACTGGGACCCCTGCTTTTCAACCTCTTCATAAATGATCTAGAGGTAGGAGTAAAAAGCAAGGTAGCCAAATTTGCTGACGACACTAAATTATACAGGGTAGTGAAAACTGTGAGAGATTGTGAGGAGCTCCAGAGGGATCTCTTGACACTGGGGGAGTGGGCAAAACAGTGGCAAATGAGCTTCAACATTAGTAAGTGCAGAGTGATGCATGTTGGGGCAAAAAACCCCAATTACATTTATAAACTGATGGGGTCTGAACTCTCTGCAACAAACCAGGAAAGGGACCTTGGTGTCCTGGTGGACAACTCAATGAAGGTGTCAACCCAGTGTGCCTCAGCAGTGAAAAAAGCAAACTCAATGCTAGGGATCATTAGGAAGGGTATAGAAAATAAGTCAGCAAGTGTCATTTTGCCTCTTTATAAATCTATGGTGAGGCCCCATCTGGAATATTGTGTATAGTTCTGGTCGCCATACCTCCAGAAGGATATTATGGAGTTGGAGGAAGTACAGAGGAGGGCAACCAGAATGATTAGGGGACTGGAACACCTTCCTTACCATCTGAGGCTGCAACGGTTGGGCCTTTTCACTCTTGAACGACGGTGTCTAAGAGGTGACCTGATTGAAGTTTATAAAATCATGCACGGTGTGGACAAAGTAGATAAGGAAAAACTGTTTTCGCTATTGCACAACACTAGAACTAGGGGGCACTCCATGAAACTTTTGGGTACTAGTTCTCAAACAAATAAGAGAAAGTACTTTTTCACCCAGAGGATTACTGGTCTATGGAACTCCCTGCCAGAAGAAGTGGTGACAGCTGTCAGTCTTGACAGCTTTAAGAAAGGATTAGACAAGTTCATGGAGGACAAGGGTATCCATGGCTATAATTATGGATACTTAAGGACAACCTCAGGGTTGGAGAGATAGGCAGGATGCCATTTCCAGGAAATCCTAAGCAGGTGAAGGCATCTCCTTGGGAATACCCTGAAGGAAATGGTGAGCCACTGTGTGAGACAGAATGCTGGACTGGATGGGCTTTGGCCTGTTCCAGCAAGGCTGTTCTTATGTTCTTATGTTCTTATGTTAGTAGTATAGACATTAATGCAAGATAAGAGTTACTAGAGTAGGCAAACAGTACCATCTTTGTGATAAACTCATAGTGGTGGGAAATCATCCATAGCATTATATATTGGTGTCCTCAATTGTGTTTTCTCATTACTGTGAGCCCATCAGGTCTTTCCTGTTGTGGGTAGCATGTGGGCATTCCCTGTACAGTCCCTGGTGGTATATCTAGTGATGGTGACTGCTTGTGTGTCATTTTGCCACTTTGTTGGCATCTTCTAGGGTGGCATCTAATGGCTACAGCACATATTGTGCCAGTGCTGCCACAGTATATATTCAGATTCCAACATAATGCTGGGATGGAATTGATTTGCCAAAAAACTAATGTAATTTTCAGAATATAATTTACCTAAAATGTAACTACTTTCTCCACTAATTAGCTGATACTTCCAGAGAATTTGGAAGTACAACACTTGCATACTTTTCCATGAAATTATCCATGATATATCTGAGAACATAACAAACTAAGGATAGCATACAAATTTTCAAAGCACTTCACTTTATTACTAAATGCTTGTTTAGGACTTTAATAAAATTTTATGAGGAGAGCTAATGGAAAACTTGGCCTAATGCCCATATTAAGGCAATATTTTGTAATCTGCTCAAAGTGACAAGCATGAAATCTTAACACTTATCCCATGTACATAATATATTAGCTGTAGAATTTTTAAAATGCAGCAGATCTTTTATTTTATAAAACCAGAAGGCACTTATAGTAAGGGAGAAAGCAACAGAGCCAGCCTTGCTCCTGAATAAAGAAAAAAAAAGCTTAAAGCTGCCATTGGATTTCCTTTACACTTGAATGTAGTTAATTATAATAGACAAGGACCAAACTATGATTATGCCTAAACTAGGCAAAAAAACAACAACCCACACATATGGGGGATGTGGAGAATGATATATTTTAGAAAGGACAAGTAAGTAAACTTTTAAAATTAGCTTATCAAACTTGATTGATTGATTGATTGATTGATTGATTGATTGATTGATTGATTGATTGATTGATTGATTGATTGATTGATTGATTGATTGATTGATTGATTGATTGATTGATTGATTGATTCGATTTGTATGCCGCCCACTCAGCATACGCCGAGTCAGGGTGGCAAACAAAAATTACAACATAAATTAACAATATACGAAGTAAATACACAATAATACAATATATAAAATTCAATCTACAAAAAACAAGACATAATAATATAAACAGCACAATACAATACTATAATATAATGATAGTCACAACTACATAGAAAGTTCCCAAAACAAGGTCAAATAATTTGTCATTTCTGAGTTGCAGTGACTTTTCTGATGCTTTTCTAAGTACATAGTACTCAAAAGTGGCTTAGCATTCCCTTCTTGTGGGATTGTGCAACTTGCCCAAGTCTACACGAGGAGGATCCTCCTTCCAGGAGACAGTGGGAAATCAAATTCCAATCTCTGGCACCACAGCCAGAAATGCAATTCACTAAGCTATCCAGATAGCCATAAGAATCTAGAACTACTGCCAGATGGCTAGAAGCTAAACATTCTGTGGAGCCCAACACAATAAGCTGTGCTCTAAATGGGAAGGAGAATAGACTAGCAAGGTTCACCATATGGAAGAGACCATGGTAATGCTGCAGATAGTCAAGATGCAATGAAAAGGGGAAAAGAGCAAAAGTTGTGGGTTTCCAATAACACTGTTTTTATTTGGATTGAACCAAATGCAATGTACTTGGGCAAGAATTTAGCATTTCCACAGGAAGTCTCCTTTCTCCAACACCTTTCTGAAGATAATTGTGAATCATTTTTCTGTCCCTTGGACCAGAGTTCTTTCCTTTGCTTACCTTTGTATGATTTTGAATAAATTAACTTTTCAAATTAATATTGCATTATGTACTGGCAAATCAATTCTCCCTTATTAGGTATAAAGTACACAGAAGCAGTTCAACAATCCCGACTTTTAGTGGTGCTCTTGGTACCATGCAATTTGCCCAGGGTTGAAGAGACAGCAACCCTATCATCTGGTAGCATGGCTTGTACTCTAAAGCAGGGGCGCCCAAACTATGGCCTGATTCCAGGAGTGACGAGGGTGGCGCGGGCTAGATGAATTGGCATCAGATGCCAGATCTGGCCCATGGGCCAGGGCACCCCTGGTCTAAGCAAAAAAAAAAGGCAAGTTAAAATTTATCTCATCCTATTGCAAAACAGATTGCAAGGTGTGTTTTACTTCCGCTTCCAATGGGATTAACCACGTGACCAACCCACTGAAACATGTGACCGGCCCACAGCCTGAAAAGTTTGGGCACCCCTGCTCTAAAGGAACCAGGTCATCGTTACTGTGTGTTTGGAAGAAGTCCAGACTTATCTGGCTGTACATGCTGTGATCTATGAAGCAGGGGGTAAGTTTGAGGCACATATGCCTTTCCCTTGCTTGTTACTCACTTGAGTTTCTGGTTATACTGTTTTACTTTTTCCAGTGAAGCTGCATTAATCTGGGCTTGAAATTCTTCTACTGACACGTTGTCCCTGTAATAATAGCCCTCCATGCTTTCCAGGGCTGGAAAAGAATGAAAAAGGAAAGAAATCCATATTAAAAACTCAGCATTGATGCTCCCCACCCACCCATTCAAAAAAAAATATATATATATATATAGGAAGCATAATTTTATTTGCTCTGTTCACCCTCAGTGTCCTATAACACTTTTCAGTAAACAAAATATGTCCAGTAGGTCTCTTCAGTCCATTAACTGATTGTGACTAGCACTTCAGTAGAATTCTATATTAACTCTAAATACTTCATTGGGCACTAAAATTATGGCTGTAACTGTTGTCAACACTTGCTACATTCCTAATGGACAGAGCAATAGCATGTGGGACTAGAGAGAAACTGACCAAAAGCTATACCACGTCAAGAAGGGCAAAATATGTGTCACAGCAGGGAGTGTCTTTGCTAGACAGTTTAATATTTATAATCCTCCTCAACCCCATTTGACAGTAATGGGTAGCAGATTACCTCTCAGCTCCATAACCAGCATAGTCTGGATGAATCTGGATCAGGCACCTCTAAAGCAGCCAAGTTAATTTAGCTGACTTCTCTATACCAATTCATCCCATATCTTTCCCCATACCCAAACAATCTGCATTTCGGGCTCTTCCATAAGGGGCAATTTCCCTACCTGGCCAGCCATAGTAGAGGCATCTACTCTCGAAAGAGTTCCTACTTCCTACTAAGGGTGCCAGTGGAGCACAAATAATACACAACTGTAACCCAGCACTTCAGCAATAATGGGGGAAGGACATAATTGCGCTAGAATTGTGTATAGAATTGCAGTTTTTACCAATAATTTAACAAGGATTTATGCAAATCTAGCGCTGATAAAATGAGAATATATTAAATGAGTAATGCCATTATTACATTGAAATGGGAACATGGTAACTTACACTAGAGGGATAGAGCATATTAATAAAAGATATTTCAATTAAGAACAGTGCTACTTTATTAATAAATACAACTCGTAAAAGTTCAGAATCCCTAGGGAATAATTAAAAATGTACCTAATAAGCAAGATTTTGTTGAAATCAGCTTATGGACTCACAGCCATGATGTAGGCTGAGTATTAATTATGGTAAAACCTCTTTAAATGACCAGTCTATGAATAATGCATTCATTGCACAACCCACTTGAGTATCTCAGAATCCTTAGTTTTGCTTCTGCGTAAAGGCAATTATGAGTAGTCAAATTATCAGTCCAAATGCTTGTGTTAACCAATAAATGATGCATGACTGAATGAATTACAAAGGTGAGTAAAGTCATTCCCACAAGAAACAGATGCCCAAGGATCAGTACAAATAGTTTTTGTTATTTATATTAAAATAAGAATAAAAATAAAAATGGCTCCAAATCTCACTGGAGTCACAGTTAGACAGAAATGTATACCCTTGTGCACAATGAATGATTTTTCAAGCTAGTTTAGTGGATTTGGATAAACATCACACTGACTCAAATTGTGTTGTGTAGCTATGTAGGTAGGTTGCACTTGTTTGCAAGCCAGTCATAAATATTTTAAGTAAATAAATAAAATGACCTCCTGGAACAGTAGGATCTAAGATCACTGCAGATGGAGATTGCAGCCATGAAATAAAAAGGCGACTGATTCTTGGGAGACAAGCTATGAGAAACCTGGGGAACATAGTGAAAAGTCAAGACATCACATTGCAAACAAAAATATGTATAGTCAAAGCAATGGTATTCCCAGTGGTAATGTACGGTAAATAATATACAGTTGTGAGAGCTGGACCGTTAGAAAAGCTGAACGCAGAAGAATAGATGACTTTGAAATATGGTGTTGGAGGAGAATTTTGAGAGTCCCCTGGACAGCGAGGAGAACAAATAAGTTGATCCTAAAAGAAATCAACCGACTGCTCCTTGGAAGGTCAAATAGTAAAGATGAAGCTAAAGTACTTTAGACATCAAATGAGAAGAGAAGATTTACTTGAGAAGGCCTTGATGCCGGGAAAGATGAAGGGCAAAAGAAGAAGGGGGCAGCCAAAAATGAGATGGCTAGATGGTATTGTAGACACAATGGGCATGGAGCTGGGTGGGTTGAGGAGGATGGTGGAAGACAGAGGTGCCTGGAGGACAATGGTCCATGGAGTCGCAAAGGGTCAGAATCGACTGTGCGACTGAACAACAAAAAACTGGAACAGGTTGTGGGAAAAGGTTATGTATGAGAAATCTGGGCAACAGCTTTCCATTATCATATTATAGTCATCCTTGCTCAAAAGCCAGTCATATCTGACTCTAGGGTTTGGTGCTCATCTCCATTTATAGCCAAAGAGCCAGCACTGTCTGCATCTGCAGACATTTCTATGGACATGTGGCAGGCATGATTAGACATGGAATGCTGTTACCTTCCCACCAAAGTGGTTCCTATTTATCTACTTGCAATTTTTTTATTTCAAACTGCTAGGTTGGCAGTAGCTGGGACATAGACAGTAGCTCATTCCATCGTGAAGCACTTGTCAACCGTCAACCATCTAGACATCAAGTTCAGCATCTTAACCACTAAGGGTGGGTGTAGCTATGCAGGCACAGATAAATGGCATATTATACCATCTACTCTGCAGTGGCTCAAGTAGCTAAGACACTGACTGGGAGGCGGAAGGTCAGCAGTTCGATTCCCAAGTACTGCAGGACGGAATGAGCTCCCCTCTTTGTCCCAGCTCCTGCCAACCTAGCAGTTCAAAAGCAATAAATTGCAAGTAGATAAATAGGGACCACTTCAGTGGGAAGGTAACAGCATTCCATGTGCTCCAGTGTCTAGTCATGCCTGCCACATAACCATGGAAACGTCTGCAGAAGCAGACAGCGCTGGCTCTTCGGCTTTGAAACAGAGATGAGCACTGAACCCTAGAGTAGGATACGACTGGCTTTCGAGCAAGTGAAACCTTTAACTTTACCTTACTATCTACTCATTTCAGCCCAAAAAATTAGATAACCCTGCAATTCTTGTTGGTGTCTGCACCTATTAGCTTGGTGCATGCTGAAGAACTGGAGTGCCAGGAGGAAGCAAGTGAATATTACGCCATTTATTTATTTATTTATTTATTTATTTATTTATTTATTTATTTATTTATTTATTTATTTATTTATTTATTTATTTATTTATTTATTTATTTATTTATTTATTTATTTATTTATTGTTAAATTTTTATACCACCCACTCAACCAAAGCCGACTCCAGGCGGTTCACAACAGTGGGTAAAAACATATAAAAACAAATAAAACAGATAAAAACCAGCAATAAGAACCCACCCCTAAAAAGAGAGGGGTGCAGGAACTGAAGAAACCGTGGGGCAGGCATCCTCCCCTATATTAACCACCCAACGGAAGCCACCCCTCCACCTGCACCCCAAACTTGGCCCGCCAGCCAGGTTTTTAGTTCTTTTCTAAAGGGCAACAACTCCATCTGGAGACGCAGTTCCACGGGCAGGAGGTTCCAAAGGGCCGGTGCGGACACAGAGAAGGCTTTCCTCCTTGTGCCAGAGAGGCGAGCCCCCCTGACCGATGGCACAATTAGAGAGCCCCTCCGGTCCGCTCTGATTGGACGGACAGACGTCCTTAGGGCGATGCGGTCTCTAAGGTAACCTGGCCCACTACCATATAGGGCTTTAAAGGTCAAAACCAGCACCTTGAATTGCACCCAGAGACAAACTGGTAACCAGTGCAGCTCCCGCAGCAGTGGTGAGGCATGGGCATAATGTCCACACCCCATCACCACCCGGGCCGCCGCATTCTGGACCAGCTGCAGCCTCCGAATGGTCATCAAGGGCAGCCCCATGTAGAGCGCATTACAGTAGTCTAGTCTGGAGGTCACCAGAGCATGAGTGACCATGAGCAAAGAGTTCCGGTCCAGGAGCGTGCGCAACTGGCGAATCACCCGAAGTTGGGCGAAGGCCCTCCTGGCCACAGCCGCCACCTGTTCTTCTAGCAGCAGCCGCGAATCCAGGAGGACCCCCAAGTTGCGCACCGGGTCGGTCTGGGGCAAAATAGCCCCATCCAAAACCAAAGATGGTAGCTCTCGGGATAACGCAGGACCCCCTATCCATAGCCACTCAGTCTTGCTAAGATTCAGCTGTAGCCCATTTGCCCCCATCCAGACCCCAACAGCCTCCAGACAGCTGGAAAGGACTTTGACTGCATCACTGGGGTCCCCACGGGCCGAGATGTACAACTGTGTATCATCCGCGTAAGGTATCATCATGCCTTCCATCTACACAAAAAAACCAACAGAATTTCAGCAATATGCATAACTGCACAGACAATGATTTGGATATTCCTCCATATCAATTACTGGATTTGAACTTTTTAAATTTAATATTTCTTTCAAGTTTTGGGCCTTCCATCAGTTTTTGCAAATGATGACTTTGCAAGATAGTGTTCAAAATGTTATCAAATTATTCATTTAAATTTAACAGCTATTAAAATTAAACACACATTATTAAATTCGCATCAAATTTTTCCAAACATTTTCCCTGTAACTTGTATAGGCGAACAGAACATCAAGTATGTTTACATTATCAGTACATGAGTTTTACATATATTTTCAGAAGTCAGACTATTTTACCTTGTGAAAATAGAACTGGATATATTTTAAAACCTCCACCATTCCGCAGCCTTTGAGGAAGTTGTTCAAAATTGTAACGATCAAGATAAAAATAAACTCTCAAGGCTTGCCGGCTTCCTTCTGCTTGATACGTAATTGGCATATCTAAAAATAATAATAGAAATGATGACTGTTTTTTGCAATGAGCACCACAAATAAATAAAGGAGAAAAGGGGAGAAGATTTATAAAAGAGAGTATGGTATTCTATTTAGAAGAATGAATGAACTCTATGGTGCAAGAGAATGCATTAGTACCCTTCTGCACCACAGACAGTAGATACAGGTGATGTTAAATTCTTTGAGCTAATGTAACAGGAAAAGCATTGCTTTGGCAGTGTCTAATGTGGTTCACTATTCTCTGGACGTTACCATCTTGGGGATGAGAGTGTTTAATTAAAACTGGGGATGGTATGATTTTAATCATAGCTATTTTCAAGAGTAACTATCTTACAGGACTGATGTGAAGATAAAAACTGAAGAAATATATATGCTGCCTTTCCTCTTGGAGGAAAAGCAAGATATAAATACATTAGGTCACCCTCATGCGAAAGCCAGTCGTATCCGACTCTAGGGTACAGTGTTCATCTCTTTTTATAGCCAAAGAACCAGTGCTGTCTGTGTCTGCAGAACTTTCCATGGACAGGGCAAGGATGACTAGACACCGTAGTGCACGGAATGCAGTTAACTTCCCACCGATGTGTTGCAATTTCTTGCTTTCAAACTACTAGGTTGGCAGGAGCTGCTGAGCTGCCGACCTTCCGGTCATGAAGTTCAGCATCTTAACCACTAAGCCACCATAAATACATTAAAAGTAAACAAAGAAACACGATAATAAAATATTGTTTTGTAGGCAGCTATTAATCCCAGTATGATTTAGACTGGAAATATCAGCTATATTCTCCATGGGAATGCTACAAAAGAAAAAAGGATCACTGTGTCACAGCCTCCATTTGATCTCTGTAATATGTTCAATTACTATTACTATGCATAGTGTTACTACATAATGAATTTTCTCACTTTCACTTCCTCTCACTGATTGCAACTGAGTGCCTACAACCACTACCCACAATGTGAAGGTCTACTATAACCTCCAAACCAATAGCTCTATTTGACCACACACACCATTCACAGCAATGGCCATATAATATCAGAGACTTCTGATAGATCAGGTTATAGTTACTCTATACCAGGAGTTATCAACCTTTTAAAGCCAGGGGCTGGGTCATGTTCCCTCAGACAGCTTTGGGGGCCGGAAAGCCATTTTGCCCTTCCTCTACCACATGGCACTTCCTGGTGTGGTGGAGGCAGTGAGGGCCACATGAAATGGTGCCATGACCCTCATCTGGCCTCCAGGCCGCAGATTGAGAATCTCTGCTCTAGAGGATAGATCTGTCTCATTCTCTATTCTCACTATTTAGGTACAAATCAGGCTGGGGAAGTTCTGTAGATGTCTGATTGATAAATGATTCTCTCCCATCTTCTATTTAATATTTACAAGAAGCCGCTGGGACAGATCATCTGTTCCCACGGGGCGAGGTATCATCAGTATGCTGATGATACTCAGCTATACATCTCAGCCCGTGGTGATCCCAGCGATCCACTCAGAGTCCTTTCCAGGTGTCTGGAGGCTGTTGGGGCCTGGATGGGGGACAATGGGCTACAAATGAATCCCGGCAAAACTGAGTGGCTATGGGTTAGGGGCCCCGCGTTATCCTGGGAGCTACTATCTTTGGTTATCGATGGGGCTACTCTGCCCCAAACAGACCCGGTGCATAATCTGAGGGTCTTCCTGGACTCACGTCTACTGCTCGAAGAGCAGGTGGCCGCCGTGGCCAGGAGGGCTTTTGCACAACTTCATGTTATACACCAGTTATGCTCGCTCCTAGATTGGGATTACTTGTGTATGGTCATGCACGCTCTAGTCACCTCCAGACTTGAGTACTGCAATGCGTACATAGGGCTGCCCTTGATGATCATTCGGGTGGTGATGGGGTGCGGCCAGTATGCCCGTCCCTTGTCACTACTTCGGGAGCTGCACTGGTTGCCAGTATGCCTCCAGGTGCAATTCAAGGTGCTGGTTATTACCTTTAAAGCCCTGCATGATAGAGGGCCAGGCTACGTCTCTCTAGCACTAGAAGGAGGGCCTTCTCAGTGTCCTTTCCGGCCCTATGGAACCTCCTGCCAATCGAGCTATGTCTTCAGACGGAGTTGCTGCCCTTCAGGAAAGGCTTAAAAACCTGGCTGGCAGAGCAGGTATGGGGCACCGGCAATGCTGTGACCCCGGCCTGCTGGCTGATTTAAGAGCACTCTCTCCCTCTTTCTTAAACAGGTGGGAGGGTAGGGGAATATTTTTTGTGGTAGTTTTTAATGGGATTTTAATTGTGATTTTTAAAAATTATGATGGTTTTAATATCTGTATGCCACCAAGAGTCTTTGGAGTTGGGCGGCAATACAAATCCACAAATAATAATAATAATAATAATAATAATAATAATAATAATAATAATAATAATAATAATAATAATAATAATAATAATAATTATTATTATTATTATTATTATTATTATTATTATTATTATTATTATTATTATTATTATTATTATTATTATTATTATTATTATTATTATTATTATTATTATTATTATTATTATTGGACTTGTATGCCACCCACTCGACAACATGCCTCAGACCTGCTTTAAATCAAATCAGGGGACAGCTTAGACACTGGACCTGTATATAATGATATACAATGAAAATATGCTACCATGAAAGTAATAATAGCTTGTTCAACAATGCACAGGCACAGAGAACTATTGTCCAGAAAGCTTAAATTTTACCTTATATTTATGAACCTTTTATTCATGTCCAATCAAATGATAACATTCCCAGTCAAAAGAAACCTCTCTCATTCTCCTTTGCAGACCAGCACTATTTTCATACTGATGCTAATACTAATAGGTCCACATATGAGGGTTTAAAACAACACTTTATAAATTGGAGAAACTGAGAATTGAAACAGGACCTTCTAAATGCAAAGGGCATAATCTACCACTGATTTATGGCCCATCCCTTGCATTGTCTCATCAACCTGAGATTTAGCCATGGCATCCGTTGCATTTTTTGCTTCATTCTCCTAAAACCCTGGTGTCAGGTACTCATGTCTTCTGCCTTCCTTCCTTCTGCCTACATTCATCATATATAACATTAATAATGGTTTGCAGATAATATCATCAAATGATGGAAAGGATGGAAAACTTTACTTGTTAGAAGAATTGATGGCCTGAGGTCAGCACTCCAACAGGCTTCTAATCAATGTTTGGTAAACTGGAAATGTTTTTCCTGCACTAAGCTTATGGCTGCAACAATCATTTATTCAAGAAATGCAAAATTCCTAATAGTTCTTTATCCAGTAGTTTGTTATATAACTTGCCAAACTCCTTACACAGTATACAAATGAAAAATAGGAAGCTACAAATCTGAAGTACCTTCAATACACTTGACAGTACTCACTTGCAAGCAGAGGCTCTTGTTCAGACTGTTTAAAATAAAATGTAACTTTCTCCAGGTCAAATAATGCAACCAATGTATCTTCTAGCATAACTTGTTCATCCATCTGAAAAGACATATACTGTATATATACTGTACACTGATTTGATTTAGACTAAAGTATATAATTATTAGTAATGAACATAAATGGTCACATCTTGTTTCACTTGAAGTAGCAGTTTACCCATTTAAGTAATTAGCAATTGAAATTATTTTGTTTTTATCAAATTTCATTTCCACCTCAAGTCAAAAGAATGGTGAAATACATTGAACATCGCCAGTTAATGTACTGTTTCCCATGTTGACTTTGACATTTAATCTCACAGAGCTGTTGTCGTGCATGTTAATGAATATACTTGGAAATGTCATAAAACAAACTAGGCTTGAATGCTTAGAACAATATGTAGAACACTGAAAGTCCATATATTATTGTGGCTTATATCTGAGCACATTTTATTTCATCTTTCTTTTAAAAATGAAACCAAACACAAGATAAAAATGTACTGCAGATGCAACAGAAATCAAAGCAACTGATTCTGAGTAATTACAGTACAGTCTGAAATATTGGAACAAGAGTAACTTTTTTGGCATGTGGCCTCTGCACCACATGATGGTGAAAATGAAAAGAAACACTTCAGTTCTGAGCAAAGTCAGGACTATCAGCATTAATGCAAGCAGCTTGACAAAAGTGGGGCATTAATCAGTCAGAAATTACAGCCATTGACAGACAAACATCCCCATTTTGGGTGGCTCATACTGTAAGTAATGGGACAAACTAATATTAGCACAAACAGAAGGACTGCCTTCAATACTTGGTTGAAAATCTTTTGCAGTCCATGACTGCCTGAAGTCTGGATCAAACGGACATGGCTAAATGCTTAGTTTCCTCCCTCAAGATGCTTTGCCAGGATTTTACTGCAGGTGCCTTCAGATGATCCGTGTTTGTGGGTCTTTCTTCCTTTTGTCTTGTCTTCAGTAAGTGAAAAGCATATTTTATTGAGCTGAGATCCAGTGATTGACTTGGCCATTGAAGAATATCCCACTTCTTTTCCCTGAGAAACTCTTGGGTAGCTTTTGCTTTATGTTTTGGGTCATTATCCATTCGCAGTATGAAGTGGCATCCTATCAGTTTTGCAGCAATTGGGAGAATCTGAGCGGAAAGTATAGCCCTGGGCCTATACACTTCAGAATTCATCTCGTTTCTTCAGTCAGCAGTAAGGTCATCAATAAATACCAGGGATCCAGTTCTATTGGCAGCCATACATTTCATTTCATTTTCGATTTGTATGCCATACCACTGTCTCCACCTTGTCTGACAAATAATGTGGTTTGCTTTGGATCATGAGCTGTTCCTTCCCTCCTCTATACTTTTCTCTTCCCATCATTATAGTACAAATTAATCTTGGCCTCCTCAGTCCAAAAAGGTCTTATTCCAGAACTGGGCAGGATCTTTTAGGTACTGTACTAACTGATTGGTTAATGCCCCACTTTTGTCAAGCCACTTGCATCAAAGCTGATTTCACTCACATCTTGATGGTTTCCTTTCATCTTTACTGAGGTGGGGTGCAGAGGTCACATGCCCAAATTTTTTTATCCTTGTTCCAATATTTCTGGGCCTGACTGTATGTCTCTGATACCTTCCCTTGCTTATATAAAGCAGCATATTGAATAGAAATGATAAGAAATAACACAGACCAAATCCCAGAAGAACAGCTTCTCTGAAAATGAAGACCTGGTTATTAGTTTATCTTCTCCTTATAAAATTTAAATGTGTCTTGCTAATATAACTGATAAATAGAATCCGAACTACTGATATAGCTTCACTATATCATTTTTAATGACACTTTAATTTTTTTTAAATTAGCCCTTTAAACTTTCAATATCCTCTGGACCAAAGAACTTCAATCCACATTGATCTCCTTCTTCAATGTTCCTGGGAAACTAACTCTCAGCTCTCAATTAGTTTGCAGTATAGTGATCAAGAATCAATTTCATGAATACCAAACACAAAATATTAGCATATGTATCTGATATAGTCTTCCAAACCTCCTGGCTATGTACTTGAATTTTCAAGATATTAGACAACGAGCCTTGTGAAGCTGATATTTCAGCATTCAGATTTTGCAGTTTGTTCATATGGGAACTTATAACTAATCTTTCTTTACTATTTGTCCTTCAATGCTATACTCTGATATTGTCTTTATAATTGGAAGTCCCATCATGCCTATCACTGGCTGCTAATGTACTCAGATAAGATGTATTAAAGTTAATGGAATGATCTGAATAATAGAAGTTTCAAATTATTTCTGAAATCATTACCAGCAGTTTCTTTCTCCAGAAAGTATCATTTGGAAAGTTTAACCATAAGAACTGATATACTTCTCTTGTTTCTGAAATTGATGAGAGATCATCTGCCACAAAATTGCCCTTTTTACACTAGTCTTCCATTTGATGATAAAGCTCTTGTAATTCTACACTGCATCCACCTCTGTGATTCAGCTCAGCTATCATTCCAGTATGTAATTTAGTTCATCAAGAATCTCCTCCTGTGCCATGAGCTGAGTCAGAATTTTATCAAACAAAGATATATTTCCATCAGGTCTATTCAATCTTTTTGCAACAGGTCAGTTGTCACTATTCTAACTGTAGCCCATTCACATTTCTCTTTCTCTAAATAATTATGTTCCTGATTATATGACTGCAATATTTTCAGCCTAAATTTTGGCACCAAAATTTCACACCCCAATCCCAGTAGACAAGCTTCTCGGAAAAAGAGAAGGTTTTCCTTTTATCTGTTTTTGAATTAATTTAAGCAGTCTAATTTTCTACTGATACAATTGACTGAGCAGGAAGGTCTAACTAATGGGAAAAGGAGCACTGCTTCACTTTATATTTTCACATGTACTGTTTCTATTTTAAAATGCATCTCAAAGATTTTGGCTGTGTGCCAGAAAAGCTTGTGCCATAACGAATTGTCTGGGATGCTGCAAAGCTCTTTGTAAAAGACAATACAGTAGCTTTTTCTGCTGCAACAGACTAACACTACTAAATCTTTGGAAATGAACATATTGTATTTAACCTCTTCACTGTCAGAAGTATGAAAAATGAACAAAGAAACATTTTGACACTGATACATATTACATACATTATGGGGTTCTCAACCTTTTAAAGCCAAGGGCTGGGTCATGCGCCCTCAAAAGGCTTCAGGGGCAAGACAGCCAATTTGCCCTGCCTGCCACACATGGCACTTCTGGGTGTGGCAGAGGCGGTGGGGGTCCACATGAAATGGTGCCGTGGACCACATCCAGCCCCTGGGCTGTAGGTTGAGAACCACTGATGTAATGAGTCCACAGTCTGCTTTCCACGAATGGGAGAGCTTCATTTGCATGAGATCTTCCAAGGATTATTCCCCAAAGTTTAAAGCTGCCCTTTGAATCCCTAACAGAACAGTACATGAATTCATAACAGAGATGTTTTGTATGAGGTGGGAAGAAGAGGCAAGAAGGTTGTGGCTATATCTGTTGGCCTGGGACTGATTGTTGTTCAGCTGCTTGGAGGTAGCTCTATGTATGATTGCAACTATGTGATCTACTCCAAACACATGCTGATGGAGGCGGGGCTACAGCTTTCTTCTTCTTCTTCGCTTCCTCTTTTACTTCATCAGGTGTTAAGGGAGATGCAAGGTTCTTGTTCTGGCACTTCTAGTGGCTTCCACCAGCATTATTTGGTGTTCTTGTTCTCCCTCCAGCATCCTCTGGGTCTGCCTCATGGTCTTTGTCCTTCTCCACTTTCCATGTATGCATTGCATGGTATAGAATTCCAAAACATTCCCTCCAAATAGATAAACCCAGCTGTGCTGGGACCAGGCAGCTTTAAAAACTCTGCCGCCACCCCACTGGACTCCCGCCCTTGGCCGGTCCGACCTAGAGGGAAGATGACCCAACTGTGTGGGGAGCTGACAGCTTTAAAAACCACCACCACTGCCAGACTCCTGCCTGTGCCTGCCCAGCCAGAGGGAAGTGGATACAGTGGTGCAGGGCCAGTTCCTGTGTTTTTTTCTCTGCAAGATTTTTTGTAGTGTTTCTATTTTTTTGCAATATTTTTGTAATTTTTATGATGTATATTAGGGATTTACTCTACTGTATTGTCTTTTATAATATCTTATTGTTTTGTATTATTGATGTGTTGTGATTGTTGTTAGCTGCCCGGAGTCACGTAGCCGAGTTGGGTGGCATGCAAGTCTAATCAGTCAATAAATAAATAAACCACTTTATTTGTTGTCTTTGTATGTAGTTTAACTGGAAACGAGTACTGATAAGAAATGAGTCACTGACTTCAGAGGGAGGAAAAGGCAGCTGGACTTCTCTAGCTGTACTTATGACCAAGATGTTATGAACAACTTCTTAACAGTTAGAGCAGTATGACAGTGGAATCATCTGCCTTGAGAGGTGGAAGCATCTGCCTTGAGCGCTCCAACACTGGAAGCATTCAAGAGAGAATTGGACAACTGCTTGCCATATCTGCTTTGGTTCAGCCTCCTATATTGAGCAGAGGGATGGAGTACACTCAATGGCCTAAAAAGCCCCTTCCAACTTAGTTATTCTATGATTCTATGTGTAAGCAGAGAGTCCTGAATAGGTATTTAATAGGGGAGTTCCATGGTAATGTGTCACTGTTTGCATAGAAAAAGAGACATAGCAGATCCATTTGTATTTTTTCCTTCTGTGTAGTCACACCCTGAATCTACTTTCCTGGAAGAGCAAAAGAGGAGCCATGCCTCTGAGGGGAGAGAAAAAAGAATACAAGATGCACAAATATGATGAAAAGAGGACAGACTATCAGGAAGCATGCTGAGCCTTTGAAGCTATAAAATAGAGTATGCGGAGAGAACATGATTTTATACATGGGTATGAACTAACAAGCCAATCTTAGCTTCCAGTAAAAACTAAATGTTATTACTTTAAGGTAGAAAAGAAGTACACAACAACTTTTGCATAGTTTGACAACAGGTTAAATTGGTCAACTTCCCAGAGCAACTGTAATATGGAACATCTGCAGTGAATTCAACAGCCTTTCAGACATTTTTAGAAAACTCTTGATTCCATCAACTTTTGATCAGGACAATAAGAACATTGCACAGAGTGATAAAGGCATGCACTGAAATTCTCACCAGGTTTGGTGACAAGAGGGACTGGAAATAAAGGAGGACACCTGCATCGGATATCTGTTCCAACCATCTTCTGCTAGCCTCTTGTGTCTCCATTTCACACTCCTTACTGTTGTCAAACACCTGATTTAACGCAGCCATTAGCTGCTCTGAAAAAGCACAAACTGTAGCCACTAGACTCTGGCAGAAGACCATGTCTCGCCTGAGCTGTATCTCACTATCTGTGAAGGGCATAACAAAGGAGAGAAACAGATAAAGGACAATTAGCTTGACTGTAAACCAAGTACACATGGATCTATGGCCTCCTTACATTTCTGTATTAACTTTTACTTGTTCATACAATTTGAATTGCAATCTCTGATGTGTTTGTTCAGAAATTATTTCTTTTTTTAGTTTAAAAGGATGTACTCAGAGATGTCTGGCCAGACATCCTGCTAAAGTAATGGAGTAGATCGTACAGTCAGCAACCGTTGTCCTATTTTAACTCTTTTCCTCTTTAAATAACCGAGACCACAGACGCTCTTTTAGTCTCGTATGCTTCCCTCGGCATTTAGGAAGGGGCTTTTTAAGAAAATCCCAGTTTGTGAATGTATATGTGCTTGTCACACCAACAAGATAGAAAATTCCGAGCACATTCTTTTAGAGTGTCCATTTTATGAAGATCTCAGAAAAGAGCTCTTTTTAGCAGTTCCGTACTTGGCCTCCAGCGATAATAGAAACTTGAGTGTATTACTATCTGACAGTTCCAAGGCAACGAAGGCTGCTGTCGCCAGGTTTGCATGGAAATCATCCTGCATTCACAAAAGTATGGCGATTCATGTCTTTTGACCCCAATAGTGCTCAGTAAATAGTGAGCCTCCAGTGTTAAAATTCGCGAATGTGAACTTGGGACAGTCAGACTAAAGTAAAATACTATGGTGTGTATTATAGGATTCTCAAACAAATTTTTATTTTTAAATATTTTACTGTATATGCTTGGTGTGTCGGAAATCCTTTTATTCTATATGTGATGCCAGAATGGTTGTGTTATCTGGTGCACTCTGTTTGGCCTTTGGCTGTAATAATAAAGATTTGATTTGAGGCCAACAGCTACAGGCAGATGAACCCCTTTAGGTGGGGTGATTGTCCCTCTCAGTGGAGGAAATGCCACTAGAAACCATCAGATTGGGGCCAATGGCAAAATGAGCAGAGGAGGAACTACTTCACTATTCTTATTCCCAATGGTCATGGAGGCGGAAGAGGCCATGCCAGATGGGCTGGCTGTGAAGGTGCACCTTGTTAATATCCTCAAGGCTGCAGCAGTCCATTGTAGCCCCGGTGTTAAATCCTGCATGTTTCATTTCATACATGTCACAGGAGATGGCTCCATGATCACAGTGTGTGGGGCCACTTCATCACAAGCTGCGACCCACCTTAAACAAATTCACGCCAGTGGCATTATGTATACTCAGATATGAGTAGCAGCCGATAATGACTCTGAGATATGAGATGACGTATTAGTTGACTGTGCATTTCATATATTTATGTTACAAAACTGATCCAAAATTCTATTTTATAAAAGCTCTTTCAGGATTAGTTCCCCCATTCACTCTATTCCTTGACACTGCTTCATATCAGACAGGTAGGGAGAATCACATTCAAGTCTAATGACTTCAGTTCATTAGAATTTAGCCAGTCAATTCTTATGCTCCATTTGTTTCTACACTCCATGAAGATTTCTTACCCTCATAATAATATAGGTGGAAGAATTTATGGAACAGTTAGTCTACTCCTTTAAATAAAAATAATGAAGTTGGTAATTACCCGTATTTTCAAGAAGTGATAGAAGAATCCTTGCCTTCACCTCTGGAAAAAACACACAAAAATACATCTAGCTGAAGAAACAAAATTATCTTTGGGATTCAGATTTGGTTTTTATTTCTGCATCTTTCACCCAAGTAAACAATAATTTTCTAATTGATTTGGAGCACCAATCTTATGATTCATACTTTTTGTGAAGATTAATGCTCACTTAAATCTTCAGTTTTCTTATTAAATAACAGAGAGACAATATGAACCATGTGCTGATTAACCAACCATTACAGCTTTAGTAAATTTTAAAACATGTGAATTCATAATCAAGTGTGCAGTCACCAAGAGGCATCAAAGATATCCATATCTGTCCTACATATTACCATCTACTCCCAGAGATACTCCACTATTACACATTTGGGGCAGGCTTCCAAAGTCTTTGCACAGAGTAGTTGGTAGTAAGACAAAGTTTGTTTCATAGCTACCACTGTATTCAGCAAGAGCAGCAACTCTGTACTACTGTACTAACATAAGCTTTCTAATTTTTCTAACAGTACCACAACAATGAAAAAGAATAAAGTAATTATCTAAGCTTTGTATACTTACTATGCAATGGCTAACATTATAACTATATAATATTACAAAATATAATCTAAGCAAAACAATACAGTGAATCTGGTTATTTTGAAGACCTATGTTTTGAAATATGTACCAAGATCAATTTCAGCTAACTTTAATCCCCACACAGATACATCTCCTTGCATCATTCTACTTCATCTTTTTAGACTTCTTCATTTACTACTGGCTTGTTCTAGTTTCCATTTTAAAAATCTGCCTAGAGTTCAATAGAGAGAATCAGAAACCAGTAGGGACTTACAGAAACCCAATGTCTGATATCTTTACAATAAAGACAGTAGGAGATTTTCAGGAGTAGATTTATTTTCTTTTAGGAAAATAAAATTTCATTGACTTAGCACTTTGACTTGTAAGGAATATGCAGTACTGTACTTTCAAAATCTTAACTAGTCTGCACAAATATCTTTTCATTTTGCAAACTCTTTCTCAGAAGGATAACAAGGCTACTTATAATAGAGGGGTTACTGACCTTCAACAAATTTTCTGATGTTTTGGGAAAGGTTTTGAACACTATTGGGAAGATTCCAAGGGTCCTGTTTGATGTGAAGTCTCAGTCGCTTTGGACAGCTGAGTTTAAGTTCAACTTCTTGCTGAAATTCTAATCAAAAGCAAAATTACTTAGCTAATTTATAATAATATACTTTATTTTATGAGTTTCAGAAATTTTACAGTGCATTCCTAACCCCATGTCCAGTGACTGAAAGATAGGAACCAATGTAAAGGATTTTTTTTTATCTGCCTAGTAAAGAGGGACTTCTTCTCTGTTCTTACCTTTCTAACATGTCCTGCCTTTATGATGGCCAACATGTCCTGGCTTTGTGCATAACTGAAGATCTGCAACTTCATTTCTTCACCTTGAACTTACTTAAGAATGCGCCATCCACATTAAAGTGAGCCTTTATTTTCATCATAACAGCCAGAATCCTACCACTTGCATATGCCAGTGTAACTTGCACAAAACAAATTTTAATTGAAAAATTGCCACTATTTAGTGAGCTAACACTTGTACAAGATATCCCAAAAATTGCCATAAATAGGCAAAATTGCATAACAGGTATCTTAGAACATGTTCACCATGAGTGGGGGAGAAGACTTTGTGTTTATGTGTAGAAAGAGGTGGAAGGACCAGCCACTCCTCTCTAAGCACATTGATAACAACCAAGTAAATAATGACTTGTAAAATCTTTAATTTCTCTCTAATTCACAACTGGAAGCAACATTTTGAACTGTGTTCCTACATCTAGCTTGGAAGCAAATTATG
This sequence comes from Bradypodion pumilum, assembly GCA_035047305.1. NCBI lineage: Eukaryota > Metazoa > Chordata > Lepidosauria > Squamata > Chamaeleonidae > Bradypodion > Bradypodion pumilum. The sequence continues at coordinate 294,800,074 of JAWDJD010000004.1, read as the reverse complement.
GATTGCTTGCACAAACCATATTTTTCCTGATATGGAAAAATTATACACATGTCAACTTGCATTATTATTGATATTCTACTTTTTATTACCTATCAATAAAATTATAGTAGAATATTATTATTAACAATTTTAAAATAACTCTATCAACACAATCTCAATAAAGCAAATAGAGCTCCAAGATAAATTTGAATCTAAATGGCTTCCTTACACATGATAAACTACATGATGTCAGGCAAGCCTCATGGGTGAGAGATTCCTAAAACCAAGGTATCAAAACAGAGAGGATCCAGTTCCAAATAATTTGTAAGATGGATTCTACCAAGATGATCTTAAAAACTAGGCAGGTTCATGAGGCAAAATGTGGCCCTTCCATATGCTCTGTTCAAACTACAGGGAAGGAAATTGGAACATGGAGTGGAGTGAAGGTAAACAGAAGAAGACACACACAACTCAAAGAAGGAACCTGTTAAGCTGTAACACATTAAAGGGGGAAAATGAACCAACTTTTTTTTAATTTAGATGTATTTGTCTGCTAAATACCCAGAGACAACCATGGCCAATATCATTAGTCAGAAACAAAGACAACGCACGTACTCAGTAAAATCCATTTTTCAGTAATAAAATGTCTAGTAGAGTTTAGCTAAATGTATCTTCAATAGAGCAATAAATTCTAATGCATTTAAAGGTTCCCCTTGCTCGAAAGCCAATCGTATCCGACTCTAGGGTGCAGTGCTCATCTCTGTTTCTAAGCCAAAGAGCCAGCGCTGTCTGCTTCTGCAGACGTTTCCGTGGTCATGTGGCAGGCATGACTTGCTTAATTGTTAAAAAAAACTTTCTGAAAACCATTTTGCAGCAATTAGTCTAGATGTTGCAGGAGACAATTAAGAACATTGCCTTAGCAGTAATAAAAATAATAATTCCATGTCAGAAATTATTCTGAGTTGAAAGGATTTTTTGCGGAAGAAACTCCACTCAGGGAACGCCCAAATGAGGCTCCTTTCCTGTCCCCAAGAACTGGGACAGAGACAGGTGGTCAACCCGTCATGCAGTACCCAGGTCTCAAACTGCTGACTTGCCAGCCTTCCAGCTAACACGGTGAGCTTCTTAACCTGTGAGCCACTGCAGCCTTAGCAGTAATCCACAGATTCTTCAAATGTAACATTTTGTTGTTGTTGTTGTGGTTGTGGTTGTGGTTGTGGTTGTTGTTGTTCAGTCGCACAGTTGATTCTGACCCTTTGCGACCCTATGGACCATTGTCTTCCAGGCACCTCTGTCCTCCACCATCCTCCTCAGCCCGCCCAGCTCTGTGTCCATTGCGTCTACAATACCATCTAGCCATCTCATCTTTGGCCACCCCCTTCTTCTTTTGCCCTCTACCTTTCCCAGAATCAAAGCTTTCTCAAGTGAATCCTCTCTTCTCATTACACAATCCTTCTTTTAAATATTTTAAATATATGTTCTACAGCATTTATGTGCTGAAATTGAAATGTTATATTAGTAAGTATAATGATGTTCTGTTTCCTCTCAATCCATGCTGACTGCCACAGTTAATTTCACAAAATACCTTGCAAGCTTCGACCTGGTGTGAAGAACGTGGTCTGCTCAAAAGCTGTTGCTACTGCTGGTCCTTTCAGAAGACTGATAATTGAATCTACCTGTTGAATTAAAAAGTGTATGAGTAATGTATCTTTGAAATAAATGTAATCTTGTATTTGAATTGTATCTTAAAATATTTTAGTATATATTTAATCCAGGCATGCACAGAAGCAGCTAGGCAACTCTAGAATAAAATAAGGATGCAAAGAACAGGCACGGAAGCTCAATCTCCTTATGCTTATTGTGTTTATAGTAGTTGTATTTGTCTAGCTCAGGGGTGCCCAAACTATGGTTCTTGGGTCAGATCTGGCCCCCGATGCCAATTCATCTGGCCCGCACCACCCTCATTGCTCCTGGAAGCGGAAGTAAAACGGGAGTGATGTGGGCCGGATGAATTGGCATCAAGGGCTGGATCTGGCCCACAGGCCATAGTTTGGACACTCCTGCTTTAAGCAGAGAAATTGGCAGGTTAAAATCTAGCTCATCCTGTTGCAGAACAGATTGCAAGGCGTGTTTTATTTCCGCTTCCAATGGGAGGAACCACATGACCAGCCCACTGAACCAGCCCAAAAGGTTTGGGCACCCCTGGTCTAACTGGATGCACACTAGGTTAATCAATAGGTAAGTGATGTGTGATAGAATTATGATGATTGTTTGGGAGGGGGGGACAAATCAACCTTACTGGAATGTGATTATGATTCATTCATTCATTCATTCGATTTATATCCTGCCCTACTCAGCCCAGGGCCGACTCTAGGCAGCTTACAACAAGTAAATCAAATAAATACAGTATAACAATATAAACAACACACAAAATACAACAGCATACAATTGCAAATTACTAATTACAAAAATTACAAATCAGTACAAAATAAATATACCATAGTATCACAACATAGAATTGTCCCAACACGTACCAACCCACCCCTCCCCACCCCAACAACATCCCAGACAGTAACCAAAGTAACCAGCCATGGCTGCCTGCCTTCAAAGCCCGGCAGGCCGAAAAAGTTGTAGGCCCAAATAGTCCCATTGCCCTCCATCCCAACGCAGCTGACTCCAAGTGGTGACCATGGTATCAGCTGGAACTATGTTGACGATGGCTCCTGTCATCCTATCCACAGGAACAACCACCAGCTGCAACTACCAGGGGCGACCAGACCAAAGGGAAGACCAAACAGGTGTCGGTTGATAAAGCGCCGGTGGTGACTCACGCGGCCTGTCCAGGAGAGGAGCGCGGTGCCTTCACAGCGATGATGGTGGTGGCGTTTTTGAAGCTCCGGAGCTGCGAGGGCAGCTGCTACCACTCTCACAGACCGGCCAGGCCAGGAGAGGAGCGTGGTGCCTTCACAGTAATGATGGTGACGGCGTTTTTGAAGCCCCTGAGCTGCAAGGCCAGCTGCTACCACTCTCGCAGACCGGCCGGGTCAGGAGAGGAGTGCGGTGCCTTCTCAGTGGTGATGGAGGCGCCTTTTTAAAGCCCCAAAGCTATGAGGCGAGCTGCTACCACTCTCGCAGACTGGCCACTCTCGCAGACTGGCAAGCAATGATTGCTTGCTTTGCCCAGTCAGTGTGGGATGGAGTGGAGAGGGAGCATTTAAGAGTGACTGAATGCTTAAATTGAAAACAGATAGGAATGAGAGAGGGTGAAGATCTGATGGAGTTAGGATCTTTAGTAAGACAGAAATGGAAAAGGAAATAGTAAAGATTAGAAACCTCAGATAAAACAAAACAAAAAATGTGGTGGCACCTTGAAGACTGTTTTATTTTCATGTGAGTTTTCATAAATCAATTCTATTTCTATAGACACATGATTGAACTTGATCTACAATTGTATAACAGAACAGTTAGCCTAACTTAAGATGTTATGTTTTTGTTTTTTTGTTTTCTTTTGTCTGTGTTTTTTGTTTTCTTTAATCTGTGTTACACAGCTACTTTTCTGAAGTACTTTTAAACAAAATAATTAGAACTAGAAATTAGAAACAGACAAGGCATAGCAATGAATATATAGATAGATAGACAGATAGATAGATATAGATATAGAGAGAGGTAAAATAAGAATTAACTGAGATGTAAAGGAAGGTACTGTGGTGGTTTAGTGGTTAAGACGCTGAACTTGATGACTGGAAATGACAGTTCAAGACCCGAGTGCTGCATGATGATGTGAGCTCACATCTCTGTCCCAGCTTCTGCCAACCTAGCATCTGCAGATGTTTCTGTGGTCATGTGGCAGGTATGACTAGACATCGGAGTGCATGGAATGCTGTTTAAACTTCCCAGCAAAGTGGTACCTATTTCTCTACTTGCAATTTCTTGCTTTCAAACTACTAGGTTGGCAGGAACTGGGACAGAGATGGGAGTTCACTCTGTCATGCAGCACTCAGGTCTTGAACTTCTGACCTGCCAACCTTCGGTGGAGATTACCAAAGAGTCAAAGTCATAATAGAAGGCTAAAATAAAACCCTTTCATAGTGTGAAATGACAGGTATATAGACATCAATGTAAAGTAGTGCACTGGATGTCTAAGCAGCAGCATGAACAGATCCATAGACAGATGCTCAGTGTATTACTTAAATGTGGCAACCCAGCTTAGAGATTCTTGGGGGTGTCACACCTGTCATGAACCCCAAACCTTGCACAGCACTGCTTGGTATCCTCTAGATAAGGATGAAGTTGATTCATGAAATGATATAAACAACACCTTATTATTGATCCTCCCAGCCAAAGGAGATAGCCATACCACCATACTGGGACTCAGAGGATGGTTCTTTTGCAGAAACTCCATCTCCTCTGCCTTGCAGGAAAATGGTGATGAGCACTGAATCCTATAGTCAGATATGACTGGCTTTTGAGCAAGAGTGACCTTCACCTTTACTAGCTGCTATAGGGAGGTATAGCCAACAATAGTGATATATCAGCATAAATAAGACATAAGTTGATTTCAAGTCTTTGTTTGCCCAACATCTTCCTATAGCTATATATGTAGAAGAAATCTTTAACTGACAGGGTTCACTTAAAGTCATCCAAGATTCTGTTTTTGCCTACTTTCTGTGCAGAAGAGGGTTTTTAAATTATTTTGCTTGTTTGATCTGATCTTGTATTTGGTGGCTTAAGTTTACCTATCTTGACCAGACTTCACCTACCTAGACATGATTCCATTAGACATGACTGGATTCTCCTGGGAAGGATTTGCTGTTTTTGTCTCAGGCTGATAGCAGAGAAAGAAACCTGAATTTAACTGGGGCTAAAGCACTAGGAGGGGTGTGTATAAAACTCTCTCCTTCTCATATAGGGGAACTGTGTGTGTTTCCCCCACAGGGCAAGTAGAAATGTTAGGATAAGGACAAATTTAAACCAAGACAATTGGGTAAGAGAAATATAATCCCTAAATTCCCTCATCCCTTTTTCTTAAGTATATTTGAACACAACACTGCAACCAGGAAAGAATAGGGAGATGCACAGAAAAGCCCTAAGGGGCAGCTGAAGTCATTTGTCATCACAGTATACTGAAAGCAATGCATTAATTTAGACACCTGTGAGATTGTAATTAAGTAAATAGGCCTGAGGCAACAAAACACTGTACTTCTTACCTGGCCAAAAAGATGTTCTAGACAGCCATGAAGTTTGTCCTGCTTGTCATGGGAGATGCGTATACTTAAAGGAAGTTCATCACCTATAAAAATAGTATTTGAAATGTTTTTTAACATGAACCTTGGGGGTGGCTACACAGTCATTTAGCCCAGTGTTCAGTCCACTGTGGGGATAGGCTGGTTTGCTCTTTTTGCCAGCTATCAGGCAATATATTTGCTAGAACACACCAGCCTACTTCCAGAGTGTTTCAACCAGCAATTTTCTTGGTATTTGTGAGGGCTTACTTTTTTTTAAATGTGGGTAGGATTGCTCTATTTTGGTTCATTTCCACCATATGTAATTAATGGAAGTAGGCTTTCAGTTTTAATTTCCCCCTTTCACTAGTGGCTTAAACAAGTGGCTTAGCCACTTAATGATATGAGATAATTTGAAAATTAAAAACTTCTTTCCTCTGCTCTTTCATGGAGCAGAAAGAAGAGCATATAAAATTAAATCAATTAGGGCAGCACTAATGTGCTACACCTCTTAATAGATTTTTTAATGGAAATCTTTCTCTTGAAAGCAGAAGGAAACAGATGGTTCAAGTAAAGTTTTTTCTCTCTTTATTTTCTTACAGGAGGTGGACCAAATAATGTCACTTGAGGCGAGTATGCGCTGTGTTTGCAAAGACTACACTACGCCATACTAGATTTCTAGCCAACCTTAAGCAGCTTACAGTACCCACTCCAAGAAGACTGGAGCCAAGCCATTTGAAGATTATTAAAATTCTATATATAGATTACAGTTTTTGCATGCAAAAACTACAAATTGGAATGTTGGAGTTGACTGTTTGCCTGGCAGATGTATTTTACTTATGTTTCTATGAAAAGGTACTCTAGAACTGAAACTATCACACAACCTCTCTTCTTTCTACACCCATATTCTCGCCTCCTTTCTTGACAGCTGCAAACTCCCATCTAATTCACCCCTAATCCCAGTTCTTGAAATGTCAAAGTACAACTGGAAGAGGGAGGTAAAATTTAGTGCCGCTCGTTGTTTTAAATTATGACTGAGCTATAACTACATCAAGATAAAAGAAGAACTTTTTTAAAATGTGGGACTGAAAGAGAGAAATGGCAAAGATTTGTTGTCAAATATTATTAGGGTGCATAACTGTGCCGTGCTTAAGTAGTGGAAGCACAAAAATAGTCAGCCTCAGAATATATATTTTAAATGTAATAAATAGTAATAGGAGGGCAAATTTAGTTATTTGACAGTCATAGTGATATAGCAACAATAATTCAATATCTGCCAGTCTCATAAATAGCACAGCCTGCACAAGTGCAACAGTTTTACTTTACTTAAAACTGTGAAATGACCAGATGTTATGGAAATACGGTCATCACACAATGATGGATTGATCTCAGGGACACTGTCATGACAGCTCAACAATTAACTCTATTCTTTTTAAAAAAACATATCTTCAGCATAGTCATCATCCTTTGTTTGAAATGCATCTGTGGGCAATTTTTCGATCAGCATTATACACAAGGCAAATATTTTTCTTTAAAAACCTAAGTGATGAGCACACAAGAGATAGTGGCTCATGTGGCCAAGATGCTGACTGGAAGGAGGGAGGTCAGCAGTCCAATTCCTGAGTAGTGCAGGATGGAATAAGCTCCCCTCTTTGTCCCAGCTCCTGGCAACCTAGCAGTTCAAAAGCAAGAAATTGCTAGTACTGTAGATAAATAGGGGCCATTATGGTGGGGAGGTAAACAGCATTCCATGTGTCTAGTCATGCCTTCCACGTGACCATGGAAATGTCTGCAGAAGCAGACAGCGCTGGCTCTTCAGCTTTGAAACAGAGATGAACACTGAACCCTAGAGTCAGATATGACTGGTTTTCAAGCAAGGGAAACCTTTTAATGGTTGAGGGAGGATTTTAGATTTAGATGTTAGGAAACTTTTAATCTTGTGTTTTTAAGTGTTTTTTTCCTGTATTTTAAACTATGTTTTTAATTAATGTTTTAATTGATGCTTTTTATCGTTGTTTCAAGTTGTCAATTTTTTTAACTTGTTGGAGGCCACCTTGAGACGTCTTGTGATGAATAAGGCAGGAATAGAACTATCGAAATAAAAAAATAAATAAACCTTTACCTTTACTACTACTACTACTACTACTACTACTACTACTACTACTACTACTACTACTACTACTACTACTACTACTACTACAACAACAACAACAACAACAACAACAACAACAACAACAACAACAACAACAACAACAACAACAACAATAATAATAATAATAATAATAATAATAATAATAATAATAATAATAATAATAATAATAATAATAATTTTACTTCCATGACCCCTTGCTAGATGAGCACTTTATGGTATCACTTTATGATACCAGAAATAGGGTCACTTGAGGTCAGTATGTCATTTGAACATGATGATTGCACCATACAGCGTATTGCCGCTCTCTTGAACTCAAGCAATCCTATTGAGACCACAAAAAAATCCACCAAAAGGGCCAATGCACAGTCACACCTTAACTCTGACTTCTTATTATCTCTCCACATGGAACTGATAATCAGAAGAAAGATGACTCTTATAATCCACCCTAATTTTCAAGCATGAATTATAAAAGATCACAGAAGAAAGTTAGCTATATTTTTTTACAGATTTGCCTCATTTGTATTACATATAGAAACATCAGCAAAAAAACCACATAAACAAAGAAAAAAGTCACTTATTCCATTGATTTCAATAAAGAAGTGAGCAAACACTTCTAGTCAATTAATATCATATAAATTCATATATATGTGTGTCTGTGTGTGTGTATTTAAATTACCAGAATCCATTTCATCACTGTGGAAGTAAGAGCTGCACTGACTGCTGCAAATACTGGTAAACGAGGCAATAGAATTCCTGTTGCTGTTACAATCACTAAATAGAAAAAAGAAAAACACAGAAGTATAAATCCTTTCAGAACATGCACATTCAATTATGACTATTTGTCCTTTTATCTTTTTTTTATCCAGGCACCTGTTTACAGTACTTTACCAAAATTATTTGTGTCATTAAAAACTGCATTTTAAATTTTATTTATATTAATGTAAAAACTAAATACTAGTATAATTTTTAAGCCGAACAAAATAACATGCAAGATAATCACACCAGAGTTAAGTGTGCTTGGACTGCTGAAATAAATCAATAAAATGTGCTTGGTTCTAATATGTGAATGAATCATATATTAGAAGTGTCAGTTTCTTTCAGTTTTCCATTGGTCCATGTTAAATCCATTCTATTTTTACATCAGTTTGTATCATGCCTGTCAAGTTTCGGGAAATTTCTGTCAAACCCCCGTATTTTACACTCTTTCCCACCGTCATCCCGTATTAATTAGACTGCAATTAGACTGGAGTTAGACTGGAGGCCAGCACAGGATAAGCATAGCTGTCCAGTTTCCCTTTTTGGCCAGGAAATTTCCCTTATTTGACAGAAATTTCCCAAAACTTGACAGTTATGGTTTGTATGCTAAAAAAATGTTTGCATGAAAATTCATATGCATTTGCATATCTACTCTACAATACACATGCCTACACATTTTTTTTGCTTGGAAAACTGTTACTACAAAATTTTGAGAAGCATCAATATCTAAGCATAACCATGTTCAAAGTCCCATATTGATTCATGAAGTGCAAATTTGGTAAGTTACTATAAAAGATAAATCAAAAAAATACACACTTCCTTTACTAATTTCTCTGCTTGAATGTGGCACAGATTAAAAGATCAGAGAGAATAAAACTATTTCAAAAATACAAAATAATTTTTTTCCATTTTCTATTTTACTTACATTATTCATTTCAATAGCAGACACGTGCAACCTGAGACCCAAATGTTCGATAAATATTAAATGCTTTACACATTGAGAGGATGATTCATTCAAAGTCTTCTTATTACCAATAGATGTAAAAGAAAGTTACCTATATGAGTCCCGGTTGCTAATAGTGTCATGGCCAGAATCTTCTTGTTCATCACCTGTCACACTGAAGCAGACCTTTTTTCCATTGTGTTCTCCCTTTTCATTATCACTGTCTGTTGGTGTTAATGGTTCACGAATGTTATGTTCTGATCTTGGAGAATATGTTACCGAAGAGAGAAGTCTGAAATGGGATGAATTGAGCAAGAATTACTGTTTGATATTCCAGTGGTACATGTTACTTTAATAATAATAATAATAATAATAATAATAATAATAATAATAATAATAATAATAATAATAATAATAATAATAATAATAATAATAATAATAATAATAATAATAATAATAATAATAATAATAATAATAATAATAATTGGTGCTGTTAAGTTGATTCTGACTTATGTTACCCTTTCCAGGGTTTTCTAGTAGTGGTTTACAATTCCTTTCTTCTGGAGGCACTCTGGGATTATGCAGCTATGTTACTAATACAGTATTGGGGGGTGGGGGGGACAAATACTAAAGTAGGCATTATACATTCCTGATACTCTACCTATACTCTACCCTGACAAGGGTTGCATAAATCTGAATTGACTTGATGATGGTGATGATGAAAAAACACAAATGTCTTGAAATTATGTTATGAAATACACTGAAACAGATAACATCAGTGGCTGAAATCCTATGACAAAGGAATAACTTTTGGAGGCAAGTTACAAAATTTATGTAAATTCTGTTATGTTTATAGAGATTTCTTAACTTCGAACAACTTGCCTCCAAAGTTTATGCCTTTGCCCAGCAGTACAACAGGACTTCAGCCAATATTTTTCATGTAGGCATTTCATCACTATACACAACTGTGTGTTATGAGTCATCAAGCTAAAATTGACTTATAAACTTTTTAAGGTAACTAGCAAAGGTTGCCCGGCGTTGCCGGGCTGTTTTAAATGGTGTTGGAAAGTTTTTGTTGTTGTTGTTGTTAATGTTTGTAAAGAAGAGGTTAGTCTATAATTGAAATTTTTAAAATTTTTATTTATACAAAAAAAAATTGATGGCCTGTTATAAACTGTGATGAGTTTTGTTTGGTGTTTTGGTTTTGTGGATGAAAAAAAGAATAAAGGATGATATACTTTTTCAAAAAAACTCTTGGGGCCTTTTGTGTGGGACTATTGTGTGTTTTTGAATTTTTTTTATTATTGTGGGCAGCAAGTGCTGCTGGTAGGGGTTATCTTGTATTTTGACTGTTTTTTCTCTTGTGGCCTCTGGGTGGAGCTTCTTCCAGTAAGTAGTCTCTTTCTTTATTCATTTCTTTTCCAGTCGTTGTGGTATGAGGTTGTGTGGTGGTGAGTTGGCTGTTTTTCTTTATTTGGGGTGGTGATGGTGGTTGGATTTTGTGGTGTTTGGCTGGGTGTGTTTGGAAATGTTTGTTGTTGTTTACTTTTTGGTGTTATTTTTGTTTGTTTTTGTGTATTTTTGAATGTTTTTGATTGTTTGTTTTTGTGTTTTTTGGTGTCCTACGGGGGGGATCCCCTCTCTGCCGTCTCCCCTGGCTCTGGAAGGCTTGGGGGGACAGGCTCCTTTTGTCCCCCCAAACCTTCCAGACTCATGGGACCCAGGAGAGGGGATCGAATCCATGCCACCTTCTGATATTAAAGGGGAAATCTCAATTGTGGTTTCTCCTTTAATATCAGGGGTGTGTGATCCCCCTCTCCGCTGGCTTCCTTGGGTTTGAGAGGGTTGGGTTGAGAAAAGGGGTCTGTCTCCCCAACCCTTCTGGACCCAGGAGAGCCATCGAGAGGGCGATTCCCCCCCCCAACCTCCGTTTTTAAAGAGAAGTAACCGCTTGGTTTCTTCTCTTTAATATGGGCCGTGTGTGTGTGGAGGGGAATCCCCTCTCTGCCAGGTCCCCTGGGGTCAGGAGGGTTGGGGAGACATGCTCCTTTTGTCCCCCCAAACCTTCCAGACTCATGGGACCCAGGAGAGGGGATCGAATCCAGGCTACCCTCTGATATTAAAAGAGAAATCTCAATTGGGGATTCCTCTTTAATATCAGTGGGGGGTTGTGATCCCCCTCTCCGCTGGCTTCCTTGGATTTGGGAGGGTTGGGTTGAGAAAAAGGGTTTGTCTCCCCAACCCTTCCGGACCCAGGAGAGCCATCGGAGAGGGGGATCCCCCCCCACTCCGTTTTTAAAGAGAAGTAACTGCTTGGTTTCTTCTCTTTAATATGGGGTGTGGGGGGAGGGGAATCCCCTCTCTGCCAGGTCCCCTGGGGTCAGGAGGGTTGGGGAGACAGACTCCTTTGGTTCCCCCAACCCTCTCAACCCCAAGGGAGCCAGTAGAGAGGGGGAGCACAACCCCCCCTCCGATTAGGAGCTTCAGGTGCCGTTGGGGAGGGGGCTTTGGTTCCCGCGGCTTGGCGGACTTGTTCTCCTGGTGTGTTTTTTTGTTTTGTTTTAATCTTTGGGCGCCGGCTTCCTCGGCGTTCTGCGCGCTCATGGTGTGCAGGACGCTGGGGCTTGTAGTTATGGGTTTGTGCTTTGTGTTTGTGCTGCGTTTTTTTAAATGGTTTTCTTTTGATTGGCTGTGGCGTTTTCCGAACGTTCCTTGCGCTGCGCCATGCGAGAGCCTCTCAGCCTGATTGGCTCTGGTGCAGCACAGCGCAAGGAATGTTGGGAAAGGAAGTTGTTTCCCTTTTTTCGCGTTTGTAGGGCTGTTGCCCCACTGCCTGTTTTCTCAATCCTTTGTTGACCTGCGGACCCAGATCGGCCGTGTGCACAAAGGGTGAGTGCAGGCAAGTAGGGCGAGGCATAGCAACCTATAGCAAGTTCCAACAGTTAACCCTTGGTTTTATAGGTTAAGATTAAGATATTTAAGGAGTGATTTTGCCAGTTCCACCACTCTCCTCTGAAAGTATTCATGACTGATTGGGGATTCGAAGTGAGGTCCCCTGAACCCTAATCCATCACTCTGGATACAGTACCTCATAAAATCTGGCCAGAAAAAATATGCATCTATGACAGTGTAGGTGAACCTATGACATGTGTGCCATAGGTGGCGTGCACAGGCCTTTCTGTTGGCATGCACACCATCGCAGGCAAACCCTGCCCCACACCACCAATTGCAGTGCTGCTTCCCCACCCAATCCTCTCCCTCCCCTGATGGGGAGGGGAGAGGGGAGGCTGAAATTGTGCCTGAGAGGGACAAGGGACAAGGTGAGGTGACCAGACACCCCCACCCACCCACCCCTCCTAGGAGGAGGAGGAGATGCACCCATGGGTGCGTACATATATGTTGGTGATGTCACATGGGTGCATGGGCACACACAGTGCCTGCCCGTGAGCTGCCTCCTCCTCCTTGAGCACTTGGATCTCTAAAAAGTTTGCCATCACCAATCTATGATAAATGGAAGAAATTTGGTTTTGTGTTTATTTAAAGCATGTTTTCAGTAATGCAAGTTACCACCTTATAATTCACCCTGTAAATCAGAAATTTAAATCTGTATCAACTGTTATTCCAAGGCAATTTGCAAGATTAGATCTTTAAACATACTCTTGCACTCCTAAAATAATTGTCCCCCCACAATTAATGATTCCAATAAAATTATATTTTGCTTTTCAGCTTTATATTACTCATTGCTTCAAATGATAATAACCAAACATTCAAATGTTGTTTGACAATACCATCCATTCTGTTAGTAGCACTGCCCTATTTGAACTAACAATTTCTTCTAATTTTATTGTATTTTACATACTTATTCTGTTGCTTCAAGAGATTGTAAGACTAAGTATATAATGCAAAGATGCATTCTGCCACCGAAATACATATGTTCCCAAGCAGTCCAGTTCATAAACTTCAGTGCTAGAAATGTTTACTCTTAAAATAAATTTATTTATTTTTATCTTAATTTCCCAAATCACTGAAGATATGTTCCATAGAATTACTTACTCTTCTATTTGAGAAACACAGTTTTCCACCTCTTTTAGTGCAGCTTGCAGTTTGGACAACAATTTCTGATACACATCTTGGGTTTCTAGATCCTCTTCTTTTAGCAGGTATCTCAGACCATGGCCATCCTGTTGACCTAAGGAGTGTCCCGAGGGAGCTGCCATAGTGGTAATTGTATGCTGTACATAAACCATAGGACTCAGCTTTCCTGGACATGAGGGAAATATATGTACATTTTGTTATTTATTTATCTATCTATCCCAGGTATCAGAAATAGTGAATCACTGAACATAGTTTCTACATATATGCTCATATTTAATTTATTGTTATTTTACTGGGATATGATTGGACACTCTGCAAAATAATATTGGACTAAACACACCTCTGTTATAAGCCAGTAGAACACTTTTTACATTTTAAAAGGATAAACTTCTCTTGTTTTGAGTTCTGTTTCAGTTTATGAAAATAATTCACTTTTATGAGAACAAAAATGAAGAAATTGGGTAGAATGAGGCTTTAGTTATTCCACTTGCTCTACCCCCTAAAGGTACACTTTGCACTATCATTTGACAACTGGGACAAGCTGCCAGACTTCCTCCCAGCTTTGAAACTGGCAGTTCTGGAAGGATCCCTGTCAACTTCACAGGTGCCAGAAAGGTTAAGGGTTTCACAACTATATAACAAAAGAGGATTCTACTGTAAAACCTCGACTTAGGAAAAAATTCAGTTCCCTGGCCTCATTCGTAACTCAATTTTTTTTTGTAACTCAAGGCATCCCCATAAAAATGGTGGTGGTGCAATTTTGGCACTGAAAATGTGATTTTTACATACCAAAATGACTGCCATGACATTTTTAAAATTTTTGTAACCCAGGGTTTTTTGTAAATCGGTACCCCGAGTTCCAAAAAAACATTTTGTAAGTTGGGTTTTTCCCCATAAATCGGGACTCCAGTTTACGAACAAATTATTTTGTAACTTGAGTTTTTCGTAACTCAAGTCGTTCGTAAGTTGGGGTTTTACTGTATAGCTATGCAGAATCAAAATGGCAATTCCCAAACCAATAGTAAGCTTTTCCTACCCACGAGAGAAAAAGGCTAGCAGATGAATTGTGCTGAATACTGTCAGCTCAAATCTAGAGAGCTATGTCCAACCAGCCATTTCCCCACCTTCTTCTTGAAACATGAAAGATGGACATCATCAGTTGAAGGTGTTTGTACCCAGCACAGCATGCGCTGCTTCTTATCCCTATTTGAACTGTCAGAAAGGCCAGGGAAATGGGGAGTGTTGTTTAGAGAAACATAAGAGGAAGGACTGAAGGCTGACAATATAAAATTTGAATCAACTACCAGAGCCAGGCAATGAAAGCGCGGCGCCAAAATGGCCGCCGCGCTCTCTGCGGCCCCCCCCACCCGGACTCAGACATCCAGGTGAGTTAGGGGGCGTGGCCACCCCTCTATAAAAGGGGTAACCACGAGGCAGCCGAGCTGCCATTTTAAAAGAGCGACGGAGAGGAGAAGTTTTCTCCGTCGCTGTTTGTTCGATTCTTCGGCTGTTTAGCCCTACTCTTGCCCGGCTGGGAAGGAGGAATCTTCCACAGAGCATTCGGTTTGCGGGCTGCTCTGTCATTTTTGGCGATTAGGTTGATCCCTGGAAAGGGATCCCCCTCTTTCGTCAGATATGCCTCCCAAACGGAGGGCCTCGGCGACGAAGCCACGGCCAACGGGGAGGACTTTTGGTCCTGCGCAACGTGGGGGCAGCCCTCAGTCAGAGGACCAGGGCTGCGCCCACGCGGCAGGGCACTACCCCCACCGATACCGGTGGGGCGATGCAGGCTGCTTGGCACTCAGCTAGTCAGCCTTCGTCCAGCCCTCCTGGGGCTTCGGCCCTCGGCCCGCAGTTGCCGGCCATGGGCCCGGTCAGCGGGGGTGGGCCCGGTGCTGGTGCACAGCACGTTCCACCTCCGGCACCTCATGGGCCGGAGTTTTGGCCATGGCCCTATTCGGGCCCAGGCTCTCATGCTGGGGTTCCTGGTCAAATGCCTGGTGGGCTGTCCGGCCCACCCGGCCCACTTTATACTGGGGGATCTGTGGCAGTTGATGCATTGCTAACGCGTTTAGCTGTGCTTGAGGCATCTTTAGGGATGGCACACAACCCCATGTCTGGTGGCCGTTCACTCGCTGCAGGGGGCCCTTTGGGTCCACCGGCTACCTCAATGGCCGCCACACTGCAACAAGCGGCCAGCCGGGTTGAGCTGCTGGAGACGCTCCGGCTTGCCCCGGCCGGTGTCTCGCAGCTCCCTGTTTGTCCGGAGCTACAGCAGGAGAGTGGTCAGGTACGGCCCCAGAGCTCGATTCCAGTCGCGAGCTCCAATGCCCGCCATGGGTCGGAACCCCCAGTGGGGGCGGCTCACGGGGGGTGCACCTAGTGAGTATCAGGTTCAAGTTAATGCACCCACATCACAGCCCACTTCCAATGGTGGGGTTCAGTGGCCATGGCCTCGTCAGGTCGAGGCGAGTGGGCATCAGTTGCCAGCCTATCACAGTGCCCCTTCGTTCCATACTGCAGCGTTGGGGGTGGGGGTTTCCGCCCCCGGGGCAGTGCCGGGCATCGCAGGGACTGTCCAGGTTCCACTGCGTATGCCCCGAGTACCTAATGTGCTGGTGACGGCCTTGCCGACGGCTGGTTATTCGTTGCCCCTTGGTGATCATTTGTCCCAGGTCACGAGGGAAAAGATTTGGCGGGGGGAGTATGTGGATATATTCTCCCTATTGTACCGTGAGCCCACTAAGGAGGAGAGAGAGGGACAGGATGACAAAGACAAAGAGCTGTCCCGCCGTCGTAAGCCACCACGCACCTGGGCCAACTGGTTGCCTGCATATCTTATTTATATGGCGGTGTACCTCAGGGCCCGGCCTGACCTGGCCATTCCTATGGTCCAATATTTGGACAATATTTACAGGGAAATGGTGGATTTTCCTGGCCCATCGTGGTTGGCTTACGATGGGGAATTTAGAATGAGGTGCCCTTGCACCCGGAGATGAGATGGGATGAGCCCTGTCAGAAATTGTGGCTATTGTACATGACCCCCACGCGTCCGGCGCCTGGGGATAGGTACCATTGTGGCCATGCCGTTCAGCGAGCTGCTCCAACGCAGGCTTCCCGCCAGCTGGCGGGGCAGGGGGTTCCAGCCCGCTTGCTGTGTTGGAGTTTCTCGGCTAGCGGTGTGTGCAATAAGCGGCAGTGCCGATACAAACATGAGTGTCCCTCTTGCGCTGGCCCCCACACCGCCGCCACATGTCCGCGGGCCGGCGGGTCACGGGGCAGAGGTAGAGGTGGACAGGGAACGGGCAGAGCTGCTGCTGAGTGAGCTAGCCAGGCAAAAGGCCCCCTCCCCAGTTAATGTGTATATGTTGGAGCGCTGGCTCTCAACTTATCCACGGAGAGAGGACGCGAAGTACCTCCTTGAGGGTTTCCAGTGGGGCTTCCGAATCCCATTCAAAGGAGTGCGGGGACCCCAAGATACACCCAATTTACTGTCCCTGAAGGGTAGAGAAGAGGTGGCTGCCCTGAGTATCGCTAAGGAGGTTGGGGCCAAGAGGGTGGCAGGCCCCTTTTCTGTGCCACCCTTTCCCAACCTGAAGGTCTCCCCTCTGGGGTTGGTACCCAAAAAGGCCCCGGGGGAATATTGTTTAATCCACCATTTATCGTACCCAGCGGGTTATTCTGTCAATGATGCTATCCCTGATGACCTTTGTTCGGTCAGGTATACGTCCTTTGACCAAGCCCTGCGAATGGTGCGCTCTTGTGGTCCTGGTGCCCTCCTGGCAAAATGCGACATTAAATCGGCATTCCGATTGTTGCCAGTGCACCCTGAGGACTTTGAGCTATTGGGTTTTAGATTCCAAGGGAAGTTCTATGTAGAAAAGGCCATGCCTTTTGGCCGTTCTATATCCTGTTCAGCATTTGAACGTTTTAGCACCTTCCTTCAGTGGGCCTTTGTTTGCAGGTCCGGGTCTCGGTCTGTAGCCCATTACCTCGATGACTTTTTGTTCGGGGGTGAACGGGGCTTGGACACGTGTACGCGTCTCCTCACCACATTTCAGACGCTAATGCAGAAACTGGGTGTCCCTTTAGCGCCCGAAAAGACCGAGGGCCCATCCACTACCCTCACATTTCTGGGTATTGAAATTGATACGGTCGCACAGGCATCCCGGTTACCCATTGAGAAGGTCACCCGGAACTCCGCGATGATTTTGGCCTTGCTGGCAAAACATAAAGTGTCACTTCTTGAGCTTCAGGTACTGCATGGCCATCTTAACTTTGCCTGCAGGGTGGTTACGCCTGGTAGGGCATTTGCTCGGCGCCTGTGCGATGCCATGTCTGGCTTGACAAGGCGCCATTATAGGGTCCGACTAACCCGGGGCATGCGGGCTGACCTTTTGGTTTGGCTCTCATTCCTGCGGGACTTTAACGGGGTATCCTTTTGGAGGTCCGACCTTTTAGTTTCACCTAGGTTTCAAGTCCAGTCAGATGCCTCTGGCTCCCTGGGATTTGGGATTTACTTCCAGGGGAGGTGGGCTTATGGCCAATGGCCTCCAGCATGGTGGGGCACGGATCGCCTCCGCGATCTTACATTCCTTGAGTTTTTTCCAATCCTGGGAGCTTTGATGCTATGGGGCAAGGAGTGGGCCGACTCTGTGGTACACTTTTGGTGTGACAATGCTGCAGTAGTGCACATTGTCAATGCTCAGACCTCCAAATCACCCAGGGTGATGGCTTTAGTTCGCCAATTTGTGTTACGTAGCCTACGCCTCAACGTGCTTTTTAGGGCCAGACATGTACCAGGCATTAATAATGATATTGCTGATGCTTTATCCCGCCTGCAGATCCCCCGGTTCCGCGCCTTGGCTCCGGACGCAGAGGAATTCCCCTCGCCACTCCCAGCCGAGATTTGGACATTTGGCAAGGAGAGGTGAACCAGGCGATCGGCATGTCCTTGGCACCCCGCACGCGTAAGGCGTATCATCATGCTTTCGTTCAATTTAATAGCTTTCGTGTGCAACTTCAGTTGCCAGAGGTGTGGCCCATTCCAGTGGAACAGGTTTTACAATTCATGGTTTATTTACACAGTCAGGGCCTCACTCCCCGCACTATAGCATCCAGGCTGTCAGCATTGGCATTTATTGCCAAGGTGAGGGGTTTTGCTGACGGCATGAACTATTTTTGCATACGGCATGTTTTGGAGGGGTGGACACGGGAACATGGCCGCCGCCCGGACACTCGGCACCCAATTTCCCCAGGGGTGCTCACACACCTTGCACGAGGCTGGCCTAACCTATTTTTTGACAGGTATGAGGCAGCTCTTTTTCATGCGGCTACCACGGTGGCCTTCTTTGGAGCGCTCCGCATCAGTGAGTTGGTACTACTGTCTAAGGCGGATGCGACTCGTAGGGCACTGGAACTCGACGATGTCTATGTTTCTAATGAGTGGGCTCAGTTGAGGATATGGTCCTCAAAAGTTGATCAGCACGGCGTAGGCAGTGGAGTTAGAGTGCTACGATGTTCCATTTCAGACATCTGTCCGGTTGGTGCCCTACATGAGTTCTTGGCAGTGCGTGGCACGCACCCTGGCCCGTTTTTCTGCCACCAGGATGGGTCTCCCCTTACTAAATTTCAATTTTGGAAGGTGACCGGTATGGCACTTTCCAGTGTTGGCCTCCCTGGGGCTCGTTACGGCACACATTCATTTAGAATAGGTGCTGCTTCAACTGCAGCTGAATTTGGGTACTCGGAGGCTGATACATGCCGTATGGGAAGATGGGGATCTATGCGTTTTGCATTACATGTTCGTCCTCTTCAGACATGAGTACCATTTAAGTCACTGTTCTCTTTTTCTCTTACAGACCCTGTGTGTCCCCGCACACCGGTGGCAGTATGGCTGGTGGGCCACAGTTACGTGCACTGGGCAGCGCAGTATGTTGCGGCGACAGGGTGGGGACCCCAGCTTGGACTGCGTGCGGCTGCATGCATACGTTGGTACGGTAAGCGTGGAATGAGATGGCGGGAACTGTTGCCATTCCTTTTCTCCATTAGGGATGCTGAACCGCCTGATGTCCTTGTACTGCACCTCGGGGGCAATGACCTCGGCCAGGTCACTGGCCTTTCTTTAAAATTCGCGATTTGCAGAGACCTAGCTTATTTGCATTATGTGTGGCCGTTCACAAGGCTGCTATGGTCGGACATCATACCACGTCACGCTTACAGGGGAGGTATTGACCTCCGTGCCCTTGACCGCGCTCGTCGCTCGGTGAACAGGGCAGTTGCCCGGTTCGTGGCTGACAACGGTTTGGGGATGGTCATCCGACACCCCACCATTAGTTTACAAAATAACGATCTGTATGCAGGGGATGGGGTCCACCTGTCGGATAGAGGTATGAACCTCTTTTTGGAAGATTTGCAAGCAGGCCTGTTGACCGAGCTGACGGTCTGGGGGGGGCGGTGAGTCTTCATTGAAGCCTCCCCGTGTGGCGGGTAGCACTGGTAAGGTAAAGATTTATGACCCATAGGTATCCGGCAGGTTCGCAATTGACTGGCCAACACTTAGACAGATACAGGTGTAATAACATTGACCGGTCAACGACGAACCAGGCAAGGGGTGATGGCAGGAGCTTGTCAGCATGCATCACCCCGTGATTTGACAGATACACGTCAGAGGGTGGGGTCAGTAGATAGTTTATTGACTACGGTCAACAATTTGTTTGTGTCAACAAACAAATTGATACAAAATGGATACATTGTAGCCAATTGCCGTTGGCAATTTTGGGAGGAACCTTATCAGTGTTACTGCAGCCTGCTTGCCTTAAGAATTATAATTGGATGAGTACCAATTGAAAGTTATAATTCGGACTAGGGCATTATTCAATAAAAGTGGCCCAATGCCTTTATCCATATACCGGTGTCTGAGTCTTTCTTTGGGGGGTGCGCCTGCAATGAAAGCGCGGCGCCAAAATGGCCGCCATGCTCTTTGCGGCCCCCCACCCCACCCGGACTCAGACATCTGGGTGAGTTAGGGGGCATGGCCACCCCTCTATAAAAGGGGTGGCCACGAGGCAGCCGAGCTGCCATTTTAAAAGAGCGACGGAGAGGAGAAGTTTTCCCTCCACCCTCTCCCTAGTGAACAGTGTGATATTTTGGTCGCTTCGGGGCCGGGTGGGAATTTTTGGTTGGAACCCACAATTGGCCCTTGGGTTCTGGCTTTTTTGCCCATCCCACACTGTTGCTGAGGTTTGATATAGGGGTTTTTCTTGTTCTTGACTTTGGTCACTTAGGCGGGTAGCACTGGTAAGGTAAAGATTTATGACCCATAGGTATCCGGCAGGTTCGCAATTGACTGGCCAACACTTAGACAGGTACAGGGGTAATAACGTTGACCGGTCAACGACAAACCAGGCAAGGGGTGATGGCAGGAGCTTTTCAGCATGCATCACCCCGTGATTTGACGGATACACGTCAGAGGGTGGGGTCAGTAGATAGTTTATTGACTACGGTCAACAATTTGTTTGTGTCAACAAACAAATTGATACAAAATGGATACATTGTAGCCAATTGCCGTTGGCAATTTTGGGAGGAACCTTACCAGTGTTACTGCGGCCTGCTTGCCTTAAGAATTATAATTGGATGAGTACCAATTGAAAGTTATAATTCGGATTAGGGCATTATTCAATAAAAGTGGCCCAATGCCTTTATCCATATACCGGTGTCTGAGTCTTTCTTTGGGGGGTGTGCCTGCAAAGCTTGTTGACCCCTGTAGAATCTTAACTTTTTCCAGGCCCTTGATAATTTCAACAGTTAAAAGTCAAGCATGTTCCTATCTCATTATTCCTCTGCATACATCTGTATGTTTCTTTCCTTTGTGGAATCCAATATAGGAATTTTTCCCCAGATACAAAACAGCAAATGAAAACACAAGCAAGCATAAAAACTTACCTTGGTCACTATGTTTGTTTTCTTTTTCATGTGACGGATGTTTTCTGCTATCTAGCTGCACACCAAAAGCACTGCCAAGTGATGTTGAAGTTTTAGGATATGACACTTCCATAACATTGAAATGGCAGTTTGTTGGACAGAAATCACTGCTGTGCAATGGTGAAATTTTTGACTTGGCTTGCTTGAAGGTAGGCCAAGCTCGGTTTTTTAAAACCCGTGAAAACTATGAGTAGAAGGGAAAATAAGTTGATGATGAATTACCATTAATTTTAATAACAAACCAGCAACAGCTGTGTGTTTTCAGTATAACATTTGCAGCAGTGATTTCTACATGTAAGCATAGTTTCAGGCTCTGTTCAGTGGAATGATCCACAGCTTCCACTTTCAGAAATTAGAACAGAAGCGCTAGTGATATGAAAAACAGCTGCTACATTAGTTATGTTATCAGACCTAAATATTTCTCATACTGTATAGCATTTGTAGGTATAAAGGGTATTTTCTAAATAGTCTTAAACACAGCAGTCTAGAATGGTCATTTTTTTGGTAATAAGTGTAACGATCACCATCCCCTTTTCCTAAGAAAATCTTGGTCTGGGATCGTACCAGGCCAGGATGCTTTTAACTGCGATGTCTGGCCTGGATTTTTCTTAACACCAGACAAGCCTTAGGAACTTCATTAGCTTAGTCCTGGCCTGCCTTGACAAATTACAGCCTGCCCTCTTCCCAGGGTTATCTAATAACCAGTGTTTCAGCCTATTCTTGGTAGTGTGTAACTAAAAAGAAACAAACTCCCTTTACAGGTGTGAGGAAAGACAAGGGCTTGAGATTTTAGAAAGGTTTATTTAACAACACTGAGGTATTTACAAAAATCAACAGTCAGAGTTCAAAAAAGGGGGTAACAAAAGGCAGATTCATTAAATACTATAAAACACTTCAGGCAACAGATCATCACTTGATCCACTCCTAGGCCAAACTAATAAACATCCCTTACTACTCTAGGGTAGCCTTCTTACTCCTCCTCAGCTAGATGATTCTATCACGATAAATCTCAGAACCCCTCCATTTTCTTCTCTTCTTAATTCTCCTCAGGGTTCTCCAGAACCTTCTCAATCAATCTTTCACTCTCAACCAATCCCAGTCAATTATAAAAATTAGCTCTTCTCAACATTCTGTTTCTACCCACTACTGGTAATCTTCCCTGTCTTTGCCTGCACTATTTTTACCAAAGCTACTGTCTATCCATTCGTACCCAACACACTGCGCATACTCTCATCTATCTACTCTAAATATATTCATTCCTTACAGTAAGAAAGTTATATGATGCTGAGACACAGTAAAAAAACGTTTCCAAGTTGAAGATTTGAAAACACTGAATGAGGAAAGAAGAAATATGAGAGATGCAAGATGCAACGATGGAGCAAAACAACCCATTCATATAGGGTACTAAAAATTGGCTAAATGCTCAGCAGATGACTCCATTGTTATACTAAATAGGATTTCAGCCAATATATGTCTGCTAAGCAAGTGAAATTAGTGCAAAAAAGAGCACCACGGATGTTTAAATTGCAAAGACAGAAGTATATACAAGGGGTACCTTGCTTAAAGAGCATAATACATTCCACGGGATTCCTCTTTAAGCAAGTTTTCTCTTTAAGCAAAACACCATTGTAATTGACTTCTGGGGGGGATTGCGAACCCCAAGTTTTTGGTTGGTTTTAGTTGTTAAGTGTGGCGACCATTCAGAGAAAATTCTGCTCTTTAAGCGAGTTAGTCTCAAAGCAAGGCACTCTTTATGCGAGGTTTTACTTTACTGCCATGGAAACCAAATGTGTGGCCATTAGTAAGAATCGGATGTCTTTTTATGCATTAATAGGAAAAGAAATCTGGGGTCTATTATGCTGGATTTGGTTAGAAATAATGGAATAGTAAGAAGAGCTGTACGAAACGGCTAGGTTTCTATTTACAGATTTCAAACTTTCACATTGAAGCTAACAGCACAGCCAAAACATTTTCAGCCTCTTGTTACTATGGTTACATTTACCTCTGTAAATGAAAGGTATAGCTATTCTTGGAACAAAACATGCTGCTAATAGCTGTCAAGAACACTAAAGCTTCAACTGGTCTAGAATGTGGCAGCTAGGTTGATTGTGAGAGCTCATAAATTCAATCATATCTCTCCAATCCAGGCTCACCTACACTGGTTGCCTGCGATTTTCTGTATCAGATTCAAGGTTTTAGTACAGTACTGGTGTTCAAAGCCCTATACAATTTGGGACCTTGGTACTTATGAAAACTTTATGCCTTTTCATCTATACCCAGGTGGAGGGACACTGCAACATCCTATCATTCTTTTACTCCATATAGCAAACTACCAAATTTTAAAGGAGAACTATAGAAGCCCAACAAATACATTGTTCTTATGAAATTCAAGAAACATAAAAGATTTGTATGGATTAGCAACTCAAAACTGACAAGACTGGCAAAAACAGATTTTCTTTAGACATATACAAGGAGAATTGGATGTGTCCAAGTTGACATTTTGAAAAAGGGGCATCTGTGAGTCCTTTTAAGATTGCTTATCGAGCATACTTAAATAGGCCTCAGTCTATGTAACTAGCCAATTGCATGTTAATATAATATAATATAATATAATATAATATAATATAATATAATATAATATAATATAATATAATATAATATAATATAATATAATATAATATAATATAATATAATATAAACAGGGAAGCAGAAAGCAATATTATTTTGCCAGATACTAGTGAGAGGAGCATTTCAGTTTATGAAGCTCAGAACAATTTCTTATTGAGTTCAGTATAAAGCTGGCATTTGCAGCTATAATTAGGTGGGTGGGGGTAGTTTTATTATCTTAATGGTGTTTGTTTTGCTTTTTTAATAGTGTAAGCCACCCAGAGTGGGAGTCCATCCTAGATGGGCAGGGTATAAGTCCTATTATTATTATTATTATTATTATTATTATTATTATTATTATTATTATTATTATTATTATTATTATTATTATTATTATTATTATTATTATTATTATTATTATTATTATTATTATTATTATTATTACCACCACCACCACCACCACCACCACCACCACCACCACCACCACTCTGGGCAGCTTAAACTATTTAAAAAGCAAAACAAACACCATTAAAATAATAAAACATTTATGCAACTTTGTGTCAGCCACCCAGAGTGGGAAAATCTCCTAGATGAGTGGGGTATAAATGTTAATAATAATAATAATAATAATAATAATAATAATAATAATAATAATAATAATAATAATAATAATAATAATAATAATAATAATAATAATAATAATAATAATAATAATAATAATAATAATAATAATAATAATAATAAACCAACTCTCTTTGTCCCCTTGATACACATCACCTGTGCAATTATTCACCTTTTTCCTTTGATATGAACTTAAAGTCACCACATGGACCAAGCTGAATAATCTTTATAATCTAGAGTTTGGCATCTGGGAGACAACACAGAAAAGACACCACAGTGAAAGCAGGGATAAACTGAAGAACAGATATGCATTTATTTTGGTTATACATATTTATATATATTTTTACTATTTTTCCACACAAATTCCATACATTTCTTACCTTTTTGTAACTAGCGATTCTTCTGCAGATATGTTCTATTTTGTCATTGCAAATAGTGCTGAATTTAACTTGGAGGTCAGGGGAGATTAGTTCATTTAAAATGTTCAGGCTATTACAATTTTGCACAAATTGCTCATCACTTTTTGCTAGTGCTTCAAGAATCTAAATGGGGAAAAAACCAGTGTGTGTCAATTTTAAAAGAATTGCTCTTAGGCATTGCCATAAAAATGGGGGCAGGATCTCTGCACCTTTCCTTAATTAGGCAGAAAGCAAAATTTCAGCAGTCTGTATCTGTCAAAATGTCCTCTTGTACACAAGTATTAAAGATGTAGGAGCACCATTATCTTTTACAATTAGCCAACCTACAAAAACCTAGAGCATGAAGCAAAACCTACAAAACCTATTGGCTTTAGTTGAGTTCTGTCTTTCTTTCATAAGCATTTTGCTATGTTTTCTGCAGAAGCACTGCATGAGATTCTTGTGTATAAAATCCAGGTACCACAACTGAAAATGCATAAAAACAAAATATAAGAAAGTTTAATCTAAAATAGGAAATAATTGGATTTAAAATGTATTAGCAACACAAAAAACTTTCGTTGTTAAATACAGTATTCATTTTTCTATTTGGAATATGGGGTGGTATCAGGGCACTTTCATTTTTAACTTATATCAAATTATACCTGGTATAAAATCAAATGAGTATTTTACATAGTACATACAATGATAGGCAAGACTATTTTAATTTTCTTAATCAGCATCTTAATTAAATATTTCCAATTTCTTATAAAAGTTTATAGTCTTCTGGGCTTCCCTTGGAGTGAGGACCTGAAATCCTGATACAGTGATGGTGAACCTTTTAGAGACCGAGTGCCCAAGGAGGAGGCGGCAACACATGGGCAGGCACTGCAACTGCCCACACATCCATGTGATGTTGCCGGCATACCTCCAGTGAAGTTCCATAGGTACATGCACACGGATGTGGCTTAAGGTGCGCTGGCGACATCACATGTGCACCCCCTGATGGCAGTCCCTACCTCCCTACCCAACCCCTAGTTAAGCAACAGTACTGTAGCCAAAACTCTGCTTACGATCTCAGTTCAATCCTTACAGGACTAAAGGTAGACTCATCCTTCCATGGTCAGAGAAGAATTGAGGAGAGAGCAAAAATGAAAGGGTAGTGGGTGTTTAGTCTGTTGTTTAGTAGCTTAATTTATGATTACTTGCAGTTTAATTTCCTTTCTGTCTTATTAGCCATGATATATAACCATAACCATTAATAATAATCAGCAGTACACAGATAAGTAATGAAGAACAAAACTGAAATGAAATAACTAGAATTTTACCCATCCATAATAAATATGCTGCTTTCATGACAAAAGGAAGAAGGAAAAATTAAAGGTGGAAAATTGTACCTCATACCTTTGCAGTCAAGCTGAAAAACCCCTTTGGTTCAACCATCTTCTCTAAAACATGACATTTTATTCCAGCTGTACTGTCATATTCATAAACAACGCCGTATTCCAGATGAACATTATCAACAGTCAGACTGACATGGTCCTTCCGTCCATCAATTATTGCCATAGTATTAAATTTGTCAATTACTTCTAGAAATAAAATTTAAAAGTCAGCTTGTTTTGCTTTCTACTTATTTATACTAAAGTAATTCATGTACTTAAATGAACTAATTATAAATATTCAATCTTTTACAAAAATCTCATCAATTAAATGAAAAACTGAACTGAATTGGTAAATTAGAAGAAACAAATTATACTGCATTCAATATATAATATATTTGAAACACAACTTATTTTTGTAAAGTTATTAGAGAGAGATTGAGATGAACAGACAGGTGGATGGACATATCAGAAAAGCAATTATTCAAATGGAAATAAAATATGAGTATCTTTAGCACAGTTCAACACAAAATATGCACACTTAAAATTATTTATTTCAGTAACCTTTAGTAAAGCAGTACTGAAATGTTTATTTCAGTATTTCACATACAAGGAAGTTCATCTTTTTTGGTTCCATAGTTATAAAACTGTTTTTGTATCATTGGTCATAGATCAGAAACATATTGATTTAGAAAAAGAGTATGAGATAAAACATCTAAAGACTTCAGAAAAATTGGTAAATACTTCAGCTTCTCACTTATTGTTACTGGGACAGTAACTGCAAAATACCAGCAGCAACACCCACTCAGTTAAATAAGTGCTACCTAGTATGACTAACACCTGAGTTTTCTATCATTTGTTTTCAAATTGGTGTTATTTTCCTCTAATTTCCCTCACAGATTCAGAAATTGCAGGCAATTGGAACAAGTAAGAATAGGAAAGAGGCATACTTGCTCATCCAGTTTTTCTTGTATCTCACATCGCTGTGGGAGATATTAGCAGTGAAAGTAGCCTACATAAGGAACTCGGATCTATGAAATTCTGACTGAAATCTTTATGGTTCGTTAAGCAAGCAGAAGGAAAATGGTATAACTCTCATTTGTGTTTAGCTGCAATTATAGAATAGCTGCTGAAACTCTTTGAGGAGCCAACACTTGTTGGGTTGGCATGCACTCAAGAATCTCAGCAGGGACTCATTAATTACCATCTAGAAGTGAGTGCAAGTTACATCATTTGCCTTCCACCTGCATAGCAAAACAATAAGATTTCAGCCTCTGTATTTATGCAGTAGTCATTCTGAAATCTACTGGAGACTGAGAAGCAAGCAGTATGCTAAGGAGTAACATGTATATATAGCTCCTCCCCAACAACTTTTGTATATTTTGTTGTATTTCACAAGTACTGTAATCGGTTCAAGAAATGTAGCTAAACGATAGCGTATTAGTAATCCAAATAAATCAATATTCTCCATAATTGAGGCTTCTTTTTTACACAATGCCATATAGATCAAATAATGATTGATATACAATAACGTGTAGATCATAGATGTGGCTACATATTATTCTTAACCTATCTGAGGATAACAAAGCTAATTTAGAGAATGAAAGTGCAGCACCAAAATGGCCACCGCGCTCTTTGCGGGGGGGCCCCCACCCAGACTCAGACATCCGGGTGAGTTAGGGGGCATGGCCACCCCTCTATAAAAGGGGTGGCCACGAGGCAGCTGAGCTGCCATTTTAGAATTGCGACGGAGAGGAGAAGTTTTCTCCGTCACTTTTTCTCTTGAGTCTTAGGCTATAGAGCCTTGCCGTTCGTTTCCCAGATGGGAAAGGAGGATTACAGTACCCGGAGCCTTTTCGGGCTACTGCGGTACTTGCACGCTAGTAGTTCGATCCCTGGATAGGGATCCTTCATCGACTTTCTTCTCCTAGGGAGACATGCCTCCTAAGCGAAAGGCCCCAGAGCTAAAGCCCCGGCCGAGGGGAAGAACTTTTACCGGCCCTGCATCGGATGGGGGACAGCCTTTGGGTCAGAGGACCAGGGCTGTGCCCCCACGGCAGGGCAATGTGCCAGCTCCACTGGTACCAGTGGGTCTGGTCAGGCTACCACTTGGCAGCTGGGTTCCAGCTTGGTAGCTGGTCAGCTACAGGCCAGCCCCTCTGGGGCTTCGGCCCTCGGCCCACCTTTGCTGGGCATGGGACAGGGTGGCCCGGGGGGCCTGGTTCGGGTGACCAACCCACTGCTCCTCCAGCCCGCATGGGCCAGAGTTTTGGGTATGGCCCTATTCTGGCCCTGGCTCTCCTTTTGGGTTGCCTTTGCCCCAACTACCTAGTGGGCCATACGGCCCACCCGGCCCACCTTGTACTGGGGGCTCCGAGGCAGTGGATGCTTGATAGCACGTATAGCAGTGCTGGAAGCATCTTTGGGCATTGCCCAGCCACCTTCTGAGGGGGGCACTACCAATTTTTCCACAGGGGCCCCTTCGTCGACCCGGACAACTTGCCGGCCGGGATGCTTCAGCGGGCAGCCAACTGGGTCGAGCTGCTTGAGACTGTCTGGCCAGCCCCGGCTGGTGCCTCGCAGCTCCCTATGCAGCCTGATGTACAGGCTGGGAGCAGCCAAGGGTGGTCCCAGAGCTCGATTCCGGTTGCGAGCTCTGACACCCGCCGTGGGCTGGAACCACCAGTGGGGGCGGCTCACGGGGGTGCGACTAGTGAGTATCAGGTTCAATTTAGTGCACCACCACCACTGTCCACTTACATTGGGGGGGTTCAGTGGCCCTGGCCGCGTCAAGTTGATGTGGGTGGGCAGCCGTTACCACATTGTCCCATCAACCCCTGGTTCCCAAATGGTCCCTCGTTCAGGGCGGGGGTGTCCGTCCCTGGGGCCGTGCCGAGCATCGCAGGGGCTGTTCAGGTCCTGCTGCGCATACCCTCTATACAAACTGTGCCGTCGATGGCTTTACCGATGGCTGGTTATTCCTTGCCCCTGGGTGATCAATGGTCACAGGTCACAAGGGTCAAGATTTGGCGAGGGGAGTACATTGATATGTTCTCCCTCTGGAACTGTGAGCCCACTAAGGAGGAGAGGGAGGGACAGGATGACAGAGACAAGAAGCTGTCCCGTCGTCCTAAGCCACCGCGTAACTGGGCCAACTGGTTGCCGGCATACTTTATATATATGGTGGTATGCCTCAGGGCCCGGCCTGATTTGGCCATTCCGGTTCAATACCTTGATAATATTTACAGGGCGATGGTTGATTACCCGGGCCCATCGTAGTTGGCTTACGATGAGGAATTTAGGATGAGGGTGGCCCTACATCCTGAGATGAGGTGGGATGAGCCCTGTACAAGACTCCCACGCGACCGGCGCCTGGTGATAGGTACCATTGTGGTCATGCTGTGCAGCGGGCTGCTGCACCACAGGCTCCCCGCCAACCGGTGGGGCAGGGGGTTCCGGCCCGCCTGCTGTGTTGGAGCTTCTCAGCTAACGACGTGTGTAATAAGTGCCAGTGTCGTTCCCGACACAAGTGTCCCTCTTGCGCTGGCCCCCACGCCGCCTCCGCCCGCCCGCGGGCTGGTGGGTCATGGGGCAGAGGTAGGGGTGCACAGGGGGCGATCAGAGCTCCGTCTGACAGAACTAGCCATGTAAAAGCCCCCCTCCCCAATTAGTGTACTCATGCTGGAGCGATGGCTCTCAGCTTATCCAAGACGGGATGATGCGAGGTACCTGCTGGAGGGTTTCCAATGGGGCTTTCGTATTCCATTCAGGGGTGTTAGGGGCCCCAAGATGCTCCTAATTTAGTTTCCTTGAAAGGTAACGAGGAGTTTGCGGCACTGAGCATAGCTAAGGAGGTTGAGGCTATGAGAGTGGTGGGCCCCTTCTTAGAACCACCTTTCCCTAATTTGAAGGTCTCCCCTCTGGGGCTAGTACCGAAAAAGAACCCGGGAGAATGTCGTCTAATCCACCATCTAGCTTACCCTGCGAGTTCTTCGGTCAATGATGCGATTCCTGATGACCTTGTTCAGTCAGGTACACGTTGTTTGTCCAGGCCCTACAAGTGGTACGCTTATGCGGTCCCGGTGCTTTCCTGGCAACGTGTGATACGAAATCGGCTCTCCGATTACTGCCAGTGCACCCAGTGGATTTTGAGCTATTGGGTTTTAGGTTCCAAGGGGAATTTTACTTAGATAAGGCCATGCCTTTTGGCTGCTCTATTTCATGTTCGGCATTCGAACGATTCAGTACTTTCCTTCAGTGGGCCTTTGCTCGCAGGTCGGGGTCCCGGTCTCTAGCCCATTACCTCGATGACTTTGGTTCGGGGGTGAACGGGGCTCGGACACATGCACGCGTCTCCTCACTACATTTCAGACACTCATGCGGGAACTGGGTGTCCCCTTAGCGCCTGAAAAGACTGAGGGCCCAGCTACTAAGCTCACATTTCTAGGCATTGAAATTGACTCTGTCGCACAGGCATCCAGGTTACCCATGGATAAGGTGACTCGGATCCCCGCGGCGATTTTGGCATTGATTGCCAAACGTAAAGTGTCCCCTCGTGAGCTGCAGCTACTTCATGGCAATCTTAACTTTGCCTGCAGGGTGGTGACACCCGGCAGAGCATTGGCCAGGCGCCTGTGTAATGCCATGGCTGGCCTGTTAAAACGCCACCACAGGGTCTGGCTGACCAGGGGCATACGGGCAGACCTTTCGGCCTGGCTCGAATTCCCTCAGGATTTTAACGGGGTCTCTTCCTGGAGATCAGACCTTATGGTCTGCCCTAGATTTCAAGTACAGTCGGATGCCTCCAGCTCCCTGGGTTATGGGATTTATTCTGAGGGTAGGTGGGCTTACGGCCAATGGCCTCACGCATGGCTTGCATAGATCGCCTCCGCGATCTTACCTTCCTTGAGTTTCTTACCAACTTGGGGAGCACTGATGCTATGGGGCGAGGAGTGGGCCAACTCAGTGTTCCATTTTTGGTGTGACAATGCGGCAGTGGTGCACATTGTCAACGCCCAGACGTGCAAATCCCCCAGGGTCATGGCATTGGTTTGTCAATTCTTTTTGAGCAGCCTACGCCTAAATGCGCTGTTCAGGGCCAGACATGCACCAGGTATTAATAACGATATTGCTGATGCTTTATCCTGCCTGCAGATCCCCCGGTTCCGTGCCTTGCTCCGGAAGCAGAGGAATTTCCCTCGCCACTCCTGCCTGATATTTGGACGTTTGGCGAGGAGAGATGAACCGGGCGACCGGCATGTCATTGGCACCTCGCACGCGTAAGGTGTATCAACATGCTTTCATACGATTTAGAACCTTTTGCGAGTAACTACAGTTGCCAGAAGTGTGGCCCATACCAGTGGACCAGGTTTTACAATACATGTTTATCTTCACAGTCAGGGTTTGGCCCCCCGTACTATAGCCTCTAGGCTTTCGGCGCTGGCATTTATGGCCAATGTGAGGGGCTTTAATGACTGTGTGAATTACTTCCGCATGCGTCGTGTTTTGGAGGGGTGGACACGTGAACGTGTCCGCCGCCCAGACACGCGTCACCCCAGTTCGCCAGAGTTTCTGACCCACCTTGCACGAGGCTGGCATAACTTATGTTAGGATAGGTATGAAGTGGCTTTTGGTCACGCAGCTACCACGGTAGCCTTTTTTGGAGCGCTCCGCATCAGTGAGTTGGTATCAGAGTTGGTACCATGGTGTAAGGCGGATGTGTCTCATAGGGCACTGGAACTCGACGATGTCCATGTCACGCACGAGTGGGCTCAATTGGGGATACGGTCCTCAAAGGTTGTTCAGCACGGCGTAGGCAGTGGAGTTAGACTGCTACAAGGTTTCATTGAAGACATCTGTCCGGTTGGTGCCCTACATGGATTTTTGGCAGTGCCTGCTGCGCGCCCCAGCCTGTTTTTCTGCCACCAGGATGGGTCTACCCTTACCAAAGTAAAGTTACGGAGGGTGACCGGTACCGCGCTTTGCGGTGTGGGGCCCGTTTTGGCACCCGTTTATTTAGGATAGGCATCGTGTTGACTGCGGCTACGTTTGAGGTACTCAGAGGCGGATATAGGTGTGTGCATAATTTCTTATATGTACGTCCCCTCACTGTACGAGTACCTAGTTATGTCCTTAACCTCTTCTCCTCTTTTACAGATCCTGTGTGTCTCTACACACCGGTGGCAGTGGGGCTGGTGGGCCGCAGCTATGTACACTGGGCAGCAGTATATGCTGCGGCGACAGAGTGTGGACCCCAACTCGGGCTGTGTGCATCCGCACGTATGCGATGGTATGGTATGCACGGCACAAGGGGGCAGGAACTGTTGCCATTACTGATGTCCATCAGGGATGCTGGACCGCCCGGTGTTCTTATTCTGCACCTCGGCGGCAATGATCTTATA
This sequence comes from Bradypodion pumilum, assembly GCA_035047305.1. Taxonomy (NCBI): domain Eukaryota; kingdom Metazoa; phylum Chordata; class Lepidosauria; order Squamata; family Chamaeleonidae; genus Bradypodion; species Bradypodion pumilum. Next base: position 294,767,541 of record JAWDJD010000004.1, on the reverse strand, counting down.
CGGATCACTGATATTCCTTAAATTGTCGAGGTGCAGTGACCTGGCGTTTTATATCATGTATGGCTTACACACGGTCACTATGGTCTAACATCGTGCCGAGACACCAATTTAGGGGAGACGTGGATCTCTGTGGTTCAGACCGTTCCGGCAGTCAGTGGACAGGGCTGTTGCCCGGTCCCTTGCTGAGCATGGCTGGGAGACAGCCATTGGAAACCTGCGGATAGGCTTACAAAACTTTTTGGTGGTAGGCAGGCTATGGGGTCCACCTGTCGGCTGGAGGTATGTACCTCTTTCTGGGCGAGGTGCAAGCAGGCCTGGCGACCGAGCTGATGGTCGGGGGGGGCGGTGAGTCATCATGGATGCCTCCCCGTGTGGCGGGTAGCACTGGTAAGGTAAAGATTTATGACCCATAGGTATCCGGCAGGTTCGCAATTGACTGGCCAACACTTAGACAGGTACAGGGGTAATAGCTTTGGCCGGTCAACGACGAACCAGGCAAGGGGTGATGGCAGGAGCTTAACACCCTACATCACCTTGAGATTTAACGGATACACGTCATAGGGTGGGGTCAGTAGATAGTTTATTGACTCCGGTCAACAATTTGTTTGTGTCAACAAACAAATTGATACAAATAGTTATATGTAGCCAATTGCCATTGGCATTTTGGGAGGAACCTTACCAGTGTTACTGCGGCCTGCTTGCCTTAAAGAATTACAATTGGATGAATACACCAATTGAAAGTTATAATTCGGACTAGGGCATTATTCAATAAAAGTGGCCCAATGCCTTTATCCATATACCGGTGTCTGAGTCTTTCTTTGGGGGGTGCGCCTGCAAAGCATTGCTTCCTAAACACAAACAATCCATGCAGAACATAAAAGTGGAGGTAAATGATGTCTCATAAAGATAATGCTTCTAAAACATGTGATGCTCTGTGATCAATAACACAAACTTATAGGCAACAAAAGTTTGTACTAATAGAACTTTAGATGTTTTTGATGCAATTTCAACTCCCTTTTTAGAATTTAATTTAATTTAATAGTCATATTTATATATGCCGCCCACTCAGGCAGAACCCGACTCAGGGCGGCATTACAACAAGTTCTAAAAACACATAAAAACACTTTAAAAGACCCATATCCCACCCACCCATCCCACCCACTATAAAAAGAAGAAGAGAGAGTTCTTAATTGTTTACATAAGCCAGCAGGCGGGGACCGTGTTCCCATTAGGGCCCCACACCTGCCCTGCCAGCCAGATCTTCAATCCTCTCCTGAAGGGCAGCAAATCTCTTTGAAGTCTTAGTTCTGTTGGCAGGTGGTTCCAGAGGGTTGGTGCGGACACGGAGAAGGCCCTCCTTTGGGTGCTGGATAGATATGCACCCCTAGCTGATGGCACTATTAGAGAACCTCTCCAGTCCGCTCTGGTTGGACGGGCAGACACTCTTGGGGTGATTCGGTCTCTAAGGTATCCTGGCCTACTGCCATATAGGGCTTTAAAGGTCAAAACCAGCACCTTGAATTGAACCCAGAGACAAACTGGTAACCAGTGCAGCTCCCGAAGTAGCGGTGAGGCGCGGGCATATCGTCCGCATCCCATCACCACCCGGGCTGCCGCATTCTGGACCAGCTGCAGCCTCCGAATGGTCATCAAGGGCAGCCCCATGTAGAATCTCATACAGAACCAAACTAAAAGCAGTATAGCATGGAAATGTGCTAAATTGTTTCTAAGAAGAAAGACTGAAGAGTAAGGACTTAAAAGGAAAAGTTACCGGTAAGTGTATCTTTATTTCTGTTCTCAATGAAAGCAAGATGCTCTTAACTTTCTCTGAGTTGCACACAATTATCTATCAACTATCACATATATTAGGTTTTTTAAAAGGATCAGATTTCTTTCTAGCAATCAATACTGCATTTAAAAGATGAATAAGTGTTGGGTTAGCAGATAATCAACAAAGAAACCCATTTCATCTTGTATAGTAATTGTTATATCTTGTGACAGTCTTGCCTCGTACTTTACAATATATTGCATCAGTCTACAAGATTCCCTTGTTCTTTGAACAAACATCCCTTTAAGTTATGCAAAGCTTTTTATCAAGCTCAGTATGCCAGATAAATTGCAAAACAGTTGTCAATAAATATCTATTTTTAAAAAAAGTTCATAATCCATCAGATTCCTATACATCTGTATCATTTTTGATATTGCACTGATAGTAAAGAAACCAGACTTACATATATGATTTTCATACTTCACGTATACTGTATAATAACTATTGCTGCAACATGACGCATACCAGGTGTCATGTTATTAATTTCAAAATGTGTTATTTGCACATTGCAGAGGCGAGATCATTCATGGCAAACCTTGGCACTCCAACTGTTCTTGGACTACAATTCCCAGAAGCCCAAGTCTGTGAATCCACACGAATGGGTTTACTGATGGCCAAGGTTCGTCATAATGGGGCTAGATGCTTTTCCTTCTCACTAATAAGGAAAATAATCCCACCTTCTACTTTGCAGTCAAATGCATCTCCTCCATCATCACCTAATGGCTTAGAGCTGGTTTTCTGAAGATCTTCTTGGGCACTCTCACTGCTATTATATACCCATTGGATAGAATCTTGCTGGAAGAGAGTAATAAGAATGATAAAGGGGTGATGATCCTGGGTTGTTGTTTTTAAAACTATAAAACATACCAGTTTTGCAAGAGAAAACAACTGAAAAGTTACGGGACATGGTTCAGCCTGGAACTTGAATGGTCCCACTCAGCTGGTAGCATCACAGATCTTCATGTTTTCTATGCAAAGGTCTAAGGAGGGTCCTGTAATTACTTTTGGCTGAGTGCACAGAACTCCCGTAGCAAACATACCAGGCTTAGAAATCCTACTGATAATGAGAGCTCTGTAATCATAGCAGGTAACAGATTGCAGATCTCTATAGCTGAGCTACCTAACTTTTCCTTGATTAGTTATGCAGAACTGTTGCTGGAAAGTCTGACAATAAAAAGTACATCTTCAAGTTACTTAATAAAGTACAAAAAAACAATAACACATTGAATAATTGAAAATAAGCAAGATCAAGAATTGGAGCTTTTGTATTATTCTTACTGCCATATGAAATGTTAAAGTACTATTGAAAAATGCCAAACGTTTACCTATGAAAAGAAGAGGCTGAAATAGAGCTATCATAGTGATGTTGAATGGGATTTTTCAGCTTATATTACATCCTTTTGCCAAAAATGTAAACACAGACATCTTAGTAATTTGTGTGTAATTGTTGTTGTTGTTTTTTTTAAAAAAAAACCCAATAAGGATGGTCAAAGTTCTGTATTGCAGGATACAGTCTCAATGTTGTTTATTTGCCTATACTATACGTTGAACCTGGCAATAAGGTATATTCATTAATGCAAGACATAATTCGTCGTACATCTATTTTTATTCAGTTCTTCTGTCCAGATCTTCAAGCAGGGCCCTTCCAGAATTTAAAGTTATTTCAAACCCATTCTGCACCAATAAAAATCTTTACAGAGTGTAAAGCTTTGCTTTAATCTAACTGAAATACTTCACTAGAAACTTTCTGTACAACTTTCCCCTTGTCTCCAAAAATTCCACATAGGAATGGTTATTCAAAGTTCTTTTCAGCTCAATTACTATCCTCTAACTCAGAGACCCTGCTGGTTCCTTTAACAGAAATGGGCAAAACATTTTGATTTTTTGTTTATTTATATGCACTTCTCTTCTATTTCAGAAGAATTTAATTTCAATATGATTTAAATTACATTGCATAGTATTATCTGACACCTTTGCCTATGAATTATTACATTAGCTATATTGTATGCATTTCATTTCCCAGAGCAAAGCACAGAAGTTAACCATTTTTTCATAAAAGTGACAACACTTAAAATATATAAGTAGCATTTTTACATACATGCATTGGACGCCTGTATTTCCTGCATGCTGTGACATGGGCAATAACACTTGCATGGGTTTCTTTGCTGACATTAATTCCATTCACTTTGACTATGCATTGTCCAGGGTGAAGGCCTGCTGCAGCTGCCACGGTGCCTTTAAAACATTTTGGAAAATTGACCATTTAAACAAATTAGCTTAGACAAGTTGAAAGTAAAGGGAAGCAACCAAATGTTAATTATGTAGTTTAATTCCTGATCAATGAAGAAGCATCTTATATATTAAATGTAGTACTGAATGTCCTAACACAGCCTTATGAATGTTACAGTATTCTGTTGACAAAGTATTTTATAAGAGGATCTTTTCCCTGATTTGAAGTAGTAGTAACAGCAATATTATACCCCACTTTTTTCACAATATAACTTAAGGAGAGTCATAATAAAACATATATAGGTAGAAACACAAAGTGATTAAAAATCTATACCTATAAATCCAAGGGTTAACCGTTGAAAATTGCTGTACATTTCTGCACTCGTCCATCCTATCCTGTACCGAGCCTCCTGCACTCGCCCAAAACCGGTCCGGAGGTTACTGCAGGGTTGAGAAAGGCGCCAGTTGGGCAAGAGCCCCACGAACACGAAAAAAGGAAAAGAACTTCACATCCCAATGTTCTCTGCGCCGCACCATGCCACAGCCAATCAGGCTGAGAGGTTCCGAGCAAAAAGAACGTTGGGAAACGCGGCACGGCTAATTAAAATCGAGCTGCAGGAAAAAACCACCGCATGAACGCTAACCAAAAACACAAAACTACAAGTCCCAGCATCCTGCGCACCATAAGAGTGCAGAACACTGAGAAAGCCTGTGCGTGAAAAATAAAATTAAAAAATGCAACAGGAGTGCACGTACCCAGCAGGCAGATGCAGCACCTCAACAGCCTCACAAAACAAAAAGCCACAAAAAACCACCATGAGACATGCGCCGGCTTTCTTTCCCAGAGCAACAGGGAGAAAAGGGACTCCCTCTCCTCCACGCTACCCCGCCGAAGACATGGCGAGACCACCGCCAGCCTCAAGGTCAGCTGAGCCGGGGTGAAAAAAAACAACAGCTGCAGGCAGCAGTTCATCAGGGGAAGCACCCTCCCTGGCGAATGACTGGCTGCTGCCTTTGTACTTCTGATGGAGATAATACAAAAGCAGCAGCCAGCTATCCAGAAGGAAGAGCACCACCCCTTGCAGATCGCTGCCTGCCGATCTCAAGTTAGGTAAGCCAGGAGAGAAAGGAGACAGAGAGGAGAGAACCATCAACAGGCAGATAGCACTTCTCTGCCTCCTTCTCCCCCAACCTACCTAACGAACCTTACCGGGGGAAGAGCCAGCAGACTGCCGGCTCCTCCTTTTCCCCATTGCTGCATCGAAACCAAAATTCAAAGCAGCAATGGGGAAAAGAGGAACCGACAGGCAGCCCGTTCTTCACGCAAAAGTACACACCAACAACAAACACCAAAATTAATAAAAATTAATAAAACAAAAATAAATAAATAAATAAAAACCCATTAAGACACAAAAAAAGAAAACAACAAAATCCACAAACAAAAACATCCACAATTCCAGAAAAGCACAGACAAATCACCTAACTACAACATGAAAATACCTAACTCTAACAACACAACTACCACAAATCACACAAATAAACAACAACAAAATCACAAAAATTAAACAAACCATAAATAAACAAACCAATTAAACAAACCTAAAACCCAACCAAACCACAAAAGAACAAACAGAAACACCTCCCAACCCACCACCACAAAAACAAAACAAAGAAAAACCCCAGAAGAAAGAAAACCAGAGAACTCACCAGCACGTCCTCCCTCCACGAGATCGGAACAGAAATGAAGAAACAAAGACTACTTACCAGAAGAAGCCCCACCTAGAGGCCAGGAGAGAAAAAAAACGTGAAACTAAAACAAAACCACTAATAGCCCCACCTGCAGGGTGGAATATTAAAAACAACTCAAAAACAATAAAGCCCCACCTAGAGGCCACAAGAGGAAAAACAAGTCAAAAACATAACAATAAATCAAAAGTTTACAAAATAACAAACATATGTTAAATAAATAAAATAAAAAGATTTATACTATCCTCTGTTGAGTTTTAACTCAAATAAAAACCCAAAACATCTAAACACAGTTTAAAAACATTGAATATAAAAAACATGTACTTTCACATTTTTAAAAATATTACCTACAGTACAACTATTAACAAAAAAAGTCACATACTAAAATGTTATTTGGTTAAATAAAACAATTTGAAACAATTATATCATCCTTTGTTCTTTTTTTAATCCACAAAAAAACCCAAAAAAGCTGATCACAGTTTATAACAGCCCGGCAAGGCCGGGCAACCTATGCTAGCAATAATATAAAACACAGCAATTTAAGAAGCAACGCAGCTACCCAAACTGGCTCGGAAGGACAGTTGCTAAATAGCCACCTGAATAAATGAGTACAGTAATTCCCTGATAATGAAAATACATCTTGGCGGGACCCATCCTTGTTTCCCCTCTAAAAGGAGTTCCAAAATCTAGGAGTAGCCAAAGAGAAAGTCCACTTTTACTTCCCCATCAAATATACCTCTAAACTAAAGTGATGGGACTGAGACAAAGGCTGGTAAATGGTGCTTTCATGTTTGAGAAGGCTACAACAGATACTGCTTTATAATACTGTCCATACAATAGTGGCAAATTCACATAAAAGTGCAATACTTCTATATCCTAATTGCTGAAAATTTTCCCATGCAGAAAACCTTTTAAATGAGCTATCCACTGAAGAACTGCCTTCATTAAATAGCTGCTACCTGATTGTATCATGCACATTTTGGTGCATGGTTGAAGTAATTTATTAAGAAAGCAAAGAAATTCAAATAACTGCAATTTAAGCAAATTATTATTCTTACCTCTTCCAACAGCATGGACAACTGATGGACCGAATCCTCTTATTTGGAATCCAAGACCTTCCACAGAATCAGGGATCTTCACTGTCCTGAGAACAAGAGAAACTACAAGATGAAAGATTCAGCACCAAGATCCATTACATTTAAATTTTTGACACAGATAACATATAATTAATTGAAATTTTTTTTGTGAATAGTAGCCATGTTAGTCAGTGTTTCAAACATATCAAAACAAAAATGCAGTAGAACTTTTAAGACTGTTATGTTTTAATGTGAGCTTTCATGGATCAAGTCCACTTCATCAGAACTATCTTCAACAATACATGTTTAATTGATTATTTCTTAAAGACAAATTCTTACAATTTACAAAAACAAAGAACTTACTCCCTGGGTTTTGTGCTCATAAGTACCCTAAGGGGTTTTCTGCTGTTTAGACATGCTTTCAGAAAGCTATCCACTTCACTGAAGGCTCTCAGAAAAACCAAGTCACCATTAATGGCAAAGATCTTTTTCCCAACTTCCAGACCTGCCATCTAGATAAAAAAAATAGAAGTAGTTGTTTTAACAAATCAATTGCTGTACTAATAACTTTTGTGAATACTGAAGAAATGAGTAATATATGCAACTCCTTTTCCCCTGAACGTAAAAAAAAATCTCTTTCAAAAAAATACCTGTTTCATAAATCAGAATTATATGAAATATACACTATGTTTGTTTGGGTATGAGATGCTGGTCGCTGGCCATAATGAATAAATTCAATTCAGATTGGGTGTGCATACATGCATTTCTGCAGCCTTGACAATGACAACCATTTAGGCTGATGGTGGATTTTCCTGATAAACCTTTTCATTTACCAAAACTCACAGAATATACTGTACTGGATATTTATACAGGTGAATACAGAGCAAAGGGAAAACAGTGTTGCAAGGAATTCTTTTGACCAAAAGGCTGATCTATTGCACCACTGAAACACTTCATAGTGAGCCTGTGTTGGCAAAGAAATTTTCTACCACTCAAATGCACGGGAGTAAACAGAACAATTCTGGCAATATTTTAAATAATAAGTAAGTTTAACCATGTCACAACCTCACCAATAACCAGTTCTAACATCACTTCTCCAGCATTATTCTCTTTCTCAAGAGGAGAAATCTGGATTGAACATTACATTTCCCATACTATACCCAATTGTTTCTGAGTAAATATCATTTATTTACATAAAGCTTACTTCTGAATAGAGATCTATAGGATTGCATCAGATAAAGGTTTTCCTTGTTTTAGAAAAGGGTGGGAATCAAGACAGTTCTCCTTACTCTACTATATTTCATTGTTGATTCTTTCCTGAACTTAACAAATAATGTTAAACAAGATTGAGAAGCAATCCACCTTACTTTTTGACTACACGTTTCTCTCCTTTTTTACAGCATTAAAAAAAAACCTATTCCACCTAGAACGTGGCAGATGTTATGCAACATTAATATGTGTGTCACATAGATGTCTAAAAGACCAGCAATATATTATGTCTCTGTAGGTCATCTATATGTGTAGTAAAACTCCTATCTGGTTTTTCTCAGTCTTCTTCTTCAAAAAATATCTCCTTCTGCATATTATCAATGCCCAAGGTGGGCATCTCACACTATGGGGCATTTACTCCATTCCAGTAAAGCTGCCAGCATGGCCAGACCACATATTCTGGAAAGTTAAGGGCTTTGGCTGCCTATAAACAACAGCAATATGACATAGTATTATATGACAATTGTGTGTTGCTTACATTACTAAAGTCATGTGCATTGCCCATTGTAAGAAACACTGTAACAAACAATGACTCATATTGAAACAACACTTACGCTGTAAGCTTTAAAATTTGACATGCCATATAAAAACATTCTTACAGCCATGCAAATATAAGATACATAATTTTACATTTTGTAAGTCTCTGCAGTGGAAACAGACCATTCTCTCCTAAACATTGTTAGTGCATGATATTTAATTAAGAGGAAAAACCACAAATCATTACAACCAAAAGAAGAGTAATGACTTAAAACAAACATGAATCCATTTTTAAAAAATGTTCTCATAAATTAAGACAAAATTAGAACTTCTCTTTGAGTAAAAACTTCCTTATGCAAATCAGTAGTTAGAGTAATTAATTTCCTAACATTAATTAATAAACAAATAAAATAAAGTGAACAACAAAGTTCACAAGGAACTCTTTGATTTTAAAAAAATGTGTAGCATTTATAAACAGAAATGAGCACTGAACTATAGAGTCAGATACAACTAACTGGCTTTCGAGCAAGGGTGACCTTTATCTATACCTATGAAGTAAAACATGCATAATTATAAATTAATATATATTACCTCAGCATTTGATCCCTTCTCCACTATTTTAATTAGTGGTAATTTGTTTTTGTCTTCTAAACCAAAACCATAGCTTCCTTCAGTTGATTTAATCTGGAAAAGGAGAAATATATTACATTTAGATCAGTGTTTCCCAACCTTTGGGCTTTGGACTTCAATTCCCAGAAGCCTAAGTCAGTACAGTGGCTGATCAGCACTTTGGGGAATTGACATAGGCTTCTGGGAATTGAAGTCCAAAAACCAAAAGTTGGGAAACACTGATTTAGCTAGAACAAAATACATAAAATACCATCAGATTAGCAGGTTAAATAAATATTACCAATGGCAAATTTTTGTGATTATGCCCTGTTGCTGTCAACCTCAATCCTGGCAAATTCAGTCAGCTGACGTCACAGTTTATGGCAATTAATCAACATCTCTATGTCTCACACACAGTATGCAACATTCTGTATTACTGTCTCATAAACAGATTTTGCTATTAGGTAGAAATGAAATGGCAGAAAGAGCATCAGGAAATATCAAGATTCAGACAGGCTGAATGGGATTTAAGTTGGCAGGAAGCAATGCAAAGTGGATCTTGTTACAATTAAGTCTAGTAACTACAGCTCAGAGCCCTAACTAACATGCTAGAATGCAAGCGCGGCGCCAAAATGGCCGCCGCGCTCTTTGCACACACCCCACCCAGACTCAGACATCCGGGTAGTTAGGGGGGCGTGGGCACCCCTCTTTAAAAGGGGTGGCCACGAGGCAGCCGAGCTGCCATTTTGCGAAAGCGACGGAGAGAAGTTTTTGCTCCGTCGCTCTTCGCTTTTGGGGGAAGCCATTTTTCGGCGAAGCTTAGCGCGCTTTTCGCCTCTTCTCCGGCTTCCCAGCCTTTATTCTGATCCCTGGGAAGAGATCCGCTGTACTATGCCTCCTAAAAAGAAGGCTATGGCGACTTCGACTCGCACGATTCGGAGGCCGCAGTCGGGTCGGAGGGCCGCGACTGCGCCTCCCCAACAGGACTCCTCCATGGAAGCACCCACCGGGACCGGTGGGATGGGGCAGCTGAGGCCGTGGTCCGTGGCCCTCCAGCCTCAGACCGGCCCTACAGGGGCTTCGGCCCCCGGCCCGCAGATGCTGGCCATTGGCTCTGAGCAGGGGGGTGGGCATGGCACGGCCGGGGCTTCGGCCCCCAGCCCGCATTTCCCGGCCATGGGCTTGGAGCAGGGGGGAGGGCCTGGTGCGAGTGCCCAGCAGGGCCTACCCCCGGCCCCTTATGGACCGCAGTTCTGGGCATGGCCCTACTTAGGGTCGGGCTCTAAAGTAGGGGGCCCTGGGTCATTGCCCAGCGGGCCGTCCGGCCCACCTGGCCCCCTTTATGCAGGGGGATCTGCGACAGTGGATGCTCTACTGGCCCGCGTGGCGGCGCTAGAGGCATCCTTAGGGATATCCAACAACCCCATTGGGGGGCGGCGTTGCCATCGGGGGCCCCCTTTTGCCAGCAGGTGACCGCGGCAGCCGCCAATCTTCAGCAGGCAGCCAGTCGGGTTGAGTTGCTTGAGGCACACAGGCCGGTGCCCGCCGTGGCCTCGCAACTCCCTGTACCACAGGCACTACAGTCAGGTAGTGGTCGGATGTGTCCTCAGAGCTCGATTTCGGTCGCGAGCTCCGACGCCCGCCGTGGGCCGGAACCCCCAGTGGGGGCGGCCCACGGGGGTGCACCCAGTGAGTATCAGGTTCAAGCTAATGTGCCCACACCACACTCCACTTCGGGGGAGGGTTTCCAGTGGCCATGGCCTCGTAATGTCGGGGCGGGTGGGCAACAGTTCCTGGCTTACCCGGGTGCAGCTTGGTCTCATACAGGTCTGACATTAGGTGGGGGGGTTCCGCTCCCGGGACTGCAATGGGTGTCACAGGGACAGTCCAGGCCCCTTTCCTGCTGCCCCGTATCAATACCGTGCCGGTGTCAGCATTGCCGACAGCCGGGTATTCCTTGTCCCTCGGGGATCATTTGGCCCAGGCCACAAGGGAAAAGATTTGGCGGGGGGAGTACGTAGATATTTTCTCCCTATTGAACAGGGAACCCACCAAGGAGGAGAAGGAGGGGCAGGATGAGAAGGATAAAGAGCAGTCTCGCCGTCGCAAGCCACCACGTACATGGGCCAACTGGTTGCCCGCATATCTCATATACATGGCGGTGTATCTCAGGGCCCGGCCAGATCTGGCCATTCCTATGGTCCAATATTTGGACAATATTTACAGGGCAATGGTGGATTTTCCTGGCCCATCGTGGTTGGCTTACGATGAGGAATTTCGCATGAGAGTGCCCCTACACCCATTGATGAGGTGGGATGAGCCCTGTCAGAAGCTGCGGCTTCTGTATATGACCCCCACGCGCCCGGCGCCTGGGGAGAGGTACCATTGTGGGCATGCGGTCCAGCGAGCTGCTCCAACTCAGGCCCCCCGCCAGGTGGCGGGGCAGGGGGTTCCAGCCCGCATGCTGTGTTGGAGCTTCTCGGCCAATGGTGCATGCAATCGGAAACAGTGCAGATACAAGCACGAGTATCTTGCACTGGCCCCCACGCCGCCGCTGCATGTCCGCGAGCCGGTGGGTCACGGGGCAGAGGTAGAGGTGGACAAGGTGCGGGCAGACCTGCCGCTGATGGAGCTGGTCAATCAAAAGGCCCCCTCCCCGGTTAACGTAGTTATGTTGGAGCGGTGGCTCTCGACATACCTGAAGAGGGAGGATGCTAGGTACCTCCTCGAGGGTTTCCAGCTGGGCTTCCGCATCCCATTTAGGGGGGAGCGGCGCCCCCAAGATGCCCCTAATTTACTTTCTCTTAAGGGCAGGGAGGAGGTGGCCGCCCTAAGTATTGCTAAGGCCTTTCCCAAGCCGCCCTTTCCCAATCTGAAGGTTTCCCCTTTGGGGTTGGTACCCAAAAAGACACCTGGGGAGTTTCGTTTAATTCACCATCTGTCATACCCGGCGGGCCATTCGGTCAATGATGCTATCCCTGATGACCTTTGTTCGGTCAGGTATACATCATTTGACCAGGCGCTCTTGTGGCCCGGGTGCACTTTTGGCAAAATGTGACATTAAGTCGGCATTCCGTTTGTTGCCAGTGCACCCGGGTGACTTTGAGTTATTGGGTTTTAAATTCCAAGGGAAATTTTATGTGGATAAAGCCATGCCTTTTGGCTGCTCTATTTCCTATTCAGCATTTGAACGTTTTAGCACTTTCCTTCAGTGGGCCTTTGTTCGCAGGTCTGGGTCCCGGTCTGTAGCCCATTACCTCAATGATTTCTTGTTCGGGGGTGAATGGGGCTCGTGCACGCGTCTCCTTACCACATTTCAGACGCTAATGCAGGAACTGGGTGTCCCTTTAGCGCCCGAAAAGACCGAGGGCCCATCAACCAAGCTCACATTTCTGGGTATTGAAATTGACACGGTTTCGAAGGCATCCAGGTTACCCATGGACAAGGTTACCCGGATCACTGCATTGATTTTGGCCTTACTGGCCAAACGCAAGGTGTCACTTCGTGAGCTCCAGGTTCTCCATGGGCACCTTAACTTCGCTTGCAGGGTGGTCGCACCTGGCAGAGCCTTTGCTCGACGCTTGTGCGACGCCATGACTGGCCTATCCAGGCGCTATAATAGGGTCCGACTGAACAGGGGTATGAGGGCTGACATGTTGATCTGGCTTAAGTTCCTTAAGGACTTCAACGGGGTGTCATTTTGGAGATCTGACCTTTTGGTTTCCCCTAGGTTCCAGGTTCGGTCGGATGCCTCGGGGTCCCTGGGTTATGGGATTTACTTTGAGGGGAGGTGGGCCTACGGCCAATGGCCTCCGGCCTGGAAGGGCACGGATCGTTTAAGCAATCTTATGTTCCTTGAGTTCTTCCCGATACTGGGAGCTTTGATGCTATGGGGCGAGGAGTGGGCTAATTCAGTGGTTCATTTCTGGTGTGACAATGCTGCGGTAGTGCACATTGTCAATTCCCAGACATCAAAATCGCACAGGGTCATGGAGTTGGTGCGCCAGTTTGTTTTGCATAGCCTACGCTTCAATATGCTCTTCTGGGCCAGACATGTGCCAGGTATCAATAACGATATTGCTGATGCTTTATCCCGCCTGCAGATCACCCGGTTCCGCGCCTTGGCTCCGGACGCAGAGGAATTCCCCTCACCACTCCCGGACGAGATTTGGACGTTTGGCAAGGAGAGGTGAACCGGGCGATCAGCATGTCGCTGGTGCCCCGCACGCGTAAGGCGTATCACCAAGCATTCAGTCAATTTAAGACCTTTTGTGCGCAACTACGGTTGCCTGAGATTTGGCCTATCCCAGTTACACATGTTCTTCAATTTATGGTCTACCTACACAATCAGGGCCTAGCTCCCCGCACCATAGCATCCAGGCTGTCCGCACTGGCATTCATGGCCAAAGTGAGGGGCGCTGCTGACAGCATGAATGATTTCCGTATACGCCACGTTTTGGAGGGGTGGACGCGGGTACGTGGCCGCCGCCCGGATAATCGCCACCCTATTTCCCCAGGAGTTCTTACCCACCTTGCACGAGGCTGGCATGACCTGTGTTTTGACAGGTATGAGGCAGCTCTGTTTCATGCGGCTACCACGGTGGCCTTTTTTGGAGCGCTCCGCATCAGTGAGCTGGTGCTGCTGTCCAAGGCGGATGCGGCTCGTAGGGCACTGGAACTCGAAGATGTCTATGTCTCTAATGAGTGGGCTCAGTTGAGGATACGGTCCTCAAAGGTTGATCAGCATGGAGTAGGCAGTGGTGTCAGACTGCTACGATGTTCCATTGCAGACATCTGTCCGGTTGGTGCCCTACAAGAGTTCCTTGCAATGCGTGGTACGCACCCTGGCCCGTTTTTCTGCCACCAAGATGGGTCTCCCCTTACCAAATTTCAATTTTGGAAGGTGACCGGTAAGGCACTGTCCAGTGTTGGCCTCCCAGGTGCTCGTTACGGCACCCATTCATTTAGAATAGGAGCCGCTTCTACTGCGGCTGCATTTGGGTACTCCGAGGCTGATATATGCCATATGGGGAGGTGGGGTTCGAAGTGTTTTGAATTATATGTTCGCCCTCTTCAAGTGTGAGTACCAGTTAAGTCACTGTCCTATCTCTTTTATTTTACAGACCCTGTGTGTCGACGCACACCGGTGGCAGTATGGCTGGTGGGCCACAGCTATGTGCACTGGGCAGCGCAGTACGCTGCGGCGACAGAGTGGGGACCCCAGCTTGGACTACGTGCAGCCGTATGTATCAGGTGGTATGGTAAGTGCGGAATGTTATGGCGGGAACTGTTGCCATTCCTTTTTTCCATCAGGGATGCTGAACCGCCTGATGTCCTGGTGCTGCACCTCAGGGGAAATGACTTGGGCCAGGTCACTGGCCTTTCTTTAAAACATACGATCTGCAGCGACCTGGCTTATTTACATTATGTGTGGCCTGCCACAACCCTGCTATGGTCGGACATCATACCGCGTCACGCTTACAGGGGGGGAATCAACCTCCAGGCCCTTGACCGCGCTCGTCGCTCGGTGAACAGGGCGGTGGCCCGGTTCTTTGCTGACAAGGGTTTGGGGCGGGTCATCCGACACCCCACCATTAGTCTCCAAAATTATGATCTTTACACAGGGGATGGGGTCCATCTGTTGCCTAGAGATATGAACCTCTTTTTGGAAGATTTGCAAGCAGGCCTGTTGACCGAGCTGACGGTCTGGGGGGGGCGGTGAGTCTTTATTAAGCCTCCCCGTGTGGCGGGTAGCACTGGTAAGGTAAATATTGATGACCCACAGGTATCCGGCAGGTTCGCAATTGACTGGCCAACACTAGATAGGTACAAGTTGGTTAACGTTGTCCGGTCAACGACGAACCAGGCAATGGGGTGATGGCAGGAGCTCTTCAGCATGCATCACCCCGTGATTTTACGGATACACGTCAGAGGGTGGGGTCAGTAGATAGTTTATTGACTACGGCCAACAATTTTTTTGGTTGTAAACAAACAAATTGATACAAATGGATACATTGTAGCCAATTGCCATTGGCAATTTTGGGAGGAACCTTAGCAGTGTTACTGCGGCCTGCTTGCCTTAAGAATTATAATTGGCTGAGTACCAATTGAAATATATAATTCGGACTAGGGCATGAATCAATAAATGTGGCCCAATGCCGTTATCCACTTATACCGGTGTCTGAGTCCTTTTTTGGGGGGTGCGCCTGCAAAAGAATGTTACAATTTTTCTTCCTTACCTTCTTGGACAAGACAAGTTAGAATTTTCATCTCTACTACAAAGCCAAGAGATTTATACACAGAGAGAAATCTACTCAGAAACACACTACCTTTTGAGAACCTTACCAAAAGTGATTTTGCAATTACATTTTCCACTACTTTTAAGTCATGTTTCATGAGCCTGTGCTTCATGTTTGACCCTTCCATTTCTTCATCGGCAAAAAAACGAAAGAGAAGAGGTTCATCCTTAAATTCACTTTTTTCCACCACTGTTTGAAACACAAACAATATTAATGTTTTCTCTCTGATGCTACAAACTCCTTTAATTACCCAGTATTCTTATTAAACCTCATATATTATTAAGCCAATATATTTTATAAATTAATGATGCATATCTGCCTGGTACACTTATGGAAAAGTAAGTTTACATATCATTCAAGTGAAGAAAATTTGTACTTTTATATTGTTATCCCAGATACACTTGTGTCTTCATTCACAAACCTGACTTCCCTTTCACCAGAGGGAAGCTGAATGTTCGATTTACATCAAAGACTGATATAAACCAAGCATTATACTGGTCTAATTTTTCTGCAAATATTCTTATGTTTAAACTACAATAATTTTAAAAATTCTCTTTTATAAGCACAAATGAAATTAACTGGAGTTATGTAAGAGACATGATTAACTGTGGGTAAAATGGCACAGAAGGTAACAAGAGACTAGTGACATTTATCAGTGCCAGAGAAACAGGATTACTGTGCATTGTAAGCACTGTGTAGCAATTGTGTATTCAGGTAAGAATTTAATTTAATTTAATTTAATTGTCACATTTATATACCGCTCACTCGGCCAAAGCCAACTCAGGGCAGTTCACAATAAAAATTAAAAAACACATGTTAAAAACAGTTAAAACTACCCGCCCCCTAAAAACAAGGGCTGCAGGATCCAAAAGCACCATGGGGAAGAGTTCTTCTACACCAACCACCCAATGGAGGTTACCCTTCCACCTGCACCCCACACTTGACCCGCCAGTCAGGTTTTAAGTTCTTTTCTGAAAGGCAGCAATTCCATCCGGAGACGTAGCTCTGTTGGCAGGAGGTTCCAGAGGGCCGGCGCAGACACGGAGAAGGCTATCCTCCTTGTGCCAGAGAGGCGCCATGACAAACAGCTTATAGTTGCTGAATAACCAGTAATATCTAGCACAGGATGATAATCAGTTTATGCTCACAGCAGTCTGTCTCTGCAATCTCCAAGTGGAATCTATCAAAAAAGGTAAAACTCCCCTTATTCCCCAGAAAGTGTGTGTGTGTGTGGGGGGGGGGGAACAGCTCCAAGACATTTCTTGCAGTCTGGCCATGTTATCCTGCTAATCCTGCTATGGCAATAGGGTAGAACATACTGCCAGCAACTCAGTGCCAATTGTCAGGTGGTGGCTATCTATCCTGACAACCAGGAGGACTAAAGGCCTTGGGTGATAAACTCCACAAGGAAGGGTAATGGTCCCCAAGTGGATAAATCCCACTTGAATCCATCTTGATGGAGGGCAGCACCTTCATCCATACTGGCCTGGAGCTGATGACTTTGTGTTTCAAAAGGGCTCAGGACCAGAAAGTGACTCATGGAACTGGATCAGTGGTATGGGTGTCAGAAGGCAAATGGAAGGCTACTGTATATTGTTCCCCAGGACAATCTTTATGGCTAATTGCCATGATGATCGTTGATATTCGGAATCAGATATAGAAGCATAAGAATACATTTCTGTATGACTCTTCCTTATGGCTTGTAGCAGGTAGTTGCTCCAGTGTGTATACCAGTAACTGAATAATCCATTAATTTCAAAATTACTTGTTTCTGACAGATTGTTCTCTTAAAATCAAATAATGAAGGAAAGAATGAACATTTCCCTGCTTACTACTATAAGATGAAAGGAACAGTGAACATAAGAAACACTGCATATGCAATGCCTCCAAGCCTAGGTAACACTGATTTTACTTAATAATAAAACACAAAAGTATCTCCTAAAAAGTGGATTCCCTGTGCAAAACCTAAGATAGGTTTTATCTTCATATTCCTCATCATCTGGCCAAAGAGTCACAATTCCAAAATGAGCAATTGCTGAATCTAAATTGTTTTCTGAGCTGCCTGCAGCACTTACCATGGTGCATAAATCCATTATCACAAAGTGCTATTCCAAAAATCATTGCTTCTTCTCTGGTCCTGCAATCACCCTGTTAACATATGTATCAATATAAACATCATAAGCAGCCATTTCAAATTAGGGAGGAATCATTATCACTCTTACATGCAGAAATTAGACTGGACATCATATTCATTCATTCATTCATTCATTCATTCTAATATATCTTTGTCTTTGAGAACTTGTTTTTGAAAGTCTCTTTATAAAGTTCTGCCTTTGCCAATTTTCTGAACATTAGGAATGATGATGCCTGGTTCAAGTGCAATGAGAGTTTATTATGATGAACATATCCACTACGTAGAAGGCTCAACTCTTCATTGATAGCCTTCATACCATTTTAGTGGCATGGCATGGCCAAGGTAAAGTTAACGCACTTTGGGAGCAATAAATATACTACCACAGTTACTTTGGATTTGAATTTTCAAAATTTGCACATATACATATGCATACATATACACGTGCTGGTTGGATAATTCATTGTTTTACGTATCTGGCTGTGGAGCCAGAGGCTGGCAGTTTAAATCCCCACTGTGTCTCCTGGGAGAAGAGCCAGCTTGTGTAGCATGGGAAAGCTGCACAATCCCAAGGCACTTCTAGAAATAGGGAATTATAAACAGCTTCTGAGTAATCTTCTTCCTGCAAAACCCTGAAAAGGATCAGAAGCTGAAATTGACTTAACAACATACTGTACAACTAATATGATAGATACAGATGCTCACTGTCATACTGTATGTAATTCCATATATTACTCACTTAATGTCTTCTGATGGGCAAAAAAATATTTACTGTACTGTGTAATTTATGGCAAATAACCAAATGGCAAGCTAGTCACCAGACAATGTCAGTATGGGGTTGCAAGGGCTAGGGGGAAAATTTGGTGGTTCAGTACTTGTGCATTATTTACATTAGACTTTTATCATAAAACATTTGGCATCCAGCAGACATTTATGAGCTATTGGGAAGTCCTAAGGGTTGTCCCTCTTTAGGTATAAATATAAAACTAAGGTATACATAATTGATAACAATAGAACACTTGATTTTGCAACCACATTTATGTGCTTCAGAGCATTTCTTACCTGTGCAATTAGCCAGTCTATCAGTTTATTTGCCATCACTACAGATTTGTAGGTTCTTAAGTGATAATCTTTATCTCTGTGACAAAAATATACAAACAATTTCACACCTAGATTTGTATTTGACATTTGTTAAATAATACATATAACAGAACTCATGATTAATCAAAGGAGTTGCTCTATCTAACCAAAACTATTTCCATTTGTGTTACTTTCAGATAATAAAGCTTTATTCTGGTTATAGTGGTTGTTACAATATGCCAGCCACACGATGCGAAATACACTGCAACTGTTTGAGAGTTAACATCAACTCTCTACAAGAATCTGTACAAGTGAAGCAGAGTTCTTATCCAATGGACCCTTGTGAATGGTTTTCTTTTTCATCATCCCCAAAATAACCAAGAGCAAAGTTTTTTATCGATGCTATCTGACTTGGTCATATCCCTGCCCTTTTATTCTTCTTTTTGAGGCAAGGTATATGATTCAGCCAAGAAATCTTGTAATCTGAACACAGAATCTCCTTGAAGCTGGGATGTCAAAGAAAGCAATATAACAGAAGAACATTGTGAATATACTCTATTTAACTGCCTTTATCTCAGATCCATAATGTCAATATTCTTTCCACTCTAAATAAAATTAAATAAAATGGAAAGAAATAGGAAAGAAAGACAGAAAAAGAGAGGTTCCATGGAACAGTTTATCTACAATTCCACTGTTGCACATTAGAAAACTTCAACCCAGCATGGATGGATAACACTGCAAAAAACCTTCTGAAGTGAAAAGTCTGAAAATTAGACCTACCTTACTACAGGTGTAAACAAACTGTGTAGACGACAGTACAATCTTACACCCTATTAGAAATACAAAGGGTCTAATATAAATTTTATTATTCAAAATCACGTAAAAGCAATAAACACATTACAAAACCATTTAAAGGCTGTTTCAGGCGGGTATATTCTCCTTTTACCTCTCCTTCAAACACAGATCATGCTGACAATTTCCCTGAGAGCCAATGTTCCACTTATCATCTTAAATTAATATTATTAATGCACTAATGAATACATTAACCAGGTGCTAGCTAAATTCTTATGCAAGAACAAATGTTAAACTACAGTTTCCCTTCCTCAGAGGAAACAACTACTGATGAAGATGAAAGAAGAAAGTGCAAAAGCTTTCTTCCAGTTGAGCTGTTATATTTATCTTTAACCTCTGTCACCTGATCTTCATTATTCACAGAAACTCTTTCTTATCAAGACAAATTGCTAACTATATGACTATTTTATTAATCAAGAATTTTATTTACCAACAGCTCCAAGGCAGAGAGAAAAAGGACAAATAGCACAAGCTAGGCCAAGAGGAAGATGGAGAGATAACATCAAAGACATATTACAACACCACCAAACAATACCAGTGGAGACTGCGAGAAGTACAAGAACAAGAACCTTGCATCTCCCTCAACACCCAAATTGGTAAAAGAGGAAGTAAAAAACAAGAAGATAGCTCCATTAGCCATTGGACTTTGGACAAAGGCTTTCTCATACATATAATCATTTATTATATTCCCTATTTTGGTAGACGAGAGCAAGATGTTCCTTCAAGCAGTGTCCTCTTAACCACCCACCTTCCATATGCACACTTATGACTTACTGAATTTATTCAACCCCCAACCAATAACTAGAAAACAAGATTCTTAGTCCTCCCCACAGAGTTGTGTCATGTATTAGCAATGCATTTCATCCATGTGGGCTCATTTCTGTGTGAAGATGAATGAATTACTTAGAATATCAATAAGGTTGGATGTGTTCTATTTGCAGCTAAATATATGCATCTGGAAACTGATACCTACTTGATTACATCCATATGAAACATGATTTTGCCCAGAAATTCTCCTCAATTTAAACAGAAGACTAACACTGAAGTTATTTGTGATGATTTAAGAATTCTAGTAAAAATGTTAATTGATTTTCAAATTTTATGAAAACTGAATCTTTTGAAATGTCTCAAAAATATTTAGAAAAGTATTAATTAAAATATGCTATATTTCAGAAATGTCATATTCAAAATGTACTAATGTGTCCAGAACCATGTGAAGGAGATGAACTAGACCACTATGGCAACCATCAAAAGAAGAGATGTACAGTTCACTAGCTCACACTGGATGCTGTTGACCACTGGCAGAGGATGATAAATTGCACAACTCCTTACCTTCTACAAAAAAGGGCACCTGTTCATGTTAAGGGCTATAAAAAGGATACTGTGGGCTATTTTTATTTTCTAGTTATAATATTAACACAACCATAACTCAGTGGCTATATTAGCAATTACACTTATATACTAGCTCACCAGATGTGGAGTGCTGCAGGTGGAGCATCCAGATTGGTTGATATAAGGCCGTCTGAGTGTGGGGTTTTTTTTTAGGTTTTTTATTGATTTTAAGTTTAGGGTTTTTAATGATGTTCTTATTGCAGGAATGATTTTATGTTGGGTTTGTAACTTTTGGTGTAAGCCGCCCGGAGTCGCCTCAAAGGCGAGGGGGCAGTGGTACAAATGTAAAAAATAAACAAAAAATACTGCTCCATAGCACTTAGTGCACTCTCTGGGTGGTTTACAGATAATTAGCACTTTACCCCCAACATGCTAGGTCAGAGGTGCCCAAACTATGGCCCATGGGCCAGATGCAGCCTATGGTGCCAATTAATCCGGCCCACGCTGCCCACATCCCTCCCAGAAGTGGAAGTTTCACATATAACAATAAGTCAGGAACCCCTGTTTTATGGAACTCTGCTTGTGTGTAAATTATTCACTCTATCCACTTTATTTCTAGAAGAATGGACAACCAGGGAGGGCTAGCTTCCTCCCTGAAAGAATGAAAGCAAACATTCAAATTAAAAGCAGCAGAATACTGTTAATTAATTCATGTTTTAAAAAACTTGTTTATAAGATTACCGGTACATTACCAATTCATGTGCCAGTCCACAAACAATTCAATGTGGCTTATATAGCTTGTATAACATTCATTCAATTTAGTCATTTTATTAGTTTGTTTCTTTGTACATCAGTTATGCAAAACTGAATTTGATTCACATTGATATTTGGTGAGAAGAGGTACCAGAAAAGAAGACGGGGGCTGCTACATTTTAAAACAGAATGTTCTATTTATACAGTATAGAAAGGTTATACCTTGGAAATTACATCCTGCATTTCACTTCTTGGAAAATATGTGCCATCATCATAACGGAATCTGTAGAGCATGTGTTCAGGTTTAAATTGGTGCTTGTCTGTAACTAAAGCAAAAGGTAAATGAAAAATTTAACTACATTAAACATATCAGGAAATCACATGAAATAGGCAACGATATGTATGCATTCAAGTGGCTAAGTCACTGACTGGAAGGCAGTTCGATTCCCGAGTAGTGCAGGATGGAATGAGCACCCATCTTTGTCCCAGCTCCTGCCAACCTAGCAGTTCGAAAGCAAGAAATTGCAGGTAGATAAATAGGGACCACTTTGGTGAAAAGGTAAATAGTGTTCTCTGTGCTCCATTGCAGGCGCACCCCCCAAAAAAGACTCAGACACCGATATATATGGATAACGGCATTGGGCCACATTTATTGATTCGTGCCCTAGTCCAAATTATAAATTTCAATTGGTACTCAGCCAATTATAATTCTTAAGGCAAGCAGGCCGCAGTAACACTGGTAAGGTTCCTCCCAAAATTGCCAATGGCAATTGGCTACAATGTATCCATTTGTATCAATTTGTTTGTTTACAACAAACAAATTGTTGACCGTAGTCAACACCCTCTGACGTGTATCCGTCAAATCACGGGGTGATGCATGCTGAAGAGCTCCTGCCATCACCCCATTGCCTGGTTCGTCGTTGACCGGTCAACGTTAACAAACTTGTACCTATCTAGTGTTGGCCAGTCAATTGCGAACCTGCCGGATACCTGTGGGTCATAAATATTTACCTTACCAGTGCTACCCGCCACACGGGGAGGCTTAATAAAGACTCACACACACACCCCAGACCGTCAGTTCGGTCAACAGGCCTGCTTGCAAATCTTCCAAAAAGAGGTGCATACCTCTGGGCGACAGATGGACCCCATCCCCTGTGTAAAGATCATAATTTAGGAGACTAATGGTGGGGTGTCGGATGACCCGCCCCAAACCCTTGTCAGTAAAGAACCGGGCCACTGCCCTGTTCACCGAGCGACGAGCGCGGTCAAGGGCCTGGAGGTTGATACCCCCCCTGTAAGCGTGACGCGGTATGATGTCCGACCATAGCAGTGTTGTGGCAGGCCACACATAATGTAAATAAGCTAGGTCGCTGCAGATCGTATGTTTTAAGGAAAGGGCAGTGACCTGGCCCAGGTCATTGCCCCCGAGGTGCAGCACCAAGACATCAGGCGTTTCAGCATCCCTGATGGAGAAAAGGAATGGCAACAGTTCCCGCCATAACATTCCGCGCTTACCATACCACCTGATACATGCGGAGGCATGTAGTCCAAGCTGGGGTCCCCACTCTGTCGCCGCAGCGTACTGCGCTGCCCAGTGCACATAGCTATGGCCCACCAGCCATACTGCCACCGGTGTGCGGGGACACACAGGGTCTGTAAGATAAAAAAGATAGGACATTGACTTATCTGGTACTCATACTTGAAGAGGGCGAACATATAATTCAAAACACTTCGATCCCCACCTCCCCATACGGCGGATATCAGCCTCAGAGTACCCAAATGCAGCCGCAGTAGAAGCAGCTCCTATTCTAAAAGAATGGGTGCCGTAACGAGCCCCTGGGAGGCCAACACTGGACAATGCCTTACCGGTCACCTTCCAAAATTGAAATTTAGTAAGGGGAGACCCATCTTGGTGGCAGAAAAACGGGCCAGGGTGCGTACCACGCACTGCAAGGAACTCTTGTAGGGCACCAACCGGACAGATGTCTGCAATGGAACATCGTAGCAGTCTAACACCACTGCCTACACCGTGCTGATCAACTTTTGAGGACCGTATCCTCAACTGAGCCCACTCATTGGAAACATAGACATCTTCGAGTTCCAGTGCCCTACGAGCCGCATCCGCCTTAGACAGTAGCACCAACTCACTGATGCGGAGCGCTCCAACAAAGGCCACCGTGGTAGCCGCATGAAACAGAGCTGCTTCATACCTGTCGAAACACAGGTCATGCCAGCCTCGTGCAAGGTGGGTAAGAACCCCTGGAGAAATAGGGTGGCGATTGTCCGGGCGGCGTCCACGTTCCCGTGTCCACCCCTCCAAAACATGTCGTATATGGAAATCATTCGTGTTGTCAGCAGAACCCCTCACTTTGGCCATGAATGCCAGTGCTGACAGCCTGGATGCTATGGTGCGGGGAGCTAGGCCCTGACTGTGTAGTAACCATAAATTGGAGAACATGTTCAACTGGAATGGGCCACACCTCGGGCAGCCGGAGTTGCGCACAAAAATTTCTAAATTGACTGAATGCATGGTGATACGCCTTACGCGTGCGGGGCGCCAGCAACATGCCGATCGCCCGGTTCACCTCTCCTTGCCAAACGTCCAAATCTCGTCCGGGAGTGGCGAGGGGAATTTCTCTGAGTCCGGAGCCAAGGCGCGGAACCGGGGGATCTGCAGGCGGGATAAAGCATCAGCAATATCGTTATTAATACCTGGTACATGTCTGGCCCTGAAGAGCAGATTGAGGCGTAGGCTGCGCAACACGAACTGGCGAACTAACTCCATGACCCTGGGTGATTTAGATGTCTGGGAATTGACGATGTGCACTACTGCAGCATTGTCACACCAGAAATGAACCACTGAATTGGCCCACTCCTCACCCCATAGCATCAAAGCTCCCAGTATCGGGAAGAACTCGAGGAATGTAAGATCGCATAGACGATCCATGCCCCGCCATGCTGGAGGCGATCGGCCGTAGACCCACCTCCCCTCAAAGTAAATCCCATATCCCAGGGACCCCAGGGCATCCGACTGAACCTGGAACCTAGGGGAAACCAAACGGTCAGATCTCCAAAATGACACCCCGTTGAAGTCCTTCAGGAACTTAAGCCAAACCAACATGTCAGCTCTCATGCCCTTGTTCAGTCGGACACTGTGATAGCGCCTGGATAGGCCAGTCATGGCGTCGCATAAGCGCCGAGCAAAAGCTCTGCCAGGCGTGACCACCCTGCAGGCAAAGTTAAGGTGACCATGGAGAACCTGGAGCACACGAAGTGACACCTTGCGTTTGGCCAGTAAGGCCAAAATCAACGCAGTGATATGGGTAACCTTATCCATGGGTAACCTGGATGCCTGCGAGACCGTGTCAATTTCGATACCCAGAAATGTGAGCTTAGTTGATGGGCCCTCGGTCTTTTCAGGCGCTAAAGGGACACCGAGTTCCTGCATTAGCGTCTGAAATGTATTGAGGAGACGCGTACACGTGTCCCAGCCCCGTTCACCCCCGAACAAGAAATCATCGAGGTAATGGGCTACAGACCGGGACCCAGACCTGCGAACAAAGGCCCACTGAAGGAAAGTGCTAAAACGTTCAAATGCTGAACAGGAAATAGAGCAGCCAAAAGGCATGGCTTTATCCACATAAAATTTCCCTTGGAATTTAAAACCCAATAACTCAAAGTCACCCGGGTGCACCGGCAACAAACGGAATGCCGACTTAATGTCACATTTTGCCAGAAGTGCACCCGGGCCACAAGAGCGCACCATGCGCAGGGCCTGGTCAAATGATGTATACCTGACAGAACAAAGGTCATCAGGAATGGCATCATTAACCGAATGGCCCGCCGGGTATGACAGATGGTGAATTAAACGAAACTCCCCAGGGGTCTTTTTGGGCACCAACCCTAAATGGGAAACCTTCAGATTGGGAAAGGGTGGCATAGGAAAGGGGCCAGCAACCCTACGTGCATTAACCTCCTTAGCAATACTTAGGGCAGCCACCTTCTCCCTGCCCTTCAGGGAAAGTAAATTAGGGGCATCTTGGGGGCACTGCTCCCCTTTGAATGGGATGCGAAAGCCCCACTGGAAACCCTCGAGGAGGTACCTAGCATCCTCTCTCTTCGGGTAAGTTGAGAGCCACCGCTCCAACATAGCTACGTTAACCGGGGAGGGGGCCTTTTGAGTGACCAGCTCCATCAGCGGCAGGTCTGCCCGCTCCTTGTCCACCTCTACCTCTGCCCCATGACCCACCGGCTCGCGGACACACAGCGGCGGCATGGGGGCCAGCGCAAGAGGGACACTCATGTTTGTATCGGCACTGTTTTCTATTGCATACACCATTGGCCGAGAAACTCCAACACAGCAAGCGGGCTGGAATCCCCTGCCCCGCCAGCTGGCGGGGAGCCTGTGTTGGAGCAGCTCGCTGGACCGCATGTCCACAATGGTACCTCTCCCCAGGCGCCGGGCGCGTGGGGGTCATGTATAAAAGCCACAGTTTCTGACATGGCTCATCCCACCTTATCTCTGGGTGTAAGGGCACTCTCATTCTAAATTCCTCATCGTAAGCCAACCACGATGGGCCAGGAAAATCCACCATTGCCCTGTAAATATTGTCCAAATATTGGACCATAGGAATGGCCAGGTCAGGCTGAGCCCTAAGGTACACCAGGTAACCAGTTGGCCCAGGTGCGTGGTGGCTTGTGACAGCAAGACAGCTCTTTGTCCTTCTCATCCTGCCCCTCTTTTTCCTCCTTGGTGGGTTCCCGGTTCAATAGGGAGAAGATATCAACATACTCCCCCCCGCCAAATCTTTTCCCTTGTGGCCTGGGCCAAATGATCCCCGAGGGGCAAGGAATACCCGGCTGTCGGCAATGCCGACACCGGCACAGTATTAACACGGGGTATCAGGAGAGGAGCCTGGACCGTCCCTGCGACACCCGGTGTAGCCCCGGGGGCGGAACACCCCCCCCCCCCGCTCAATGTTATGCCATTGAGTATGGGACCAAGCAGCACCCGGGTAAGCTGGGAACTGATGCCCACCCGCCCTGACATTACGAGGCCATGGCCACCGAAACCTATCCCCGGAAGTGGAGTGTGATGTGGGGACATTAGCTTGAACCTGATACTCACTTGGTGCACCCCCGTGAGCCGCCCCCACTGGGGGTTCCGGCCCACGGCGGGCGTCAGAGCTCGCGACCGAAATCGAGCTCTGAGGACACATCCGACCACTACCTGTCTGCAGTTCATGATGTACGGGGAGCTGCGAGACCGCGGCAGGCACGGGCCTGTGCACCTCGAGCAACTCAACCTGACTGGCCGCCTGCTGGAGAGTGGCGGGTGCCGTGGTAGCAGGCTGGCAAAAGGGGGCCCCAGATGTCAGCGAAGCCCCCCCCCCATGGGGTTATTGGTGATCCCGAGGGATGCCTCTAGCGTCACTACGCGGGCCAGTAATGCATCCACTGTCGCAGATCCCCCTGCATAAAGGGGGCCAGGTGGGCCGGACGGCCCACTGGGCAATGGTCCATGGCCCCCGACATGAGAGCCAGGCCCCAAATAGGGCCATGCCCAAAACTCCAGCCCATGAGGGGCCGGGGGTAAGCCCTGCTGTGCAACCGCACCAGGCCCTCCCCCGTGCTCAAGGCCCATGGCCGGCAATTGCAGGCCGGGGGCCGAAGCCCCTGCGGGGCCAGTCTGAGGCTGGAGAGCCGCGGGCCATGGCCTAAGCTGCCCCATCCCACCGGTCCCGGTGGGTGCCTCCGATAAGGGGTCCTGTTGCGGGGGCGCAGTCGCGGTCCTCCGACCCGACTGCTGCCTCCCTTTCGGGCGAACCTGAGTCGCCATAGCCTTCTTCTTGGGAGGCATAATAAAAGCACGATCCCTTTCAAGGGATCAGAAACCAGATGGCTGGAAAGCCGAAGATTGAGCAGCAAAGATACCCGCTAAGGCTCTGCAGCCAACTGCAGCTCTCGGAAAGAGACGAAGAGCGACGGAGAAAACTTCTCCTCTCCGTTGCTTTTCCAAAATGGCAGCTCGGCTGCCTCGCGGCCACCCCTTTTATAGAGGGGTGGCCACGCCCCCTAACTCACCCGGATGTCTGAGTCCGGGTGGGGGGGCCCGCAAAGAGCGCGGTGCTTTCAGTGTCTAGTCATGCCTGCCACATGAGTACGGAAATGTCTGCAGAAGCAGACGGCGCTGGCTCTTCGGCTTTGAAACAGAAATGAGCAGTGAACCCTAGAGTCAGATACGACTAGCTTTCGAGCAAGGGAAACCTTTACCTTTACTATTTTCCACTATGGTGATGTATCAAAAATATGTCAGTGGGCTTTCTGTTACATTCTCAAGATATCATTCCTTTCAAAATAGTGCAGATGTAGTTGATTTATTTGACAGTATAGTGAGGCTCCTCCATGGGCCTTCATTATATCCTAAACCTTTCAGTTCAAAGATCTGAACATATTGTACTTTAGGAATATTTTTGGTGCTTTAAGTAAAGGTCGTGATAATCTCTAGTTCCCAAGAGCCTTCACACGGAAAAATAGGATAGAGAGCTTTTCTTGGGGTGAAACATGATAATGCATTCAAGGTTCACTGTGCACCTGAGAAACAGGGACTATGAAAAGGCTTGGCTCTCAATGCACAACATCCTGTTTTCTTCTGTGCAGATGTGTTGCACATGGTCTGTCACATGTGGTTATTTCTGTTGGGTTTTTTCTTAGACTACACAGCCCCCTTTTGTATATGTAAACCCTATTTTCATCAAGATGGTCACCAGCTTGTGTAACTACAAGCCAAAAATATCTGGAGCAATTGCAAAGCACTCTCCTCATGGAGTGACCTACATTCTACATTTCCTAATGGATTTGTAATCAATTATCTTTGCATAACATGAACTGGAAATATAGACCCTAAATTCCATTTCAAATCAGCCTAAACATTGACTCTACAAGTTAGGATGCAAGGTGATGATGCTACAACAATGGGGGGACACATTCCATATCACTGCTTTAAAGCAACTTCAAGTTCATGCCACATAAAATCTAGTGCTGACCAATTTTATTTCAAATGTGTTATTTATCTAACTCTTGATGTACTGTGCAGGAAAAGCATCTTTCATCAAATTAATGTTTCACTGCTGTAACCATTCAGGCGTTTGGTAGCTAGCAGATGCTACGCATATACACATATGCTAGTGTATTTTATGTAGTCGGTTTACTGGCCAGTTCAGGAAGGTGTAGGCATTGCCAAACAAGTGCTAGAAAACAACTGAAATTCTCTGTAAATCAGTTCAGACTGGTCAATAGCAGAGTGAACAGGAGGGAACAGAAGTAGTGGGCAATGACAGGAGTTAAAATAACATGAGCATCTGGAGATGCTTAAGTGGGTTACCTATATTTAAAGAACAAGCTACATCTTGATCACTTTTGTTTTGCAGTCCAAGTTCACCTTTAATATTCAAATAAATTAACTGAAATGAAACTACTGTAGTGCTAAGAAGTTTGCATTTATCAACCTGAAGGTAAAGGTTGTTTTTTTCAGACAGATGTGTCTATTTATAAATGATTTGAAGCTATTACAATACCAAAAAAGACTTCTAAATGAATTTAATTCATTCATTCATTCAGAGTAGATGACTACTCTGGGCAATCAACAGTAAACAAATATCAGAATTCAATGCCAACCAATAAAATCAAGACATTTAAATTAAAACACAGAAAGACTAAAAGAATAACAATTTAATTTACACCCTCAAAAATGTGGCTAACGTGCATGTATTCAGTAGATATAATTATGCCTCATTACTAGTTTAGGAAAACAAGCAAACCCACATCTAATCCCCATAATAGCTCTGATCTACCCAGTTGTTAGCAAACAATTTTAGTGGCATGTCTAACCCAGTTAACAATTTTAATTATTATTTTCAGAGTTAGTATTGACTTATCATGAATAACTAAAAACTGCATGTACTAAAATCTCCATATAATATATTTACAATCTAAAACTGATTCTCTAACATACTTAGAATCTCTCTTTCTCTCCTTAAGAAACAAATCATTCATTCAACTTTATTTTAAGAATCCTGTTCCTGTGGAAAACACAGCTGTGTATACATGCTAATAAAAATAGCATGTTCAGCTAAGGCTTCTGTGTCCTAGGATAATTCATCACAATAGAAGTCTATAGAAATCATTAAATTTCTGTTGGGTCAATCTAGGATTCATTTCTGGATACAAATGAAGAGCAGTTGTAGTGTTGACATTAAAATATTTCTTCAAACAAAAACAGTCTTGTATATGAAAACAGGATACTCTTCCAATATTGAAACAATGGCCAAAATCTTGAATGCAATGGCCCATTGAGTGCTCTAATGATTTTTTTTACAAGTTGCACAGAGGGGTATTCACTATCCCCTGTGCATGTATGATCCCACTGTTTTCAAAGGGGCAACCCTCAATTTGTATATCTGCAAGCCAAAGAGTACTGGGGTAATCACACTGTGCTCTGCTCTACCCAGAGAGCAGTTATGCTCCATGGCTGCTGTGAGGATTCTTACCCAATTAAAACATAAGCACTTTTATACATAATCAAAATGTTTATAACACTATTACCATAATTTATCCACATCTAAGCATAATTCCTTCCCTCTAGCTTCTTTGTCTATTTCTCAGTCTCTCTTATCTCCATTAGTCACAGTGCAAGCTACATAAATATGATCAGAGCTTAGAAATGTTACTTTTTTCAGACCACTGCCCCTAGAATCCTGGACACTACAATGGATGAGAATACTGGGGGTTGTAGTCTAAAAAGTAACATTTCAAATTCTTTTATTATTATTATTATTATTATTATTATTATTATTATTATTATTATTATTATTATTATTATTATTATTATTATTATTATTATTATTATTATTATTATTATTATTATTATTATTATTATTATTATTATTATTATTATTATTATTATTATTATTATACCGCTTTTCTTCCCCTAAGGGAAGGGTATTAAATACTTCACACAGCTTGATTAATTTTGGTTTACTGGATTAAAATGTAAATTCACTTTGGTCTCCTGAATGAAGTAGTTACAGAATTATGCACATCAATAATTCTGCTTTATCTTTAAAAATTATTTTAATTTATATTCCATTTTCAAGACAAGAACATTGCCTCTCAACTGTCTTAAAAACCACAAAATATATGAACATAAACAACAATTATAACAAGAACTATTTAACTCTACAAAGTCAAATTACGTAGCACCATAGGATTAAAGTTCCATCAAAATAAAGCAGCTATTTTAAAATAATGTTGAGAAATCTATGCAATAGAGAGAGGGGATTCCATTAATGTATATCTTAACAGAGCATAGAGTGAGACAAGCAGCCATTTGAAACAAGGAGTTCCACAATGAAGGAATTCTTCAATTGAGAAACTGCTCCCTTCATCTCAAATAGACTACCCAAAACACATCACTCTAACCAGGCTGAAAGTACATGAGAATGGTTTGCATTCATATAATGAGGAACTTTAATATTTAGGGTACAACAGAATTTGTAGTGGTAGACAAAAAAGTTAGTAGGTCTTATACAGGCAATAAAGATGTAGCTACATGGTGAGGGAAATGGGAATTATCTCTCATTCGCTCACTGTGAAGTTATCATCAATATTTATTGTACATGACCATAAGCCTTTACAAAATAGGACATGATTTAAAACTTCATAAAATTCTCTAATAAAACCAGATACAATATTCATGAAAAGAACTCAGATTTTTGCTAAGAACTATTTGGAAATATGATGACTTTTAATAAAATAGGATTGCAGTTTCCTAGCTGCCAATCCTCCGGGTCGGAGAGATAGGCAGAATATCTCTCAATGCCATTTCCAGGGAATCCTAAGGAAGTGAAGGCATCTGCTTGGGAATAATACCCTGAAGCAAATGGTGAACCACTGTGTGTGACAGAATGCTGGCCTGGATGGGCTGTGGCCTGTTCCAGCAAGGCTGTTCTTACGTTCTTAAAGCTACAGCATGCATAATAAAAACCTGATTATCAGCCAGCAGATTAACCACTGTTTCTGCCAGAATGCACTTAAAATATGACTGGACAAACAGAATCAGGAATCATTTTCTTGTATCATTATACAGAGGACAGAACAGTAAGTAAATAATATCTCCAATCTAATTACAACCATAAATACAATACATAGACACCCCTCAACAGGAAACCTTTTATATCTTCTTTCTCGGTATGCTGAGGGCATCTGTTGGAACCTAAGTTCCATAAAAGCTCTACAGAGTTGCAGAAAAATCAATACAACACTTCCAAATAAGTCACACCAGATCATTCAGTTCTCTTCTATATAAGTTGCCACACAAGCAAAAGAGAGTCCTCTACTCTTAGTTCCATTTAAACACCTGTAGGTAGTGCAGTTCAAAGAATCCACCTTAAAAAGACTTTCCTTCCCTACTCATTTCTGTACCTTATCTTGCCAGCCAGTAGTTTGTGAAGCTGCTTTTAAAAAAAGGTGCAATTTGCCTTACATACTACTCAGTGGTGGGCATCAGCAGGTTTGTACCAGTTTGCTAGAACCGGTAGCAGAAATACTGGCTGACCCTGCCCATCCAAGTTTTGAAATAAAGTAGTCCTAATTCGGGTGCAACCCAGAGCTTTCCCCCTGGCCATGCCCATCATACCACACCCACAGTGTGGTAGTAAAATATTTGGAGCCCACCACTGTCTGAAGGGTGAACTCATTAGCAAATGTGTAAGGCCACAATATTTGTCTTGCACCTATCTACTAACCATTTGAAACTCAATAGGTATTCTATACCTCAAAGTTTGGTCAATTCCCCAAACCAGTGATCAGCCAATGTACTGACTTAGGCTTCTGGAAATTGAAGTCCCCCTGTGCGGTGTGGCCCCCATGTTGGGAACCACTGAGCTAAACTCAGGTGTACTATCAAGCATGAACTTGGATGAGCAAGAAAAGCTGTGTCATTAAACTAGTTATTTAGGTGCTCCTAAGTCCAAAAATGCACATCAATATATTGGCTTGAATTAACTTTAGGTCATTTACCATAGAAATAAAACCAAATGTTTTTTTGATATCCTGAACTATCTTTGAAAAGATGAGAATGTACTACTGTACTATAAAATCACAGCTCAGTCTACAGCAAGGGTTTCCAACCTATGGCCCTATGTACAGCTTAACATTATCAACCTGTTTGATAATATCTCACATATGCTCTCCCAGATGCCCTGTGTAGACAGCTAAGTAAGCCATCTGAGTGATGTGATATACCTTGTTACACCATAAAGGATCCCCTTCTGCTGTACTTCCTGAAGTCAATAGCACTGACTGTCATGGAGAAGTTATGTGAACTATAAAAATTATATTCTTATGCCCAAACTTTTTTCTTTCTGAACACTAAATCAATGTTAAATTGAAATGGGTCTAGATATTTACTTTCTGCTTTGGGGGGGAAAAGACAGTAAGATATCAAACAAACTTGCCTGAGTATGGCAGTTTTAAAAATAGCCAGTAGCCACCAGGATCCATGAATCTTGGACAAGGGACAACTCATTTAAGCAATATATTTATCCCATATAAAATCAGCTCCTACTTGTGAACAAGCTAAAACAAGTCAGGTAGGAAAAGGGTAAAAAAATATTCACATACAACAGTGAATATTTTAGGCAGAAAAACTAAATTTCACATTAACCATTGCAATGATATAAAGCCACAGTTCAATATTTGAAAGCGATTTGAAGCAGGGTGGTAACTCACGTACCATGGTGGATAATTCCATTTTCTAGCAAAGCTTGACCAAGATGAACCCCTTCCTCTGGTCTGTGGATCTCTCCAATTTCCAACAACCAGGACACAAATTCACTGGAGGTGGAGATGGTGGAGAAGAAGACATAGGAATAATTAAGCATAGTTTTAATCAAATTATTGCATGGTATAGTATCATTACAAGAAAAACTGCTTTGGGTTTGCAAGTTTGGTAAGGTATTGCTAGGGATGTATGTGCTTGTCCTGCCTAGATCTTAATGAACTCCCTTATCGGGTAAAAAGTGCAAAGGCCAAACTGCTTCCATAGGCAGTGGGACACTGACTTCTGAAGAATTTATAGATATTTTTCCTTTGTTTGAAGTCAAACATACATTACAGATTCCTCAACTGATGTACCAGATTCACATGGGATTGTTTGTTTGTATTTTGATTTCCTGTTCAGTTACCTTTTCAGACTGCCACCAGCCATTGCTCACTTTAACAACAATGAGGAAATCAAAACCTCTGAAGATATTCTATACCTTGATTCAATCATAAATACAAATGGAAATTGCATCAGAGATTAAGACCCATCTTAAATGGGTGTTAAGTGTTTGTTAAATATAAAACACCTGAATAGTTCCCATGAACACCAAGTGACTTTTTTAAAAAAGAAAAAAAATAATGTTTGGAGTATATAGGCCCCAAGGGTGCTGAGGAGATATCAAAACATGGCACAATTAGGCACCCCTCCCCACATACTCCAGAGGACACAGGAGGATTTTTCTATCAAAAACCATTTCCCCCAAAAAATATTGCTTTTTAGGGGTTGTAGATGGATTTGGGGGCAGAAGTGCTGGAGCTCATAAAACACCACTAGGGACCACATGTCGCCCACCTGTGCAATAAAAGAAAACATTGTATATAATCTGCAAGATTTGTGCAGAACTGCTTATATGATGAGACCTTTGCAAGGTTATTAATTCATAGGTTCACTGTAAATCAGAAACAGCTTCGTACAGTATTAACAACAATTGAAATACAACAAGCTTTTCTGATTTTGTCACTGGTATTTTCCTACTGACTAAAATTAATCTTCCCATCAACTTGATACGATGTTACAGCAGTATGGAAGATTGAGGTCCAATTCACAATGGTGTGTGAAATTATAATTTCAACATGTCATTTTCAAGGAATGCAAGAAATGTTCACAGGGCCGTAGCCAGGGGAGCCGGGGAGGGGAGCAAAAACCCTCCTGAGCTAACAGCCCGCCCCCGCCCCCACCCCACCCCACCCCGTGGTGCCAATGTTATATATGTGAGTGTGACATTGTTGCCCCGCCAGAATTTTTTTTGCCCCTCCTGAAAAAAATTCTCCTTCTCTCCCCCCCCCCATCCCCCAATCTAGAATCCTGGCTACGGCCCAGAAGGTTCATATATATTTGTGCTATAGTCCTTAAATACACAGTATAAAATTTGCTAATCCCCATGAAGATTTTTCAAGATTGGATAATTTTGGAACCTACCATTAATTGTTCTTTTAAAAGTATACCTCTCATGTTTCATTCATAATTAAACAGAGTGCCAATGAATAACTAAAATAAAATTCTAAAATACACACCTTCCAAGAAAACATTTTGGGAAAGTAGTTAATTTTCTTTTGCGATCTTTGATCAAGTTCCCTTGTTTGCACATCATTTTATAAAGTCTCTCTCCTTGTTCAGAGATCATCACCCAAGTATCTTGTTCCATACCTAGTTTTAACCCTATAAAATAAACCAAAATTAAGTCATTTTTGAAATGTTTCTATATACTGGGACTTTTTCAGATTTCAACTCTGGATATCTTGAGTGTAAGCTATGTGACAGAATACTTAAAAGCTGTTAAAATACAAAGATAATTTTAGCACATTCTAAGGATAGCAGATTGATTATTTTCAATAATTATTTTCAGTTTGTCTCCGGGTGCAATTCAAGGTGCTGGTTTTGACCTTTAAAGCCCTACATGGTAGTGGGCCAGGGTATCTTAGAGACCGCATCGCCCTAAGGACTCTGTCCGTCCAACCAGAGCGGACCGGAGGGGCTCTCTAATTGTGCCATCAGCCAGGGGGGCTCGCCTCTCTGGCACAAGGAGGAGGGCCTTCTCCGTGTCCGCACCGGCCCTTTGGAACCTCCTGCCTGTGGAACTGCGTCTCCAGACGGAGTTGTTGCCCTTTAGGAAGGAACTAAAGATCTGGCTGGTGGGCCAAGTTTGGGGTGCGGGTGGGGATGGGGGTACCATTGGGTGGTTGGCATAGAGAAGTCACACCCCCAAGGTCCCTTCGGTTCTTGCGCACCTTTTAGGGG
This sequence comes from Bradypodion pumilum, assembly GCA_035047305.1. Taxonomy (NCBI): domain Eukaryota; kingdom Metazoa; phylum Chordata; class Lepidosauria; order Squamata; family Chamaeleonidae; genus Bradypodion; species Bradypodion pumilum. Next base: position 294,731,738 of record JAWDJD010000004.1, on the reverse strand, counting down.
TGGGTTTCTTAACTTTTAACTTTGTTTTATCATGTGTCTTTTATGTATTTACTGTCCGCTATGTAAACCGCCCTGATTTGGGTTGTAACTGAGTGGGTGGTATATAAGCATGAAAAATAAATAAATAAATAAATAAATAAAATAATGTATACTCATAGATGAAATATAAAGACAAACAACAGTACTGGGTTCAATCCATTGTATGCCACAGGGACACTGGGTAGCATGTTACTCATTTTGGAAAGACTTCTATCAAACAAATAATGATTGCAAAGTCTTTTCAGACTACAATTTAACTGAACTGGGATCTTATTTCTGAATCTGAGTGGGTTGAGTTTCAGTCTACCTATGGGTTACTATGGAAATAAGGAACACGCAATAACAGGTTGACAAAATTAGCTAATGAAGATTGGCCTTAAATGCAGGCAGCATGATAAACACCAAAGTTGACATTAGTTTCTATCAAGCAGTTTCTGCTATCTTCTACAGTTTACCATTTTTCTCAACAGGCCTGTGAGAAGACAGATTAAAATAAATCTGCAGAGCTACAAAATCTGTCACTGCTATTATTTTTGTTCTTGTCATTTAAGGTGGTGTTAATATTCAAGAGATGCAGGCTAAATTTAAAACTTATAGAAAAATACAATCACAGAATAAAGTATGAAAGTATAAGCAACAAACAACCAATCCATATGGGCTGAATAAACAAATGGAATAACTAAAGAAAGACATAACAAAGGGTAGAGATTTATGGAGGAGGAAGACTATTGATGAATGTCTCCCTATACAGTTTGGACTTTTCCAATTTGTGAAATACTTCGAGGGAGAGGGCCTGCACATATAAACAATTGTAGGGTATTCTATAGTGACAGAGCCACCACTGAGAAGGGCCAGCTCCTTGTTACAGCCTTCCGAGTCTGAGAGTAGTGACCCAAAGCCCATATGCCTGTGAGGACTGGATAGCTTGTGCCATGTTTAGTCAGGAGAGACGATCCATCAGATATCAAGGTCTCAAGCTACGAAGGGCTTATATGTTATTACTAACCAGGCATAGAAGCCTACAAGTAGGCAATGCAGATAGCTAGGACCAAGGATACATGAATGAACATCTGACTCCCCAGCATTAGTCTAGCCCAGGGGTCAGCAAACTTGGCTCTCCAGATATTTTTGGGCTTCAATTCCCAGAAGCCCTGATCAGCAGGTATACTGACTTGGGCTTATGGAAATTGAAGTCCAAAGAAAACCTGGAGAGCCAAGTTTACTGACCCCAGACTAGCCCCACATTTTGCACCTGCTACAGCTTTCATACTGTCTTTAAGAGTAGCCCACATATCAGATGTTGCAGTAATTGGTTTTGAAATGAACAAGGCATGAACCAGTGTTAACAAGAACTTCCCATCAAGAAGTGCAGCTTGTATATCAGCCTCAGATGGGAAAAGAAAGACCCAGGTCCAGAATAATGTCCAAATCCCAAACCAGATCTTTCAGGGGGAGTGTGGCCTCATCACAACTAGATCAGTTAGTTCCCAACCATCATGTTTGGATTCAGTTACAGCCTGTTAGCTCTCATCCAATACATTAGCCAAGCATTGATCTAGCACAGGGTTTCCCAACCTATGGCCCGTGGGCCAGACCAGGCCTGTGGCACCATTTCATGTGGCCTGCCACTGCCACCACACCCAGAAGTGGAAGCAGACTTATTTACGACAGCCATAAAACATGCCCACGCATGCGTAAACACAGTTATGTCAACTGTAAATGCACCCGTGGCAGTCGTAAACACAGAAGTGGGCACAATTACTTCCACATCCGGGGCGTGGTCCAACCCACTCAGCTGTCCAGGGGCATAATCAGGCCTGCGGCATAAAAAGGTTGGAAACCCCTGATCTAGCTTCTGAACAACTTCCTACGCTGAAGACATAAGATAGAGATAGTGATGTGTGTTATCAGCATACTGAGGACAGTACACCCCAAATTTCCAGATAATCTCCTCCATCAGCTTCATATAAACGTTAGAAATAACTGGTGAGATGATCAACCCCTGAGGGTATTGAATGTGCAGCAGGCAATCATGTACGCTTTGTTTTTGTTTTGTACACTATCAGGAAGATGGGAAGGGCCAGCATTTAACAAACATAGTTATTGGCTAAATGTTTCTTCCCTTCAAATGTACAGTAACTGTCTTTCCACTCTTAGCTGTGTGCCTGCTACTGCTAGTTTAGCCTGTCTGTCTGATTGATTCAGTTGTCTTTCTGATTCAAAATGTTTTTAGCACAGAAAGCCATAACTTGAGTAGCCTCTGGCAATCAACATTTTCTTGAGAGATTGCTTTTCCTGCTTTTACTGCAACCAAGATAAAGTTAACTGCTGTATTATATTTTTTTGCCATACAGCTGACAATGTTGTTTGAACACAAGCTTTTTAAGCAAATATTATTTTTCCTTCTGTTAAAGTTGTGCCTAGCATTTGCCTTTTAGAAACTAAGAAGAAACAAAAGGGGACTTGAGAAGGGCTTTTATTTCAGAGAAGAAGTAGACCCATTTAGTATGAGCTAATAAAATTTTGGACACATTATAACTGGGAGAATATCTATAACAGTTTAAAATTCAAGGGGGAAAAAGCCATACATTTTCCACATCCAACTACTCCCTATTTTTTCAGTGATAGCTTTTTAATTCATAAGCTCTCCAGAAAGTCAGCTGAATTCCCTTTTCAGTTAGACTTATGCAAACCTTTTCAATTAGTCTGCATCCCCCAAAAGTGAGCAGAAGTTTAGTCAATGCCGTCTTTATAAAGTAAACAAAATAATCTGAAGCATTTTTGTGTTCATGGTGAATGGAATGCTGTTTACAGCTACTTTTAGCAGAAGTATTTGAATTTTACAAACTGTTTTGTTCATGAATCATCTGTTATCTGCTCACAATTAAGTAAATGCATTCCTCTTCCTAAAAGAAGTGTTTAAACAGATGTTTTAGATACCAATGTGAGGAGACATTAATAATATGTATGTTGAAAAAAATCATGAAAAAACACTTAGTTTTCAAAAGCTTTTATTTTAAGAACTAGCATGAAAAAATTGACCTAACCTTACTATTCCTGTCTTATTATCCTCAAGACCTTTGAAAATGTTTTGCCATTGTGGTTTGATGCAGTTCTGCATAATAGCTATCTTGTGTATCAAATGCATAGTGCTACACAAACCTCAGGAGAGATTTTATTAATACATTCCAATCCAAAACCCAGTAAAAATGCAACACAGACACTTTCCCACATGTGCTCTGAAATCCATTATGTACAATCACAATGAACCATGAAATAAAAACATGAATTTCTCATTTCTGAAATTCAATGTCCTATTTTATGATACGACATCATCGCCCATACTTGAACTTTCCCACCAAAATCCTATTATAACTACTTTAACTTTTCTTAACATAAGATAAAAAGCCAAAAGAAAAGTCTTGTAAAGCTTGCCGAAATATTTTATGACTTAATGGATCCACTAGCTCTGGCAGTCCAGTCAAAAATAACAATTATTCTAACTGACTGGTGTATGTACAAACATCTCATAAAGATAACAGTTCTCTCTAAAGCAGTGGATCTTAACCTTGGGGCTCCAGATGTTCTTCAACCACAACCTCAAAAGCTTTCACCATTAGCTGTACTGGCCAAGATTTCTAGGAGTTGTAGTTCAAAAACATTTGGGGCCCCAAGGATTGAGAACCATTGCCCTAAATGTTTACTTTTCCCCACAACCTTTAGCATTGCAAAATCCATAGTATAATGTGCATATTGAATTAGATACTGGCAGGGCTTCTAGGCAAAGAGATTTATTCTGTAATCATCTTGCCTCAGAGGTGGAATTCTACAGGACAGATTACGACAGGATCATTTTTAATTTGTAAACCTATTTTTCCCTACCGGTACTACAAGGATACCTCCCTCTGAAGTACCTTTACTCAATACATATTTTGGGCCTGAAAATCTTATCAGAAGCCCAGGAGTCTATTGTTCCTGAGATCAATACCTCTGACTTCTATGAGTTCTCAGCAGGTGTTCTTACTATATGGTGACATACAAAGAACTCTAGTAGTGTCTGATACTACATGAGAAAAGACAGAGACAGAGAATGGTTCTGAAAGAAAGAAATCTGCTATCTTAATGGTGCCAGAAAGCTGCTTTTTTTTTTACTTTAATTTTGCAATATATGCCGAAACAGAATTGCATACTGTTGTGTATTCAGGCAGAATTGCAAGTTGCTCAAGCAATGCCTCGCAAAGACAAAATGGTGATTTTCCACCATCAAAATTACGAGCTAGATTTGGCGTGCAATCTCCCCTTTCAGGGCCTGCTCATTATGATAATTAGAGTTCTGTGATTGGTTACAACTTTGGATCCTGTTCCTGACTAGTTAATACTTGTATAGCATGTTATGATTGGTTAGTTAGGATTGTCTGGCGGGTTACTACATTTTAGCAATGGAGTCACCACTGGGGAGACACTATATAAGCCCCACGGGTAAACAAGGGTTTGGCCGGGCCAGATCTATGCTTCCTATTACCGCTGCAGGTTAAGCCACAGAGGGCTAACCTGGGGTCTTCTCTATATGCACATCCACAGGGTGTAGCTCAGTGCATTGCCTTCTACAGGGGAATTCAGAGAGACCGATGACATGGGACTTGTGTAGTCATCTTATGTCCGGATAGCCTTGTAAGAGTAACCAGAAGGACTTTACAATAAACCCTTGTTGTTGTTCTGTTCATCGTTGCCTGGACTATTCTTTACAAAGGGCCGGACATGACACATACCTAACTCTATGAAAACCAAAAACAAATCTCTCTTTCCATTAAATTACAAGTCTTAGTTTAACTGCACATGCAAGCACACTTCTAGAGCAAGGGATCCACATGAATGACTGAAGGCAAGAAAGGAGTAAGTGGGCCTGTGTGATTTGGACACTTACACAACTCAAGCTAAAGAAAACAAGATAAAAGAGTCACACAGAGAATCTTATTTCATGTATATTATTTAGAAAAACTCCTCCTACATTCTCACCTTTTCTTCTTTCTCTTTCTTTTAGAATAGCTTCCAGCCACTCTTGCTTTTCTTCAGGTGTTTTGGCCATACACACAAACCATTTGTTTTTTGCTGTGTTGTGAATCTTCCAACCATTGAGAACAATGTGGCCACTGCTATGATAGTCAGCTGGAAAAGCATAAGATAAAGTAAACTTTTAAATATATGTACCCATGCTTGCCTGGGACTACATAGTCTGAACCACATAATGTACCTTCAAAACCTATCCAAACCTCCATAACCAGACATATTAAAAGCAATGAAGAATATGTCTTACTTAAAACATAGAAATAAACTCAATCACTAGCATAGAAGAATGTACTTCATTTCAGGTTTTCAGAAGACATTAAAAATTTTCCATCAACGTTTGTACAGTGGAAACATTTTAGAAGCTCTTCAGTCGTACCATTGATTCTATTCCTGCCTCAAACTGGCAGCACAAATTTGTGCTCTTCAATAGCTCAAACATAGTCAGATTACAGTGCTTGAGGAGAGCAAATGCAAGCGCAGCGCCAAAATGGCCACCGCGCTCTTTGCGGGGGCCCCCACCCGGACTCATACATCCGGGTTAGTTAGGGGGCATGGCCACCCCTGTATAAAAGGGGTGGCTACGAGGCAGCCTCGCTGCCATTTTTAAAGAACAGCGACGGAGCGGAGAAGTTCGCTCCGACGCTGCTCCCTTCGGCTTTCTTGCCTTTTTTCCTTTTTAATTCTGATCGGAGGATATCTCTCCTCCGATCAGTGCTGCAGCGCTTGGGTGGCCATGGCACCCAAGCGAAAGTCTCAGGCGGCCCCGAGGCCGTGTCCTAGGGGGAGGGCTCAGCCTACCCCCTCGACCTCCTCGTTGGGACTGCCACCGGGCCGGAGGGCTCGGGCGGCCGCCCCATGGGGGTGGCAGGGTTACAATTCCCACTGCCACCAATGAGGGTGACCAAGCCTCTGCTTACCCGCCCAGTCGTAGGACTCGGGCGGGGGCTGCGCAGGCCTGCCCCCCTGGGGTTTTTACCCCTATCCAACCTTTGCCCAGCATGGGGCATAGCGGCCCATTCGGGCGCAGTGCGGGATTGCGCCCTGCCATTCCACCGGCCCCCCATGGGCCGGATTATTGGGCATGGCCCTATTCTGGCCAGGGATTGCCACACAGTTTTCCCCCTCTGCCTGCTCATTAATTGCCCGGCAGGCTGTCCGGCCTACCCGGCCCACCTTATTCTGGTGGGTCTGACACTGTGGATGCTCTCCTTGCCCGCATATCGACACTCGAGGCATCCATGGGAATTTCTCCATCACCTTCGGAGGGTGGGCTTGGCAGCTCCTCAGCTGCGGCCCACATGCCTGCCACTGCCGCACAGCGGGCCGTCAACAGGGTCGAGCTGCTGGAGGCCATCAGGCCAGCGCAAGCTGGCACTTCGCAGCTCCCCATCAGGCCATTCCAGCAGGGCATTCCACCGGGGACCGGTCCTGCTTGGCAGGGACACATGGAGACACAGAGCTCGATGGCCATTGCAAGCTCCGACGCCCACCGCGGGCCGGAACCCCCAGTGGGGGCAGCCCATGGGGTGCACCGAGTGAGTATCCTGGTCAAGTCAGTACACCGGTGACACTAGCTCATGAAACTGGGGGGGTCCAGTGGCCATGGCCACAACAAGCTACTGCGGGAGGGCAGTTCAATCTACACTACCCTGTTACCTCCTGGGCTCCCAATTACCCCCAGGTTCTTACAGGGGTGACTGCCCCAATGCTTCCGCCTAACTTCCCGGGGGTCCGATAGGGCCTATTATGTGTTCCCCCACTCCAATCCGTGCCAACGGCAGCCCTGCCGATGGCCGGTTACTCCCTACCCCTGGGTGACCATTTATCCCAGGCTACTAGGGAAAAAATATGGCGTGGGGAATATATTAACATTTTCACCCTCCTGCACCATGAACCCACTGAGAAGGAGAGGGAGGGGCAGGACGACAGGGACAAGGAGTTGTCCCGTCGTCGTAAGCCGCCTCGCACTTGGGCCAATTGGTTACCAGCCTATTTGATATCCATACAGTAATGGAAACAAACACTCCCGGAAAAGTACCAAATGAACAATATTTAATATCCTAACTAATGGTTGTGAGAAACAACAGTGGTTCACTGAACTACTACTTGAGGGGTCTTGGAATATCAAGGTCTATCTGTACATATACATGAAGACAAGGCACATCAAGTGTATAACATAAAGGCATGTGTATAACATGAAGGCAGTATTGGAACCAGTCCCCCTCCCTCTCCCCCCTCACATGACAAACAAGACCGGGTGAGTCGAAAAAAACACAGTTCCTGCAGGTAGCATGGAAAATCAGATCGTGTTGGTCCGTCCGTGTCAGTACGCCACAACAGGTAAATGCAAAGTCTTAACTACGTTACAATTCGGTGCGGGACGTGGACCACAAGGAAAACAACGATCGGCTCGACTCGGGTTGGGGGCATGTAAAGTTCGTTAAATACTGATGTCCCTCCGGTATGGTGACATTTCGAAGACTTCCTCAGAGTCTACAGTATGTGACAAAGAGAACACACAAACAATATTCACAACCAATAACCTCTCCTGAGTGTCTAAAACAAAATTAACAACGTGTGTATAATCTGGTTCCAATACTGCCTTCATGTTATACACATGCCTTTATGTTATACACTTGATGTGCCTTGTCTTCATGTATATGTACAGATAGACCTTGATATTCCAAGACCCCTCAAGTAGTAGTTCAGTGAACCACTGTTGTTTCTCACAACCATTAGTTAGGATATTAAATATTGTTCATTTGGTACTTTTCCGGGAGTGTTTGTTTCCATTACTGTACCCCATTACACCCCGGCCGTCTCGCTTTGCTATTTGATATCCATGGCAGGATATCTGAGGGCCCATCCTGATTTGGCCATCCCAATGGTCCAGTACCTGGACAATATTTACCGGGCCGTGGTTGTTTTCCCTGGCCCGTCATGGTTGGTTGAGAATCAGTGAGCTGGTCCCACTTTCAACAGGGGACATGTTCTGCAAGGCACTGGAACTGGAAGATGTGTTGCTCGACCAGGAGTGGGCTCTGTGCAGGATTCGCTCCTCAAGGGCCGGTCAGCGGGGAAAGGGTAGTAGCATGATGCTGCCATCTGTCCGGTTGGTGCCCTACATGCGTTTGTGGCAGCGCGTGGTTCATGCCCTGGCCTGTTGCTCTGCCAACAAGATGGGTCTCCCCTTACCAAATTACAATTCTGGAGGGTTACTGGGACGGCACATCACAGTGCGGGGGTCCCTGGGGCTCGTTACGGTACCCATTCATTCCGGATAGACGCTGCATCAACTGCATTTGGGTACTCGGAGCCTGACATACGTCGCATGGGCAGGTGGGGATTTGCGCCCCTTTTTCTCCATCTGTTCGTCCCCTCACTGCATGAGTGCCTTGTTATGCCCTCAATGCTCTCTCCTTCTTTTACAGACCCTGTGTGTTTCCGCACACTGGTGCAGTGTGGCTGGTGGGCCACAATTTATGTGCACTGGGCGGCACAGTATGCTGCTTCGTCAGAGTGGGGACCCCATCTCGGGCTATGTGCAACCACGCATATGCAGTGGTATGGTGTGCACAGCATGAGGTGGCGGGAACTGTTGCCATTCCTGATGTCCATTGGGGATGCTGGACCGCCAGATGTTTTAATTCTGCACCTCGGAGGCAATGATCTTGCACAGATCACTGGCCTAGACTTAAAGACTTCTGAGTGCAGTGACCTGGCATTTCTTCACCATTTATGGCCATACACACGGTTGCTATGGTCAGACATCGTGCCGAGGCACTATTATAGGGGAGGCATTGACCCCCGTGGTTGGACCATGCCCGGCGGTCAGTGAACAGGGCTGTTGCCTGGTTCCTTATCGAGAATGGCTTGGGGGACAGCCATTCGTCATCCGGGGATAGGGTTACAGGATTTTAGCCTGTATTCTGGAAATGGGGTTCACCTGTCAGCAAGAGGATGGACCTCTTTTGAATGACATGCAAGCGGGCCTGGTGACCGAATTGTTGGTCATGGGGGGGTGGATCTCTGATGCGATTTTAGCAATGCTTGCCAAGTGTAAGGTGTCTCTCCGGGAGTTGAAGGTGCTTCACGGCCACCTCAACTTCGCCTGCAGGGTGGTGACACCAGGCAGAGCCTTCGCCAGGCGTCTGTGGGACGCTATGGTGGGCCTTTGTAAATGACACCACAGGGTACGGCTGACTAGGGGTTTACGAGCAGACTTGTCGGTTTGGCTCACATTCCTGCAGGACTTTAATGGCATCTCCTTTTGGAGATCTGAGCTTATGGTCAGCCCCCAGTTCCAAGTACAGTCGGATGCCTCCGGCTCCCTGGGGTATGGGATTTATTTTGAAGGACAGTGGGCCTATGGTCAATGGCTCCAGGGATGGCAGGGCACGGATTGCTTACGCGATCTTACGTTCCTGGAGGTTTTTTTCCAATTTTGGGTGCCCTTATGCTCTAGGGGGACAGGTGGGCTAATTCTGTGGTTCACTTTTGGTGTGACAATGCTGCTGTGGTGCACATCGTCAACGCCGGGGGGGGGGGGCGGTGAGTCATCATGGACGCCTCCCCGTGTGGCGGGTAGCACTGGTAAGGTAAAGATTTATGACCCATAGGTTCGCAATTGACTGGCCAACACATAGATAGGTACAGGGGAAACAGGATTGGCCAGTCAAGGGCGAACCATGAAAGGGGTGATGTTAGGAGCTTCACAGCCTGCATCACCTTGATATTTGGACGGATACACGTCATAGGGTGGGGTCAGTAGATAGTATATTGACTTCGGTCAACAATTTGTTTGTGTCAACAAACAAATTGATACAAATTGATACATGTAGCCAATAACCATTGGCATTTTGGGTGGAACCTTACCAGTGCTACTGCGGCCTACTTGCCTTAAAGAATTACAATTGGATGATACACCAATTGAAAGTAATAATTCAGACTAGGGCATTATTCAATAAAAGTGGCCCAATGCCTTTAATCCAATACCAGTGTCTGAGTCTTTATTTGGGTGGGTGCGCTTGCAATGCAAGCGTGGCGCCAAAATGGCCACCGCGCTCTTTGCGGGGGGGCCCACCCGGACGCAGACATCCGGGTTAGTCAGGGGGCGTGGCCATCCCTCTATAAAAGGGGTGGCCACGAGGCAGCCTCGCTGCCATTTTAAAGAGAAGCGACGGAGCGGAGAAGTTTTTCCCTCCACCCCCTTCCTAATGGACAGTGTGATTTTTCTGGTCGCTTCGGGGCCGGGTGGGAATTTTTGCTTGAACCTTCAATTGGCCCGCTTAAGCAGCAAAGACTTGATTGCAAAACCAACAGCAATTAAACACAAGGACATAACAGGTAGGTAAGGTAGTTGTATAGAATAAGACACACACTTTCCACAAGACTTGTTTTACAAGTGTAATTGACTTCTGGAAGCACAGTTCTGTTCAGAAAAAACATATGCAGAGTGCATACATTTTGTTTTAAAGGAGAGATTGTGAGGTTGGTAGGTTGTTTTTAACCATGATCTAGATCAGTTCACTAACATGTGAACTATCAGTCCAATAAGAAATCAACCTGTAGTAGTAACAAGTAACATGTGATAAGACCATCTGTCCAAAAAGAAGATGACCAATATAAGTCAAAAGCAAAAAAGTGAAAGCAGTTACACAAAAGACTCAGTTTTCTTTAGAAAAAAAACACTTCATTTCATTGTCAGGCATAACAAAATAGCTTCATGTTTGTCATACAGTAAAACCTCGCATCAAGAGCACCTCGCTTAGAGACTAACTCACTTAAAGAGCAGAATTATCTTTGAATGGTCACCTTTCTTAACAACTAAAACCAACCGAAAACTCGTTTAACAACTAAATCAGGGTGTGCAATTCCCACCCCAGCCAGAAGTTAAAAATTGTCGCTTACAATGGTGTTTTGCTTAAAGAGCAAACTCGCTTAAAGAGCAATCCCGTGAAACGCATTATGCTCTTTAAGCAAGGTACCACTGTATAAGTTATTTCAAAGATTCAAAGATGTAAAATACAAAGCTAACAGAATGATTTGGAGAGATTCATATTTTAATTTTAATTTATAAACCAGATTATATGATATTTTATATACATTGTTCTACTAAGTATATATACACTTTAATCAAATATTCTATTAAATGGATTCTCTAATTAGTCCATATGTACATACCTGTGCCATCATCTACATTCTCCACTTCCATCACTTCTGTGTTTATTCTGCCCCTGAAGAGATACCGATGACCTTCTGTAGAGACTCTGCTATTCTTTAATCGTCTGGGGTATGGTGTGGAGGGACAGTAGAAGATACAAAGGCATTGGTGAAATTATTACTTTACTCCAGGATCATCAAGACTATTAATAATAATAATTTCATGTCAGTAATTATCCTGGGTTTAAAGGATTTTTGCTGGAGAAACTCCACTTAGGGGATGCCCCAAAGAGACTCCTTTCATGTCCCCAAGATCTTTTCCCACCGAAGTGGTCCCTTTTTATCTACTTGCAATTTCTTGCTTTCAACCTGCTAGGTTGGCAGGAGCTGGGACAGAGATGGACGTTCAATTGGTCATGCAGTACCCAGGTCTCGAACTGACGACTTGCCAGCCTTTCAGCTAACAAGGTGAGCTTCTTAACCACTTAGCCACCGCAGCCCCAAAACTATTAATAATTGTTAACAATTAATTATATTAGCAATGCGACAAAACTTACTTTTGAAAAATGATACTGTCAAGACTCTTATTCTAGTCTGCATATGCTGCAAAAGATGACCTGACTTTATCCTGGATTGACTACAGATGTAGACACATGTGTTTGGATGAGTAAAGCAGATTTCTTTTCCTGTTTCAGTTATACGACACCTGCAATCCTGGTCCCTGCCCAGTGCAACACAGAGTGTTGTGGGCCTCTACTGAATGGGATAGGCTATAGTCAGCAATGCACTGCAAAAAAAATTACTACCTACCCTCTGGGCTGGCCAAATCTGTGGGTGGGGCCAAATCTGTGGGGAGGGGCAAACATCTTGCATTATGGGCTATGGAGGTGGACATGGCCAACCAAGTGGGTGTGGCCTGGGGGAATTTCCGCTGCCAGTTCTGCAGAACCTGACAGAACCTACTGCAGTGCATCACTGGCTGTAGTATATTGTGACAGGAAGGAAATAATCCCCCAGAATCAAGCAGAGCCTATCTGTTCATTGAAGACCCTTGAAATCTAGTTTGAAATAGTAGAGAAGGAGGCTGTGCAGTCACTTTTTACTTTAAGTCTGTATTTCAGTTAGCTTTGCATTGTATGCAGTCTTTTGTTCAAAAAGTATGTGTGTTACTCATAACATTTTAAAAGTGTGTATCTTTGTACTGTAACAGTTAAATCAGAGTAGCAGGGTTTTTTTTAGCATTAACATTCATGTCATTTTGTTTGTAAGGTCAGCTTTGAAACCACAAACTAATGAAAAGTATCTTACCTATGTTTCCTCTTGCAATAGACCAAAAGATTGTCAAAAAGAAAAAACACCCGTTCCTGTATATTTCCTGCTGAGATCTTCAGCAAAACTCCATGCATCAACATTTCTGTGCATGTGTCTGTAATGTTAGATCCCTAACAAAAAAATTACAATTATTTAGACACTGACAACTGATAGATATTGTCAAGAACTTAAATCATGCAGCTATCTAAGTATGCAATTAAGAAAGTGAAAATACATTTTATTACAGGTACTAGAAAAATTAATTACTGAACAAAAATTGTAATAGCTAATGGCCAAAATACTATGGGTTACATTTACTCACATAGTGTAAATGGCAAATTGTTGCTGCTAAGCAAGTTAAAATGTGCATTATTTTTGCAAACAGTTATATCATCTTCTTAATTTGTATCTCTAAGATGCTGATGTAATGCTGATTATATCATGCTGTCTTGAAAACAAATGGGATCTTGCCATAATCTGCCACTAGTTATTATACAGTAAAACCCCTACTTACAAAAAAAAGTCCGTTCCGTAGGGTTTTGCTTAAATTGGCAAACCCATAGGAAAAATGAAATTTTAATGTAAATTGAAAGAAACCCATAGGGAAATGAATTTTTATGTAACTCAAAGCAAACCCATAGAAAAAAGAATCATCATCATCATCATCATCATCATCATCATCATCATCATCATCATCATCATCATCATCATTATTATTATTATTATTATTATTATTATTATTATTATTATTATTATTATTATTATTATTATTATTATTATTATTATTATTATTATTATTAAAAATTTATATCCCGTCCTACTCAACCCAAGGGTGACTCAGGGTGGCTTACAACAAAGGAAAATAGATACAAATATAAATACAATACAAAATGTAAATATAAATACAAATATGGAAAAAAAAATACAAAATATAGGTATAGATACGGATCCCGATGGCTGTAAATGAGTCCTCAGCTGATTCCGGCTGTGGCTGGAGCGAGAGCCGGATTATTTGGCACCATGGACCGGCTCCAGCTCATGGGCCATAGGTTGAGAACCCCTGCTCTTCAACATTCAAGCTAGCTTTGTTTTGAAAAAGCTACAGGCTGACCTTTATGTAACTCGAAGCAAACCCATAGGAAATCATGTAAATCAAGACATAGTTTTAGCACAAAATCATTATGTAACTGAATTTTATGTAACTCGAGGCATGTGTAAATTGAGGTTTTACTGTATATTATATTGCTTAAACATCAGTTATTATATATTAATTTATTTTTTCCATTCAATAAAATAACAAATCGTGATCTGTACAATGGTTGTGTACAATTTGAATAGAAATGTATTTCTAAAAAGTTCAGTCACAGCTGTTGAACCTACAGAACCATCAGCCTGGAAACAGTGGTACAGTGGACCCTCGATTAACGACGCGTTCAAACAGCGTCATTTCCGCTTAATGACGCATCGCCACTCGCCACGTGACTATCCACACAATGATGAAAAACCATCGTTGTGCGGATTAACGATGTTTTTTAACGACGTTGTGTGGATAATGACAGCTTTTTGCAGCTAGATTGCGCAGCTGCCATTGAAAACCAGACAACGACTTCCCCTATAGCAACGCTACTTGGGGAACCAAGTAGTGTCGTTATTCGAGGGTCTACTGTATTAAACATAACACTTCTGCACTCAATGTCATACAGTATTTCATTGGCTTTCTGTGGAAGAAATTTATAGAGATATGATTTCAGAGAAATGCACATAAAGCCCCTTTGAGTTCAGCCACAGTAATTTGGGGGGTGGGATGAAAACTTTGATTACAGTGGAACCTCGGTTAACAAGTGGCTCGGTTAACATAAAAATCACATAACAAAAGGAATTCCATATAAAACAGTGGCTCAGCTTACATAATTTTTTTTGGAATGGATTAATTGGTTTTCAATGCATTCCTATGGGAAATGGCATTTCGGTTAATGTATTTTGGTTTTTAATGCATTCCTATGGGAAATTGCATTCTATGCATTCCTATGGGAAATTCGGTTAAAGTAATCTTTACTGTAAGAAATGTCCTAGAGAACCGAGGTTCCACTGTATATCTTTAAAGTTCTTTGCTAGAAAAAATGAAACTGGGGCTACATCTCTAAAATCTTTGCTTGAACATAAGCCCTACTTAGATCAGTAGAACCTGATTTTAAATAGACAGGTATAAGACCAGATTGTTAGCCAAATCAGCCTAAAGAGCTAAGCTATTTATACAAATTAGTATTCTATTGAAATGAGAATCGTGACACAGTGAAGCAATACCTCCTAACATTATTCATTGATTAAGTTACTGATACAATTTCTTTAAAAGGCACTCTAAATAATAGGCTGAAACAATCATTTGCCTAGTGTTTCAAATCTACATTCTTATTTCAGTCAAATTTTTTTACCAGTGGGTTGGTTTCTTATAGTGAACGAACATCAAATTTGCTAATTGCTTTGCACTTAAACTGCTTTACATTGATTCGTACCATTTTATTTAGCCCCTGAAAAGTGATGTATAATAAGATACGTTAAAACATTATTTAAAAACATAATTAAAACAGATCTAAAAGTCAAAAAGCAGATAGAATAACACCATTTTGACTGCCTACTTCGAGAGAGAGATAAGCTGACTTCCTTTGGGCAGAAAAGCTAAAGTCAAGATGATGCTACAGAGAAAGCCCATCTTATGTACATGCCAACCTAGGGCATGACGAAATATGGAAATCTGGAACAATCTTTATCATATTCAAAGGGCTTTTAAAACCAAGTTCTACTGATCTCAGTAGGGCTTATCTTCAGTACAATCTATTTTATCCCTCACTTGAGACATCCTTCCAGTCACACTGGAGGTGTTTCTTTTCCACATGAAGAATAGAGACAGCACTTCCAAGTCACTCCAATTTCTCCCCCTTTCAATTAATGATGCTTTAAAGGTAAAGGTCACCCTTGCTTGAAAGCCAGTTGTATCCAACTCTAGGATTCAGCACTCATCTCTGTTTGTAGCCAGAGAGCCATTTACACCAGCCCTTTTTATTACTTTTAACTTTTTATTACAGCTGTCATTCCAAGAGCTGCAACAACTTCCCTGATTTTGTGTGATGTAATACATTATCCTAGCATGGAACTCCCTCATATCAGAAATAATGGTGCAACAGTTTGACAAATTATGTTTTAACAAATTATGAAAAAAGGAAAACAGAGGAAAGTGTTTCTCTGCTGTCCTGTCTACTGCACAACATCACAAATGTATCATTGAAGAGAATGTCTTCATAGATCTCTTTGGGAGTGAATTTAACAAGACTGCAAAATAGGATAATCAAGTGTGATCCCAATCACACTGAATAATCTGCAGCCCTAACACTGTAACAAAAGGAAGGGGAAGAGCTCACAAAAGAGGTAGAACACTCTTACTTAAAACATGTCATTACCAGAAAATTGGACGAATCAAACCATACTAAAAGTCAACCAAATAGTGACCTGTATGCTCATCTGATCACCCAACTTTGTTGGGAATAATCACTACACTCAAAATGAGCCACAAGGTTTAGCATTTCTATTAACTAGAGTTTTATTAATTTGGAAGTGGTTTCTATGTTACCTTTCTTCCACAAAGAGACTCAGTGCAACTCACAATAATTACAAAACAAGTAAAGCTGAAAGGCCACTAAATATACAATTAAAAACAATTAAACATAGGATAATACAAAAACTATTCAGAAATTTTTTTAAAAATCCTTGAAAGTACACTTAAAAATCATAATCACCACTGCAGGAAGAGTCTACTTTTAATACTCACCCTTACTGTTAAAAGCTTGTTTAAAAAGAAATGTCTTTACTTGACAACAGAAGGACATGAGGGAGACAGGCAACAAGGGAAGGCATCCCACAATCTGGAAGCAGCCACACACAGAAGGCCTTATCTTGTGTTCCCAAAAAAATGTATTCTTGAAGTCTGTGGAACTAAGAGAAGATCCTGAAGATCTTAACAGGTAAGAAGGGTCATGCGGGGAAATAAAGTCCTTCAGGCACTATGGACCTGAGCCATATAAGGTCATGACAGGTCATAACTAGCACTTTGAATTGAGCCCAGAAAAGGACTGGCAGCCAGTAAAGCTGCAATAACCAGCCACAGTCAGCAACCTAGTTCTTCTTATTCTTCAAGTACTGTACACAATTCCAAATATTGGTGATCATCATGACGATCAGCCATGAAGACTGTCTTGAGAATATAATGCAGTGGCCTTCCTTTTGACTTCCGCATTGCAGTGTGACACCTGTACCACTGTTCCAGTTCTGTGAGTCACTTTCTGGTCCTGAGCCCTTTTTGGCACACAAAGTCGTCATCAGCCCCAGGCCAGTATTGAGGAAACTGCTGCCCTCCATCAAGATGGATTCAAGTGGGATTTAATCCACTCAGAGACCATCACCCTTCCCTGGTCAGGCAGCAACCTAATTGCAACATTTTAAACCAGATGAAATTCCCAAACCATTTTCAAAGGCACATATGCCCAGTTGCGATCTAACAGGAATGTACAGGCGAAACTCGGAAAATTAGAATATCATGCAAATGTTCATTCCACTTAAAAGGTGAAACAAATATATGAGATAGACTCACTACATGCAAAGCGAGAGATGTCATGCCTTAATTCGTTATAATTGTGATGTACAGCGTACATGAGATTGTGATGATTATGGGGTACATGAGATTGGGGAGTTGGGGTTTTCATAAGCTGTAAGCCATAAGCATCAATATTATAACAAAGTAAGGCTTGAACTATCTCACTTTGCATGTAATGAGTCTATCTCATATATTTGTTGCACCTTTTAAGTTGTATTACTGAACTGAATGAACATTTGCACAATATTCTAATTTTCCGAGTTTCACCTGTAACTAGGGCAAATGTCACCATAGCCACATCAAATGTGTCAAGAAAAGGGCATACCTGGTACACCAACTTTAACTGTGCAAATGCATTCCTGGCCAAAGCCAATACTTGAGCATCCTGGCTCAGGAAGTAGATCCAGAATTATACCCAAACTGCAAGCCAAGCTTGTTTATGGAGAGTGTAACTCCATGTTGTTACTCCTATTGCTATTGTTCTGAAATGGGAGATATGATGTTCTCAGTTCTTTTGAATATAAACAGAAGTGGTGTTGAATGTGGCATAATATTACACAGGAAATTCTTTTGCCAATTATCTTCTTTCTCACAGATGTTTAACCATAACCCATACAAGCATAGTTTTGAAATGCTTATGTGTAAGAATGCGAGTCATCCTTTGATCATCCATCAGATGCTAAATATAGTCCTTTTCTTAGCTAAGCAATGTGCTAAACATTTTCTTCTGACAGAAAATCTCTAACAAGTGAGTTTCTCCATTCTTATACATTATAGCAAACCAGATGTTTAGTTAATTAAAGCAGTCCTTGCGGTATAAGGAATTTATTAGAAAGAAGTCTCATAAAATATGGCTCACTCGTGCACAAGGTGTGGGGCCCTAATGGGAACATGGTCCCCGCCTGCTGACTTATGTAAACAATTAAGAACTCTCTCTTCTTTTTTATAGTGGGTGGGATGGGTGGGTGGAATATGGGTCTTTTAAAGTGTTTTTATGTGTTTTTAGAACTTGTTGTAATGCCACCCTGAGTCAGGTTCTACCTGAGTGGGCGGCATATATCAATATGACTATTAAATTAAATTAAAATTAAAATTAAGTTCAGACTTTTCAAAGAAAAAATGTGTCTTTTTTAAAAGTCTGTCCCTGAATGTTTGGCAATTGGGTATTAATCTGCAATCAAAGTGTACCTTTACATTTGATTACTAACAGAAGCATGAATGTGGCATGCTCTTATTGGAAAGTCCACATTGATATATATATTTTTGGGACAGAAACTGCTTCATATCTGATCAGTCTGTTTGTTCATTTTGACCCATATTTATTTAGACTCACAGCCAGAGGATCTCTAGCATCACAGAGATCTTTTCAACCACTGGCTCCAGAAACCCTTTTATCTTGGAGATACCATGTATTGGACACAGAATCTGCTGAATGCAAAGCAAGCTATTGCCCATCCTCACTTGGGAAACGTTTTTATATGAGCACTAAATTACCTCCTTTATTATACTATTTCAATTTGGTGACACCCCATTTAATTCAACAGTGGGAGGTAGTTGATATGTAGATTATACCCCTCTGATATAATTAATAGCCCTATCCAGCTGTTAATAAATGAAGTATAATTATCACAGACAGAGCCTTCTGAGTGTCATCATTCTCACTAATGACTCTCAGCAGCAAGGGTAGAAGAATGAGTGAGCCTCTCCCTCTTGTGTGGCTCAGAGGAACACCCTAAAACCCCATAGCAGCAACCCATCCAACTGAAGTGGCCCAACCTTTCATGCTCCAAACCTTGATCCCCCAGCCTCAGTGTTGTTGAAGTTGGTGGGAGGGGTAGGAGTCCAAGGCTGTTCCTCTAATTCACTAATGCTGGGCTCACAGTATGGCAATGATGCTACCCCTGCCACCTTCAATGTCAGTAGCAGCAGCAATGCAGATTTGCATTGAGAGAATTATGAGCACAATCTCTGGTTCTGTACCCACATTGAGGTAGCTAGTCATTAATCATAGAACACATACACACATGGTTCAGACCAAACCAAAACACGCTTTTAATTATAGTTGACTGTATAGAGCAAAAGTAGGGAAACAAATATAGGGAACAAAGCCGAAACAAATGTCACCATAGCCAAATGTCGCCATACCTCCAGAAGGATATTATGGAGCTGGAAAAAGTGCAGAGGAGGGCAACCAGAATGATTAGGGGACTGGAACACCTTCCTTACCATCTGAGGCTGCAACGGTTGGGCCTCTTCACTCTTGAACGACGACGTCTAAGAGGTGACCTGATTGACCTGATTGAAGTTTATAAAATCATGCACGGTGTGGACAAAGTAGATAAGGAAAAACTGTTTTCCCTATCGCATAACACTAGAACTAGGGGACACTCGATGAAACTTTTGGGTACTAGTTCTCAAACAAATAAGAGAAAGTATTTTTTCACCCAGAGGATTACTGGTCTATGGAACTCCCTGCCAGAAGAAGTGGTGACAGCTGTCAGTCTTGACAACTTTAAGAAAGGATTAGACAAGTTCATGGAGGACAAGAGTATCAATGGCTATAATTATGGATACTTAAGGACAACCTCCGGGTTGGAGAGATAGGCAGGATATCTCTCAATATCATTTCCAGGGAATCCTAAGCAGGTGAAGGCATCTGCTTGGGAATACCCTGAAGGAAATGGTGAGCCACTGTGTGAGACAGAATGCTGGACTGGATGGGCTGTGGCCTGTTCCAGCAAGGCTGTTCTTATGTTCTTATGTTCTTATGTAAGTGTTGTTAGGAAATTTAGACTAAATGACAGAAATGAAACAGAAGAACAACTTAAAGAGTTCTATGAAGCCAACCAGGTGTTTATTGCAAATATATGCTTCAGTCAAATGAACAAATGACTGTACACATGGACATCACCAGATGGTCAATACAGAAATCAAATACACTACATACTTGGAATTAGGAGATGGAGAAGCTGTATTCTTTCTGCCAAAACAAGACTAGAAGCTGGTACTGATCATGAACTGCTAATATCCAACATTGGATTGATTCCCTAATGCAGGGATTCTAAATCTGCAACCCACAGGCCTCCACCACACCAGGAAGTGCCATGTGGTGGAGGAAGGGCAAAATGGCCATCTGGCCTCCAAAGGTGTCTGGGGAAGTGTGGCCTGGCCCCTGGCATTAAAAGGTTGAGAACTCCTGCCCTAAAGGGAGCACATTGTCATATATAGGATAGTGATGAAACTTAAAATAGACAGCACTAGAGTACCATCCTCTGCCCATAAGCAGTACACTTAATGCAATAATGATGGAATAAAGCTGATAGATGCACTTTTCAAACCAATGACATTTAGAACCATTTCAATCTCCTTTCTTCAAATCCATTTTTATTCTATTTCAGTTCAGGTTTTTGTGCTACCAGAGAAGAGAAGTAGATTCAATTGCAACCAAAAAAATAATAATCACAGATTCGTCACTTAAAACAAAAATGTTTTGGCTTTTTTATGTGTTTCTGAAGCTTTTAGAACAAATATTGTACTTTTTAAAGGCAAATTTCCTGTTCTGAAGTTTGTATATTGGTCAAATTCATGTCCATGCAAAAGCATACACAAAAAACCCTTCCCTGCAAAAAAATGCAATTGCAGTGTTACTAGTACAGTAACTGGAAGTTGATTCAGTTACCTTGCTACCTAAAAGCCCCTGGAAAGAATAACCATAAGTCAGAATCAACTTCATATCGTGTGATTATTAATTATCATTTTTAAAAGCTTAAATTGCTGTTTAGCTTAATGGGTTGGATTACAATCTTTCTCACACTGGGTCAGTCGAAAAGAACTGCAGAATGAACTCACTAAAAGGTGGCTTCATTTTGGCAGTTTCAAGTCTTGCCTAGAAATGGATGAAAGAAGAAGAACCCAGTCGTGGAGCAAGGAATGTGGAGTTGGATTCCCCACTGTACCTCCCAAGAGAAAAACCTGCCTCTGTACATCCTTGTGGAGGGTCGGAGCAATACCAGAAGCAGAGATAAACCTCTCTAAGTATTTTATACCTAGACAATCCTGGGGTTGCCAAAATCAAATCAAATCTTTATTACATTCCAAAATCAGCAAAATCAGCATAGTACAGCAAAAGGTTGTTGTTGTTGTTGTTGTTGTTGTTGTTGTTGTTGTTGTTGTTGTTGTTGTTGTTTATTCACACAGTCGATTCCAACCCTTTGCGACCATATGGACCATTGTCCTCCAGGCACCTCTATCCTCCACCATCCTCCTCAACCTGCCCAGCTCTGTGCCCATTGTGTCTATAATACCATCTAGCCATCTCATCTTTGGCCACCCCCTTCTTCTTTTGCCCTCCACCTTTCTCAGCATCAAGGCTTTCTCAAGTGAATCCTCCCTTCTCATTTGATGTCCAAAGTACTTCAGCTTCATCTTTACTATTTGACCTTCCAATGAGCAGTCAGGGTTGATTTCTTCTAAAATTCAGGTAGAAGTTAAATATATTTTTAAAGGGATGTATCTGCTCAGAAGTAAAGGAGTGATAAAATTAGTATTTAAGATTAATGTTGCTACAACTACTACTAAATCTATGATGTAGCATTAGTAGTTTACTTAGTGGAAGGACCTGCCAGGATTGTTCTTCTGATCCTACAGGCTGGGTTGCCAGACATTCAAACCAACATGATGCTACATAATTAATTGTTAACCAGCACAAGCAGTGATTTGTCAGATACTGTATAGAATTACTCACTGATGTAATTATAAGTAGCTACATATTTGAAAGTCATTATCAATTGTATCTCATCATTTCAGCTGAAGATCTAAGCTAATAAATAAGAATATAAGACTGATGTTTCATTAGTTTTATTGTTGCCATTATTTGGGAGCCTTAAATAATTAGTTGCATTTTTATATAATTATGTGATTCTGTGGAATTAAGGTAGAACAGCAAAATGTAGAAAATAAAAGTGTATGATAGTGATATATCTTTTATTTCCCTCCTCTTTCTCCTCCTAACTGCTGTCTTTTGGGACACAGACAATTGTTAACATAATATTACATAACATGTTTTAACTAATTAAAGCTTAACTAGATGAAGGACAGATGAAAGTATTTTTGGTGGCAGGCAGATTCTATCCATATTTTCTAGAAGGCTCACGTTAATGGGGGAATCAGATGTGAAGACTGCCTATAGAATTCAGGCAAAGTTAGCTTGTTCTGTTTCACATAGATAAAGTCTTTGACCTAAGAAGTGAGGAATGGAATGAACTGGATGCATACACTCACAGCTCAGATCATAAGATGCCAGTATTTTAAGGTAGATGGTGCTGGGAAAGAAAGCCTACACAATGAGTTTGAGCATAAGAGAACGTCTTTTGCTTTGTCCACTCCCTAGATTTCTTTTATCAGTTATCTAATAATAGACTCACAAGTTCACTACTGTAATAGTATTCTTACCATCAAGCAAAGGACAAGGTTTTCTCTTCTCATGACAAGTTATAGATTTTCCCAACATAGACAGGTGGGAGCCATTGCTGCCGCCGACGCAGCTGCCTCGCTCTCCGGGACAGCCCACCAGGAGAGCAGAAAAGGATGTCGTTGCCTGCCGCCTCAAGCAGCTCCCTGTCTCGCCCTGGGAGCCCACGCCACCGACCCCGCTGGGGAGAGACATGTGGGAGCCATTGCCGACGACAACACAGCTGCCTCGCTCTCCGGGATGGCCCGCCCGGAGAGCAGAAAAGGACACCGCCACCCGCCGCCTCGAGCAGCTCCCTGTCTTGCCCCAGGAGCCCACACCACCAGCCCCGCTGGGGAGAGACAGGTGGGAGCCATTGCCGACGACAACACAGCTGCCTCGCTCTCCGGGATGGCCCGCCCGGAGAGCAGAAAAGGACACCGCCACCCGCCGCCTCGAGCAGCTCCCTGTCTTGCCCCGGGAGCCCACACCACCAGCCTCGCTGGGGAGAGACAGGTGGGAGCCATTGTCACCACCGACGCAGCTGCCTTGCTCTCCAGGATGGCCCGCCCAGAGAGCAGAAAAGGACGCCATCGGCCACCACCTCGAGCAGTTCCCTGTCTCGCCCCAGGAGCCCACACCACCGACCCTGCTGGGGAGAGACACGTGGGAGCCATTGCCGCCGCCGACGCAGCTGCCCTCACGGACGTTGAACCATGGGGTGCATTTGTGGCTGCTGGGTGGTTGTGTGTATTGTAACATTATTTAATTCTTTATTTATTTTTATATTGTATTTTGGAATATTCTGATGTTTTAATTGTATTAATTGTGTATTGCTTTTTGTATTGTATATTTTTCGCTCTGTTTATTATATTTATATATGTTGTAAGCCACTTTGAGTGGCACCTGTGCCAGGAAAGCGGGATAGAAATAAAACTTAATAATAATAATATCACATAACGTACTACGCTGAATACGAAGAATTTTGTAATGGGGATTTTAGATTTTTAGATTTCGAGATTTTTAGATTTTTAGATTTCAGAGATTTTAGAGTTTTAATGATGTTTCTCTACATGTATGGGTTGCTGGAGTGTGTTATGTTGGGGGTGTTTCTTGTGTTGTAAGCTGCCCAGAGTTGCTTCAGCGATGGGGCAGCTGAACAAATCAAGTCAAATAAAATATACCATGTGCATACTTTTAAATGTCTCCCACATTTCATAAAATGATAAATTTTGTGACACTACCTCCCATCCTTCAATGTGTGACTGCCACTCTTCTAAAACTTCTAATTTTTCCATTTCCCTCTTGGCTTCATTTATGTTGGAGCAGACGCCTTTCATGGTTTGGAGAGCTTCCATTAAGGCAGAGTAGTCACTATGTTTCTTGGGAGTACGCTTTAACAACTCCTGTTTTAAAAAATATATAAAGAAGCACTCTTTAAACAATTAAAATCAATTCTTCCACTTTCTATGCTCATTACTGGAGACGCAAGTCAAGATACCATCAATGGTGATTTAGAAATCATTTCTATTGAGTTTGGTGGAATGTACTGTCAAGTAGCACTCATAAGAACGGGCTTCCAAACTGACTTGAATCTTAAGGTTAGCACCAATATCCATCCATCCTTAATTCTCCCATTCAAATAATTGAGACTTTTTTTAAAAAATGGGTCATGCCTGACTCTTGTTTGCATTTCAGTGCCTTTTAAGACTTCTGGACAAAGCATGTTTTTACTATTTTTACGACAGCCAGGAAAGATGAAGTAAAAGCATTCCCTTGAGGAACCATGGCAGAAACTGCCATCAACTTCAACCAAGTAGGCAGACTCCCAGTCAAAATCCAGTTCTTGTCCTCTCAAAAGCTTTCCCCAATGGCTTCCAATTCACAAAGCTAGAATAATGCTAGGGCTACCAACATGCTAGCCTGTTCTTGTTTCTATGCAAAAATGGCAAACCTTTAAAAATATTAATTTTATTTAGCAATCACAATTTAGCAAAAGATGGCCAGACTCCCCTTCTGTGAATTATACTCATATAAGTGTGATTACGGGCAGAGGGAGAGTTTTGGAAATTAAAGAGTTCCTACTTCTCATCCAATTCACATGTAATTAGTCTCATTGCAGTGAGTTGTAGAAAATCCAGGACAGAAGAAGAAATTCTTTATTGACAGAAAATTATTCCTTGCTGGTAACATCATCCAACATAGAATGTCATCACGCTTACACATATGTTATTTATGGAACAGAATGTTCACTTATATGTTTTCAATATTTTAAACAACAAAAAATGCATACCTTTAAAAGAAGGGGATACTTGCATATTCTCTGAATTGGTGTTACTAAATAACCTTCTAGTGGTACATCGGTATTCTTGCGTCCTCCTAGCAGCATGCAGTTCTATGTAAGAATAAAAACACTATTAATTGAAATTTACTTTTCCCATTGCTTTATCCATGTCCACTCATCAATCCACCTCAGCTTTTCAGCTCTCAATGGATTACAATCAATGTTTCTTATCTTCTTCTTCTTCAGGTGCCGTATCCATTCCAAATATTGGCTATCATCATGGAAATAGTCATCCTGTTCATAACTCCTCAGAACAGTTCTTCCAAGATCATGCCACACCAGTCTCTCAGGTTCTTCAGCCATGAGGTCCGTCTATTCCATGGCCTCTCTTCCCAGGGATCTGCCCCTGTACTTTATATAAATTGTGCTGCAATTTGGCTTAAACAATACTTGATTTCTAAAAACATATTTGACTCTTCTGTAAAACCATCACCAAATGACATGGACCATATGATGGGAAAGCATTCTCTGGGATTTTATTTGGTGTTAATTTAATTTACAAGATTAGATCATTGTAGCTGGAATATTTGTTTCCAAAGAAAGTCTAGTATTTTAAAGCTTTGAAGTTTAGAAAAAGAAATAAATAGCTTGAAGAGCCAGGGACCTGAAAGAAGTTTATAAAATTGCAAACAGAGTGAAAAAAAGTGGATAAGGAGAACTGTCTTCTCATTTCATAATAATAAAAGCTAAGGCTATTCAATCAAATGGGTTGGCTGCAGATTCAGAACAGATGAGAAAGAGTATACCACATGACAGTGTAGGCGAACCTATGACATATGTGCCAGCGGTGGCATGCACAGGCCTTTCTGTGGGCACACGCACCATCATGGGCAAGCTCCACCCCACACTGCCCTGTGCTGCCACCACCACTACACCTTTCTCCCACTGCCAATGGGGAGGCAAGAGGGGAGGCTGAAATCCTGCCTGGGATGCAGCGGTGGTGGGAACGAGGTGAGGCGGCTCTACCAGGAGGCAGAGGTGGTGCACCTGCGGGGGGGGGGGGGTGCACCACAGGGATGTGCACACCCGTGGGGGACATACACACCCTCAGGGGATGTCTGCACACACTCACATAACATCCTAGAAGCACCCCAGTGATGTCACATGGGTGCATGGGCAACTCCTCCTTCTTGGGCACTTGATTTTTAAAGGTTCTCCATCAGTGCCATATGACATAATTGATGAAAATTACAGCCACAAGATGTGGCAATGACAGAGCTCAACTAGTGAAGTTACAGACAAATGTTCTATCTATGGACATCATTGAAAAAGAGGCATCATCCAACATTACAGGCATTATCAAATGAATGCCAGTTGCCAGGAGATGACAGCAAAGGTCTGCAAGAAAAGGTGGTGAGTCTCCAGTCTGTCAGGTTTGTATAGCTACAGATTCCCATCATGTCTGACTCTGCTGCCTGCCTAAGGCTGGCAGAAGGTGGAAACAAGCAACATTGGGAGAAGTATAGCTTTACTGCTTTCCGGTTCCTTTCTATGGGAAGCAGCATGATGGACAAAATTTGGTCCAGCAGGGCTGCTCTTTAATTTTTCTGTTCTTTAAAATGTGTACTTTTAAAACAGCAATATCAAATTGGCTTCCAATCGCTTCTCTACTGAGAGGAATCACAGAATTGAGTTGAACATACATCTAAGTCATTGGATACAGGACTGAAGTTCTGGAAATACAGGTGAAACTCAGAAAATTAGAATGTCATGCAAATGTCCATTCATTTCACTTAAAAGGTGAAACAAATAGATGAGATATACTCACTACATGCAAAGTGAGACATGTCATGCCTTAATTCGTTATAATTGTGTTGTACAGCGCACATGAGATTATGTGACGATTATGGTGTATATGAGATTGGGGGGGGTCATAAACTGTAAGCCATAAGCATCAATATTATAACAAAGTAAGGCTTGAACTACTGTACTGTATCTCGCTTTGCATGCAATGAGTCTATCTCATATATTTGTTTCACCTTTTAAGTTGCATTACTGAACTGAATGAACATTTGCACGGTATTCAAATTTTCCGAGTTTCGCCTGTAGAATACAAATACAGTTAGCTTACCAGTAAAAAAGTCCGTACTGTCCTTATTTTGTTAAGCTCCAGCAAAAGTTTCTGTGCCTTCTCGTGGTTACTGCAATATTCATCATAAATACGAAATCTGTCTTTCTGGAGGGGAGATGGTTTTGATTAGTCATTTTGTCCACAAGCATTGTTTGTTCAGTCTAAATGTTATTTGTTAATTGTGATTAGATTTTAAAAGCTGAATTAAGCAACATAGTTCTTAAAATATAACCTTACAAATAGCCACATATGAAAGGAGATTAAAAATAAAAAATAAAAGCTGAGTCCAAACAGCAGAATACACATTCTTCTGCTAACTTCTATGGGTAAATGTGTTCTAATATAATGTAAAACTGACTGAAAGAAATGGAATTTCTTCAGGGGAAAAAGAGAAGATAATTCTCCATTGTTCAGCCCAGGAGAGGATGCTAAATTGTATCCTGATGACAAATCACAACAAATCTTACATGTTTTATAGAAATTGACATTAAAGGAGTAAAACCTTTCCTTTAGCAGTGATTTCAGCTTCCACGTTTCCTAAAAAGACCTCAATTTAAAGCAGCACAACAGAAGAAAAAGTCAATTAAATATAACATACAAAACGAAGAAAGCAGTTTCCCATTTCATGTTGAGCATTAGGTTCAGGATGCAGACATTCCTCAATCCTGGAAAGGAAATCCTTGTGCAATTCAAGAATATCTTCAATATTTGAGAACAATGTCTGTAAACAAACAAAAAATGACTGTATAAATATATAGAAATAAGCAACATTTTAAAAAGAGCAAAAACAACTGCCAACTTACCTTAACTGTTTCCTCTGTCATGTTTTTATCAATCTTAGAAACAGCCCATTGCATTATTCTATGAAGAAATGCCTTGAGAAGGAAAGAAAAAAACAAAGCAGTAGTCAGGACACTAAAGAACTATGTTGTTATTGTTGTTCAGTCACACAGTCGAGTCCAACCCTTTGCAACCCTTTGAACTATAGGTAAAGGTAAAGGTCACCCTTGCTCGAAAGCCAGTCGTATCCAACTCTAGGGTTCAGTGCTCATCTCTGTTTTATAGCCGAAGAGCCAGTACTGTCTACGTTTGCAGACATTTCCATGGGTATGTGGCAGGTATGACTAGACACTGAAGTGCATGGAACACTACCTTCCCACCGAAGTGGTACCTATTTATCTACTTGCAATTTCTTGCTTTCAAACTGCTAGGTTGGCAGGAGCTGGTACAGACACAGGAGCTCATAGCAGCATATTAATTTAAAAGTGCTGAATTAATACAGTTTGATGCAAAATCTTGTATATATAAGAAGCTTACCACATTAGATGCTCAAAGTGAACTCAGCTGAAGTGTGAACATATATATCAACTACTTTGCAGCAGAGTTAACAAGATCAAAGTTTAAAAAATGCAAACAGATATATTAAATTAGGTGTAAATTATATGAATGAAGTGCAAGTACTCTATATATGAATAAGAATAAAATATTTAATTTTTCAGGGGAAATGGAAACAGTTTAGAGTCATTTCAGAAATGCACCATCTTAATGTTGCATTTTGGATAGGTAAAGGAGACACGGGTGAATGCAAAATGTTGCATGCTAAATGGCTATCTGACATTGTAGGTCAGTGCAGCCCCTTTAAAATATATATCAAATAAAACTTATATACAAATTGACAAGGACTGTAAGAAAGGTATTACCAAATACTTTTACCATTATGCAGTGCTACTCATTGGAGGCAGAGGATACTCCATCTCAAAAAACAGATCTTTTTTGTTTGCTTGCTTGCTTTCAATGAAAATCTAAGTTGTGTTTTTCCAGCTCCCAGGTGCTTCCTGGATGTATCTATGATGCAGTTTTCAAGATAGTTCTACAGAAGTATTGTGTCCGACTCTAGAGTGGTACTTATCTCCATTTACACTCAAAGACCTGGCACTGTCTGTGTCTTCAGGTTTTTCTGTGGTCACATAGAAGGCATGAAAAGATGCCGGAGCACACAGAACACTGTTACCTTTCCTGCCAAAGCAGTACCTATTTATCTACTTTAAATTTCTTGCTTTCAAATTGCTAGGTTGGCAGGAGCTGGGACAAATGACTGGAGCTCACTTGTTTTGTCTAGTAATGTATGTAAATTATGCCACATTTATTGTGGCATAAAATTGACAACTAAAACAGAACATGTGCAGTATTTTCCATTTCTGGTAGAATGGTATGAAATAGCACCCTGATCATCATCAATAAGCCACAATTCCCATACTTTTTAGTTTATGGTTTTGTGCCAAAACAGATGTTATTTCATATTGACAGAATTTAAGCCATTCTTTAGCATCCCTTTTAAGACATTATTTAGCTTCTTTTGATGCTGGCATAACAAGGCCATACAAAAAGACTCTTCTTCATTCAAGATTAAAATGTGATATGCCAATACCAAGTTAACGCCGTTCTTGAAGCCCTAAAGGAGCAAGGAGTCCACCCTAGCTACATCAAATTGCTCCAAGCAGCACAAAAGGACAATTTCACTGGTTTTACCCTCTTCAGTACAAATCCCAATTTGCAAAGGGGTCAAACAAGGTGATACAGTGTCACTTAAGCAGTTCTCTGCTTGCCTCGAAATGGTGATGCGAAAATTAAACTGGACTGAGGGAGTCACAATAGATGAGAGAAATTAAACCATTTGAGGTTAACTGATAACATTGTCCTGGTAAGTAATACAACAGAAGAGCTGCAACAAATGTTTACAGAGTTGGACAGAGAAGGAGCAAAAATAGGTCTCAAGGTCAACAAAACTAAAACCAAGTTTATGAACTCTAAAGAGCTGCCTTGTGATGGAATAAAACTTGGTGAAGAACAAATAAAAGAAGTGGAAAGCTACGTTTATTTGGGTCAAGCAAACAAGATGGACAATGATTTTTAAAAAGAAATATCTAGAAGACAGAGAGCCATGTGGGATAAATTCAGAGAAGTGTCAGCCATCTTGAAGTCAAAAGCTAAACCAGAAACAAAGGCAAATTTGTTTAATTCTACAATAGTTTACCCTTGAAAGCAATGACATATGGTAGCGAAACGTGTGCTTTAACAGCTGCGGAAGAAAAATGGCTTCAAGTCACACAACGAGCAATAGAGAGATCAATGCTCTGAATATCACTTCACAATAAAGTTAAAAAATGGGGATATCAGGAGAAGATCACTGCTAAAAGACGTAGTAACAGAATACCTAATGTACTACTTTGCAAAGATTATCCAACAGGGGAGACATATACAATGTTGCTGCCTTGTCAACTTTCTCTGAAGACTTTTTTTAACTGAAACTGCTTCTGAAAATCAGTTTAAAATTACTGAAAAGAAGACAGTAAGAAACACATGTTGTCTGTCTGTTAGCAAGGTTAAAATTTTATTAATTTATTTGTCTCATTTACAGATGAAACTCAGAAAATTAGAATATCGTGCAAATGTTCATTCATTTCACTTAAAAGGTGAAACAAATATATGACTCACTACATGCAAAGCAAGAGATGTCATGCCTTAATTCATTATAATTGTGATGATCATGGCATACAGTTTACCTGAGATTATGTGATGATTATGGGGTACATGAGATTGAGGGGTTGGGGTTTTCATAAATTGTAAACCATAAGCATCAATATTATAACAAAGTAAGGCTGGAACTATCTCACTTTGCACATAATGAGTCTATCTCATATATTTGTTTCACCTTTTAAGTTGCATTACTGAACTGAATGAACATGTGCATGATATTCAAATTTCCCGAGTTTCACCTGTATGTACCAATAATTTAGGTCCTACCCATTTCACTACAGAATTTTAGCTCCTGCTAAATATTAACTTAACTTAGTTGTTATTGTGTGTATATTTCTGGTTTTAACTATTGTAAACACCTAGAGTGGGGAAATATCCAAGATGGGTAATGTAGAAATCAAATAAATAAATTAATAAAATTTAGCACTTTACTATGGGGTACTATGCACAGCTGTGGTTCCTAATATTTTTATTGCAAGGGAAGATACATCTTCCACACACTGTATATTCCATTTAAATCAATTCACCTTTTAAATAGCTGCAGTCATTTCCTCTGCAATGTTTAACACTGAAAATATTGATTTTTGGTACAAATATACAGTATGTACTGCAGTGGCTCAAGTGGCTAAGACGCTGACTGGGAAGCAGAAGGTCAGCAGTTCGATTCCAGAGTACTGCAGGATGGAAATGAGCTCCCATCTTCATCCCAGCTCCTGCCAACCTAGCAGTTCGAAAGCAAGAAATTGCAAGTAGATAAATAGGGACCACTTTGGTGGGAAGGTAACAGCGTTCTGTGTGCTCCGGTGTCTAGTCATGCCTGCCACATGACCACGGAAACGTCTGCAGAAGCAGACAGCGCTGGCTCTTCGGCTTAGAAACAGAGATGAGCACTGCACCCTAGAGTCGGATACGACTGGCTTTCGAGCATTGGAAACCTTTACCTTTACCTGATACAGTATGTAGGAAATAGCAGTAAATAATAAACTGACCTGTGATCAGAGAGTTTTAAAAGGAGTGACTGAATTTTTTTCAAATATATTGGAAGATTTTATCCAATACAGTAGAACCCTGCATAGCGAAAAAGCTCCGTTCCACGGAGCTCTTCACTATGCGGTTTTCCCCCCGCTATGCGGATCCAATGGGAGATTCCCCGCATAATGGGGGAAATGTTCATTATACAGAGTTTCCATTAACCTGGGTATAACCCGCTTAGTGGAAACCCCATATAACAAAAAAAAAATCATTATGCGGGGTATCACCTTTGCATAACTAATGCTTTGTGGTATGGATTTTTCCTTAAACGGAACATTCATTATGCGTGGTTCCACTGTATGTTCTATAAGGTTTGAAAGGAATTAAGCCAAATAAAGAAACTATGAGGTTTTTTGAAATGGGGGGAGGAAGGGGGGAATGTATGGTTTCAAGGGTGGTGGGGGCACATTAATGTTATAGAGATAGATAATAAGGAATTATTTGTGCAAAGGGTTTTTCTCTCTCTCTTTCTATTGTTTTGTTATTCTATACATGTTTGTATGTACTGTTATTAATAAAATAAAATAAAGGTTTAAAAAAGAAAATTTTGACTTTTTTGCCCAAAAAGGACGTTTTTTATATTGTTTTGGGAATAAATTTTTGATAGATGGGCAGATAACTTTTTTAGTGGGGGCTGAATGGAGATGAGGTTTTATTTCTCCCAAGGATCCATAAGGGCCCACATAGCTGAGAAATATATTCTTTGTGAGTTGTACCAGAAGGACATAGGTTTATAAGATACATTCAACAACACATTTCCTTATCCACCAAGAACCCAAGACGATTCAATTTCCACTCATTAATTCTACAATAACTGCAGGGTCAATGGTGCAGTTACATGGAGAAGATGTAAAAGAAATGGCTCGTTTTTCTTCTTCCTGTTAGTGTAAGTAAAGAATGGGTCCGCGTTTGCAGTTTCTCTTTCCAACAGATATTGGCAAGAATCTTATTTATATTCTTACTAGGTTTATGTGATTTGCTGCGGCTAATCACCAAGGTGTCAATATGTATCTCAGCCATATGCTCTGTCATACACCTGGTTCTCAGTGGAAATACAGTCTGACATTTCATCAGATAGTCACAATTATGAACAGTTGTGCAAACACACATAAGTTGCTGGTCCTTATGAAGTCAGAAAACCTAGATGACTCATTGCAGGACTTGGCTAACCAGCTCAAGAAACCTATTACCAATATGCTTGCCAGCAGTTAACTACACTTTTCTTTCCCTGTTAATCTAATGATACAGACAAAATGGAAACATAATTTCCTGCCTGTAGAGAAAAAATAAGAGTTCAGCCTGGGAACAGAGGAGGGGGGGGACCTTCACGCTTCCAGTGCAACAGATTTAAATGGTCACAAACCGATTGGAACTACACTATGCTGCCTCTGTGAAATGGACATTATCTAATCATCATGAGATACCAATCTTAGTTAATAAATGGAATAAGGAAATCTCATGTGGCCATGGAAAAAATAAGGCCAGGATTTATCTGCGGAATACAATGGCATTACTGCTAATAGAACAACTTCTTGGATGAAAAATGCTATACATTACAGTTATATGAAATGGAATGTCTATTTCTATGAGAGCTGGTACTTTAAAAAAAACTAATAGACTTCAGGGTAAGTTGCTACAGTCTGTTCTCTCAGAAACAATTTTTTTAAAAAGAGAATAATCAGAGAATATGCCTGGTAGGAAACTGATGTGAATTGTTTCCCACTGCTATACTGATATCATCATAATTTAAGGAGATGAATAGCCAGATATTGATCACCTTACATAATTCTGCATCAAATTTATGTCTAATCAGAAATGAGAAGTTCAACACAACTTGCTATTTTTGCTTACATCAGGCATCTTCAGAGGGACGCATAGATATTGGAGGTGATGTTTTTACCAGAGATTTTTGAAGATGCCCAAAAGCCAAGCTGCAGTCTTGAAAAGCTCGTCACATAATTCATTATCAGAGCTGCTAAGAGGGGATGAAGAGACCTAAACAAAGAGAAAGCCTGAAAATGCAAGGGGTGGGGGGGTAATCTATGGGACTTTTTCTCTCCAGCTGGTCTCATTTCCTGTTTTGGAGCCCAAGTGTGAAAGACTATTTACTGTAAATCTACTTGGGAAGGGGGCATGCACAAAGGAAAATCAATGTGCAAATACAACATTAAACACTTGCTATTTCTAACCTTTCACTGTCTTCCTCAGTCCTTATATTAGCATGACCATGATAGGGAAATATGGGGTTTTCCATCATAACATCCAAATTGATGATTCTAACTGCCAAAACAGAGATGGTATGGATAATGTATAGTACTTCTTCTTATGTAGCTTGATATAAAGTATTTTAATAAAAATTTGGGGGTTATATTATGTTAACACATGTATCACAAACAAAAATCTTACTGTTGTCCTGAGATCTGCAAGGCTTGGGCCAGTAGCAGCAAAGAGGACAAAGGATGTCAGCATACAGAGTAAGTATCATGGCCATCTTGTTTTGTAAGCACAGAAAAATGTTACTGGAGATCCTTCCTTCTCTGCAAACTACACTATGTTACTTGCTTGGTTTACCTAAAATATATTTGCATACAATCCATAACAATAGAATCTGGGGTCATCCAATTCACCTAAATAATGGGATGCTCAGACTAGATTCAAGAAAGTACTTCACACAGTGCAGTGTTGAGCTATGGAATTCACTATCACAAGATGTAGTTAAGAGCTGCAAACCTGCACAGCTTTAGAAGGAGATTACAGAAATTCACAAAAGATGAGCCTATCGGTGTTACTATATTCATCATTACTAAATATTTCCTCCAGTGTCAGAAGCAATATATCTCTGGTATCAGCATACACAATATTGAATACAAATAGCTGGGAAATAAGGGAAGGTTGCAATTTTGCTAGAGGACTTTCACCACAGGCCTCCAACGTTAGTCAGCCACACTCAGGAGCTACACCCCTTTATGCTCATTTTCTCCATAGCTATCTGACTTGCTCTTCTGAAATGTTGGTTTACTTAGACAAAGCACAGCTAAAACTAACCAGTTTGTCCCAGGTTGCACACAGTGACAATGTCAACCAGAAACAAAAACAAATGGTTCTGACTTGCTCATATTAGAGGAGAACAGGGGAATGCAAAGAACATAAACTCAAGGCTAGCAGACACAGCAATAAACTGTAGTTTAGGCACAGCATTTCCCAACCTTTGGTTCTTGGACTTCAATTCCCAGAAGCCTAAGTCAATTCCCAAAAGCACTGATCAGCCACTGTATTGACTTAGGCTTCAGGGAATTGAACGTCCACCGGTGTTCCACAGAACATAGTTTGGGAAACATTGGTTTAGGGTAATGTCTCGACACAGCCAAAGACTACTTATAGCCTGTTTTTTAAAAACTGTTCGTCTCTTATATCCACTGCACCTTACACGAATGTGCATAGGAAAGTCTATCCTTTAACTTTATTTTTCATATGCTTTGTAACTATGATTAAGGTCTGTTCTGCTATAAATACTTAGCTATTCACTAGTTACTGCACAGAGGAACTAGGTTTTGTGCTTTACTTCCTATCACTGCCAAAAATGCTCCCAAAAGGTAGTCTCAGTGGAGCTGTCTTAAAAGATTTTAAAGAGCAGCATGCTTCGTTTCCTACATTATGTTAAATAAGTGGCACAAGTTCTCTTTTAACTAGTAATTTAATTCTCAAAGGGAGGGACTATTATCAAGAACAAGAGAGGTCTGTGGTTCTTGTCAGGCTCAGAGAAGACATACTCTTTTCTCCTCTGTCCAGTTGTCTGTCAGGAGAGGAGGCCAGTGTCTCCAAGCCAAGCTGTAGCAGCTGTCCAAATGCAATCCACTACCTGCACATAGTGCATGGAATCTCTTAGTGTTCATACAAGTGGCCACAACAGAGAGGCAGCCTACACAGCTGGGGTTGGATAGAGTAGGGAGCAGGAGTATTCTTAATGCTGCTGAACTAAGGCCAGCTAGTGATAGGGAAACAATTACTATTCCTTTTCCTAGCTCAAATCAGTATCAATACATGCTGAAAGAGATTTGTTATTTTTACATGCCTTCAAGTTGTCTCTGACTTATGGCGACCCTATGAATGAGAGTTCTCCAAAACATTATTATCTGAATTTGCTTGTGTTTTAACTGCATTTTGTTCTGCTTTTCAGAACCACCTAAGTTTCATTTTGAAGAAGAGACGAAGGATACATATCTGAAAAATAAGTACTTCAGTATTTCAAGAACTTTTAAAAAACTTTAAACAGTTTTTTTAAACCCACTGGCTCCTAAATGTCACTTAATGGTTCTCACTGAAGCAGGTTGGCTAGTACAAATAATAGGATTTTACATCTAAGCAGCAGCATAAACATATGCTGAAAACGGTTGTACAGGGACTTCTTTGAGAATTCTGGGCTAAGTGCCATCATTGCAGTTGTGAATGAAATGGAATAAGCCGTGCACCAATTTGCTTTATTCTATCCCTCCTCCCCCAATTGCCAAAGATATGACTAAGGTCCTTTACTTCTGCCTTTGCTTGGAAACCAGAAGAATCAGCTGCTCTTCAGTGGTTGAGAAAAGCATGCTGATGGTTTCAGAAGGATTATTTTCCTATTTCTCTTGCACTGTTTTAGCACCTGTTCTCTGCATCACCTTGAAACACAACTTTTTGCTTATAATGTTTTCCTAAACATGACAGGACTCCATTATGCTGTACATACTATATTTATTTATTTTGCAACAAAGTGCAAGACCTTTAATGGATCACTTTAAAAATTCCCCATAAGACAGCTATTGAATTCTTCCAGCATCACTAGGCAAAGGTGGTATAAAATCTAGAGTTAAGACAAATACTGTAGTTCAAAAATTGTGCCAGATTAATCATTGCTGATTAAGTCAGACATCAAACAATGCAAATGTATGTGAGACAAAGATAACAAAAGTATCAATTAGCAGTTCCTCCATCTTCTAACAACAAAAGGTATAATTGTTCCAATGTTTCATGTGGAACCTGAACTCCATTGACTATCTGAGTTTGTGAGTCAAAGGCATCAGGCCCTATTTTTAACTACTTGCCTTTAGACAAGATTTATACTATCTTTGTTTCATGAAGAGTTCAGGAGGACTCAAATGTGTGTCTTATTTTTCTTCTTTGTCTTCTATATACATAAAAGAGAGGTGTACGTTTGTGGATCCACGAAAGGAATCCACACCCCTGCACCGATCCCCGTCAAAGTCAGCACACACGTACAACAGGCATGCAGGGTCTGCACTGTCAGGGTCCGAACTTCCAGGGGGGGCCTGTGCCCCACAAATTGAACAAAAAAGAAAAACTACAACTCCCAACGAGCATTGCGTCACACCCCAGCCAATCAGGGAGGCCAGCATGCACGCAGAATAGGCGGGTCAACAGCCACGCAGCTGGCAAGCCAACGGACGCTGCCCATGCAGAATGAGGCCATGTAGGCCTCCAGCGCCCATGGCCAGAGAGCACAGGGCCACTGCGGGAAGGCTGTTGCCACTGCAACAGAACTCCGGTGGCTGGGGTGGTAGGGCCCACATGACCACGGCTGCTGGGCCCATGGTGAAGGACAATGGCAGTGTGGCAGCCCCACTCACACACCAGGCCTCAGCCTCTGAAAGCCACGGCAGACACCTCCAGATGCCACACGTGCCCCACGTGAAATGGGCTGCCAATGACCTGGTGGCTAAAGCGTCCCCCCACCAACTCTCCACGCTGCCGGCAAGGCCAGCAGGGAATACTGGATGCGACGGGTGCGGTGTGCACAAAATGCCAGAATGTAGACGCCACAGGGGATCCAGGCTGGCCAGAGTGGAGGATGCGGTGGAAGCAGAGTGTGCCAATTGCCAGACTGAACATGCCCTGGGTGCATCCCGGCCGTCCAGAGTGGAGAAGAGAGCCGGGCTGGGCCAGACCAGGCCAGGCCAGGCAAGCGCGGAACAAATCCCCCATCCAGGGCAGATCCCGGCCTAGGGGGACAGCAGTGTGCCTCCCCACCATGCACCGGATGATGGGAATGCGCCACCCACACATGGTGCCAACCTGAGGGGCCACCACTGATTGTGAGGGAGAGAGTGAGGGTGACTGCTGAGTGCACAACTACATGGTTGGTGTGTGGGAGAGAGAGAGACTGTCTATGTGCGAGAGTGTGTGCATGCCTGCGGATTCAGAAAACACCACTAGTTTGTGTGTGAGAGAGAGGGGGGGTGAGAGACAGAAAGAGTGGTCTGTGAGTGTGCGAGAAAGTGGGAGAGAGAGCAGTCATAGTTTTCCACTGCTGTGTGTGTGTGTGACTCTGTGTGTGCACGTGCTCCAGAGAGAGAGGGGGAGAGGGAGGGAGGGAGAAAGAGAGGGAGAGGCTGTGTGCATAAGTGAGGGTGCGTCAGAGAGTGGATGCAGGGTACATCGCTGGTGAGTGTGTGTGTGTGTGTGTGTGCGTGCGTGCGTGCGTGCGTGCGTGCGTGCGTGCGTGCGTGTGTGTGTGCGTGCGTGCGTGCGTGTGCGTGTGCGTGTGCACACACCAACGAGAGGGAGACTGTGTGTTGGTGTGTGTAACAGAGAGTGGCTGACACAGGGTACGTCACTGATGTGTGTCTCTGTGTGTGAGCCAGCTTCAGTGCCCAAGACCCCATTTCATATACAGTAAAACCTCTCATAAAGAGCATCTCGTTTAGAGACTAACTCGCTTAATGAGCAGAATTTTCTCTGACTGGTCACCTCACTTAACAACTAAAACCAACCAAAAACTTGCTTAACAACTAAATCGGAGTTCACAATCCCCCCTGCCCGAAGTCACAATTGGTCACTTACAATGGTGTTTCACTTAAAGAGCAAACTCATTTAAAGAGCAATCCTGTGGAACGCATTATGCTCTTCAAGCGAGGTACCACTGTACTATGAATCCTCCTATTGATGCAAGCAACTAGAATTCTACTTTACAAAGAAGCAAATCCATTGATGAGATCAGCATAAGTTAAACTCTAGCTGTTTTATACATACAACATAACAGAACTCTGCTGTTTTTATCCATTATTTTTATTTTTTATTTTCCATCTACCTATTACTGGTAATTCAATAGAATCACAATCTGTCTTTTCCCAGATGTAAATGCTGATTTGACATAAAGTACTGTATTGCTTTCAGAGCTGATCTTTAAAAATGTAAAAGCAAAAGTCTTCTTGGTAGCCAAAACCAACAAGAAATCAAATTGCAACCAAAAATATTTTTCTTGCGCTCTGATAAACTGGAGGTTTCTCAAAGTTTAAAAAGTAACAAACCATTTCCCCAACATACAGGTATTAAATGTATTTTTAGCCATACTTCAATAAAGATAAACTTAGTAAACTTCAAAAAGCTGGTGAACAAGGAATCACTGGGGAACAAAGTATCACTGAGGAAAGGAATGCAGATTGGAAATATTGAGGGGCATTTTTTCCAATAGAAAAAGCGCCTCTGAATTAAAAAAAATCACCAAACTATACAAAAGCAACTGTTGACAAAGGAATGATTAAAGTCTGGAAATTTAAACAGAATACTGTACACTGTTACATGGCCTCCTCTGCTTGTATCTAGTCATCTGCCATCTGCTTGTATTTAGTCATTAAAAAGCCCAGATGGCTTATTTACACCCTACCATATAGTTATGGTTGATGACAAGTTTTCATGGTGTCACCCACATAGAAAAGAATACTTGACGCTGTGTTTTCCTTTTCTTTTTGGCAACTTTTTTTTATTTATTACAGCCTTTATGGACTGGATGCTACAATTCTACCATTATCAGTTCTCTGGCGAAAACTCCCTTCTCCAGCAAAGATGCAACTCCGTAACTTGCCTTTTTGGAGTTTTTATTGAAGCATAATATTAATCCATAATATGCAGGATAAATATTGTGAAGAACTAATCTATTCTAGCCTAATTTAGAAACTAAGAAAAAATAAATTGAGGAAAATAGCTAATCTCATTAGCTAATAAATTACGGTTTATTTTTTTAAAAAAATCTTTGGTATTTTATCTTTTCCTTTCACTGTGTGAAATGTTGTTTATTAAGAATAATGTAAGGAAGTTGTGTGGATTCTACACTAATGTGTTAACTTCTTTCCATACACTACCATGTTGTCTCTACAGGAAACAGATTCTTTTGTATATTGTACACACAACTGGGAATGTAGCTTGACTGACCTGAAAAAAGGGAAGTCCTTTTCCTATTGTTTTTGTTGTTGTTCCGATATGCAGCATTTGTGCTCTGAGCAACTATGACCATTTTCCTCAGTCAAATAACAAAGTAAAATTATTTTCTTTTCAGTTTACCAGTATCTATTGTTGTGCCAGCACGTTCTTTTCAAAATGCAACTTCAGCAACTTATATATCGATGCTTCTTTATTTCTAAGCAAACTAAACTATTTTAATTCTAGTGTTCTGTTTCAAAATAAGAATGAGAAAGGTAACGAAAGAATCATGCTTCTCTCAACTTTAAACAAGAAATTCCATGAAAAACAGACCAAGTAGGCAGTTGCCTAGGGCTGTTTTCAGTAAGGCAGGGTTTCTCAAACTTGGGCCTCCAGTTGTTCTTGGGCTTCAATTCCCAGAAGCCCAATTCAGCTCAGGGCTTCTGGGAATTGAAGTCCAAGAACATCTGGGGGGCAAGTTTGTGAAACCCTGCAGTAGGACATTGTATTATATCCTCAGGAGAACCCATCTTCACTGAGATATTTTTCCTTTCTTCTACCTGGTATATGGAATTAAGATTTCCATAATTAATAGCATCTTGATCTGGACAATGCAGATGTTTCTAACAGTGCAGCCTCACATCTCGCACTGGAACTTGTACAGGGGGAAGGATATGTTGAATGTAACGGTAAATGTATGTATTTACCTCGGACGAAGACTCATCAGATTTGAGACATTCTGAATTCAAGATAACAGTGTACAGTGGTGTACATCCATATACAATGCCTGATGATGGTGATCTGAGAAAAATGGTTATGCCTTTACACACTATAAATGGGAGCAATTTGTGATAATATTTGCTTTGCATTAAGTGGAATTCTGGTGTTCAAGTCAGGCGTCTATACATTTGGCAGGTGGGTTAAAGAAGAAATCTCTAAATGTAAAATGATCTGGTGGTAAGCAACTCTAATGGTCCAGGTGGAAGGGGGTACTGTTTGAAGATTATGCTTAAGTTAATTATGTATTGTGTATTACTTCTGTTGTATTTATTGGAATCAGACAGCTCAAGTCAGAGTTGAAGAGCAGCTGACAGAGCAGGTTCAAATTCATAGAGCTGTACAACAAGACTGAGTGTTGTCCCTGAAACTGTTTAATATATATTCAGAGAGTATTTTTTTTTCAGAAGCACTATCAGATTTAAACATGGGAATTAAAATTAATGGGGAATACCTGAATAACATCCGATATGCTGATGACACAGTGTTGTTGGCCACAAACCTTGCATATCTCCAGTTGATGCTGGATCGAGTTAGAGCAGGAATTCTCAACCTGTGGCCATGGGCCAGATGCAGCCCATGGCACCATTTCATGTGGCCCCCCGCTGTCTCCACCAGACCAGGAAGTGCCATTTGGTGTAGGAAGGGGGAAATGGCCATCTGGCCTCCGAAGCTGTCTGAGGGAGTGTGACCCAGCCCCTGGCTTTAAAAGTTTGCAAACTCCTGAGTCAGAGCTTCAAGCACAGAATATGATTTGGATCTTAACACCAAGAAGAAGAAATCTCTGATTATAAGCCAAACACCAACTCACAGCAAGCTAATGGCAGGAACACAAAAAATCGAAAGAGTGGACAAAATTGTCTATTTGGGGAGTATATTAAATGAAAATTGGGATCTTGAGGCAGAGATTAAAACACGAATAATGAGTCGCACTTGGGCTGAGTAAGGCGGTATATAAATTTAATAAATAATAAAAATAAAATAATAATAATAATAAAATCCACCTTCATAAAAATGCAACTTTTGATATGCAGTAGAGATCTAACTCTTGCTACAAAGATCTGAATAGTGAGATGTTGCATATTCCCAGTGTTGCTATATGGAGTCAAAGCTTGGACATTGACTAAAGCATCTGAAAAGAGAATCAAAGCTTTTGAAATGTTGATCTACAAATGGCTGCTAAGGATATCATGGGTTGACCATGTGACTAATGTAGAAGTATTGTGCCAAATGGATAAAGAACACAAACTCTTTAAGACCATTAAGCAAAGAAAGGTCCAATACCTTGGCCATATCATGAGGAACAACATAAAATATAGAATACTCCAACTCGCTCTGCAAGGAAAGATCCCTGGGAAGAGAGGCCCTGGATGTAGACTAACTTCATGGCTGAAGAATCTCAGAGACTGGTGTGGCATGTCCTTGGAAGAACTGTTCTGAAGAGTTAAGAACAAGAAGACTATTGCTATGATGATAGCTAATATCCAGAATGAAGGAGAAGAGGAAGTACCATCCTCAAGGTAACATCTGCATCAGCAGAACAGAATAGACAGTTCAGTTGGGGGTGTCAGCTATTGGGCAGCAACAGTAGCTGAAAGTGACATTAGCAGAAGAGGCAACTGTGTTGACTCTGAAGCTAACATTTGCTAGTACTGCACGGAAAGTGACGATGGTAAATCACTGCTGAACTTTTCTTCCTTTGAAAACTCTATGCTGAGACAGTTAAAAATGAAACAATATATACTGCTGGAAAATGAGATGTTCAAGTTGTAAGGTACTCAATCAGCTACTGGAGAAGAGTAAGGAAAAAGCACAAATAGTGCTATTGCTAATGATGCCTCTAGCTTTAAGCCAAAAAGATGTCTAGTGGC
Organism: Bradypodion pumilum; assembly: GCA_035047305.1. NCBI lineage: Eukaryota > Metazoa > Chordata > Lepidosauria > Squamata > Chamaeleonidae > Bradypodion > Bradypodion pumilum. The sequence continues at coordinate 294,689,240 of JAWDJD010000004.1, read as the reverse complement.
AGAAGTGCAAAGAAGTGAAAGAAAAGTCCAATGCTGCATAACATATATCAGGGGTGCCCAAACTTTTCAGACCACAGGCTGGTCACACAGTTAAGCCTGCCAGTCACATGGTTCCTCCCACCAGAAGTGGAAGTAAAATGTGCATGTGCATATGCATAATGCACCCATGCATGCACATAACACTCTTTAAATTACCAGCAGCTATTGTAAATGACAGCTGCTGGTCATTTACAGAAGCATTATGCACATGTGCAGACAGGTTGTGCACCCACGCATGCACATTTTACTTCCACTTTCAGGAGCAGTGAGGGTGGCGCAGGCCAGATTAATTGGTGCTGTGGGCTGGATCCAGCCCATGGGCCATAGTTTGGGCACCCTTGAATATAATTGGAACATGTAATGTGAGAACCATGAATCAGTTTGCTTTTCTTCTGTGTGCAATAAGAAATATAACAAGAACTCCACATCAGTGTCTCAAAACCCAGTTAAAACTTCACATCCTTATTCATTAATGAATTGTTAAATGGTAGCTACTGTGTGCAGAATTGCTCATTAATAATTGCTGGTGAACCTCATCTAGAGCAGGTATTTTAAAAGTCAGTCAATAAAGTGAAGCAATAATGCAAAATGAATGTACTTTATGCACTGAGATATTAAGTCAATATTTTAAAATATTTCATTATTCATACAACATTTATATCCTTTTCAACACATCTCTTTCTATGCAAAAGGAAAGGAGCTCCTCCAACAAGGGCCCTGGTTACACCCAAAGGTCCTAGTGATATTGACAGAAAGTAGATATACATCTATGCAGCTGTCCATAATGTTCTTGCAAGTGATACGCAGCAAAAGATTTGGAAAAAAGGCATTCCAGGTGTTGAACAGCATAACCCAGGATGGATCCAACATTCCATCATCTGGTGGGGAGAATCCATCTGCAGGTATCAGTAGCATTCCTGGTTGAATCAAGTGCATAAATCAGTGATGCCAAACCTTGGCACTCCAGCTGTTCTGGAACACCTGGAGTGCAAAGGTTCACCATCACTTGAATAAATAATGGAGGTATGACCAGCTTCTCTTATTTCTCTCACTCTAGCCAGCAAGAACTATCAGAGATTTAGAACTGGTAGTTTTACTAGAACTGCCATCTAAAAGAGAATTAGCAAAAAATAAAAATAAAAAAATTGTTTTCAATGAACCTAATGGCTGAAATCCAGGAGTAAGTTGCAGCCAGAATAGGTCCACTGAATCAATGGAGATTTGGTAGTCAGCTCTTCTAAGATTTCCATTGATTCAACGAGCACACTGCACTTGCAGCTTACTATTGGATTTCAGCCAAGGTGACTTACTGCCAAGTAAACATTTATAGGATTGTACTGCAAGGGTCTAAGCCCAGGGTGCCCCAACTTTGTGGGCCGTGGGCCGATCACATGGTTGAGCGTACTGGTCACATGCTTCCTCCAACATGGAAGCGGAAGTGAAACACGCATGCATGTGCACATTTTACTTCCGCTTCCAGAAGCGGCAAGAGTGGCATGGGCAGGATTCATTGGTGCTGCAGGCCGGATCCAGCCCATGGGCCATAGTTTGGGCACCCCGGTCTAAGCCATTTTCATGTTTGTCAGCTCTTAGTTGAACTAAGAATGCCACATGAAAAGATCTTTCTGCAAATTAAACTGATTTAATTTTCTTTTCTTTTCTTTATATACTGTACGGGGAAACAAGTAATCATTCTACATGAATAAAAAATTACAGGTGGTGCTACTGATTATTTAATTCTAAGTGACTAAGCAGCCATCTATGTTTTTCTTACACAGTAGACAAAAAAAAGACAGAAACTGGAGGTGAATGGAAGAGTTTTGACTTTCTATGGTAATTGTATCTCAACTTCCTTTAGATTTTATATGATGTATCAGTCATCCAACTTGAGCAAAGGAAAAGGAAATCACACAACCTTATCAAAAAGCACAGCCAGCTGGAGTTCTCCTCCCACAATATATGGTCAAATATTTTACAAAACAGCACTTAATCTTGCAAGCCATTATGCAGTTACAAAATGCTACAAAAATTAATGTTTTTAGGTTTTTTGAAAATGAGATATGGAACAGATGCTAAGGTAACTAAGAAATCTAAATACAACTCCTGGGCTACCTTCTGTAGGAAAAAACAAGAGGGTTAAGATACACATTGCATTACACCAGTATTTCTCAACCTTTGGTTTTTGGACTTCTATTCCCAGAAGCCTAAGTCAATTCCCCAAAGCACTGATCAGCCAATATACTGACTTAGGCTTCTGGGAATCGAAGTCACCCTGTGGGGCATGGGCCCCACATTGGGAACCAGTGCATTACACTGTAAGTAAGACCAGCCTTATAAAAGTTCTTACGTGTATTGGCCTACTTAATTACTCATGTTGCAAGAAGGAAAAATGAGCTACAGTACAGTATTTCATTGCCAAGGTATTAGTCAAATTTTGTGAAACAGTATCCTCTTCTCTCTAAACTTACCCAGGATATCCCCAACCCAACAAAAGTCATCCATGAAGATGTTTCCACTCAGCTGGAAACCTACTGTAAGTGTGATATTGTCTGCCAGCAGTCTCCACTTGTGCATGCTGGTCTTACATTTAGGCACTCGGACCCTCACCCTATTCAGAGTCCTCCAATTGATATAGGGGAGGTCGAGGTCCAGCAGCCATATCCTCCTTTAATTTCAAACTTTATTAAGTTTGCAACGTTTGTTAAGTTTTAAATTAAGTTCAGCAAACTAAACTCTTTTTAAAATCCATTTTAAATTTGTTTTCCAAGGCTAAGTGTAACATTTGTACCTTGTCATACTACCAGTAACATCATCCCTCCCCTTCTACCTAGGTTAACTCCTCAGACCTGCATGAATTCCTGCAACATATTTCCTTTCCTTTCCTATTCAGCCAGAAGCAGGAATGGTAGACAGCCTGGTGCAAAGCTTCCGCTCCTACAGTCAGAAAGAATTAGGAAGATCCAGCACTACATCACCTCTAGAGCAAGACATGCAGTGGAAAACCATTTTAGAAATGATCCTGTATTCATAAGGAGTTTAGTTTGGTCCCTCATGTAGAACAAAGCTATAATAAAAATGATTTTCTCTTCCTAGCTCTTCCGTTTTCACATTCTTTAACATCAATGTTCAAATCAAAGTTGAAAGATGGGAACTGCAGATGCAGCTCTAACGTAGACTCTCTAATAATGGGCACTCAGTACTCTGAAATCCAGATGGTGAAGATGAAGAAGCTTAGTGTACATTAGAATCTGTTCCTCCTAACAAATCATTCTTAACAATTGGTTGCTTGCTTGCTTACAGGAACAGAAATACTACTGAAACTCCATAGTTTACTAGTGAAGTCCTAAAGCTGCCAAAGCCAAAATAAGGCAACAAGTTCAGAATAAAATAAAAAAATCTGTTCCCCTCTATTTTGTTTTATGAATTCTCCGGGGTTTGTGTGTGTTTCTTTAGATTTTTTTTCCTTTTACTAAAAAGACCATTGGGCAATTTTGCTCATCAGCATGTTTATGGAGCACTGCTTTTAGATAGGAAGGATTAGCCAGCTGCTTTCCACTCTTTAGGGAGCCTTCTTCTGTGACACCCATATAATGCCTAGCAATTTGGTACATTCACAGAGACTTTTTAATGCCTGTTCAGGAGGCAACTTGTTTTTCCATATTCAGGCACTGGTAACCTCTATTTCTTTTTATTCCACTTATATGTAAAGATCATCAATGGGTCAACGTGGGCATGATCAAAAAGCTGTGCAAAAGTATCATTTTTATAACAGGCCTGCAGGGGTGTCCCAAAAGTCATGCTAAAAGCATTCCAAACAGTGAGCAGGTATGGGCTAGTTTTGCCCTCTAGAGCAGAAGTCTGCAAATTTGGCTCTCCGGGTGTTCTTGGACTTCAATTAGCAGAATCCCAAGAACATCTGGAGAGCCAAGTTTGCTGACCCCTCTTTTAGATGGTGTTGAGCGGAAATGTCTAGAAACCATACTCAACATTACCAGTAAGTAGTGCAGAGAGCTCTAGCCCGAAAACAAGGGTGTGTGGTACACATGTTGCAATATCACCTCTACCTACAATAAAACATTAGTCAGCCATCCATCTGCTTTGGTCATATGGTATGATAATATGGTTTCTTAAAATGCCTGACAACAAGCAAATGTGTCCTGCTGAAGCTGATCTTGTTCCAACATCAACACTGGGCTAGCCCTATTCAGTCTTGCTTAGTTCTTATTTGCCCACCTGTTGGATTGGGGCCATGAAGCAGCCCTTAGGGTCCCGGAGGAGGCTGGTCAAAGGAACGACACGAGACAGGATGGAGCGAAGACCAGTGGTTTATTGAAGGAAAAGCATCAGCATATATAGGAATAGAAGGCAACGTGTGATAGAATCGTCATCTGACAGAAAATCACATCACCCATTTACCCGGGTTAATGGGGAATCTCTCTTGGGGAAGTTAATTAACTAGGGCAAACACTGACAGGGGAAATCCATTGTTCGGGGCTTACACCAGGGTAAATATGGCCACTATTTGCACTAGAGCTTGGGCTGATCTGTGAGTCAGTAATTGCCTAATACGTAACGGAGGTTAGCGATTTGCTTCCCTCAGCAGAATCGCCGGTCAGGTCAGATGTGGGTGAATCAACCCTATGATTATTAATCTGCTCCCCAATTTCCATACTGGCAAGGGCCAGTGACCAGGAACCTTCTTCGACCGGTGTAACCTCTGCCAGGGGCCATTTGTGCCAATTGTGCATGCGGAATCCGCACCCACCTCTATTCAGTTTCAAACTCCCTCTCCTATTTTTGTTAGCTTTCTCCACATAGAGTGCAACAAAGTAGAGAGCCTAGGCCAGCAATGGTGAACCTTTGCATTCCAGCTGTTCTTGAACTTCAATTCCCAGAAGCCCTGATCAGCAGGAGTGCTGACTTGGGCTTCTGGTAATTGAAGTCCAAGCACAGCTGGAGTGCCAAAGTTCACCATCATGGGCCTAGGCATTTCCTTCTATGCATGACTTATTCCTTAATGTCTACTATCTATTGTCTTTCTCCATAATCAAACAAAGTATGTATTCAAATGGAAGACAAAGCACAGCTAGGACAGAAGGGAAACAATTCTATGAGTATGCTTCCAAGTGTATTTTGTTGTATATAATAAATATGGTTAAAACATTATACAATGAAGACACAAGCATGTAGTACGTAAATCACTATGCTGTACCACAGCTGGAAAAATACATATGACCAAATCTGTAAATCTAAAATTTCACAGACGCATAGCTATTGTAGAATAATAATTTTGTATCAGAAATTATTCTGCGTTGACAGGATATTTTTGCAGAAGAAACTCCACTCAGGGAATGCCCAAATGAGGCTCCTTTCATGTCTCCAAGAGCTGAGACAGAGAAGGGCGTTCAATTTGTCATGCAATACCTGGGTATCGAACTGCCAACTTGCCAGCCTTCTAGCTAACAAGGCGAGCTTCTTAACTAATGAGCTACTGCAGCCCCTATTGTAAAATACAGTATGATTGCAAAATAAACATGATAGATGCATCAGCAATTCAAAAACATTAGAAGTAATACTGCACAAATTAGCAGTTATTTTGTTCAAAGCATGATGTTTTCATGAGAAACTGAGCAGATTGTGTGTGGGTAGAGGACAGAATATAAATTCTGTAGAACAGAGATCATATTTAATTTAAAATGTAAAAGAGTACACTTAAAAAGAATTTCACCCTTAGCCAATAGAAAAGGACAGACAACAATTATAAGTACTGTACCTTTAAAAAAATTTAAAAAAAGTTTATTTAATGACACAGATTAACTTGCAGCCCAGACATTATTAAACAAAATGCAAGTGCGGCGCCAAAATGGCCGCCGCGCTCTTTGCGGGGCCCTCCACCCAGACTCAGACATCCGGGTAGTTAGGGGGCGTGGCCACCCCTCTTTAAAAGGGGTGGCCACGAGGCAGCCGAGCTGCCATTTTGCGAAAGCGACGGAGAGGAGAAGTTTTTCCCTCCACCCCCTCCCTAGTGAACAGTGTGATATTTTGGTCGCTTCGGGGCCGGGTGGGAATTTTTGGCTGGAACCTACAATTGGCTTCCTGGTTCTGGCTTTTTTGTCCATCCCACACTGTTGCTATGGTTTGATATAGGGGCTTTACTATCGACTTTGGTCACATGGGCGGGTAGCACTGGTAAGGTAAATATTGATGACCCACAGGTATCCAGCAGGTTCGCAATTGACTGGCCAACACTAGATAGGTACAAGTTGGTTAACGTTGTCCAGTCAACGACGAACCAGGCAATGGGGTGATGGCATGAGCTCTTCAGCATGCATCACCCCGTGATTTTACGGATACACGTCAGAGGGTGGGGTCAGTAGATAGTTTATTGACTACGGTCAACAATTTGTTTGTTGTAAACAAACAAATGGATACATTGTAGCCAATTGCCGTTGGCAATTTTGGGAGGAACCTTACCAGTGTTACTACAGCCTGCTTGCCTTAAGAATTATAATTGGCTGAGTACCAATTGAAATTTATAATTCGGACTAGGGCATGAATCAATAAATGTGGCCCAATGCCGTTATCCACTTATACCGGTGTCTGAGTCCTTTTTTGGGTGGTGCGCCTGCAAAGATGGTGGGCTATAAATGTACATTTTTTAAAAAGTGTAACAGATTTTAGAAGCGTAAGACCACGCTTAATGGTAAACATATGGAACTATAAGCAAATTTTTGTCAGATTGGTAAAATTCTTAACTGAAACCATGGATACTGAACCCATGGATATTAGGGGGTGGGTCATATCTTTAAAAATGGAAATTTCATTTAGAAAGACCTGAAATTCTTCCAGCCAACAAAACATCCAATCCAACATGTCAGGATGTCAAATTCCTAATGCTCATTCAAGAAAGTGCTGTGTGATGTATGAAAAGGCATTTTGTCATGAGAGTTTAATTTGTTTACTACATTGATACTCCAATGAAATGTCTGTCTGCATAATTGTACCCAAGCTAACAGTTTCTTGATACTGTATGTTGGACTATGTTCAAAACATTTGGGAAGAAAAGCTTTACTTTTTAATGTGTTTCCTGCAGTTCTTCCAAAGTGTGATAAACACCATTGACCACTTGACAGAAGTGGAGAACATTTTCACATATTTTTCAAAAGTTGCACTGGCAATAGTAAATTTGTAACAGATGTTACTAAATCACAATAGTTACTTTTGTAAATGGAGCGATTGCAACAATATTGATCTCCCAGTGATCAGCATAACCAGTGTCAGAACACTCTCCTTTTCTAAAAGCTCTGCTTCTGTGTTTTAGTTTAAGGTATACAGTATAAGAAACTAGTGGACAAGCCATGTATTGATTTGCAGGCTATCAAATTATTAGCAGGCTTACGATATCCAATGCCCTCTCCTATCTGTGAATTCCAAGATACAAGTAGCATTGTTAAAACAATGGTCCACACATTTGTTAATTAATAAAATATGGCATATGTACCACCTGGTCCATCACATATTTTATCTTCTAACAACCATTTGAAATAAGTTATGCTAACGGATGCTGATTGGCCTAAGACAGTGGTTCCCACAGGGGGACTAACACCCCACGGGGGACTTCAATCAGTACTTTGGTTGATCAGTGCTTTGGGGAATTGACTTAGGCTTCTGGGAATTGAAGTCCAAAACCAAAGGTTCGGAAACACTAGCCTAAAATCAAGGACAAGATGGCTGAGGGAAGATTTAAATTTACATCTTCCTCACCCCAAACCAATATTCAACATTATACTACTCTGGCTATCCATTATTGTTGCTCTGGGTTGTAAACCACTCAAAATAGTACCAGATAAGTGGTGTGTGTGTGTGTGTGTGTGTGTGTGTGTGTGTGTGTGTGTGTGTGTGTGTGTGTGTGTGTGTGTGTGTGTGTGTGTGTGTGTGTGTGTGTTTCAATCAATCAATTGAGTACATGACTTTTTTTAGTCCTTAATTTCATTTCTGCACATAACAGTCAAACGTGAGTCTCAAATTCATTAAAAATGGTGTACAGTAAAACCCCGACTTACAAATGCCCTGAATTACATAAAATTCGACTTACATAATGATTTTGTGCTAAAACCATGTCCTGATTTATATAAATTTATGCAACATAATTTCCTATGGGTTTGCTTTAAGTTGCATAAAAAATCATTTTTCCTATGGGTTTGCTTTGAGTTATGTAAAAATTCATTTCCATATAGGTTTGCTTCGATTTACATAAAAATTTCATTTTTCCTATGGGTTTGCTTCGAGTTACATAAAAAACCGATTTAAGCAAAAGCCTATGAATGGACTTTTTGCCAAAGTTGGGGATTTACTGTATTTCCCATCCAAATAAACCATGGTTTGTGTTAACCATTATTTGTTACTTAGGCTAAAAACTACAAAGCAAATAAACAGCCACAAATTCTCTTCATTATTTTATTTTTTATTTTCTCTGATTTTTTTTTCAATACTCATTTCATAGTAGGTAACTGTGGAAAACAGCCAAGAACAAGCCATGGATATGGGATTGGATGTCACAGCAAGCCATAGTTCATGTGGTTTGTGGCTCATAAACCAAACTATGGCAGAAACAGGTTTTCACATCTCAATAAACACTTTTAACAGGTCACACAGTGCTTTGGCTTGCATAAGTGCCTTTGGCTCCCCCAATGGTCAAATTTGCTACTTAACTTGTTCAGAGAATGTGGAGTAGATGTAATATTGACTCAATGCATCTACATATAAAGGTATATACCACATGCAAGAATTAGTGCACGCACAAGCTACATGTGAGATATTCATCTGCAGTTCCTTTTTGCAATGAGATCACACTAAATAATATATATGCTTTATTGTTGCTTAGATGAGCACTGGAAATACAGATTGGATAGTGCTTCTATTGCAGCTCCAAATTCCAACTACCTTCTGGCACAGATTCTTTCTGTTTTCAGGACTCAGTTTTACAGGCTTCCTGGTTGTGGTTTAACCTCACATCACTCCTAAACCTTTCCCTTGTATAGCCCCCTACCTTGAAATCTTAATAATTGAAAAAATAATTATATTTTGTCAAGTCAGTTATAACTTACAGCAATCCTTGCAGGGATTTTATAACTTTGAAGTACTCAGGGGTTGGCTACCAGTCACTTCTATAGGTCATGCCTTAGGACTGCATAGCTTTGCATAGGCTAATTCATTGGTGGCGAACTTATGGCATGCATGCCAGAGGTGGCACTCGGAGCCCTCTCTGCAGACACCCATGCAGTCACCACAGCACAGAGTTTGTCCCACCCCTCTGTACAGATGCCCAATGGGAGCACTTCCTCCCTGCCCCCAGGACAGAGTTCACCCCCACCCCTCTGCCCAGCAGCCAATGGGAGTGTTTCCTTCCTCCCCTGTTGCTGTGTTGGCACTTTGCAATAAATAAGTGGGTTTTGGGTTGCAGTTTGGGCACTCGGTCTCTAAAATGTTCGCCATCACTGGGCTAACTCATCTCCCAGGAGGTACAATGGGGAACTGAATTCCTGGCTCCATTGCCAAGTACTCCAACTGTTTACTCTCTTACTATTTGAAGTTTTCTGGTGTGCCTGAAATTATTTTCATGGCAAGAACAGGCAATCTGTTCTGCTGCTGAATCTGTCCTCAAAGCCTTTTCTATTCCTTCTCTTCTCGTAACAAAATGTAAAACTCACCTGCCCAGCATGGGTCACCATAAGCTTCTGTGACCAAAGGTACTTGTATTGTTACATAGATATAAATAAACACTTTATCTGAGCATAATGTATTTAGACTTTCTTACTATTGGACTGCAAGTATAAGCAGACCTTTCACGTCTTTCCAGCTTATCAGAGATGCATTTTAGAGCCACCTTATGTTTGACAAATAAGAGTAAAAATAACTCATTGAATCTTCTTTATTAGACTGAATGCATAACAATTACTTAAGCCTCAAGTTAGCATCTATTCTGTTTTTATATAACTACTGTATGTAAAATATTTACTTCTTCTTGGCCAAGGAAAGGTCCCATTATGTCAAACTTAATGTTGAAATTTAGGGTCATCTTGCCATTTCCTATTTTCATTAAGCTTTAAACAAAATACCAACAATTCAGGATACTGTATCAGAGTCATGGCTGGGACCAATAATATGCACAATAGCTTGGGAAGAGAACTCACCTCTTTCTGGAGCCTAGGGCATGTTCTACCATTTCTTCCTCCCCAGAGAAGCCCTGCCAGTTTACAGTATTATCAGGTTGTATGGCTTGTACTGGATAGCAAAGCATAGTATTGTAAGAGAATATTGTTTCAGGCTCTTCACCGGCAAAATCTATGAAAAGGCTCACAGCTACCTTTCAGTGCTGTTCTACATTTTGTGTATTTCCATTTCAGTTCTAGGATTGCAACAAAGTCTCTGTCATGGAGTGTGAGTGCCTCACAAAAGAACATTACTCCAAAACTTAATTTTTCAGCCACAGCAAACACAAGACAAAAACAAGCAAATAAAAACAGAATCTACACTCTGAATAGTAGTGGTGCAGTATGCAACATAACAGAAATACGGCAGAATTTATTTTCAGTATTTTTGTTTACTTTACTTTGTAATAGTTCCAGTCTTTGGTAACTCACTGTAGACCAGTGGTGGTGAACCTATGGAATGCGTGCCAGAGGTGGCACTCAGAGCCCTCTCTGTGGGCACCCGTACAGTCACCACAGCACAGAGTTTTCTCCAACCCTCTGTCCAGCAGCCCAATGGGAGCACCTCCTCCCTCCCCCAGCACAGAGTTCACCCCACCCCTCTGCCCAGCAGCCCAATGGGAGCATTTCCTTCCTCCCCTGTTGCTGTGTTGGCACTTTGTGATAAATAAGTGGATTTTGGGTTGCATCTTGGGCACTTGGTCTTTAAAAGGTTCACCATCACTGCTGTAGACATTGAAAGAAGTATTCATGTTAGTCTATACAAGGACATTGGACAAAAAAAGAGCCAAAAACATCGCCTCTCCTTGAAGACAGTTATGTTTTAATGTGAGCTTTCATAGATCAAGGCCACTTTCTCAAACATAACAGTGAAACTATGTAGCTACTATATTTATACATGACCTCACAATCAGATAAGAACATGACTGGAAATGTGACAGTGGCAAATTAGTAAAATAATATAACTATCAGGGTGTGAATAATTTTAATTACAAGTCTACAAGGCAACAACAGCATTATTGACACAAAGTGCGCAATCCCCACCTCCAACCTGAGAGGTTTTGCTGGAAACCTCACATTAAACATTTATTTTTCTGCATCTGTTCTTTGAAAAATCAAATACAAAAGGACAGTTAATTACCATCATTTTCTTTCTCTGTTGAACATTTCCTTATGTGTACCTGACGGTGTGATTTGCATTAACACCAAATATGATGGGATGAAGATACTTATTTTGCTATATTTTGGATCTGTAAATCCATAGAATCAATTACAGCACTTTCACCCGATCAACAGGTATGTGACCCACTTTCCTATACAAAAAGAATAGTTTCTGTCAGCGTACAAGTCCCAATTTAACTACACAGACAAACATGTTGCTTTATATTTGGGCCTGGGCTGAAAGTTGCCTGTTCTGCTATAATGCTAGTTCTAATTGGTTTCGGAAAAGCTGACAAGATCTGTACAATAATTGTATGCCGTCAAGTCAATTTTGATTTACTGTGACACTTTCTAGGGTTTTCTAGCTAAGGAAAAGAATGATAGAATCATAAAATAACTGAGTTAGAAAGGGCCTTTTAGACCATTCAGTCCAGCCCCCTGTTGAATGCAGGAATCCGAATCAAAGCAGATATGGCAGATGGTTGTCCAAATCTCTCTTGAATGCTTCCAGTGTTGGAGTGCTCACCACCTCTCAGGGCAGTTGGTTCCACTGTCATGCTACTCTAACTGTTAAGACGTGTTTCTTGATATTCAGCTATATATGGCTTCCTGTAGTTTCAGCCCATTATTATGTGTCCTGCATTCTGGGGTGATGAAGAAAAGATCTTCCCCTTCCTCTTTATGATTATCTTTCAGGTATTTGAAGAGTGATGTCCTATCCTTCAAGGCTTTGTTTCTGCTCAGAAATGGTTTACAATCCCCTTCTTCCACAATTTAGCCACAGATTCTCCACCACCCCAGCACTGTAATGGAAATCTGGAACTCCAGGCCACTGAACAGTGTGCATCTTTCTTATAGTTTTGAAAATTAACAACCCAAAGTAATTAGTCATTGTTGGGGGTTTTATACATTGACTCCTTACTTTCCTATTACTCATAGACAAGTAAAAAAGCCATTTTAATTATTATTTTTAAATAAAACATTGAATTACTACAAACTGCTGCTCTGTGGTTCATCGGAGTATTGTAACTAAATCCACTTAGGATTGTATCAACAGTAACTATCATCATCATCATCATCATCATCAGCTACTTCTACAGTCTATGTATTCATTACTGGACTCTGCATAATGTTTGCAGGGGGAGGGGGGAAAGCCTGGTAAACAATGAGAGCAGACAACCAGGAAAAAGCAAACAGTGTCCTTTGGCCTCTGTGTTTAGACTTTTTTTTCTCTCCCTAGCCATCCCTGTCAACTAACAATAACATTTAATGTATCTGTTATTGTTTAAAATGACACAAGTTTTTTCTCAAGCATATTAATCCAGCTACTCCTCTAGATCTGGTGCCAGTTGATGTGGAGTCTTATCAACTAAACCTCAGATGCTATTACAGATATGGCTGTACATCCTGTCCAGGTACACAGAAGTGGCCAAACGGTGTGGCAATGTTCAAAGATAGGAAATCCGTTTGAGGCTTGAATATGTAGTAATATAATATAATGTTTTATTCTGGTAGTTAATATATTCAGTATCTTCCAGTAGAGCAATACAACAAGTCCAATACATTGTGAAAGTCAACCGGTATGCAGACTCTTTCAGGAGAATTTCCCTTCATCAGACAACTTGACTTGCTAACTTTCCAATATCTGAAAATATATACAATATATATATAAAAATTAATTCTGAACTGGAATATTGCTACTGAGCTAAGTATAAAAGAGAAACCCACCTGGATATATAACATTTAGTTTTCAAAGGGTATCTTGTTTTCATGTTGCATCCAAACCTCTTTTCGTTTATTCATTTTGGGCTGTGGATGTTACTGTCTCAAAATATTACTCCCCTTATAAATCCTGCTGATAGGAAACCAGGTGTGCATAATCTAGCATTCCCCTCCCATGCCTCCTAATTGACTAAATATATTTATACATTTTTATATTTTTATACATTTTATATTCCAGGGCTACAAATTGACATAATTGTGTAAAGGGGGACAAAAATATATATCTACAGAAGTACATTACACCACAATGCTTGAACTCTTAACAATCTCAGAATTGTATTAGCCAGGATAACGCTGGCCATGTAAGTAATTAGTAACAGCTGTGGGAAGAGGTCTCATGCTTGTGGAATCCCCACTGTTTTATAGTCTTTGTAAAAGCCCTGAGTAAACAGTTTGAAACATCAAAATAGAGGTGCCATTGGAGGATCTGCCCATTCTCAAATGCCATAAAGCCAAGAAATGCAAAAGCACAGGTACACAGAAGTGGCCAAACGGTGTGGCAATGTTCAAAGATAGGAAATCCGTTTGAGGCTTGAATATGTAGTAATATAATATAATGTTTTATATTATATTTGGCCACTTCTGTGTACCTGTGCTTTTGCATTTCTTGGCTTTATGGCATTTGAGAATGGGCAGATCCTCCAATGGCACCTCTATTTTGATGTTTCAAACTGTTTACTCAGGGCTTTTACAAAGACTATAAAACAGTGGGGATTCCACAAGCATGAGACCTCTTCCCACAGCTGTTACTAATTACTTACATGGCCAGCGTTATCCTGGCTAATACAATTCTGAGATTGTTAAGAGTTCAAGCATTGTGGTGTAATGTACTTCTGTAGATATATATTTTTGTCCCCCTTTACACAATTATGTCAATTTGTAGCCCTGGAATATAAAATGTATAAAAATATAAAAATGTATAAATATATTTAGTCAATTAGGAGGCATGGGAGGGGAATGCTAGATTATGCACACCTGGTTTCCTATCAGCAGGATTTATAAGGGGAGTAATATTTTGAGACAGTAACATCCACAGCCCAAAATGAATAAACGAAAAGAGGTTTGGATGCAACATGAAAACAAGATACCCTTTGAAAACTAAATGTTATATATCCAGGTGGGTTTCTCTTTTATACTTAGCTCAGTAGCAATATTCCAGTTCAGAATTAATTTTTATATATATATTGTATATATTTTCAGATATTGGAAAGTTAGCAAGTCAAGTTGTCTGATGAAGGGAAATTCTCCTGAAAGAGTCTGCATACCAGTTGACTTTCACAATGTATTGGACTTGTTGTATTGCTCTACTGGAAGATACTGAATATATTAACTACCAGAATAAAACATTATATTATATTACTACATATTCAAGCCTCAAACGGATTTCCTATCTTTGAACATTGCCACACCGTTTGGCCACTTCTGTGTACCTGTGCTTTTGCATTTCTTGGCTTTATGGCATTTGAGAATGGGCAGATCCTCCAATGGCACCTCTATTTTGATGTTTCAAACTGTTTACTCAGGGCTTTTACAAAGACTATAAAACAGTGGGGATTCCACAAGCATGAGACCTCTTCCCACAGCTGTTACTAATTACTTACATGGCCAGCGTTATCCTGGCTAATACAATTCTGAGATTGTTAAGAGTTCAAGCATTGTGGTGTAATGTACTTCTGTAGATATATATTTTTGTCCCCCTTTACACAATTATGTCAATTTGTAGCCCTGGAATATAAAATGTATAAAAATATAAAAATGTATAAATATATTTAGTCAATTAGGAGGCATGGGAGGGGAATGCTAGATTATGCACACCTGGTTTCCTATCAGCAGGATTTATAAGGGGAGTAATATTTTGAGACAGTAACATCCACAGCCCAAAATGAATAAACGAAAAGAGGTTTGGATGCAACATGAAAACAAGATACCCTTTGAAAACTAAATGTTATATATCCAGGTGGGTTTCTCTTTTATACTTAGCTCAGTAGCAATATTCCAGTTCAGAATTAATTTTTATATATATATTGTATATATTTTCAGATATTGGAAAGTTAGCAAGTCAAGTTGTCTGATGAAGGGAAATTCTCCTGAAAGAGTCTGCATACCGGTTGACTTTCACAATGTATTGGACTTGTTGTATTGCTCTACTGGAAGATACTGAATATATTAACTACCAGAATAAAACATTATATTATATTACTACATATTCAAGCCTCAAACGGATTTCCTATCTTTGAACATTGTACATCCTGTCCAAGCATTTTTAACTTTTAAAAAGTTGAGGCTAGTACTTCAATGTTTACTTTACTTTTATTTCCTGTTTAGTAGCTCTAGGAACTATGTATGTGTTGATGTTTTCATGCTTACAGCTTTTCAGAGTAAGCAACAGTCTGTTCTGAAGAGTGTTAATTACCTCCGGTATACCGATTTAAGGACCACTGTCTTTGTTTTAGTGTTAAAACACAATCTGCTCAAAAAAATTGGCCTGCAATTTAGTTCAGTGGCAAAAGTTCAATTTGCAATCTGAAGAATCATTAAACAGTACAGTAGTGGCTAAAGTAGGAGGTTCATTTTATACGTTATCAAAGCTGCAATATCATAGATAAGATGAGAAACCAGGATTTCATTCTAAGGAAGGTGTTGAGAGTGATTGAAAAAAGGAATTAGAATCTAAAGGGGGCATATAATCAAAATGCACATACTGTATTCAAGAAAGTCATGAACTATACGGCATCAAAACAAGAGCTAGATCCCATAGTGTATGTTTAAGGATAGCCTAAATGTGTATATGGGCATTTTGAAACTAGAGGTGAAGCTAGATATAGGGCTGGTGCAAATGGCTCGATCCAACTGGTAGTTAAAAAACTACAGCAAGCTATCTGAATCAATTGGATTTGTTTAAGTGTTCAATAAATGATTCAATAGGTCTAAGTCAACTGTGTCTAGCAATTAGATTTAGACCTATGTTTGTTCAATAGCCAGGTGGCCCATGGTTCAAAGCAAACAGGAAGTGAGATTAATTGTTTTTCCTCACTTAGGTAATAAACTATACTCAATGGCTGAAATCCAGTAGTAAGTCACAGCTAAATTAGGCCCACTAAACTGTGGGGATTTAGTGAGCAAACTCCTCCATAAGTTCCAATAATTCAATAGGTCTCCTCTAGATGTGACTTAGTACTGTATTTCAACCAAAGCTGAAGTTTACAATTCTTCAACAAAACAAATCAGGCAGCAGCCAGAGGAAACCTCAAGACTATGGAGCTGCTGAACAAGTGTGCTAGGCTGATTTTATGAGAAATGCTTTTTACTCTTAACAGATATGGTCTTATTTATTTTTTAAAAAGAAGTATCAAAATGTGAAAGGGAGAGTAGAAAATAAATGGCAACAATATGTAACATTTTGGGCAGCCAAAAATGAGATGGCTAGATGGTATTGTAAATGCAATGGGCACAGAGCTGGGCGTTTTGAGGAGGATGGTGGAGGACAAAGATACCTGTGGAGCAATGGTCTATGGGGTCGCAATGGGTCGTAATCGACTGTGCGACTGAACAACAACAATAAAATGTAACAGGAGAAAGTGGTCTTGAGAAGGCTTTACACTTGACCAGGAATTCTCAACCCACATGCTGTGCATGACAGCATGTGTGCCAACAGA
This sequence comes from Bradypodion pumilum, assembly GCA_035047305.1. Lineage (NCBI taxonomy): Eukaryota > Metazoa > Chordata > Lepidosauria > Squamata > Chamaeleonidae > Bradypodion > Bradypodion pumilum. The sequence goes on along the minus strand of JAWDJD010000004.1, from coordinate 294,672,391 downwards.
AAGGCCTGGAAGTGCCACATCTGGCATAGGTGCCATAGGTTCACCACCACTGTGATAGATCAAACAAGTTAGACCCACTTCTGGTGGGGTCTAATTTAGTTATGGTGGTACATGCCTTAGTTATATCTAGGCTGGATTACTATAACACACTCTATGTGAGGTTGCCTTTGGAAAATGTTCAGAAACTCCAGCAGGTCCCAAATGCTTTAGCCAGGTAGTTAACTGGGGCTGGTTACAAGGATCACATAATACTCCCCCCGCCATTACAGCAGCTCCACTGGCTACTGATCAATGAACACAATCCAAAATGCTGGTTTTAACCTATAAAGCCCTAAACAGTTTGGTCTAAGCCAGGGGTTCCCAACTACACAAAGAACTGGATTATTTGAAAGTCACTAAATAGTCTATGGAGTAGATCCAACCCCGGCCCCTGATGCCATTCCATCCATCCCATCACTGCCTCCACTGCATCCAGAAGTGGAAGTGGGTGGCATTTATGATAGCAGTAAAATGCATCCATGCATACACAAAAATGCCTGTGGCTGTCATAAATGCAGAAGTGGGTGCATTTACGACAGCCATAAATGGGCCACTTCCACTTCTGGGGGCCCAGTCCATCCTGTTCAGCTGTCTAGGGATGCAGTCAGGCCCATGGTCAGAAAAGGTTGGCCACCCCAGATCTAAGCTATCTCAAAGACTGCATCTCCATTGATTAACCTACCTGGGTGTTGAGATTTTCAGGGGAGGCCTTTCTCTCCATCCCACCACCCTCATAGGTACATTTGGTGAGGACATGGGAGAGAACCTTCTCTGATGCTGCTCCCAAACTCTGGCACTCCTTCTGATGGGAAAAACCACCAGGCAGGCTTATACTAACTGTCTAAAAGAGGTTCTTAAAATGGTTCTTAAGATATGGCTTGAGGCGTTTAAATTAGTTTTTACCTTTATTTTATGCACTAAAAGCAATATTTCTTAACTCTCTTTAAATAATGTAACAAATGCTTTTCACTTTTATACTATCTTTTTAATGTAAACTGTCTTGTGCCTTTTATAGAAAAAATATAAGTAAGTAAATAAGTTTTTATCTATTGATTTTTATCTACCTTCCAACTCTTTACCCTTTAACCAAATTGGCCACCAATGGTGTTCTATGTGATATAAATCTGGTCAATGGAATAATCCAACACTTAGAAGTAAGCCACATAGTGATCACTGGGAAATACTTATTTTATTTATTTATTTATTATACTTATACCCCACCCCTCTGGGGAAAAGATCATTCCTACTCAGGGCAGCTAACAGCAAAAAACTAACAATAAAACAATCACAAATTTTAAAATTCACATATAGATACTATTGATAAAATTAACAATAAAACAGTCCCAAATTTTTAAAATTTCCATATACATGCATCAAAAACAAGAAGCCCCAAAAGCAAAAGCTATTTGTAATAGATAGAAACCAGGAAATATCTCTAACGATCGGGCATTGGTAAAACTACCTAAAGGCCTCTTTAAAGAGGAGTGGTTTCAGATGTTATTTAAGACAAAAGCAGGGATGGTACCTGGCACAGCTCAACTGGAAGAGAGTTCCACAACATTGATGCCGCCACCGAGAAGGCTCTTATCCGAGTCACAGCCTTCCTAGTTAATCTCGGATCAGCACCTGGAGCTGCGCCATCAGAGAGGAGTGAGTGGTGTGGGTTGCTGTCCTGAGGGAAAGACGTTCCACTAGGTAGGAAAGTCCCAAACCATTTAGGGCCTTAAAGGTTAGAACTAAAACCTTGTACCTGATACGGAAAGGAACGGGAAGCCAGTGCAGCCCTACCAAGGCTGGGGAGATATGATCAAATTTTCTCACTCCCATAATCAGCCTAGCTGCTGCATTTTGAACTCGTTGAAGTCTCCCTAACAGGGATGGGGAAGCCCCATGTAGAGAGCATTACAGTAATCAATACGTGAGATGGCAACAAGATCAAAGAGAGAACTCTCATCTCCTTAAAACCAAGGGAAAGTTTACTTCTTAACCACTTGAAGGAATAGCAGAAAATGCCAGGAATGTGACATAGAAAGAAAAAACTACCAAGCTCTGAAAGTGGATGGAACCTCAGGAAATCCTCATCCCCAGTCACACAAAGAACTGGATTACAGTACAGTGATACCTCATACAACGTCCAAACTTGGTTCCACAAGTTTGGACTTTATACAAATTTGAACTTTGTATGAGGCATGCAAAATCCTAGCTGCGATGCCTCATACAACATCCAAATCCTTGCCGTGATGCCTCATACAACGTCGTTTTCATAGAGATACATTGTACTGTAACAGCACAGACTTCAGGGCAAAGTCAAGGAAACAGACAGGAAACTGACAGAACTTTAAGAAATCATTGTCTAAAGGCTAAATACATTTAAAAAAACATGTCAAACAACCCTGATTTTAGGGGACAAACCATACAACAAGTTTTTAACTTTTGAAAACTTTATGAAGTACAGGTTTAAAAGGTAACATGTCCCATCATGCAGCACACTGTTAATCTGCAGCCATGCGGCCGATCATCCATTTTGTACAAGCTACTGCAAACAATTACTGGATGGAAGCAAGAACAAAATGGATGCCAACATGTCCCATCATGCAGCACAGTATTAATCATCCAAACAGCAGCAAACACCAAACAATTGCCCACCCCACCAAAGAGTGCCCCCCCCAAAAGACCAACATAAGAAAAATTATGGAGCATGCAATCTGTTTTTAAAAACCACAGCAGCAAACACCAAACAATCCAAAATCATACTCAAACCACTCCTAAACACTCTTCACCTCGTGCAAAACCCACAAGAGCAATACACGCATGCATCCTGCCTTTTATACTGCCCAGGCACAGGGCAACCTGGGGAAAACCCCAATGCCTCATACAAAGTTGCAGCAACTTTGTATGAGGCAACTTTTTCCAAGGAATTAGGTGATGTTGTATGAATTCGATGTTGTACGAAGCGGACTTTGTATGAGGTATTACTATATTTGAAAGTCACTAAGGGCTATGGAGTAGATCCAAAGTGAACCTAAGAAAATTGGAATTTTGCACCAACATGGAGCTTTAGAGTAGAAACACACAACATCATGCCTACATTGGTGTACTCTATTCCACTCAACATGTGCTATGAAGGACTTGAAGTTGGCTGCCACAAATGCTCTTGATGTTATCCCTTAATGGATGGAAATAAGCTGATAAATTTATTAATTGTACTGTCATGTTTCTGACATGAACAAAGAAAAAAGGCAAAGTAGTTTGCTGTTAGAAAAGAAGAGGGAAATACAATACCTGATTGGGCGGCATATAAATTTGAATATAAAATAAAAAAATAAAAATAATAAATTCAATTTGTTTTCTAGGTATATCAATCAACTGCACCATCTCAGTTGTGCTATATGAACTGAATATTGCCATAGAGGGAAGAACCAATATGAAAGTTAACAGTAAGTGGGAGAGATATGAATCTGAAGGTGACAACTTTTCAGTATACTTGGGATCCCTTTTAAATTTAAACATCAAATCAATACTGAACACACACACACACACACACCAAGTATCCCAATACCACCTCCTCAAAGCAATCATATCTAACTACAAAATAATGTCTTTGAAGGTTTCTATAAATGTATTCTAATTAAAAGACCCAACTGCTTATTCCAGTTTTTGACCATGTAGTTTAGCACTGCCTGTTTCAGAGGTGGGAAGCCATCTCTGTAAGGCTTTCAGATGTTTTTCATATCATTTCCCATCAATCCATGCCACAACAGCCAATGGTCATTTATAACGTTAGCTGAGTTCAAAACCATCTGGAAGAGCTTAGGTTTCCTGCCCCTAGAGCACACAATATTGTGCTTCTCCTTTCTCCATGCTCACTATGCTCTGTAAAAGTTCTCCAAGTCTTTCATATTATCTGCTACTTGCCACTTTTTAAAGTAGATACTAGGACTTAAGCCTAGTGACTGTTAAACATGATTTATACTTCTTTCTGCCCCTGAGAGCAGACTCCCCTCCCCCCCCTAAAAAAAGAAATTAACAATGTTTACATAAAACAGAAGATGAATGGCAAACACTAAACTATAAATTATACCAGTCATATAGTTTGATGTGTATACTTTTCATAATAACATAAAGATGAATATGATTTCTTGCAGTACTTCTCTGTATATCAAACTTCAGTGTCTGCACTGTTATTCTTCTAGGTAAATACCAAGCTGAGACTTCTTCTGCATGATATTAAGCAAACAAACCAAAAAAACCATACATCCCAGAAAACTATGTAGGAAGTTTGCTATTGAAATGATTTCCTTTTCAGACAGGATGGAAGAGGGGTAGGAGAAATAATTGTGACAACTACTATAACAAGCCTTCTACAAAATTGACAACTTGAAATGTGTTTGCAACCAGAATCTCTTACCATAAGTTATTCTGCTGATATATTAAAAATGAGACGAAGAAGTAATGTATTGATTTTGTGTTACCATCTTCTACAGGAAGATATACATTCTTTGTTTCTTTAAGAAGACAGCTTTGTCCAAATAAAAAAACCTGTCTTGTGTTATACTAATTTTGAGTAAAATAAAGGTTATAATGGTGCTTCAAAAAGTTGTGTGTCACCTTCAAGTTCATTGTGCTTTTTGTACACATTTCATAGGCCTGAATTCAATTTCTGGTCCCAGCTAGAAGAGACCCATTAAATCAATTGCCAAAATGGTAAATCAACACTTATGTAAACTCAACTGTTTCAATGCTTCTATTCTAGTTGGGACTGGCAATTGGATTTAAGCCACAGAGCTGGAAGAATGGAGACTTAATTGTGGGTAATCTAAATCACATTGATTTCAGTGCGTTTGCTCTGGGGATGACAACAGCAGATTGCAACCCATCATTATTATTTCTGTAATCAGCCCATTACCAAAACAAGATCTGCCTAGGATGAGGCAGGAAGGAAAGGGGCAAATGTTACATGTGGCTTTAATACTGAACAGCTGTGGTCAATCAAGTCCCCCCATCCTCTATGACATCCCCCCCACCTCCTGCCAGAATACTGTGTTTCAAGGATTATTGCAAATACAAAGACTGCAGCAGTCTAGCTGCTAAAACAATAAACATACTTCACAAGGCTGCTCAACCAAATCTACCTGTACTGCAGCAAACTTAATTCATACTTTTAAACTTTCTGTCCAGAGAGGCAACCTGATATTTAGGGTGGTGGACTAGGGAGATCTTTTAAGACAGGGGTGCCCAAACTTTTTGGGCCATGGGCCAGTCATGTGGTTCAGCGGGGCGGTCACATGGTTCCTCCCACTGGAAGCAGTATCAATCACAACCTTCATTTAAGCCTCTGTTTCTCTTAAAACAAGGGTGCCCAAATTACGACCATGGGCCACATCCGGCCCCTGATGCCAATTCATCTGGTCCTCACTGCCCTTGTTTTATTTCCGCTTCCAGGAGCAGCGGGGGTGGCGAGGACCAGATGAATTGGCATCAGGGACCAGGTCTGGCCCATAGGCTGTAGTTTGGGCACCCCTGTTTTAAGAGAAACAGTGGCTTAAATGAATGTTGATCTTTACTGACCGCTACTGTTCTCTCTGCGAGTGGGGCAGCATACAAGTATTATTATTATTATTATTATTATTATTATTATTATTATTATTATTATTATTATTATTATTATTATTATTATTATTATTATTATTATTATTATTATTATTATTATTATTATTATTATTATTATTATTATTATTAATCTCTGCTGCACATGATGAGCAACTTACTGAAGGCACAGGAGGCCAGTTAAGGCCACCGCACAAGAACAAAACCAAAGCAAGCAAACAAACAAAACCAACCTTAATTTGGGTCCAACCGCAGGCAGCCCTTTCAAAACCAACCCCAGATTCAAGACACCGTGTTCCTCAAGTTATTTTTGTGCCTCTTCACTTAGGTTGATTGACTGATTGAAGTTTTATTTCTATACTGCCTTTCTTACCTGGCGGACAACTCAAGGCGGTTCACAGCAATAATACACATGACAGAAAATACAAAATGTAACAAGCTTGTTAGATTTGGTATTTTGTATCATGTATATTATTGCTGTGAACTGCCTTGAGTTGCCCGCCAGGTAAGAAAGGCAGTATAGAAATAAAACTTCAATCAATCAAAATGACAATAAAAGTAACAAAGGTCCCAAAAACATAATGTTCAATCCCCACACAATACAGTACAGCAGCAGACATATCAAACATGTTACAAGACACTATAAAACATAGAGGCTGCCAAAACAGCAGAGGTAAAGGTTTCCCTTGCTCGAAAGCTAGTCGTATCTGACTCTAGGGTGCAGTGCTTATCTCTGTTTCAAAGCCGAAGAGCCAGCGCTGTCTGCTTCTACAGACGTTTCCGTGGTCATGTGGCAGGCATGACTAGACACCAGAGCGCAAGGAACGCTGTTTACCTTCCCACCGAAGTGGTCCCTAGTTTATCTACTTGCAATTCCTTGCTTTCGAACTGCTAGGTTGGCAGGAGCTGGGACGAAGACGGGAGCTCATTTCCGTCCTGCAGTACTCGGGAATCGAACTGCTGACCTTCCGCCTCCCAGTCAGCGTCTTAACATACAATAGAATAAAGATATACCCCAAGACAGTCCTTTCCTGTCCTTCCGAACCCGGGTGGGGGGGGTCCCCTTAGACCCCGGGTGGGAGGGTTCTTCCCTGGTATTGCCCGGAGGGAGCGGGGGGGGGAGGCGTAGGACTCAGTGCAGCTTTTTAATGGGGGGGGGAAGGCATCTCTCTGAGGCGGCAGCCCAAAACCCAAAGAAACCTCCCCGGGAGAGAGAGAGAGAGGGTGGAGGGGGGAAAGAAGGGTCAGGGTGGAATAACTCACTCACCGAGACCAAAAACTCCAGCGTGTCCACATAGTCCCGCTCCGTCTTCAGCAGCTCATTCAAAACGCAAACTCTGAGGCGAAGCTGCTTCTCCGAGTCTTTCCCGCTCGTCTCGCCTTTCCCTTCCCCTCGGCTTTCCTCTGTCATGGTCCCCCCACCCACCCCAGCCGCCTTTTTCAAAACTTTCCTTCAGCTTTTTCTCCCCCGCGTTTTATGAGGCGACCGCCAAGAGAGAAAGTCCGTGGCGTCGAGGGAGGGAGGGAAATATCCCTCAGGGAATCCTCTGGGCTACAGTTGTTCAGAAAAGGCAACCCCAAGCGAGCCTGCTCAGCCCCATCTTGAGCTGGGCATCTCTGCGGCCCCCTCCTGCCTGCCCGCCTTATTTTCGCCAGGCTCTCCCTCCCTCCCTGCCTGAGTCCCACTGAGGGAGAGAAGTGAGAAGAGGCGCAGTTTTTGTCTCCTCCTCGCCTTCCTTCCCTCCCCCACCCCACCCCACCCCACCCCCTGAAATGTCCTCCTGCCTTTCCCCAGCGCGGAAGAGGGGAGCCAGGCTGGACTCAGGAAGAGTGAGTGGCCACGGGCCTCCGGGGCTCCCTCTTCTCTGTGTGACTGACTGAAAGATTTGCACGCTTCGAGCAGCAGCAGCGCTTAAGTTGGACATGAATCAAAAGCTTTTGTGTCCCTGGGACTCCAGTCCGACCCCCTTTCCTTTCCCTTCCCTTCCCTTCCCTCGCCTAGTAGCGCCAAATCTCAGGGGAGAAAAAGCAAAGGAAACGCACAACCTTGGGAAAGGGTTGCGTGCCAACAACGGCTTGTTTCACACACACTGCTTGTGAGCTTGGGGTGTTTGTTCGAGGCTAATTGGAGATCGCCCAGTTGAGAGGCTGCGGTTTTTAAATGTCCCGAACCAGCTAGACTGCTGAGATTTTGGCTCCGAGTTCACAATTCTTTGTGTTTAACTGTCAGTCACGGGGGATGGATGGCTCCTGCTGCCCACATATTCCCCCCTACCCACCTCACACAAGTGTTATGTAAAAACAGTTATGGGGCATAACTGTAAAGTGAATCTCTTAAGGACTTGATAAATAATGTTTTCATACAAAAGCCCCTGATATCTGCTTTGTACACAATATCATTAGCCACCTGAGGCGAACCTTGGCACTCCTGATGTTCTTGGACTTCATTTCCCAGAAGCCCAAGCCCCCTGCGAATCCACATGAATGGGTTACTGCGATTCATCTGGCCCGTGCTGCCCTTGTCGCTCCCGGAAGCTTCTCCCCGGATGGGTGCATTTTCCTTCCACTTCCGGGAGCGATGAGGGCAGTGCAGGCCAGATGAATCGCAGTAAACCCATTTGTGTGGATTCACAGAGCGCTTGGGCTTCTGGGAATTGACATCCAAGAACATCTGGAGTGCCAAGGTTTGCCATCACGGCATGAGGCCATCAATTCATTGAAGTATCCAGTGAGTTATTCTACTTTTAACTCTTAAACAATGCAAGGAATTAAAATGACATTAGCTGTATGTCTAGCTAATGTTGTATTTTCATTTATTTATTCATTCATTTATCACATTTATATTATGACATTCATCCAACAGTTAAGTTACTTTTTCTAAGCTTGGGGGGGGGGGGTGAAACCATCCAGTTAGTTTAATACAGCTACACAGAAAGGGAAAAAATGCAGTTTGAGGCTGTGTGATTCACACCCATGGAAACTAGATTTCCCAGGGATGAAACCACTTGTAGTTATTGGCACAAACTTGCAGGAGTTAGCAGGGAGAGAAGCAGGCAGCTCCATTTGCACTGAGCTTCACCAGTAGCTGATTTAAGGCTGTTATGTTGTTTCAAGTGGGAACCAATTTATTAAAACCCAGGCCTAATTAGGATAGAGTCCTAATCCCTGACTCTATCCAGTGCACTACACTGGGACTCCAGTGCTAACAAGTACTAACTGGCCGTTTCCACCTCTCTCTCAGTCTTTTTATAAAATTGTTCTCCTAAGTGCTCTAGCAAAATCTGTTCCAGCAAAGAATTGAAATTTAAAAGAAGAAGAAACCAATTGGAACAAATTTAAACCACCCTTGCTAGTTAGAACATATAAGAACATAAGAACAGCCTTGCAGGAACAGGCCACAGCCCATCCAGTCCAGCATTCTGTCTCACACAGTGGCTCACCATTTGCTTCAGGGTATTATTCCCAAGCAGATGCCTTCACCTGCTTAGGATTCTATGGAAATGGCATTGAGAGATATCCTGCCTATCTCTCCAACCCAGAGGTTGTCCTTAGGTATCCATAATTATAGCCATCGATACCCTTGTCCTCCATGAACTTGTCTAATCCTTTCTTAAAACTGTCAAGACTGACAGCTGTCACCACTTCTTCTGGCAGGGAGTTCCATAGACCAGTGATCCTCTGGATGAAAAAGTACTTTCTCTTATTTGTTTGAGAACTAGCACCCAAAAGTTTCATGGAGTGCCCCCTTGTTCTAGTGTTATGCGATAGGGAAAACAGTTTTCCCTTATCTACTTTGTCCACACCATGCATGACTTTATAAACTTCAACCAGGTCACCTCTTAGACGCCGTCGTTCAAGTGTGAAGAGGCCCAACCATTGGAGCCTCAGATGGTAAGGAAGGTGTTCCAGTCCCCTAATCATTCTGGTTGCCCTCCTCTGCACTTTTTCCAGTTCCATAATATCCTTCTGGAGGTATGGCGACCAGAACTGTACACAGTATTCCAGATGGGGCCTCACCATAGATTTATAAAGAGGCAAAATGACACTTGCTGACTTATTTTCTGTACCCTTCCTAATGATCCCTAACATTGAGTTTGCTTTTTTCAATGCTGAGGCACACTGGGTTGACACCTTCATTGAGCTGTTGAACAACAACAGTTGAACAACAACAAATACAAAGTGATTTTCAGCTCAAAAAGATGATTTTACAATGGGCCTCTCTATATTGATCTTTATGTTATTCAGTCACTTGATTTTAATTTATTCATCAGTACCCAATCTGACAAAATTTGCAAAGTAAATAGCCAATGTAGTTGCTTCCTCAAGTAAGGTTGGAAAATGAGTTTGATAAGTCATTCTAACCCTTAAACCACACTAGGTGCTCTTCTCATAATAGAAATCCTGCATCCAGGCTTCTTCTTCTTCTGCCATACCTGAATCCAAATATTGGTGATCCTCATGGTGATCAGCCACAAAGACTGTCCTTAGAATATAATGCTGTGGCCTTTCATCTGCCTTCCACATCGCAACATGACACTCATACCACTGATCCAGTTCCATGAGTCACTTTCTGGTCCTGAGCCCTTTTGGCACGCAAAGTGCTCATCAACCCCAAGCCAGTATTAATGAAGCTGCTGCCCTACATCAAGATGGATTCAAGTGGAATTTAATCAAATTGGGGACCATCAATCTTCCCTGTGGACTTTGGCACCCAAGCCGTTAGTCCTCAGGTTTGTTAGGTTAGTTAACCTCCACATGACACTTGGCGTTGAGTAGCTGGCAGTATGATCTGCTCTATTACCATAGCAGGATAACCTGGCCAGACTGTCAGATCCATCCTAAGAGGGTTGAATCATATTTTTGGCCTTTTGGTATATCTGGCCTCTATATGTTCAAACATATACAGATACATTACACACAGGTGTACATAGCCTTCAGTCAAGTTATCCTTATTATCAACATTTCAGGGTTCAAATTACATGATGGAGTCTATTTTCTTTCTTGCATATGTGTCTAAGTAGTACCTATGCAGCCATGCAGCCTCAGACAATGACAGGGAGGTTTGCTAAAAAAGCAGATTTGGTGAATTCAATCCTGAGCCATGTACAGGTATATGTACTATATATGTGGTTAGGCCTCATAAGTACTGTATCTAGGTCTGGAGACCATATTCTAAGAAAAATACTCACAAACTGGAACATGTTTAGGAGAAAGACAAGAAAGATGATCAGGGGACCAGAAACCAAGCCCTGTGAGGGAAGACTAAAAGAACTGTGCACATTTAGCATTGAGAAGAAAAGACTGAGGAGGGAATATGATAGCACTTTTCAAATACTTGAAAAATTGTCATACAGAAGAGAGGCAGGATTGGTTATCAATCATCCCAGAGTTCAGGGAATGCAAAGTCCCTTTACCACTCCATTATTCTATGGTTCTCTGTTGTGGGCCTTAGAAGAGAGATGTACATATTAAAATGGTGGTGTTTAATGTAACAGAAGTTGAAAACAGTTTATGTGAAATTTCAGAATGAATGAAATTGACAGGTTAGTTTCTACAACTGTATGCTCAACATTTGCGTAGTTGGCACACTTGATATTTTTAAGGTTTGAAAGAGTTGCTGATCAAGAACAAAAGTGAAAAGCAGTTGCCTGACAGATCTAAAATCCTATGTGAATGAACACTATAGTCTTATGCATAACAGAATAGGTAACGCAATATGCTAACTGAACTGAGCATAGCTGGGCAAATAGATTACAACATTTTAAAATTGAGATGGCTGAAACAACCTCTGGCACATGACTATCCTAAATTGAAGGATCAGACCAGTTAGGAGCAGTGGTGGGAACATTTATCCGAACAAAGACTATTTGTTATTAAGGCTGTATCTTACCAACTGTTGTCAAGAAAACAACAGTATGAACAGAGAAATGAGTATCTCTGTGCAAAGAGTTTATTCAGGAAAAATACTAAGGTGATGTACTGAATATATACATACCATAAGTGTACGTAAGTAAATGCCTTTGGCAGTACTCATTCAAGCTACCTGTATTATGCGATTTCCCCAAAGGATTTAACACTTCAGAGGTGTAAAATGAAGATATTATAGTATGAAACTCTTACCATTTCATACCTCATATCACTACAGTATTTCACAAAACATTAGACAATTTAAAATAAATGTCTAAATGTTCTGACACTTCCCTTGTTCATAATAAACTTGTAATACACTGCTAAATTTTCTTAAAATTGTTTAGCATTTCCATGCCACAAAAAAACTGTGTTAATTTAAGTGATGCAGGAACTATTTGTCTACTTAAAAATATTCAAATCTACAGTAAATCCATCTGAAATAATTAACTGCTGGATAGTGAGTCATTAATCCCATTAGTTGAAATTTTATTCCAACCTTTTTTCTGCTTTTGTTCCATTTCCATCTTCCCTTTTGCTTGTCTTTTCCAGCAAGAAGTAAAGACAAAACCAAGACATCTTTATTACTGTATATTTGCTAATAATAATTTTGTGCCGGAAATTATTCTGGGATGAAAGGATTTTTGTGGAGAAACTCCACTCAGGGGACGCCCGAATGAGGGGACATTTTTTTATGTCCCCAAGATCTTTTCTCACCAAAGCGGTCCCTATTTATCTACTTGCAATTTCTTCCTTTCGAACTGCTAGGTTGGCAGGTGCTGGGACAGAGAAGGGTGCTCAAACCATCATGCAGTATCTGGGTCTCGAACTGCTGACTTGCTGGCATTCCAGCTAACAAGGCAAGCTTCTTAACCACTGAGCCACCACAGCCCCTTGTATATATGCTGAAAACAAGTCTTTAAAAGCTGCATTTCAGTAAGGTTTCCCTTGCTTGAAAGCCAGTCGTATCAGACTCTAGGGTTCAGTGCTCATCTCTGTTTCAAAGCCGAAGCAGCACTGGCTGCTTCTGCAGATGATTCTGTGGTCATGTGGCAGGCATGACTAGACACAGAATCAGTAGTAGGATTTTTTAAAAAATTACTACCTATCTGTGTGCGTGGTATGTTGGCCATGGCCAGGGGAAAGCCATGGATTGCACCCGAATTACGACTACCTTATTTCAAAACTTGGATGGGCAGGGCCAGCCACAATTTCTGCTACTGGTTCTGGTGAACTGGTGCGAACCTGCTAAAGCTCACCACTGCACGGAATGCTGTTTACCTTCCCACCAAAGTGGTCCCTATTTATCTACTTGCAATTTCTTGCTTTCGAACTGCTAGGTTGACAGGAGCTGGGACAAAGACAGAAGCTCATTCTGTCCTGCAGTACTTGGGAATCAAACTGCTGACCTCCCGCCTTCCAGTCAGCATCTTAGCCACTTGAGCCACTTAGAAAATAATGCATATAATTCATAATCATTACTAATTATGAAAGTAACTTTGCCATTTTATGTGCATTTCTCCAAAGGAAGCACCACATACAAAGTGATCCCATACAACACTGTATTATGATAGAGAGTTATTTAACATATATAGGACCTAGCCTTTTTAATATGCATTAGATATGTCACAGATGAGTCACTGCATTCTTTTTCCTTCCAAAGGTTCAGTTATTGGAACAACAACTCTCAACCTTAGTTCACAACCCAGAGGACCTTGCAAGGCCATGTCCTGTCCTTCTCTTCCTTCCATGTAGCTAAGCAACCATGCTTACAAGGAGCTGTCAACTGAGTCAGCTACAGTATCAGAATGCTTCAGCAAAGAGACAACAAAACAAAGTATTCTTTGTCAGTGGCTAAACCCTAGCCTGACAGATTTATAATTTGTGTTTCTTCTACACTTTTTCTTGGCTTGTCATTAAGGCTTCCAATCAAAGTATGCAGGAATAGATGATTCCTTCTTTCCAGACCATACCTGTCAAGTATCCCATATTGGCCGGAATTTCCCGGAATTCAGCGCCATTTTTTGTACTTTCCCGCTCGGAGCCACCACCATCCCATAATTTGACGGCAGGGGAAAGTAGTTACTGTAGGTATATGCATAGTTCACATGCTTCTTACAGCTTTACATTTTATAGGCAGATTTGAATGTGTGCACGCAAAACACCAAAACCCACCCTTAGGCTAGACATGTTTTCCAATGTTTTTAAACAAAGGCCTTTTCACCACCCTATGATTAGCAGAAGCAGAAAGATATAGGCATAGAATGCACAGAAATGCATATTTAATTGATTTTCCTACTCTGTCTAAATTTACAGAATGTTGCTTTGTTTGCTACAGATTTTGAATTCTCGGGATTTTGATTTCTTAGTTTTAATGCAAGACAAACTCAGTTCAAAATACTTCTTTCATTCAGTTCTATAATCAGTCAAGAGCCAGTCAGAGTAGCATTATTTATTTGGCATAGCAGTTTAGATTCAGTATTTCTATCGTCACTCAAAGTAATGTATTGCAGTAAAAGGTATAGACCAGGACAGCTGTGTTTATTGTGTTACAGGAAAAGTAGCAGATAGTCTTAGGGTTGTTAAAGATTAAGAAGTTTTATTTGGCACAGGGTTTTGTGAACTGCAGCCTACATGGAACATCTGAGGGAGTAGCTGTAGTCCCCAGAAGATTATTCCAAAAAACACCTTTACTTATCTTTAAAGTTTCATAAGCCTCTTTTAGGGGATAAGTATTTTAATTACCTAAAATATTTATCCAGAATCTCATTGAGGTTTGTTTTTTGTTTTTTGAAATATTCTGGAATAATTGTGAACTGACACATATTGACAATGGGGACGGGATCAAAAGAGGGAAATATATTGCTTGCTTTTTTGCCTCTTTTTTTTAAAAAAAGAGTGTTCAAATTGTTGATATTTTCTTTGGGAAATAGGTTGCTACACTATCACTTCTGCCAATGAAATTTTTATCTCATTAATTCCTAGAAGATCTCTATAAGGAAGTTCAGTTTCATTCCTCTCTGAACCAAACAGTATGTTACAGATATTGTAACATTTAGAAACTCAAACAGATACTGGCTTGATTGTTCACTAACTCATTAAAATAATAGGCAAGATCCAGCAGAAGCTGCAAACAGTTGAAACACACAACAGACACTGACTTAGATGATCCATCAGTTTCCTCTGGGGACCCATCTAAGCTCTATTTTCTAAAAGGTAGAAATCTTAGAAAGCAGCCTAGTTGATTCAATGGGATTTAGACTTAGGTCATTATTTATTGTACTAAATCAGGGGTCCTCAACCTATGGCCTGTGGGCCAGACCTGGCCCATGGTGCCATTTCATGTGGCCCACCACCCTCGCTCCCACAACTGCCACTGGCAGAAGTGGCAGAAGTGGCAAAACCAGCCAAAAACGAGCCACCCTCGCTCCCGCAGCCACCAGCAGAAGCAATGAAAACAGCCCAAAAATGCACTGTAAATGCACCCGTGGCTGTCATAAACAGTGCATTTTTTTTGCTGTTTTTGCCACTTCTGCTGCTTCTGGCAATGGCGGTTGTGGGAGCGAGAGTAGTGGGCCACATGAAATGGCACCATGGGCCGAGTCTGGCCTGCAGGCCATAGGTTGCGAACCCCTGATTTAGTATAATGAATAATACAATAAAACATGTTTGTGACAGCTGCAGATGCGGTATACGGCAGCATTTATGGCAGGGGGAACCACATGTCTGGCCCACTCAGCTGTCCAGCCTGCAGCGGGAAAACGTTGAGAACCCCTGTACTAAATGATAACTAAAAGTGCAATCCTAATACAAAGATAAGCCAGTTGTAGTGAGTTTGAAATGCGTAAAATAAAACTTTGTATCAATGCAATTGTACTTGTACTGGCAGTACTCCCTTGTGCCAGCTGATCTGAGAGGTTTGCCAGCTGAAGTATCTGCTAATGAGACAGCAGAAAAGCTAAAAATGTACAGAGACCAATATTTCCTCCCACCACGGCACACAGTCATTGTGCCAGCACAAAGTCAGGCCTAGGTGAAAGAAGTCCTAAGTAATTTCCTGCATCCCTACTCTGGAAGTGGAGGTAGAAGTTAGTGAACTTCATCTTGGCCAGTTAGGATTGTGCCCTAGGTAATATAGTACTGTGAGCAAAATCTTTTAAAGCAAAATCTGGTCTTACATAAACCTTATGTATCCTATTTGCCAATGATTTGACAGCTCAGCCGAAATAAGTGCAGCTTTCCTCATTCTCCTAGGGACTGGGGTGGCTTAGTGATTAAGATGCTTAACTTGATGACAGGTTGGCATATCAGCAGTTTGAGACCCGAGTGTTGCACGATAGAGTGAACTCCCATTTCTGTCCCAGCTCCTGCCAACCTAGCAGCTCGAAAGCAAGGGACCACTTCGGTGGGAAGGTAAACAGTGTTCCATGCACTCCAGTGTCCAGTCATGCCTGCCACATGTTCACAGAAACGTCTGCAGATGCAGACAGCACTGGCTCTTTGGCTATAAACAGAGCAATGAACCCTAGAGTCAGATACGACTGGCTTTTGATTTGATCAAGGGAGACCTCGATCAAGGGAGACCTTGACCTTTACCTTCATCATTCTCATGCTTCAGGAACTTCCACAAGATTTGCAATTCTCATTTAAAACGAGATAGGGAAATACGATATTAATAGGAACAAGTTTACCTTTATTTTTTTAAAAAGGCTGAAATGTTTGACAAAGTGAAAAAGGGATAATAAGTTTGAAAAATGCAGTAGTTTTAGTTAGGGGGCAAAATTAGTCGAATTGCTTTCAACACAATCTTAATTGCAATAAGAAAGAACAACTCCCAGCATTTTTGCTTTCAAGTGTAACATGTCTGTGAATCACAGGGAGGGACTTTTTGCATGGCTGTTCCAAGATTATGGAACGCCTTCCCCCAGAAGACATGGTGAGTCCCTTCCCTCCTTTCCTTTTCCTCTGGTAGCTGTAAATCCACTTTTCGTGAGCCAGCAAACAACTGAGAAGGGGAAGTCTTTTAAATTATTTATAGGGTCTGTGTTTTTTTTAAAAAAAGTTTGCAAATATTTATATATTATAGTTCAATATTTTAATCAATTTGATATTTAAAATTTTTGGCAGGATAAAAATCTAACAAACAGGTTTAAAAAATTAAAATGGTGAATTCTCCTTTTAAAAAAAATCATACATTAAGGCTTAAATCATTGAGCTAAATTGGAATTCTTACTAAACATGTCAAGATGTCAAAATTTTAATGTAGTTGCTTTAAACTATTTTTATAAATTTGATATTAACTGTAGTTTAATAGTTTGTGCAATTTGATGAATCAGTTATGTTTTGTAATTACAGAAGATGTAGCAATGATTGAACAAAAAAAGCACATTCACTATGCAGAATTATGTCTATTAATATAACTCAGCAAAGTACCTTTCATAATTTTTCTGAAATTAGTGAAGCACTATGAAAAAACCAGGAAAATGATAAATTTTCTCTTCCTATACAGTATTCTAAATACAGTAGTGTCTAAAGATTACCCAGCACCTTGGGGAGGATGTAGTTGTTTTGTTTGTGGTTTTTTTAATGTTCCAGTAAAAGGAAACTGGTAGATTAGTATACAAACCCAAGATAAAGCACCAAGTGGGTAACTATAGTAACTAGAAGAATACTGTTGGGAAAATGCCAGACATATTAGATTTTGTCGAGTTCATGAAAAGGATGTTTTTCCTCTTCTGTGAACATTCATTCACCAAACATAAGAAATAATCTCAGTCATAATATGTGGAATTTGCTGGATTTTTTGTTTTAAAAATCATCATAAAATGTATCATTCAAAAGAAAATAAAAAATATCACTGGTAATTTACTGGGTGGATAGAATGTTGTAGAAGTGTGTGAAAACATTGGCATCCTGCTTTGATTCTTCCACACAATTCTGAATACTTGCCAAGTAAGTGATTCCCAGATTATTTGGAGTAAACATTAACACAAAGGAACTATCAACAATCAATTGTCATCTAGACGTATGTTTTATGTGCATGTATAGCAATGCTTGGAACTGAAGGGCCTAGTGATCCAATATCCCGAGGAAGCCAGAATCTAGTTGCCATCTAGAGTAGACCCATTAAATCCATTGGGTTGATTTAATATTGACTTACAAGCGACTAATCAATTTAGCAGGTCTACTCTTGTTGCAGTTACAACTGGGTTTTAGCCCGTGTCCATGACTTGATTTGGGCATTAGGTTAGCTAGAACAAAGAGCCAACACAGTTAGTTGTTTACCCAGCAAATGTACAAAGAGACACAGCAGGAAAAACAAGTGTATTTTAATGCACACACATGCACCAAGTTGTAGTGGGACACACCATGTATGCAAATTCACTTAATATATGACTATGCAGCTTTGCATACATCCCCTGAAAATGCTTGCACATGCTCTTGAGAAGAAACTTAGAGATTTATATATTCAATTCCAGCCACCCCTCTTTCCGGACTTCTGCTGGACCACTGCTGGCAGCTAGATCATGTCTATACTTTTGATTTCCCTCTCTTCTTGAGTAGAACCTTGATGGCCATGCTTCTTGGCAGTCAGATGAGTACTCATAGGTTTCTCAGTAGATCTGCTGTCTTCTTCATTCTGGAGAATTTGGATCAAAGAGATAAAATCAGGTACAAAGGTAGGGCCCAGGTAAAATATTCTTGAGATGTAATCTCCTAACTACTATATGTTTGGACTAGTCTGTGTTGATCCAAGTTTAAGAACTCCTCATGATTTAAAATCTATTGATGTTTTTGCATCATTACTATTTGTTGAAGGCACTAAGTCTTAAATATTTTGTTGGAATCCTATCTTATCCAGATCCACTTTGGAAGAAAAGACTTAACAGCAAAGAGAACCTTGCTCCAAATGACAGCCTGGAACCTTTCCAGCCTTTTTGTTGTTGTTTTTAAAACAAATTTTAAAAGTGCCTACTATGCAAATCTGAGGAACTTGATGTCTCCAATTTGGCAGGCTTAGACTACTCTTTCAGGCCAGCAAGTCTCCAAATATCAAGTGTAAAAATTAAGTATGTATTTAGATTTGCCAATGCAAACTGCTTTGAACCAACCTCCAAATAGTTCAGAGAACTCATGGTGTTAGAACTGGTTGGTTTTTAGCTTCTGTGTCAGTGATTGGGGTATAGACTTGGATTAGTATGATGTTTAATTGGATTCAGACTGAGATCATTCTGTCATTTTTAAGAACATAAGAACATAAGAATAGACTTGATGGAACAGGCCACAGCCCATGCAGTCCAGCATTCAGTCTCACACAGTGGCTCATCATTTCCTTCAGGGTATTCCCAAGGAGATGCCTTCACCTGCTTAGGATTCCCTGGAAATGGCATTGGGAGATATCCTGCCTATCTCTCCAACCCAGAGGTTGTCCTTAAGTATCCATAATTATAGCCATTGATACCCTTGTCCTCCATGAACTTGTCTAATCCTTTCTTAAAGCTGTCAAGACTGACAGCTGTCACCACTTCTTCTGGCAGGGAGTTCCATAGACCAGTAATCCTCTGAGTGAAAAAGTACTTTCTCTTATTTGTTTGAGAAATAGTACCCAAAAGTTTCATCGAGTGTCCCCTAGTTCTAGTATTGTGCGATAGGGAAAACAGTTTTTCCTTATCTACTTTGTCCACACCGTGCATGATTTTATAAACTTCAATCAGGTCACCTCTTAGACACCGTCGTTCAAGAGTGAAAAGGCCCAACCGTTGCAGCCTCAGATGGTAAGGAAGGTGTTCCAGTTCCCTAATCATTCTGGTTGCCCTCCTCTGCACTTTCTCCAACTCCATAATATCCTTCTGGAGGTATGGCGACCAGAACTATACACAGTATTCCAGATGGGGCCTCACCATAGATTTATAAAGAGGCAAAATGACACTTGCTGACTTATTTTCTATACCCTTCCTAATGATCCCTAGCATTGAGTTTGCTTTTTTCACTGCTGAGGCACACTGGGTTGACACCTTCATTGAGTTGTCCACCAGGACACCAAGGTCCCTTTCCTGGTTTGTCGCAGAGAGTTCAGACCCCATCAGTTTATAAATGTAATTGGTTTTTTTGCCCCAACATGCATCACTCTGCACTTACTAATGTTGAAGCTCATTTGCCACTGTTTTGCCCACTCCCCCAGTGTCAAGAGATCCCTCTGGAGCTCCTCACAATCTCTCACAGTTTTCACTACCCTGTATAATTTAGTGTCGTCAGCAAATTTGGCTACCTTGCTTTTTACTCCTACCTCTAGATCATTTATGAAGAGGTTGAAAAGCAGGGGTCCCAGTACTGAACCTTGGGGGACCCCACTCTTTACTTCCCTCCACTTGGAGAAGTGTCCGTTTAGTGCTACCCTCTGTTTCCTGTCCCTTAGCCAGTTGCTGATCCAGGACAAGACCTGTCCCTTTATTCCATGACTGGTAAGTTTATTCAAGAGCCTTTGGTGTGGGACCTTGTCAAAAGCCTTCTGAAAGTCCAGATAAACAATGTCAACTGGATCCCCCTTATCCACATGCTTGTTGACACTCTCAAAAAATTCCAACAGATTAGTGAGGCATGATTTGCCCTTGTAAAAGCCATGTTGGCTCTCCTTTAGCAGCGCCTTCTCTTCTATGTGCCTATTAATTCTATCTTTTAGGATGGTTTCCATCACTTTACCTGGAACACATGTCAAACTGACAGGTTGGTAATTTCCTGGATCACCCCTGGATCCTTTTTTGAAAATTGGTGTTACATTCGCTACCTTCCAGTCATCAGGCACAAAGCCTGATTTGAGGGAAAGATTATATATTTTGGCTAGGAGATCAGCAATTTCATCTTTAAGTTCCCTGAGAACTCATGGATGGATGCCATCTGGTCCTGGTGATTTGTTAGTGTTTAGTTTAACAAGACATGCAAGGACCTCCTCCCTGGTTATTTCTATCTGGCTTAATTCTTCGGTTTCCCTCCCTACGAAGTTAGGCTCTGTTTTGGGCATGTGGCCTCTGTCTTCTTCAGTGAATACTGAAGCAAAGAATTCATTGAGTCTCTCTGCAATCTCTGTTTCCTCTTTAATAACCCCTTGCCTTCCATTGTCATCTAATGGTCCAATGGCCTTCCTAGTTGGGTTCTTACTTCTAATGTACTTAAAGAAGTCTTTGTTATTTTTCTGTGTATTTTTAGCTATATGCTCCTCAAAGTCTTGCTTTGCTTTCCTGATTGTTGCCTTGCATTTGTTCTGCCAAAATTTATGTTTCTGCCTGCTGTCCTCATTCTGACAAGCCTTCCATCTTCTAAATGAGCTTTTCTTGCTCTTGATCACTTCCCGAACAGCTCCTGTAAGCCACATCGGAGTCCTCTTGGACCTGGCAGTGCCCTTTTTCCTTTTGGGTATTGTTATGTATGTACAATGTCGCTTTAAGAAATGTATGAATGTAACCTGACCACAATTACAATGTAGCCCAGCTGTTAAAGGAACGCGAGTTAGCTGCCCATAGAGGGCAGCTGCGAGCGTTCAACTCACATGGTTCTCATTCCTCAAATCACCAACAGCCGCGGGAACTCTCCCGCACAAGCAAACAACTACTACTGGAACCGAGGGGGGGCGTGACTGGGACAACGTCACGCCGGTAGCAGCCAATGAGCTACCGTGCAACAAGATTCAAATGTATTGTACTACCGTATATAATGTGATGTATCTCCGCCATTACCACATGTTCATACTGATCATCAACCAATAAACCTGCGTTAGTCCTTACTGCGACTCCTTCCTTGTCTTCCGTGCAAGACACCAAATTGGCGACGAGGATGGGATATGGCGAATCCCAAGGTCAAGCCTTACCAGTTCGATGTCAGCAAGCCCGAACAGTGGGAGCTCTACGAATGCCAATTCCGGCACGCTATGGAAGCCGCGGGCGTCGTCGACGACGCGAGGATGCGCTCTTTCTTCCTGGCCCAGGTGGGGCCGGCCACGCTGCGCATCCTGATGAACCTGGTGGCCCCCAAGAAGGTAGAAGAGGTGCCCATCGACCACATGCTGGGGCTGCTGGGCGAGCACTTCCAGCCTCCTGTGTCGATCTTCCCGGCCCGGGTCGCGTTCCATAGGCGAGACCAGCGACCGGGCGAATCCGTGTCTGCCTACGCGGCGGCCCTCAGGCTGGCAGCGGTGCACTGCCAGTGGGACGACCTAGACCAGGCTCTCCGAGACCACATGTTGTGTGGCCTGAGGGACGAGGAGCTTCAGCGGAAGCTCATGACCCGCGACTACCGCCTCACGTTCAACGAGGTACTGCGGGAGGCCCAAGCGGCCGAGGCAGCCAGGAGCGGGGTCCGAGTGTTCAAGTCCTGAGGGGCCACATCCGAAAGGGCCAAGTCACCAGTACAGGCGGCCCGGCGGACACCAACAAAAACAGCCTGGCGGGCCCCCAAGCCGCCCGCCGGCACACCAACGGCGTCCGAGGAGTCGTCCACCACGGCAGACCCCTGCTCCAGCGAGGACGACGACGTCCAGCGGGTCAAGAAGCGAGGAGAGAAGCGACAGACCCGCGAGCGGCAGGACCGCCGCTGCGGCGGTTGTGGGGCGTCCCACGACCGCACGAGGTGCCCGTTCCGGAAGGCCGAGTGTCACAAGTGCGGCCGAAAGGGGCACATCGCCCGGGTGTGCAGGCGCAGGCGAGTCGAGGACAAGGGCAATTCGAGCCATCCCCAGACGCACCAACGGAAGGCGGCCGGCACCAGGAAGGTCTCAGACAACCACAGCAGGGCAGGCGTGAACCGCGTGGGCCTGGAACACCGGCGTTTTTTCATTGAGGTACAATTACAGGGGGTCCCAGTGAGGATGGAGATAGACTCGGGGTTGTCCTATTCCATCCTGTCCCAAAAGGAGTATATGCGCATTCCCCCAGATGTGCGGCCCAAGTTGCGGGCCATGAGGTCCCACCTACGGGACGTGCAAGGGAACGGGATCCCAGTGTTGGGGGTGGGGAACTTCAAGGTGAAGTTCAAGAACTACTCTGAGAAACTGCCCCTAGTGGTCCTCAAGGGGGGGAGGTGCTGCCTTTTGGGAATGCAGTGGTTCGCTTCCCTTGGAATCGAACTGTCCGGCATTAACGCCATAGAGACTGACCCAATGCGGGACGTGTGCAACGCACACCCGGACGTTTTCAAGAAGGGGCTCGGGACTTACAAGGGGCCCCCAGTTTCCTTTGACCTGGATCCCGAAATCCGACCCATCCGCCTCAAGCCCAGGAGAGTGCCTTTCGCCCTCAAGGACAAGATCGAGGCGGAACTGGACAAACTGGTGGGGCAGGGGATTTTGGTTCCAGTGGATTCGGCAGAGTGGGAAATGCTGATTGTGACAGCCCTTAAATCAAACGGGGAGGTTAGGATTTGTGCGGACTATAAATGTACGATTAATAAGGTCATTCGGCCAAATGCATATCCAGTACCCATGGTCAGCCATTTACTGGCCACGCTTCATGGGGGGAAGTGTTTTGCCAAGCTAGATCTGGCGCAGGCATACCAGCAGCTCTCTGTAACCCCGGCTGCTGCCGCCGCGCAAACGATCGTAACGCACAAGGGGGCATTTAAGATAACGCGCCTTCAGTTTGGCATGAATTCGGCCCCCGGAATCTTCCAGTCCCTCGTGGAACGCCTTTTAAAGGGGCTTCCAGGTGTCCTCCCATACTTTGACGATGTGTTGATAACAGCGGGGGGCGAGTCAGAATTAGCGCAAAGGCTAGACAGGGTCCTTTCCATATTCGAGAAAGCGGGCCTCCGACTGAGGAGGGACAAATGTGTTTTTTTTGCGAGGGAGGTCGAGTTCCTTGGGTTCAAGGTAACCCCAGAAGGCATCAAGCCCTCCGAGTCCAAGGTCGCGGCTGTGCAAAACGCCCCTCGCCCCACCGCGAAACCGGAGCTGCAGTCGTTTCTAGGGCTCTTAAATTTTTACCATTCCTTCCTGCCGAGGAAGGCATCCGTTGCAGAGCCACTGCACGCGCTATTGAAGAAAGAGGCGGTTTGGCGGTGGGGAGACAGGCAAGAGAAAGCGTTTAGGGAGCTGAAGGCACTCCTATCCTCAAGTGCTGTCCTGACCCACTTCGACCCTAAGAGACCAGTAGTCCTAGTCTGTGATGCGTCCCCAGTGGGGGTGGGGGCGGTTCTATGCCACGTGTTGGAGAGCGGGAGGGAAGCCCCGGTAGCGTACTACTCAAGGTCCCTCTCGAAGGCCAAGCGCAATTACGCGCAAACTGATAGGGAGGCCCTAGCCATCATCGCGGGAACGAAAAAGTTCCATGACTTTTTATACGGCCGCGAGTTTACGGTAGTGACGGATCACAAACCACTTCTGGGGATCTTCACTACCGGCAAACCCACATCGCAAATTCTATCCCCCAGGATGCTGCGTTGGGCCATCTTTCTCAACGCTTATCAGTATGAGCTGGTCTATCGCCCAGGGAAGGAGATCTCCCATGCGGACGTGCTGTCCCGATCTCCCCTCCCAAGTGTAGGGGACCCCACATGCGAGGTAGAGCAGGACCACCAAGTCCTGCTGATCGAGTCTCTCGACTCACCCCCCATTCTCCCGGCCGACCTCGCCAAAGCCACGGCGGCCGACAAGATGCTGGCCCAGGTTAGTTCCTGGGTGAGGAAAGGGTGGCCCACTACTTCCCCCGAGGAGCAGTTCAAGCCATTTGTCAGGCGGAGAGTAGAGCTTTCCCTGGAAAGGGGCTGCTTACTCTGGGGCCAGCGGGTAGTTATCCCAGAGAAGCTGAGGGCCAAGGTACTGAAGCTACTGCATACCAGTCACCCGGGGATCGTGTGCTCCAAGGCTCTGGCCAGGAGTTTCTTCTGGTGGCCCCAGATAGACGCGGATATAGAACGTTTAGTGGGCACGTGCGAGAGCTGCCAGAGCTCTCGGCCCGAGGAGTCCCGGTTGCCCCATAGGGAATGGGACACGGCCCGCGGGCCATGGTCCCGGATCCATGTTGACTTCGCTGGCCCTTTCCGCGGGGCCATGTTTCTGCTGGTAGTCGACTCCTACTCCAAGTGGTTGGAGGTAATCCCCATGAACAGCACCTCCTCTGCGGCAACCATTAAACAGTTGTGCAAGCTTTTTGCCTGTTTCGGCCTACCAGACGTCCTTGTTAGCGATAATGCTAGTACCTTCACGTCTGCAGAGTTCAAGACGTTCATGGAGCGGAACGCAGTCAGGCACATTACCGCCGCCCCGTTTCACCCCGCCACAAACGGACAGGTAGAGCGCCAAGTGCGCACTACAAAAGACGCACTGCGGCGCATGGGTCCCGGTGATTTGAACCTTCATCTGTGCCAGTTCCTCATCTGTTACAGGGCAACCCCCCTAGCCTCAGGATTCTCCCCAGCAGAACTCCTCATGAGGAGGCGTCAGGTAACACTTTTTGACCGGATGGATCCGTCCAGGGTGGAGGATGAAGGGAAAAATATAAACATAGGGGGAGAGAGCTCCAAAAGTTTTTCGGTAGGGGACCCGGTTCACTGGAGGAACTACGCGGCCTCGGGGCCAGCGTGGGTTCCAGGGACAATCATTGAGCAGACGGGGCCAGTATCCTACAGGGTCGAGACTAGCTCGGGTCTACTCTGGAGAAGGCATGCCGACCAACTCAGAAGGCGAGTCACCAGTGAAGGGGAATCAGCGTTAGGGTCCTCCCCCACCCGCATTACCCAAGGGGGAGACACGGCGGAACCCGCGGATACAAATGCATATCCTGGGTTCTCAACCACAGAGGAGGATACTTTGAAAGAGAGGGATCAGTTTGATTATGATTATGAGTTGCAGTACCAGGAGGGTGTAGCGGAGTGGTCCCCCACCCGTCCTAGTGAGAAGAGGGGTTTCAGTTCAGCCCCTGGTACATCCAGAATCCCCAGTCCTTTTGTTTTAGAATATCCCATAGCGCCAGCTCCCCGGAGACAAGCACCCCCAAGACAGGCAACGGGGGGGAGTCCGCCCACCACGGTCTCTAGAACTCCCGGGCAGGTAACGGGGGTGGCGTGGCCACGAGGGCCTCTTTGTCAGTCCCGAGATTCGTACTGGGGGGGACCCCAAGCTCCTCAAACGGTAGGCAGGGTTTCACTTCCCAACTGTTCATTCCATTCCAGTCCCCCAATGCAAGGTTACCGCAGAGCCCACACCGAGCCGCTAATGAGTCCCCCCTTTCCGTTGCAGGACAGGACTCCGCAGAACCAGGCTCCCCAGTGTTAAGTCAAGCGGCCGCACGCCCCAGGCGCACGTGCGGCAAGCCACAATGGTTGAGGGACCTCGTCCCGTCCTAGGGGGGAGGGATGTTATGTATGTACAATGTCGCTTTAAGAAATGTATGAATGTAACCTGACCACAATTACAATGTAGCCCAGCTGTTAAAGGAACGCGAGTTAGCTGCCCATAGAGGGCAGCTGCGAGCATTCAACTCACATGGTTCTCATTCCTCAAATCACCAACAGCCGCGGGAACTCTCCCGCACAAGCAAACAACTACTACTGGAACCGAGGGGGGTGTGTGTGACTGGGACAACGTCACGCCGGTAGCAGCCAATGAGCTACCGTGCAACAAGATTCAAATGTATTGTACTACCGTATATAATGTGATGTATCTCCGCCATTACCACATGTTCATACTGATCATCAACCAATAAACCTGCGTTAGTCCTTACTGCGACTCCTTCCTTGTCTTCCGTGCAAGACACCAAAGGTATGCATTCCAATTGGGCCTCTGTTATTGTTTTTGTAAATAGCCTCCATTCCTCTTGGAGTGTTTGGACTCTCTCAATTTTCCCTTTCAGCTTCTTTTTTTACTAGTTTCCTCATCTTTGGGAAATTTCCTTTTTGAAAATTTAAGGTCTCTGTGTTAGATTTTATCAGTGACTTGCAGTCTATGATCAAGTTAAACATAATTGAGTTGTGGTCACTGTTCCCTATTAACATCTTGCACCAGATCCTGAGTATTACTCAGGATCAAGTCAAGGATTCTTGTACCTCTAGTTGGGTCTTCAACCATCTGTCCCAGGGAACAATCATTTAGCATATCTAGGAACTTTATCTCTTTATCATGTGCTGAACAACAGTTCACCCAGTCTATGTGAGGGTAATTGAAGTCCCCCATTATAACCAGGCTTCCCTTCTTGGATGCCTCCTTTACAACATTCTCCAACTGCCAGTCTCCCTCAAGAGTTTGGGTCGGAGGCCGATAGTATATGCCTACTGTTAGACCATCCTTGTGGCCTGGTACTCTTACCCACAGAGCTTCTAATGGTGACTCTAAATCACCTAGATATTCCAATTCATACGATTTTATCACTTCTTTGACATACAAGGCTACACCCCCTCCCGTTTGCCCCTTCCTATCCTTCCTGTACAGTTTGTAGCCTGGGATAACTGTATCCCATTGGTTATCATCCGTCCACCAGGTTTCAGTGATACCAATAATATCAATATTCTTATCTATTGCTAAGTATCCCAGCTCCCCTATTTTGTTCCGGAGGCTTCTGGCATTTGTATACAAGCATTTATATATGCTTTCCTGATACAGTTTTTTGAGTCCAGTTGCATTGTTAGACTGCCTCTTGCATCCTTCTACTAGAGTGCTGGTGACTAGCTCCTTGCTCTGCTCAGTAATTTTTACATCCTCCTCACTACTCAAGTACACACTTTCCCGAACCGGATGCTGCCCAGCTCCTGTCGGCTTTCCCCCAGTTATCAGTTTAAAAGCTGCTCTGCAGCCTTTTTGATGTTGAGTGCCAGCAATCTGGTCCCATCATGGTTCAAATGCAACCCATCCCTCCTGAACAGATTTGGTTTGTCCAAAAATGTTCTCCAGTTCCTGACAAATCTGAAGCCCTCCTCTCGACACCACCGCCTCATCCACGCATTGAGACGTCTGAGCTCTGCCTGCCTGGTAGGTCCTGCGCGAGGGAAACATTTTTAAGATTGTATCCAATCACTGCTTTCTTCACTTTTATTGACTATAAGGGCCACTCCATTCCTTTTAAGGCAGTGTTTCCCAACATTTGGTTTTTGGACTTAAATTCTCAGAAGGCTGTGTCAATTCCCCAAAGCACTGATCAGCCCTGTGGGATGTGTGCCCCATGTTGGGAATCACTGTTCTAAGGATTCTTGCCTTCAGTAGTAGATATACTGTAATGGTACCCTGAGTTGAATCTGCTCATTCCCATCCACTTTAGTTTACCAATTCCCAGGATGTCGATGTTCAGTCTTGCCATCTCATGTTTGGCCACATCCATCTTACCTTGATTCATAGATTTTACATTCCAGGTTCTTATGGAATAATAGCAAAAGCAAAGCAATCACACTTATACATCACCCCATAACACTTACTGCACTCTCTGGGCGGTTCACAAGTTAATTAGTGTTTTGCTCCCAACATGCTGGGTACTCATTTTACCAACCTCAGAAGGATGGATGGCTGAGTCAATCTTGAGCCCTGGTCAGGACCAAACTCACAATGTTCTGGCTGCAGTATAGCAGTTTAATCACTGCACCACCAGAGCTATTTACAGCATCAGACTTAAGAAATTACTATATGCATTATATTTTACATACTGAATCTCACTACTTGACATGCCACAGAAAATGCCTACAGAGATTTAGTGGCACTCTTGCATAACTATGCAACATGATTTTGATCTAAGAATGACAGTAACTCAAGTGTCTCAATTGAATGACCAAGTCACTTGAGTGATTTTTCTGTCTTTCTGATCAGAACTGGAAACCTAAAAGTTCAATCCTCAAAAATGAATTACAGAACATTTTACTGTTATTTCCAATATGGGAAGACACTACTTTGAATCCTGACCTCCCACACTACCCTCCAAATTTGGAAAGCACTTAAATTAATAAGCAGAGTTTGAATCATTTCTCCCACAAATCTGTTAAAGTCATGGTTAATGTTAATTAAGAGCTATGCAGATTGCCTTACAAGCCTATTACTTTCCTTCTCAGTGGCTGGATAGACCCTGGAGGGCCTAATTTCTTTAGATCTACAAAGTTTAGGCAAAACGAATTATCATTCCCAAGGGACCAAGACTGAAAAAGGCCAAATAATATTCTTCAGAATATTATATTTTTAAGCAATGATCACTGTCCTTCAAATGAGCGGATCTGTATTTTCTTCCAGATATTGGTTAGCATGCTGCTCAAAACTTATCTGCCCAGTAGCTGCTGAGGGCAATTTAACATGGCACTTGTCGCACTCCTGGAAAATGCTGAAGTGAGTCCAATCGCTACCACACACACAAAAAGCCATCATATTCGTTAGAGTACAGAAATTAACACAGTGTCCAGAAACTTTCTGTCATCTGAATAAAGCTTGGGCTTAAGTGGTTAAAGACGCTGAACTTAACAACTGGAAGGTCAGAGTTCGATTCCCGAGTACTGCATGACAGAGTGAGCTCCCATCTCTGTCCTAGCTCCTGCCAACCTAGCAGTTTGAAAGCAAGAAATTGCAAATAGATAAATAGGTACCACTTCGTTGGGAAGGTAAACAGTGTTCTGTGCACTGATGTTGAGACATGCCTGCCAAATGTCCATAGAAACATCTGCAAATGAAAACAGCACTGTCTCTTTGATTGTAAACAGAGATTAGCACTGAACCCTAGAGTCGGATATGACTGGCTTTCAAGCAAGGGCAACCTTTACCTTTACCTAACTTTCTACAGCTTGTTGTTCTTGTTGTTGTTACATGTCATCGAGTTGTCTCCTTTCTATGGTGACCCTATAAATGCAAGATCTCCAGAATGTCCTGACCATAACAGCTCTGCTTAGCTCTTACAAACTCAAGCCTGTGGTTTCCTTTAGGGAGTCAATCCATCTCACATTTGGTGTTCTTCTTTTCCTGCTGCCCTCACCCTTTCCCAACATTGTTTTCTTTTTGAGAGGATCTTGGTTTCTTATGATGTGCCCAAAGTAGGACAGCCCCAGCTTTCATTAATTTTTGCTCCCAGTGACAGTTACTGTAAGGCCTGATTTGTTCTAGGACCCACTTGTTAATCTTTGTGGCAATCCAAAGTATACACAAAGCTGGACCATTACCATATTTCGAATGAATTATGTGTGGGTTTTTCCTGTCAGCTTTCTTTACTGCCCAGTTTTCATATCATGGAGAACTCCACAGGCAAACTGCTATGACCTTCCCTCGGGATTCCAGTCTCGGAGTTTATCAGCAGATTGTCAGTAAGGAATGAGAGGGACAATAGAGCAAAAGTCATTTAATAACAAAGGAAACTTGGATTCCCCTACACTTCAGGATGTCCTTAGAGTATGGAGCTATACAAGCCAAGATTTGCTTCTGGGATGGAGTTCCTTATATAGTTTTCCTGTTGTGAGAAGTTCTCCATGGCTTATTTTAAAGTCAAAAAAGCAAGAGCAGAGCAGAAGAACATTATCCATACATGCATTGACCAAAGCCAGACCAGAGCTTGGAAAAGTTTTTTTTTTTCCCTCGAACGTCATTATCCATAGGGGCCCACAATCAAAGCAGGACACGACCTGCTCAGACCACAGCCTTCTGTTATGTTATGTTTAGCTTTGTTTTCCTGCTCATATCTCAATATTGAAATGGCCTACTATTGTTTGACACAAGCTGCTTTTAGGAGTCTAATTCCTTCTGTACTTTGGAAGGCTCTTTGCATCTAGCAAAACATTTTTATTTATTGGCAGCTGTGCAAGAGACATGTCACTATTTTCATTTCTTGACATTTTTTCAGGTGCTCATCAGCATTCCCTTTTCAATCTAAGTGTGCTTTAGATTAGATGCTAGGAAATTTTCAAATTAGGGACTCGTTATATTCCTGAAGAAAGCATGCAGGTGTGCTTTTGAAGAAAGCTTATGTAACCATTAAGCCATTTACAAAATAGCACATACAGGTACTGAATGTCTCTATCCTTTAATATTTGCAATGCTTATTTTCAGAATTTACAGGTACAGCTTAAAAATTATAAATTACAACAATCAGGACTTCATTACATATTCTTAATAGTTTCCATAGCTGCAGCTTTGCATTAGTAAAGTGTCATCCATCTTAGGACCTGGCTACATAAATGGCGTGCCTTCTGTTTTATGTTGTAATGTGACTTCAAGACATTTATGACTAATGATAGCTCAATGAATTAATAACCTCCAAAGTCAATCACTGGTGCTCAGATTTTGCAAATTACTGTATGGTATTGTATTGTCTGGGCAGTCTTGCCTTCTTGTGATATGTCCAAAGTGGAATAGCTCCAATTTGGTCCTTACTTTACCAACTTACTTACCTATCTGGACAATAAGATATAGTGGGCATTCTGTTCTCTTGGCTGTAAAATCTATTATAGGGATTCAGGCTATAGCAACCTGAATGAGGTTAAATTCCTAAGTATGGAAATTGCTTCCCCATTAGATATAGGTATAGTTTCCTCCTCTCTCCACCACCATCAGATATAGCCTTAGTACTACACCTCTGCACATTCCCTTATGTGCAGAAACCCTCTGCACATGCGTAGAAGGGTTCTGCGCAGAAGGGGATGCACAGTAACTACTTTCTCCCGCCGTCAATGGGTGATGGGTCCAGGCGGGAAAGTAGAAAAGGCAGCGCTGAAATCCCGGCCAATATGGGATTCTTGACAGGTATGGTATTACAGGTGTATAGATTTGTGATTCTGGACTACAACCTCTAGAATCCTGGAAGTTGTAATCCAAAAGCACAAAACTGAGCTCCTCTACTTAAAAATGTTCAGTGTCAGCTTAGTTGAATCTGTGTTTCAATTTTTGTACATAGCCTTAACCAGGTATAGCCTCTCTTCATTTTACTCTTTCACTTGTTGATTTTTCTGTGTTTAATTGATATTGCCTCATACTCTTAGGATTATTTTTATACCAAAATTAATATTAAATGTTATAAATAATAATAAATATGTTTATTAACATGTTCAGTATTATATAATATTTGTCATGGGCTATCTTTTGAAATGGGAGAATGTGGGATCTGGGCACATAATTGGCCAACTGTCCCTGCCAGAACCCCGGTAATGGGTGATCACCTCGTTGCTGTGGGTTCCTGAGGGGACAGAAATTGGGGGAGCGGAATATTAGATAGAGTTTAATTCATCAATAGCTGATCTGACAGGCAGTTCGGACAATGGAGAGATAATGACTAACTCGCTAGGCACGTAATAGGTAATCTTGCGTCTGCAGATTCCTTTAAGCCATAGAGACAATGTTAGCCACCTGTTTACCTCTGATAACATGGAACAATGTATTTCCCCTGTAGTTAATTAATTTAGTTAATGAACTTCCCCTGTGTAGACTTCCCCAATTAACTCGTGTAAACATGATGTGTGAAGCCTGAATTTACAAAGGATCGCTATGCTTGTGCATGCAGCCAGAACATGATAAATACTCATGATTTGTCATCATTAAATCACTGGTCTTCACTCCATCTTGCCTCTTGTGTCTTGCTTGACCAATCTCCTCCGGGACCCAACGGCCGCTTTGCGGTTCCGATCCAGCTTGCGCAACCCGCTTCGTGGCCCAGATCCAACAGGAGAACAATGCAAAAGGAATGATTTTAGTCTACCATAGAAAAATGTTTTGCTCGAGGGAACTCGCCATTACTCTTTCTGAAGAAAAATAGTGTTCAGGGAGGCTTATAAGAATAATTGAACAGTACAGAAGTGGCTGTCCATGATAATATTTTGAACTCATTAGAAATAATGTAACATAGCACTTCGAAGCCTCTTGTGATTTCATTCATCTCCCAAACTACCAGGAAATATAAGCTAATTAGTGCTACCACCAGAGTGAAAATTCTCATTCAATTGTTTTTTCATGGTTTGGGAAAAAAATTGAGCCTCTGAAGTGGGTCATTTTATTCAGCAGAATGTTTGTTAATTTACCTTATTTTACAACACCCACTTGGAAATGTTTGTACTGTACATGCTTGAGAAATGTTGTATACTAATCCCCATGACTAATATTGTAAATGACTCAGAGTATGTAGATTGAATGTTTCCTGACCTTTAATGGTGGTTTGATTGGTTCCTTCCCTTCTTGCATTTAGACTACAATTAGAAAATGTTACTTTTAGTGCTAAGTAAACTCACAGAATCTCCCAGCCTAACCCTGGAGTAGTTTGAAAAATGTAATCCATGAAAGTAATATTTCCTTTTTCTGGTGTAAAGAGGTTATGGCAGTGATAGCAAATCTTGGCACTCCAGGTGTTCTTGGACTTCAATTACCAGAAGACCAAGTCAGCACTCCTGCTGATCAGGGCTTCTGGGAATTGAAGTTCCAGAACATCTGTAGTGCCAAGGTTCGCCATCACTGGATTATGGGAACAATTTTATTCTCCATATTTTAGGAGTCCATTTTAGGGCTAAAACAGAAAACATATATAAATAGTTTTGTACCTTATGTAAGTAAATAATCCTCCCTTTGTACTTTGTACTTGTAAAAGTTTCTAAAATGCTTTGATGTCACACTTTATCATATACTAGATTCATTCTTTGTCACAGTTTTGTTCCCCACAACAACCTTTGATATTTAACATAGTTTATGGATGCTGACCTTGGAATCCTAAAAGCAGAGTGATCAAGTTCTCAAATGCCAAGATGACAGCCAATATTGAGACCTGCAAAAGGCTCCAAGCAATGCATTTGCTCTTGCTCTGCTGATGCTTCAGTAATGATTAGTGTCATACACAAAGACATACTATTTTTTGTTTCTTTCTGTGGAAGCATTTCTGAGCCCAGCCTTCAATATAGATTTCTCAAGCTAGTAACAGTAATAACAAAATACAATGTTAATGACATATCAACAGCCCCATAAGCAAAATGAAATAGCAAATGTAATAAAATCACAGGCCCTTGTTAAAACCATTTGGAAGGCATTAGAAACCCAAGCAAAGTACTGTACTATGATATGAGTACAGCAGTTGTCATAACAGCACATGATTTCCACAAGAACTATGGCAATATTGCATACTTGCAAAGCACAATCTTTTTTTAAAAAGTTATATATATACAGTATTAGAATTCTTATGGTCAGGTATTCTTTAAATATGTACAGGCTAGGCATTTACTAAAATAATCAAGATAAATTTTAGATCCTGAAGCCAATTTGAAAACTCAGTCATATTAATTCAATGAACAGGTTTCAAAATTACATCTCATTTTAATGGTATCTGGAACTGAGATCTAAAGAAACTTTATAATGGGTCAGTGATTTGAGTCAAACTGTTCCAAAATATATATGAACTCATAAGGGCCTAATGTAAAAATATAATGGAAAAGATATTAAAGGGTGGAGCACCACCGTTATTCTGCTGGTACTAATGGGGCAGCCCATTCCAAATCTACAACATGCCCAAGAACCTGGCTACCCTGGAACTGATTAATCTGTGCTCACAATATGTGGTGCTTCTTCCATAAAGATGGTAAACATGATAATCCTACCCCTGCAACTACTGCTTTGTCCTATGGCTCTTACTCCCCCCCCCCAAAAAAAAAAACCTTGTAGTATAGCAAAGTATTAGCAGTTTCCTCCCAGAACGTGGAATGGAAAGGCCAAAGAATATAAATAGTCCACATCTCATAGTGTCAATGGCAAAACATCAGAGCACATCATATGGCAGTTGTCTGGCCAGTAGATCTCTCCTTCACATCACTCTCAAGTAAGATCTCTCTGTTAGTCTCAAAATACTACAGGGAAAATATGTTTTTTACTGTTTGTATTTTCAATTTTTGAAAAATCTAGTGATAAATGTATGAACTGTGTTCCATGGGACCTTAAAACCAACTTTTCCAAATCATTAATGAGACAGGCTTCTTCATTGGATACTGGATATTGCAAAGACAGCTTCAAGGTGCAGTCACATCTCCTTCATTTTATTATGTAAGACCAACATATTTTTCACATGATATAACTTTTAAATCAGAATAATGAAAAACAAAGTGCTAGTATTATTAATCAGATTGACTACATATCAGAAGGAAGCCTCTGAATATTTCAGCAAATACGTGAAATTTTTGGACTAAAGATAAATTATTGTTCTGGCATTTTCTAACTAATGATTATGTAAATCAAATATCCATAGTGCTAGTGAATCAACAAACTAATATTTCATTAATCATTGTTTAATAATAAAATTACTTTATAGAAGGTACTTTCAAAGAATTTACATAATTATTTTTAACTTATGCTTTGTCATTAGTTATACATGTTTATAGGTTCTATATGTGTCCAGCTGGGTTCGGTATTTGGCACCAGCCTAGAGGTGAGGGGAGGGGCGGTGGTGTCGCCATTGTTGCCAGGGAGTCTTTGGGAATTGCTAGGGCCACTGCTCCACAAGTGTCTGGTTGTGAGGCCCTGCTTCTATGGTTGGGCCCCAAGGGTCAGTTGGGGATCTTACTCCTGTACCTGCCCCCTTGCAGGGTAAGGGATGCCCTGCCTGAGCTCCTCGAAGCCGCCTCGATGCTGGCGTTGGAGTTCCCGAGGCTTATGGTTCTGGGGGACTTCAATTTGCCATCATTGGGGATGGCTTCTGAGGTGGCAAGGGAGTTCATGGCTTCCATGGCAGCCATGGGCCTGACTCAGGTAGTTCGGGGTCCGACCAGGGGCAGTGGTCACATGCCAGACTTAGTTTTCTTGTCGGAGCAGTGGCAGAGTGATCTGAGATTACAGGATTTAGTCATCTCACCTGTGCCATGGTCAGATCACTATCTGGTGACTCTTGACTTTCTGGGGGTGACGCTTCATCGTAGGGAGGCAGGGCCTATTAAAATGGCCCGCCCTCAGCGACTAATGGATCCAGATGGATTCCAGAGGGAACTAGGGGATGTTCCTCTGGATCGGATACACGATTCACCCAAGGACCTGTCGACCTGTGGAACAGGACGGCAACAGCAGCCTTGGATGAAATCACACCACTGCGGCCTCTCCGCGCCCGTGGGGTTAGGTCATCCCCGTGGTTCACGGATGAACTGTGGGAACTCAAATGGGCAAAGAGACGCCTAGAGCGCCGCTGGGTGAAGACCCAGGATGTCTCCGATTGGACACTAGCTAGAGCTGCTATTAGAGCCTACCTAGTGGCGATGGGGGTGGTGAGGCGGCAATACTTCACCACCCTTATTGCCTCTGCTGATAACCACCCAGCCACCCTGTTCCGGGTAACCAGGTCCCTCCTCGGTAGGGGGAGATCGGTGCCCGGTTGGCAGGGTTCGGCTGAGGACTTTGCTGACCATCTGGTGGAGAAAATCAATCGGATTCATTCAGGGCTGAATCCCG
This sequence comes from Bradypodion pumilum, assembly GCA_035047305.1. Taxonomy (NCBI): domain Eukaryota; kingdom Metazoa; phylum Chordata; class Lepidosauria; order Squamata; family Chamaeleonidae; genus Bradypodion; species Bradypodion pumilum. The sequence continues at coordinate 294,636,507 of JAWDJD010000004.1, read as the reverse complement.
GCATGGATGGGGAGGGTCAGGGGGGCACCGGAGCACAGTCTTGCTGTACGATCTGGGATCGGTTTGATCCTGTTGTCCCTGATGAAGTGGACAGGCTCCTTGCAGCTGTGCGTGCCACTACATGTCCCACCTGGTTGGTGAAAGCCTCCAAGGTGGTGACAGGTGGCTGGGTCGGGGCGATAATAAATGCATCATTACGGGAGGGGGTATTTCCTGCACTGCTAAAGCATGCTTTGGTGCGCCCCCTCCTGAAGAAAATATCCCTTGACCCAGCTGTCCTTAACAACTACAGGCCGGTTTCCAACCTGCCCTTTCTGGGTAAGGTTTTGGAGAAGGTGGTGGCGCGCCAGCTGCAGAGTATCCTGGAGGAAGCGGATTATCTAGACCCCTTTCAATCAGGATTCAGGCCCGGGTATGGTACGGAGACGGCATTGGTCGCACTGATGAATGATCTCTGGTGGGAGCAGGACAGGGGTTATCCATCCGTCCTTGCTCTTCTTGACCTCTCAGTGGCCTTCGATACCGACCACGGTATCCTTCTGGAACAGCTCAAAGGACTGGGGATCCAGGGCACTGTGTTGTCCTGGTTTTCCTCTTTTCTGGAGGGCCGTACCCAGTTGGTGTGGTTAGAGAGTGAGAGGTCCAGCCCTAGGCTCCTCAAGTATGGGGTGCCTCAGGGCTCAGTGCTCTCCCCTCTCCTATTTAACATCTACATGAAGCCACTGGGTGAGATCATTCATTCCCACGGGGAGGTACCATCAGTACGCGGATGACACTCAGTTGTACATCTCGGCCCGTGGGGACCCCAGTGATGCTGTTGAAATCCTATCCGGATGCCTGGAGGCCATTGGGGTCTGGATGGGGGCCAATGGGCTTCGGCTGAAAACCAGCAAGACAGAGTGGCTGTGGATAAGGGGCCCCGTGTTATCCAGGGAGTTACCATCTTTGGTACTGGATGGGGCTGTTTTGCCCCAGACAAACCCAGTGCGCAACTTGGGGGTCCTTCTGGACTCGCGGCTGCTGCTAGAAGAACAGGTAGCGGCTGTGGCCAGGAGGGCTTTTGCCCAACTTTGGGTGATTCGCCAGTTGCGCACGCTCCTGGACCGGGGCTCCTTGCTTATGGTCACCCATGCTCTGGTCACTTCCCGACTAGATTATTGTAATGCGCTCTACATGGGGCTGCCCTTGACGACCATTCGGAGGCTGCAGCTGGTCCAGAATGCGGCAGCCCGGGTGGTGATGGGATGTGGGCGATATGCCCATGCCTCACCACTACTTCGGGAGCTGCACTGGTTACCAGTTTGTCTCCAGGTGCAATTCAAGGTGCTGGTTTTGATCTTTAAAGCCCTATATGGCAGTGGGCCAGGATACCTTAGAGATCGCATCGTCCCAAGAGTGTCTGCCCGTCCAACCAGAGCGGACTGGAGGGGCTCTCTAATGGTGCCATCAGTTAGGGGTGCACATCTGTCCAGCACCCGAAGGAGGGCCTTCTCCGTGTCCGCACCAACTCTCTGGAACCTCCTGCCAACAGATCTAAGACTTCAAAGAGAATTGCTGCCCTTCAGGAAAGGATTGAAGACCTGGCTGGCAGGGTAGGTGTGGGGCCCGAATGGGAACACGGTCCCCGCCTGCTGGCTTATGTAAACAATTAAGAACTCTCTCTTCTTCTTCTTTTTATAGTGGGTGGGATGGGTGGGTGGGATATGGGTCTTTTAAAGTGGGTGGGATATGGGTCTTTTAAAGTGTTTTTATGTGTTTTTAGAACTTGTTGTAATGCTGCCCTGAGTCGGGTTCTGCCTGAGTGGGCGGCATATATAAATATGACTATTAAATTAAATTAAATTAAAAATATATACGGATCAACCAAGTAAGTATATATTGGATTGTGAACTATGTTTATTTTCCATTTTGTATATTTGAAACAAATATTTTATAGCCCAAATCCTATTAGTTACACCAGTCAATTGGTGAAAATCTTGCAGCAAATTGCTGTTATTTAAGTCAGTATACTGTTAGCTAACTTGGCATTCACGGTTAGGTGCCATGTTGCATAACTTGGCATGCAACAACAAATGCGTACTCTAATTTCTTAACCTATAGCAATATGACACCAACATTTATGTAAATGTGTTGTGCCAGCTAGTATAACTAATACGAGTTTGGTCATGCATTTTCTAAAGCCCACTGGCAAAAAAAGGATGAAAGAGGGAGTCAAATTATTGTAACACTCAGGACTATTTTTTAAATAGACAATGACATTTTACCATCTAATGACAACTGCTGGCAATTCAGGAAGATGTTTACCCAAAGCTAGGAAGCTAACCTGTACAGAGCCAGACCATGGGTCCATCTAGTCCATTATGGCAGCTCTGATAGACAGTGAAAGAGTTTCAGGCAGAATTCCTTTGTAGCCCTATATCTGGTCATCTCCCATCCAACCATAAACCTGGCCCAACCCTGCTTTGCTGCTGAAATCCACCAAGATCTGGTGTGTTCATTGTGGCATGGTGATTTTTTTCCATTCACAGATGTGTACATACACCCACATGCATTCTGATCAAAACTCCACATACCAAAAGCCATAACAGACCTGCACTAAATTGGGACCTACCAACCATGATGTCATGGCAGTCCAGCAGGTATTTTGCCATTTTACATTGCAACTTTGGGTAGTGAATTGCTATAGGTCAAGCAGTGATTGCACACTAAGCTTGCCATGTAACAGATATCTACATTGATTTTTTAAACTTGTTACAGTTGTACCATATACATTACATTGTTGAGTGGTCCTAATAGGACTTTGGCCAAAGAAAATGTATAGTTGACTCTGAATTGTAAATATTTACTATCATTAAAGATGAAGAACTGTGCAACTTGATACAGAAAAGTTGCAGTTATCAAGTATGTGAATCAAACAAGCATATGGTTTTGGTTCTGCATGAATGAATATGGAAAAAATGTTGGCGCTGTCCTCTTTGGTACTGAACCTCCACAATTACTATGGGTATCACTGGCTGTTGAAACCAGATTCACAGAAAACAACACCATGAAGAAATTGTTCATAAAAACCATATGACTTAGATCTGCTTTAATGGAAGCTATAAGCCAGCGTCCTGCCTGTGTTAGCAATGTCTCCACATGGTTGTGAATCTGACTGTCAGGTGAAACTGTCTAATATAATTGAAAGCATGGAAAGGGTGTGAGTTTCTCTCAAATTGAATTTTTCAGAGCATTCATGTTCTGTGAATTAAGGTATTCCCTAAGTTAAATAAGAGATGCTTGCCAAACTTTCTGTATGAAGTAATTCTCATTTAAACTACAATTCTTTGAACACTAATTTGGAACCAAGTCTAAATGAATGTAGAGGCATCTACATTTGAGTAAATATATAGAAGGCTGTCCTATGAAACTCACAGTTTATCTTAGCAACTGTTCACTGTCACTCAGGTAGGATAAGAATGAATCTCCCACATTAACTGGGTTCCTTGTAGGAATCGGGGCCGCTAGGACGGCCGTTGGGTCTGGAACTGTAGGATGGTGCGTTATCGGTTTTCACGTGTCGCGGCTTGCCCATCGCCGCGATGCAGGCTAGGAGGTGCTGCTCCATGTGGGAAGCAGTCTCCCCTTTCTGTGCTGTCGAATTGTGCATCGAATTCTGCGCAGACGAATTGTGAGAAGGTATCAATGCAAACGTGCATGTACTGCCATCTGCCAAACTGTGGGACGTGCGTGACATCCATTTGCCATACCTGGTTGGCCTCCGTCCCTCGTGGGTTGACCCCCCACGAGGCCCCCCCCCCGGCGCCCCTGCACAATGCTGGCAAGAGCGAACTATGCCTTGGGCTTGAGAAAGTGGCAGATTGAACTGTCTGGCGAGCGCTTTGGCATTCTGATGGAAGAATGCATGACTTTGGATTGGCGTAGTGAAAACACCTAACACTGAATGTTGCTGAATTTCCTTTGCCGCCGCGTCCGCTCTGATATTGCCCGCCGAAATCGGACCTGGTAGGTCTTGGTGACTTCGGATGTGGGCGATATAGAGCGGCTCCGTGCGGTTTCGCAAATGGAATTGAGCAGTGAGGAACAAACTCAGCAAATTCTTGTCTATCGCGGGAGTGATGTATGCTCCCGGTAGACTGTGAAGCAAATTCCTGACATACTGACTGTCAGTAATGATGTTTAGGCGCTCTTTGGTGAAGGTGCGCAAGGCAAGGTTCACCGCTGCCAACTCTGCCCGCTGTGCGGACTTCTGTGGAAGAGTTAACAGCGTGCGCCAAGCATGGCCCTCCTGCCAAGTTAAGACGCCATATGTGCGACCCCCATCAGTAAAAACTGTTCTGGCCCCCTGAAGTGGAACCAGCGAAAGCAATTCGAACAAGCTGACTGTCTGCGTTTGAAGTGAGACGAGTCTGGGGTCTTTCGGCAAGTGGTATGCCAAGCTTCCGGTGAATCCCTCCAAAGCTATTGGAAGCGAGTCACCGAGCTGCATCAACTGCTGAACCTGCTCTTTGGTGAACGGGACTACGATCTTTGCTAAATCGTGCCCTGAAATGTCCCTAGCTCTCAGCCTTCCGCGGTAAACCACCACGGAGACCAATTCTTGGGGAGGAACGATGTTTCGGGAAGAGGTGTTCGGCAAGTACACCCATTCCACAATATTCGCTCCTTTCTCGGAATCTACTCCTAGGGCTCCGGTGAACATGGATCCTGCCCGAACTATGTACAAGTTCAGGATCGGGGCATATGGCCCCTGAGCAATCCTGTCCACCCACCTTTGACTGAGAATTTGGTTGACTTTCTCGAGGGCCAAACGCGCCTCTCGAGAAATCTGTATCCGGTCTGCCGGCTGCTTGCCTAATGTTAGCAGCGAGAAGAGCGGTTTCAAAAGATCCGTATCCAATCTAAAATACGGTCTGGCCCAATTAATGTTTCCTAAAACCTGCTGCAATTCGACCAGGGTGACTGAGTCCTGTAAATTGATCTGAGGCAAAACTGGTGCTGCAAAGGAACGGAGAAGCCGATGACCCAGGTATGAGAAGGGCTCGGTTCTCTGCACTTTTTCTGGGGCAATGAGTAAACCTTTCTCCCCCAGGCTGGCCTGGAGGTCTGCAAACATTTCGCTGCCGAGTTGCGGCACCGCGACCAAGATGTCGTCCATGAAATGGCATACTAAGGCTGTGGGATGAAGGCTTCGAAACTTTGCCAGTGCATTGTGAACATAAATTTGGCACAGGGTGGGCGAATTGAGCATGCCCTGTGGCAAATACTTCCACGCGTAACGCTGCGTAGGCTCACTGTGGTTCACAACCGGCACTGTAAAGGTGAACCTTTCCCTGTCCCTGGGGTCTAAGGGAATTGTGTAAAAGCAATCCTTGAGATCTACAACTAGGATCTCCCACCCCTCGGGAATCATATTGGGATTTGGGATGCCGCATTGAAGTGGACCCATTGGCTGTATGCATTTATTGATCTCCCTGAGATCATGGAGGAGTCGCCACTTCCCCGACTTCTTCTTTATGACAAAAATTGGCGAATTCCAAGGACTAGTGGACTGCTCTATGTGTCCTGCGTCTAGCTGTTCTTTGACCAGTTGCTTTAGGGCGACTAATTTCTCCCCCACTACTGGCCATTGTTCCACCCAGACCGGCGTATCGGTGAGCCATTTAAGTGGCAACGCCATTACCCGAAGGTAAGCGTAGCACCGTACTGCTGTAAAATGTCTCGCCCCCAAAGGTTGATGTGCACGTCCAGAATGTGCGGCCGAATGACCGCCGTGCCATCAGCCTTTGGGATTGTGACTTCCACCCACTCCCGGCTCCTAAACGCTTCTTGGATGCCGCCTACCCCCCACACATCGGAGACCGGCTCAATGGCCCACTCCCGTGGCCACTGGCTTCGGCTGACCACACTCACATCAGCTCCGGTATCTAATAGCCCTGAGAATGATCTTTTATTCAGAAATACCTCAATAACTGGGCGCTGTTTCCACTCAATGTTGGTCTCCACTGTCGCTAAGACTTGGTATCCTTGCACTGCCTCACTTGCGCTCGAGCGGTCTGCTGACCCGGACTCTGAGCTGTCCCTGAGCCTTCCCTGGCTATCTGCTGGCGAGTTACAAGGAACCATAATCAGTTGCGCTAAAGTGTCTCCTTTGTGAATCGTCTGGGGTAAGTGCGTTCAAAGCTGAACTTGGAGAACGCCTGAAAAATTGGAGTCGATGACTCCCGGAATTACGAGAATTCCGCGTGCTCCTGCTACACTGCGAGGCAAAACTAAACCTATAAAGCCTTTGGGCAGTGGACCCATGTACTGGGAGTCCATGTGACGTCTGCCTGGCAAGTCAATTCTAGCCCTGTACTACCCTTGGGGCTGGCCTGTGCCTTCGCAGCGCTAGGAATAGGAATTGAATCTAGTCTAGCTCTGGCGCGCCCAGAGCAAGGGATGTCTCTGTTTGGACCGGGGCCAGAGACGTGCCCGCGTTCCGGTTTCCTGAACTCGGACAATTCCTGGCCCAATGATAGCCTCTCTTACACTTCGGACACGGGGTGTTTGGAGCCTTGGGACGGCCGGAATTTTGTCCGCCTCCCTTGGATCGGCACTCCCTAGCGAAGTGACCGACCTTGCCACAATTGTGACATGCTCCTTTGGGTCGGGGTTTCCTGCCTCCTTGCACCGTTGCTGCCAACAGGCCCATTTTGTAGGATTCTGTGCCAACGTCGGCGCAAGCCCTAATCATGTCTGTGAGAGTCAAGTCGGGACGATTGCCCAGTGACTGCAAGATTTTACGGCAGTCTAGATTGGCATTATCTTTGGCCAATTTCATCATGAGCTCTTGTTGGGCTTCCTCATTATCGATCTGCCTGCTGATCGCTTCCTCTAAGCGATTGATGAAGTCCATGTAGGGCTCCTGGGCTCCCTGTTTGACTGCGGTGTAATTTTTGGCCGCTTTGCCAGTTGCGGGAACCTTGAGAAAAGCCTTGAAGGCAGCCTCGGCTGACATTTGGAGAGTGGCGAGTGGCAAGTTGGTCTGCACATTGATGGATTCGAAGGCACCTGACCCATATAACTGGTCAGGAAGTACTGCGCCTCCCATCCTGGCAGCCCTAGTCTGAGCCTCGAGGCGATACTCGCTGTCCCATAGCAAATACTGGCTGGGGTTGAGCATCATCTGCATGATGGCTTTCCAGTCGTGTGGGATGAACATGGTGTTCTCGCACACTTGCTGAAGCGTGCCCCTAGTGAAGCGACTTTGGAGTCCTGTCTCTGTGATGGCTTTCCGTATAGCCATGAGGAGCTTATACGGGACTGGTGAATGAACTACCTGCTGGGCCCCTGTGAGGGCATCCATTTCCAAGCGAATTGGACAAATCTGACTAAGCTCAGCTAGTTCTTCTGCTGGCAAATCCCCCTTCTTGATCACTTCCTCCACTGTGCGCTGAAGGGCACTCTTGGTTTGGGAGCCTGTAACTGTCAGAGAAGCGCCTGCGCTCCTCATTCCATGCATTCCGTCGGTGACGTCTGCAGCTGTCACCGAGGGAAAACTCCCTACACTACTCTGCTTAAACTGAAGTGACGGATAGAGCGCCGTGGGCGCCGTTGGTTCAACTGGCGCTGGGGGTTCTTTGGCTTCTATCCGGACTGGATCTACCTCCGCTAAGAGCTTCCTACATTTGCCCCATGTGCGAATTACGCGCTCTGGAGCTTTCGGGGGTTGCTGAATGCAGTCTCCTATCTGATCCCAAAGTTGAAGGGTTAACGTACCTCCTTCTGGGTAAAGTAGGCAGTGTTCCCTTAGGTACACCAAAAGTCTCGCTAGTTCTCTGCTGTGAAACCTTAACTGAAACACCCTGGCCAGGATTCTGAACTCCTCTTCATGAGTTCTTTGGCTAGCGGACGGACGTTGCCGCTGGGGGCAAGTCCCCATATTACCTGCGAAGGGGTCCTCCGAAGTTTCCTCCTCGGGACGAGTCGACGCGTCTCGGGCAAGCAATAGGTTTTGGCGACGATTCTTTGGGTAGAGCTCGGAGCGTGGCCCCGTGCCACGGGCCCTCGGTGGCCTCTGCGCTGTCAGGGGTTCACAGCTGCCCTGAGGGGAACGCGTTTTTCCGTAACCGCAACACCTCCACGAAAGTCGGGAGCAAGCTGTAGGAAGCCTCTCCGGAATGCCTCGCCGCTTGGGCCGTCTGCCCGATTGGCTGGCTTACTGACCGGGTTGCCGCGCTGTCCTCCGGGACGATCAGACGCGGTTCAAGCGCAGAACCGGACCGTGTGATCGCTTACTCTCGGGTAAGATCACGTCTCGGGGTCACCAGGTGTAGGAATCGGGGCCGCTAGGACGGCCGTTGGGTCCCGGAGGAGACTGATCAAGTAACGATACGAGGAAATATGGAGCGAGATCAGATCAGTGGTTTATTGAAGGAAAAGCATAATCATATATAGATCAGAAGGCAATACAGGGAAGAACCATCATCTGACAGAAAATCACATCACCTATTTACTCGGGTTAATGGGAAATCTCTCTAGGGGAAGTTAATTAACTCGGGAAAACACTGACAGGGGAAAAACCATTGTCTGAGGCTTACGCCGGGGTAAATATGGCTTCTATTTGCACCAAAGATTAGGCTGATCTGTGAGTCAGTAATTGCTTAATGGGTAATGGAGGTTAGCGATCTGCCCTCTCAGCAGAACCGCCGGTCAGGTCGGGTGTGGGTGAATAAACCCTTATGATTTATACTATTAGTCCGCTCCCCCAATTTCCGTACTGGCAAGGGCCAGTGGCCAGGAGTCTGCTCAACTGGTTTAACCTCTGCCAAGGTTCCGTGCCAATTGGGCATGGGGAAACCGCAGTTCCTAGTCTAAGATTTGGTCTGCTTAAACTAGAAACAAGATGAAGTTTTCAAAAAGAAAAAACCTCAGCACACTATAAATATCATTTGCTTCCTTTTCCCACCTGGGAAGCAAAGGTTTCCCCCCTTCCTGGTCACAAAATCACTTCCAGACCTTACAATCTTGAAGCTTTCTAAGGGACTGCCAGACTGTAAAACATTGATGGCCAACACACTGGCCTGGTCCTGAATTCATGCAGCCTTCAGCTTAACCTCAAAAGACCTCTACAAAAGTAGTCTGCGACTTCTAATTAAGAAGAAGATGAGATGGAGGTAGAGGAAGAGAACTAGAGAAGAATGACTTTACCTACATCTGACTCTATCCACTGCAGGTTTCAGTGTGTCCCTGTAAAAGATGAGACCTTGACAAAAATAGCTCTCCTATAGATACTATACATGAAATAAGTGTCCATTCCACCTGACCCCTTAAAAGCTTGCAGGCCTTAACTAATTTTGCAGGGTTAGACCAGAATAGTTGTGGGGAAAATCATCATGTAGCAAAGCAGCAGTAGCTGCAAAATAAAATAGATTTCCTTCCATAAATTCATGCTGGCATGAGTGGGTCAGCAATTAGAATAATTTATTTTATTACGGTTTGGGTAATGATTGTTCAAAGTAGTGATGCTTTTTACTTTTTAAATGCTTTGTTTTTTCAATGTTTCTTTTTAGCTGCTAAGCTCCTGCATTTTTAAAATGTAAATTAAGCATTCTTTTTTAGTATTTTATTATTTTTTATGTACAGTACTTACAGTTCTGTTCCTCACATTTTATGTTGGCCAGTAGCAGTAACAAATGAAACAAAAAAGAGGACTGTAGACCAGATCACATTTTAAGGGAAATGTGTAATTTGCTCTCTTATATTTTCCTTCCAAGCAAGTGAATCTTTCAAAGCCAATGGCTGAGAAATAAGGCATGTAAATGAATTCATATTTATTTCCTGATGACTAAAACAAGAACAGGTTAATTTGCATGTTGGTGCAAACAAATGTCAGAGTAGCAAACAGAATTCTGCATCTTAAGGAGTTATACTTTTAGTGACATATGAACTGTTTCATCTGTTCCAGCATTGAGTGACATTCTACAGTATTTCTAATATAAGATCCGCCATGCTCTCCCCACCCCCTCCACCGGCGGGGAGATAAAGGGAGCCACCCCTGGTCCGGGAGGCTCCAAAGCCACCACCGCTGTGAGCCACCGTGCTTCCGGCCCCTTTTTCGGCCAGGAGGATGGCAAGGGCAGGTGACTTTGACTATTTCTGTGGCGGTTCTACTGTGCCTGGACGTGTGGGGCTTCTGAAAAGAGGTTTTTTCCCTTTTGCCTTTGATATGTTTTGATATTGTGTATTTGATACTCTGTACCACTGTGGAATATTGTTTTCTTTGTAATTGTATTGGTTATTTATTGTGTATTTGTATTATTATATTATTGTAACAGTATGTATAGTAACTTGTTGTTTGCCGCTCTGAGTCGGCCGTGTGCCTGAGTAGAGCGGAATATAAATTCAATCAATCAATCAATCAATCAATCAATCAATCAATCAATCATAATAATAATAATAATAATAATAATAATAATAATAATAATAATAATAATAATAATAATAATAATAATAATAATAATAATAATAATAATAATAATAATAATAATAATGGGATAACGTCATTGCTTGACCAGCATAACTATTGTAGTTACGTTAATAGTTAGAGGCTGCAAGTGACCTCACTATTTACCTGAATTTTGTATGTCAGGCCATAAACTTATGGAGTTAAGGTAATTTTTTAAAAAAGTAACTGAAAGTAAGTAACTACTTAGTTACATTTGAATAATAAGGAAATAAAGAGGTATGATAAGTGTGTGAGGACATTCCAGGCACTTAAAGTCTTAAGTTGTATATGGCAAAGATGAACTGTTGTTATTGATATAACGTAAATTACCCTGAATCTGTGGAAGAGACTGAAAAAAGTTGCCTGGACAAACAAGTATAATTCAGTATTTTATTTAATTTTATTTAATTTTTCAACTTTTATGCCTCCCACTCAGGCAACCCGACTCAGGGCGGCTTACCAATAATCTAAAAACACATATAATAAAACATAAAAAATATAAAAACAGTTAAAACCATAAAAAACCCAACAACATTAAAAACCCACCCACCCCACAGAAGAGAGTGGTACATCTTATTATAGAAGCCAGCAGGCAGGGGTCACATTGCCCTCAGGACCCCATACCTGCCCCGCCAGCCAGGTTTTCCAACCTTTCCTAAAGGGCAGCAAATCTGTCTGCAACCGTAACTCTACTGGCAGGACGTTCCAAAGGGCCAGTGCAGACGCGGAGAAGGCCCTCTTTCTTCTGCCAGAGAGACGCACATCTCTGGCTGATGCATACCTGTCAACCATGGCTCCGGACAATCTGGGACCTGCGCACAACGGTTCTGTGCAAGTCGCCTTCTACGAATGCGTAGAAAGCTTTTATGCTTGCGTAGAACCCTTTTATGCTTGCGTAGCCTTCTATGCAAGCATAGAAGGGTTCTACGCAAGTGTAAAAGGGTTCTACGCAAGCGTAAAAGGGTTCTATGCAAGAGTAAAAGCCTTCTATGCATGTGTAGAAGGCAACTTGCACAGAAGGGATGCGCAGTACCTCTTCCCTCCCCCCGCTGCCAATTCTGGGGTTTTGGCAGCTGCAGGTGGGAAATGGCGCAAATCGGCGCCGAAAATCAGGAAATCCCGGCCAATCCGGGAAGGTTGACAGGTATGGGCTGATGCCACAATTAAAGAGCCCCTCCAGTCTGCTCTGGTTGGGCGGACTAATGTATTGTTCATGATTCCTAATTTAATTTTAATTTAATTTAATTTTCACGCGTATATACCGCTCACTCAGGCAAACCCGACTCAGGGCGGTTTACATAGTGGACAATAAATACAAAAATACAATATCATAACATACAATGAATACAGTAAAAAAAAATCAATTACCAAAAGTACAATTACAAAAATCTCTGTCCACAAAATATAACTACAGAAATATATACTACAGTCTGCACTTACATGTGCACTACAAAGGAGCTCAGGTGCTCGCTGTCCCCCCGCGGCAAATGCCAGACCGGAGGGAGGCGGGGCCGGTTGCCACAGGTGGCTCCCATCCTGGGCCGATGGCGGGGGCCCAGGAGAGCTTCAGCATGGCGTCCCGGCAGTGGCGCGGCGTCTTTTTTATCCCTCCGGCCGAGGCAGGGCCGGAGGGAGGCGGGGCCGGTTGCCGCAGGTGGCTCCCATCCTTGTATTTCAACTTGCATACACTTATGTCTATAACATAGGTAAAGGTAAAGGTTTCCTTTGCTTGAAGCCAGTCGTATCCGACTCTAGGGTTCAGTACTCATCTCTGTTTCAAAGCCGAAGACTCTGTTTCAAAGCTGCAGACATTTCTGTGGTCATGTGGCAGGCATGAACTAGACACTGGAGCGCACAGAACACTGTTACCTTCCCACCAAAGTGGTCCCTATTTAGCTACTTGCAATTTCTTGCTTTCGAACTGCTAGGTTGGCAGGAGCTGGGACAAAGACAAGAGCTCATTCCGTCCTGCAGTACTCAGGAATTGAACTGCTGACCTTCTGTCTCCCAGTTAGCCACTTGAGCCACTGCCATCGTCTATAACATATAGTACATAAAATTAATTCATGTCTATAACATTTAGTACATGAATTAATTTTGATTCTTATGCTATATAACCAGATGTTTTAAGGATTGTTGTATTTTAACTTGAGTATTAAACATAATAACAGAATAACACACAACCACAGCACTAAATAAAATAATAGTTAGTCTTACCATGTATTCATCCCAATAAACTAATTATTCTTATCATGTATTCACTTTCAATCTTTATTTTAAGAAGTTAGAGGCAAAAGTTAAGTGCAGCATAATATGTGCATCTGATTATTATTAGAAAACCATGACATACACAAAACCCCAAGCCCTAAGGCAAGTGCAAGGAGTTTATAATACAAGAAAACTTGGCTCCCTCCCATTATATTGACATTCTGGTCTAATACAGCTAAGGAGAGATTTAGTCATCTTCAGAATGTATAATTCAAACCACAAACTGGCTTGATGAATTAATTGTATACATATACTGCATCTGGCATACATCTGCAAACTTATTTTCCAGGTGTTCTTAAGCATCACATAGCAAGCCTTGTCACAGTAAAACACTGAAAAGTCAGAATTAAGTAGATAAATATAATATACCCCAAACCACCAATTCAGTAACCCTAGGATGCCTTTACTTTACTCCCTATTAATTCAGCCATTCAGCTGATTCACAGAAACAGCACTTGCACTGGAAAATAAAATTAATGTTATGCTCAGCAGAAGAGGTAACTATGATTCCCAGGAACAAGATGTAGTGTCAGAACACCTTGGAACATATATAATTTAAGGTGGGAATAGGGACTGGGAAAGCATCTCCTGTGAAGATAAAAATGTTGCTTGGATCACCACACTGTTCAGAGACTAAAAATACATCCTTCGCTCAAAAGGAACATTTTAGTGAATCAAAAGACAAGTGAGTCATCTTGCAAAACACAACTAAGAGAACAAGGGCTCATTTATATGCTGCAAGGAAATGTATTCTAAAAGAAATGATGGGTTATGGGCCAGCATGAGATCTGAAAGAGAAAACCCAAGGCTTGTTGCTGGTCTTGGAAGCCACTGGCTGCAGAATTAGCCTACACTGACTTTTGAACTTCTTGCAACTTGCCACTAAGATTAACACCAATGGACTTATACTAGTGCATATAAGTAGTAGGATTCTAGACACTGCTTAGCTTCTTGATTCTAAAGGGTGGGCCAGTGTCATCCTAAAGAGCTTTCAGCCACTAAAGGACTGACTATATGAGTACAAACTTTTAAACTTAACATTCAAGTGAGGTTATAATCAGCATACAAAATGCCCATATTTGTGGCATTCAACCAATGGCAAAATGTCCACATAGCATATGCTATACTGTTACAGAGAAGTGACTCCCATATGACTCAAGATAAAGTGTGTGAGGAGAACCTTCCTTAAAGCTGTGTGTGGGTTTCAACCAACTACTAGACAGGGAGTTTTGGATTTTTTTGAACTGCATCTCCCATAATTCACCAGGAATTCTCCCAGAGAAAGAATAGCCAGCCTTGAGATATTAAACTTAGCACCTTGAGTAAAACTAGTAAGGTCAGACTCCAAAACCACTATCACTCCAATCTCCCTACACCAGTGGTTCCCAACGAGGGGCACAGGCCCCACGGGGTACTTCAATTCCCAGAAGCCTAAATAAGTATATTGGCTGATCAGTGCTTTGGGAAGTTGACTTAGGCTTCTGGGAATTGGAGTAAAAAAAAAGGTTGGGAAACACTGCTCTACATCCAGCTGCTCTTTAAAAAACTGCCTATGCTCTACTCTCATAGCTTCTCCCAGACAACCAGGACCATTCGTACCAATATTCCATGCTCCTCATTCATCCCATCCCATAATGACCAGTCACTGAACTAAGCGCCCCAACAGAGGGTGCAAAAAAAGTATACACATTTTTAAAAAGGAAAAAACTGTGTTAGAATTGTAATACACAATATATATCAATAGCAAAAGATGAATACAAGTCATGTATGACTTCTGCAATTGCAAAATATGTTCAAAATGGTTACCATCAGTGTCCAAACACTTCTGCGTATAGCTAACAAGTGCTTGAGCAACATTGACCAAAGTGTCCAGTGGTATCACTGCGCACGCCATTTCAATTCTGTCCTGAAGTACCAACAATGTGGCTGGTTTTTAAAGATACACCACATCTTTTAAGATCCCCCATAGGTAGAAGTCAAGGGGTATTAAGTCAGGAAAATGTGGGAAGAACTCAACCACACTTTTTCAAAATGCTCTTGCACTCTTTGAATGACAACCATGCTTCTGCCATTTTCTTTGATTGTCCTGCCTGTCACATGGTAACAATAGCATTAATGATTTTGAGACAACATCATACTACACATTGTTACTGTAATTCAATTCAACTTTGAAAAATAAGGCATTTTAGGTACCTTCTGTATATGTCATTGTCTCAAGCAAATGCTAGTTACACAGAGTGATAAATCTAATCTAATGTGACAGTTGGTAAATTACTATTTCTGAAGTTATGTAACTTATTTCTGTAATATGACTGATAAGGCATTAAATCGATTTATAAAAGGAAGACCAAGATATGATTTTCCAACCAGTAATCAGACACTATTATTTGTAAAATGGGATTCTAGTGTATGTTAGGTTTGTTTCATGAATGTGTGCACATGATGCACAGCCTGGTATGTGTGTATATTTGGGGGATGGGCTGGAGCTGTTCTCTAGCAGACATAAGCTTCGGTTTAAGAAAAATCGCTTCAGTTAAAGCTTCCCTTTCTGTTGAGATCAGGCACTGCATTCTCTGATTGCACCCTGAGACTGTGTTCAAGTCTGCAGTTCTATGCGATATAATAGAAATGTGTCTACATATAGAACCATACAGTATACATTTTCCAAGCTACTTGTAAATTAAGCTCTTCCTCATAAGATGCTTCATAAACTGCTGATGAAATATCACATTGATTTTAGATTACTTGGGAATTTACCAAAAGAAAATTTCATCACAACAATATAGCATTTGATTTTCTGAGGATTCTTTGAGTTTCATCAAAGGTTTTAAAAAGCAATTTTTCAGCTTCATTGCATATCATTACCCTTATCCTACTAGTTTTGGAGATTTTTGTGTACATATTAGTTGCTCCTGCTAACACTGGATTGCCAAATTACACCAGTGGTGCATCATAGTGGGTGTAAAGCTGGTGTTACTGTAGTTGTTAGAGCATTAACATAAAACCACAAACCTGAGGTTGAAATAAGATTTGCATGGCCACTTTTCTTCTGTACAGCAGCTTCCATAAATGAAGCACCAGAGCTACTGGAAAATTGACTTCAGAAATGTTCCCAGCATTCTGAAACAGGTTTTTGGGAAGAGCAGATTGCTACACTGTGCAGGGAATTGCTGACTACACTCACCCCTTGAGTTTTCTGGATTCCACTGTTCTGCCAAAGGAAATCCAATGTTGGGTCCTACCCATGCCACTTTTTGTTGGTATGGAGATACTGTACCATTTTTATTGCCTGAGGTGGCATCCTGTGAAAAACAACAGTACCGTATGTATTTTCCTTTTCTTTGTCTCATGGGTATTCCATCACTCTTTCAAGCAGACCATTCATCTCACTATATGAGTTTCTTCAACAATTTTGTGAAGCAAGCTTGGGTAAGAGAAAATATCTTATTTTAGATAAGGCCATGAGCCATCTAGATATTAGAAACCACATCAATCTTCACTTGCAAATCAACTACAATTTAGGGTCAAACATCCCTGGATTAATCTGAAAGGATGTTGCTTGAATTAGTCTCTTTTCAGAAAATCTACAGCATGTTTCTTGGGAAACCAGACCTAGAGCATAGCCTCAGTGCAGCAGCTGGCTTTTATCAACATAACTGGTTGAGAGAGCTAAAAGAAAAGGAATGGAAAAACTACTACCCATTTTGAAAGGAAGGATATTCGTTGGAGAGAATGGAAAGGACAGAAGGCGTTTGGGACAATATCCACTTCCTGTTGAATTCGTCTTCTTTCAGCATCACCATTTCAGCTCTAAAAGGGAAGCATCCTCTGTCTTAATCACTAAACTTGGGAGAGTTCCTGTTTTGAATTATAACTTCCAGAATCCTCCATCTTGCATGGCTGGAGGTCTGGAGGAATTATCACTCCAAGAAGACATTTGCTAAGTGCTGCCTCATCACCTAAAATGGTTTTACAGGACCAGGTTTTTAACCCAGGCACCCAATCTTCTTCTTTTCTCATCCAGGCTTGTGACCGGCAACGGTGGAGTTCCCATCATTGGTACCAGGAGTGAAAAAGACTACAAAAACCACAAAATTAAGGATGGAATAAGATTTGGATTCCCAGTAGTTTCCACACATTGCCCTTTTTGCAGTCATTTAAACTTTCAGAAAACTGGTATTTTTCCTAGCCCTCTGGAGCCGGTTATTGGGGTATGTTGGGGAAATTGTTTTTGCTGAATTTCACACTTCTCCACAATGGAAGTCTCACATTGCATTCTGCCCATAGGATTTTTAGCAATCACCTGTAAGTTTCATTTATACTGAATGGCATTAAGAAATAGTTCTACGTGGAAAGAAACTTTCAAGATGGTAGCCGGTGTAAGCATATCAAACGGGAAATAAACAAAGACAAAATAAAGATCATTGTGGCATCTTAAAGGCTAACATTCTCCTGCAAACCTAGCAGTTCGAAAGCAAGAAATTGCAAGTAGATAAATAGGGACCACTTCGGTGGGAAGGTAACAGCGTTCCGTGCACTCCGGTGTCTAGTCAGCCTGCCACATGACCATGGAAACGAACACAGAAGCAGACAGCGCTGGCTCTTCGGCTTAGAAACAGAGATGAGCAGTGCACCCTAGAGTCGGATACGACTGGCTTTCGAGCAAGGGAAACCTTTACCTAAAGGCTAACATTGTGGCATTTTAAAAGCTAACTGCTATATTTTAATGTTACAGTTCATGGATCAAGTCAGACAGAAAGAAACTGTGAGACTTTCCACATGGGCACTATTTGGTGTGGCTTGATTCAAACCAAATTAGAGCATTCACAAATGTTTTGGCTTAAGCTCTCCATCCCACCTCTTTTTAAAGCTGTCCCAATCATTTCTGGTACAGCACTAGAGCTACAGACTTTTTGGTGTGATTCTGAGCATTCTTAATTATCACAATATACAGACCATGCTGACTGGGAGGCAGAAGGTCAGCAGTTCGATTCCCGAGTACTGCAGGACGGAATGAGCTCCCGTCTTTGTCCCAGCTCCTGCCAACCTAGCAGTTCGAGAGCAAGAAATTGCAAGTAGATAAATAGGGACCACTTCGGTGGGAAGGTAACAGTGTTTCATGTGGTCCAGTGTCTAGTCATGCCTGCCACATGACCACGGAAACGTCTGCAGAAGCAGACAATGTTGGCTCTTCGACTTTGAAACAGAGATGAGCACTGAACCTAGAGTCGGATACGACTGGCTTTTGAGCAAGGGAAACCTTTACCTTTACCTTTTCCTTTACAGACCATGTGGATGGTTAGTTGAAACCAAATTAGAGATTTGGGCAGTGTTATCTGAGGCGACAACCCTGTGATTTATTTGGTGGGTGGTATTGGAAGGAACAAGAGAGAGACAAGAATTCCCACTCTCCAAACAGTAACTAAAACAGTTTAATATTGTATATTTTAATGTTGTATTAGTTAATGTTATACACCACCAAGAATGGATAGACCACCCAGATGGGCAATCAATCAATCAGTCAATAAATAAATAAATCCCTCATTTTAAGTTAATAAAATACCCTGAACCCCAGAGATCAGTTGGAAAGGCAGGGGTGTCTGTGCTGGACTGACAGTCCAAACCACATGAGGACACAAGAATATTTCTAGTAGATTCTTAAGTGCAATATGTTCTCCCCATACAAACAAAAACAATCCTAAACTACACCAATGTATCCATATCAGGATTCACACATCTCCGTTTTAATCGAGCCTTTTCTCAAGACAATCTGAAAACTATGGTATTAACACATAGAAAACACAATTCTATTAAGGCTAAATCTTAACACTAATGCTTAATATCACTGCCTTTAAAGAAGTTTCTTAATAGAAAAAAATAACATGGAGTCACTTCATACTCTAAGGTAGGGGTGGCCAACCTACGGCCTATTTGCCAGACTCGGCCTGTAGCACTATTTCATGTGGCCCTCCTCCACCCTCACCGCTACCGGAAGCAGAAGTGTTTGTGTTTACAACAGCCGTAAAACATCTCCGCACATGTATAAATGTGCCCACACTTGCATCTGCCATAAATGCACCTACGCCTGCTGTAAACACTGCCATAAATGCACCCATGGTTGTCATAAACATGTTTATGATAGCCATGGACATGTTTTACAGCATCATTTACAGTGGGAGAAACCACAGCTGTCCTGTGGCATGGTCTGGCCCACATGGTGTGAAAAGGTTGGGAACCCCTGTTCTAAGGGTACAGAGATTCAGAAAACTGAATCCATCAAGATTCACAGATGGTGGAGGATAGAGGTGCCTGGAGAACAATGGTCTATGGGGGTCGCAAAGGGTCGGAATCGACTGTGCGACTGAACAACAAAAATGAGAGTCTGTGCTGTACTGTAGTGTAGTGGACGAGAGAGACTCACACAGAGCAAGTGTTACACCAGAAAAAGTGATATTTTTGCAATGTACTATTTAATTCCTAAGAACTCAAAATACATTTCAGTTTCGGGAATGTCTATTTCCTTGGTGAAAATCACTTCAGTTGAAGCACAGGCACAAAGAACATCTGTTGTCATTACAGTGACCATATACTGCCCTCCAGTGTCTAGCTTTGAGAACTGAAATAAGACAATTAATTGGCTTTCTTTAAAGACAACATAATCAGTCTTTTTAAAAAGCACCAAAGTGGACTTTATGCTGGTGAGCTATTCTTTTTGCAGCATGAGTATATTCTTACCCCATCCATTCCCCACATCATCTAGGAATTAGCAAGTGATAAAAGGCACAAATGACACTTAGCTGTCAGATCCACATAGGAAGCACTTGTGGTAATGCCTTGTTCTTCATACCCAACTTTTGTGCTTTCCTCTAAAAAAAGCAAGAAACATGGCTAAAGTGAAATTTCATGTAATATTATCTTCCACGTTGAGATAGAAATGTAGATTTGTGTGGCCTTGTGGAATAATTGGGATCGTAGAAAACCACCCAGGAGCATAGAAGAATCAGAAAAGACAGATGGTTGAATAAATATCTCAACTGTATTTATACATCTAATAAAGTATATTAACTATTTACAAAGTTTGTCTTGATATTCATCTATACCTATAAAGCAAAGGTGTAGACGTATGAGTGCGGCAGGCGTCCCCACACCCCTGGAGCCGATACTGTAATTTTTTCATACACACCTACTTTTCTTCACAGAGATCAGCCCCGGGAGGGTCTGGAGGCTGAGAGTAGGGCCTGCACCCCACAAAGCAGATAAAAGAACTGTGCACGCACAAAGCAGGGGGGAATATCCACACAGAGAGATGTTGAGCTGAGGAAGCGGGACCGGACTGTGCATGAACGCAGGTCCAGGGTCCGGAAAAATAGGGGTCACACGGACAACTGTTAGGCTGCAATGCCCCGCGGTGATCATTCAGAAAAACCTCCGGCTGCCCACAAAACACTGGAGATGAGTGACCCACCAACGCGGACACACCCACTGCCCAGCTGCGGACAGTGTGTGAGTGCGCCGACAACATTGCATCAGAGACTGCCCGCGACAGGTACCCCAGCCAGCGCCTTTGGCGCCAGGCTCAAAAACCGAGCCAAAATGGGCTGGCTGCACTGCAATACCACGTCAGAGGAAACGGCCGTGCCAACAACAAGGGCAGTGGCCGTGCCGACAACACCGCCACAGAGGACCCAGCCGCACCAATGACAGGGACGGGGTGTGAGTGACCAGGGCCAGTGTTTCAACCAGCGCCTGCCTCTCACTCCTACCTCCCACCACCCTTCCCTTCCCTCCCTTCTCACCTTCCTTTCTTTCCCTCCCTTCTTCCTCCCAAGCCCCTAACCCTCCTTCCCTACTCCCTTCACTCCCCCCTGCTTTCCTTCCCTTCCTCCTACCCCCATACTTCCTTCCTTCCCTGCCTCCTTCTTTCCGCCCCTTTGTCCTTCTGTCTCCCCTTCTTACCTGGGTATCAGCGGGGGGGGGGCTCTAGGAGGCCTTTGCCGTGGGGCCCTCTCCGCCCAGGCTGTGGGCATCCATCCTGTGTGTGAAACATCCTGCACGTGCCCAGTTGATTCCTGATTTGGAAAGACTACAAGAAGGAACCAGATTAAACATCAGTTCAGTCTGCCTACATGTCCATTATAAATTTCTGTTCAATGGTCTTTAGAAGTCATTGAAAAAGTCAGAGAAGATATTAGGTACTATCTGATAGCCCAGCCTCTTTGCTAGAGCGACACTCACTATAGCTGTATGCAGAGTAAAGTCTTCTTCTTTACTTTCTCTTTTACCTCCTTGGGTGTCGAGGGAGATACAAGGTTCTTGCTCTTGCTCTGGCGCTTCTGGCAGCCATTTGGTGCTTCTTGTAATGTTTCTTTGATGTTATCTCTCCACCTTCCTCTAGGTCTGCCTCATACTCTTTGTCCTTCTCCTCGTTTCACATTTGTCTTGGATGGTATGGAATTTGAAGACAGTCTCTCCAAATGGGCAAACCACTTTATTTGTTATCTCAGTATGTAGTTTCAGATTGGTTCTATTCAAATTCTTTCCCTTATATTTTCATTCCTGATTTTACCACTTCTAGTCACCCCAACAGCCTTCCTCAGACATCTCATTTCTGTAGTGACCAACTTTCATTTATGTTTTCTTGTAAGTGTTCATATTTGGCACTGGTAACATAAGGTGGTAATGAATATGCTTTGTGTGAGGTGTTTCTTTGTGCTGGTCGGTATTGTCTTGTGTTGTAAGAGTGGAGCCAACTGTCCTAATATTTGGTTTGCCTTCCTACATCATATGTTCATCACTTCATCCATTTTGCCATCTTCAGTAAATGTTGTTCCTAGGTATTGGAACTCTGTCACTTGTTTCATACTTGTTCTCTCTATTTCGAAATTTAAAGTATGCTGTTTCCTTCCAATTGTCATTACCTGTCTTCTCTTTTATCAGTCTACTAGTATTTTTTGCCCAGCCCTGCCGGGCAGTTATTATCTGTGAGTGGGTGATTGGGGTGGTTTTGGGGGAGGGTGCACCCCCCAAAAAAACCACCCCAACCACCAACACACAGATAATAACTGCCCAGCAAGGCAGGGGTTCCCGGTGTGTATGTGAGAGAGAGACAGAGAGAGGGGGGGAGTGGTGCTCTGCATTCGGCCCTTGTCTATCGGAGAAAGCAAGCCCCTTCTCTGACAGGTAAGGGCCGAATGTGGAAGAGGCTCGCTTCCCTCCGGGAGGCGAAGGCAACAAATGGAGTGCCATTCACTGCCTTTGCTTCCTGGGGAAGTGGTTTGCTTTCCTTGGTGAGAGGGGGGTGAAAGCACCAGTGCCTTCACCCCCTGTCCCCCACGGAAAGAAATGGCTTCCCTCCGGGAGGTGAAGACAGTGAACGGAGCACTGTTCACTCCCTTTTCTTCCGAGAGAAGTGGTTTGCTTTCCTCAGTGGGAGGGGGACCAAGGCACCAGTGCCTTCGCTCCACCCTCACCCCCCGTGGAAAGCGATGGCTTCCCTCCAGGAGGCAAAGACAGTGAACGGAGCGCCGTTCGCTGCCTTTTCTTCCCGGGGAAGTGGTTTGCTTTCCTCGGTGAGAGGGGGATGAAGGCACCAGTGCCTTCGCCCCCTGCCCCCTGCGGAAAGGGATGGCTTCCCTCCAGTAGGTGAAGGCAGAGAACAGAGTGCCGTTCTCAGCCTTCGTCTACCTGAGGGAAGCGGCAGGTGTGCGGGGAGAAGATGGTCTCCCCCTCTTCTCCTCGCTACCCTGCCGAAGTCGCGGCGAGGCTGGCGCTGGTCTTTGTCATCGGGGCTGCAGGGAGAAGAGGGTCTCCCCCTCCTCCATGCAATCCTGCAAAAGCCACGGTGAGGATGACGCTGGCCTTCGTCGCCAGGGCCACGGGGAAGCGGTTGGTTAGCCGGTGCATCGGCAGTTTTTTTAATGCACATGCCGGCTTCCCAGTATTCTCCGCGCTCGCGTCCTTCAGCCTGATTGGCTGAGGGGTGGCCCGGTGTGGAGGATGCTGGGCCTTGTAGTTTTTTATTTTTGTTATGGTTTGTGGGGTGGTTGCCTCACTTTCAGCGGTCGGACCCTAGCAGCCATGCTCACAGGGTCATTAGATAAGTGTGGGCGGCTCAGTACAGGATGGTTGGACCAGGTGTGGATGTGCATGCCGGACACGTACCACGCAACCTTCTTCTTATAGTATAACTTCTTCATAGTAAAGTATCACCAGCATCTATTGATGTGAAGCACTCTTTAAATATATCTGATGGTGCAGAGCATGGGAAGAGCTATATTGCTTTAAAATCCTTTGATAATTCTGAGAGTTGGGGTCTGAAAAATAACTTTTGTAACCTCTGAATATGAAATACCATCTTTTATGTTGTAATTACATTAATTATATCTATTCATCATGCAAGTGACATAAGAAATTATATTCTTCTGGTGCATGTGGAACTCATAAAACTTCAGCAGTTCCAGTCCTTCTTAGCTGCCTAATTCAAAACCAGAGGTGCTTACAAACTCTTTTTCTTTTGCATAGTTTTTGGATTGTAGAAGAGTGTAAGATTCTCTCTTTTCTACCCACATATCCCTGGGAGGTTGTGCAATTGTTGAACAGGTGTCTGGAGATGGGAATCAGAGAAAAATAAAGGTGAACAAGCCCAAATTTAAAACTGAATTAGCAAGAAATAGTTGTGGATAAGAGTGCATGTTAATCTGGTGGAAAGAGTACAATTAATCTTACATGAAGTTGCATTTAACTTGAATGACTAAACTCTTGGCTTAGAGCAGGGGTTCCCAACCTTTTCAAGCCAGGGGTGGGTCATGCTCTCTCTGTCAGCTTTGAGAACTAGATGGCCATTTTGCCCTGCCTGCATGATGGGTTTTGCTATTTTGTCCCAACAGCTTCAAAGAGGTGGTCATTTGTTTCTTGAATGCCCTTGGAGGGGTGGGGGCCAGATGAAATGGCACAGATGGCCAGATCTGGCCCACTGGCCTTATTTTGGGAACCCCTGGCTTAGAGGCTCTGTAGAGGAATTTGTGGTTTCTGTGGCCAAGAGTGCCTTTTTACCAATTCAGGCTAGTATACCAGTTGTAGCCTCAGCTACATAAAGGGAACCTTGCCATGGCTGCCCAGATATTGATCGTATCTATTTTATTTATACCACTCAGAGTGGAGCAACTCTAGTTTGGAGTGAGAGCAGATGGAGATTTTCACAGCACAATGGACAATGGCTTGGTGCAGACTGCTACCTTGCGGGAACAGGAGGCAAGTGAGGCAAGTTCCAGTGCTGTTGATCTGCAGTTTAATCCTCAGCAAGCTCAAAAAGGAACTGAGGACAAAGAGAGCAAGATGTAGGGCTCCAAAAACAACTCTGCTAATCCATCATCCAGAAGGCTGGATGGGAGATGGAAATACTGTACAAAGTTCCTGAAGAGTCAAGCCAAACTTCTTCTTCTGTATGTAGGCCGGATGTAAAACTGGCAAAATGAAGGCACCTTTTGGTGAATTCATTCATCAGTTCCTTTCACCTGACCCAGTGTGAGAAAGATTAGCCGGCAACACAAGGTTGCCGTTACCAGGGTACACCCGTTTGTGGTTCAAGAATACCACAATCTTCAAGGAGGCTTTTTCTGTGTACCCCAAGCCAAGCTAATGGGGACACAAATAGCAGATCAGACCTGAGTGCTCCAAGCTCAAATGGAGCTGTTACAGGTGACATTTCACCCTGTGGATGCCTCTTGCATTGACAGACACCTCTTTCTTGTCTACAAAGCAGGTCAGGACATTTGGTCTTTGCTGTCTGTGTTTAAGTACATTTGAACATGCTACAGTGTGAATGGCTGGAGATTTTGAGGGCTCACGTCACCAAGCCATTATTGGATAGTCCTGTGAGATGGGAAGAGAAAAGAACTATGTTGTATTCATAAAAATAGTGTGACAGCAGTTTGCCTACACTGCTGAATGCTTTTGGGAGATGTTTTGTAATATTCATAAACAAAACAAAGAACTTTTTTTTCTCATCTATGATGGAACAGTTACACAGAGCTCTTTATATGTGGGTGGAAGTTGCTGAAGTGGAGACAAAAGAGAAAGAAAGAGCCATTAAAACTTTGTGAGCAATTTTACATACTCTTGCCTGAGGACATGGTTTCTCTCAGAGGTGGCCAAACATTTTGCGCCGCGGGCCTGACCACGTCCCCAGAACAGCTGAGCAGGCTGGACCACGCCCCCAGAAGTGGAAACGGACACATTTACTGCTGAAGTAAATGCACCCACTGCCACATTTAAGTCAGCTGTGGACATATTTGCGCATGCGTGGGCACGTTTTATGACTGACGTAAATGCACCCGCTTTGCCTTCTGAATGTGGAGAGATGGTGATGAGTTGGTTGGAATGGCCTCACAGGCCGGGGCTGGCCCGCAAGCCATGGGTTGGGAACCCCTGGTTTCTCTTCTACTGTCTCTTGTACTGGACAGTCATACCAGTGTTACAAATGTTGCTGTGATGTCTGACCAGCTTTGGAGCCGAGCCAGCATCAAGCATTCAGAAACCTGGAAAGGAGGCTAAAGTCCACTGGCCTCAAAGAGGCAGGAACGGGTGTGAGAAAAGAAGGCCCTGCCACTTCTTTCTCTTCACCTTTCCATCTAGAGCAACTAGCTAAGTCTGGGGCAGTTTAGGTGAATTGGCATGAAAGTGAAAAGCGTTTCACTAGGGGTGTCTACAAAATGTCTTTCTCAGGTACACAGCTACCACGTTCTTTGGCCCTGGTGGGGGCGAAGAGGCCCTCTGGCCACTCCACTGCCGGCCTACTGGGGGCCCCTCCCCCCTTGGACTTAAAAGGCAGGGGTGCCGGGTGAGACGCCGCTGCTGCCACCACCACATTATTTGGCCCTGGTGGGAGCGAAGAGGCCCTCCGGCCACTCCACCGCTGGCCTGCTGGGCCCCAACCTCCCCCCTCGGACTTAAAAGGCGGGGGGTGCTGGGTGAGACGACGATGATGATGCGTTCTTTGGCACTGGTGGGGGCGAAGAGGCCCTCTGGCCACTTCACCACCGGTCTGCTGGGCCCCACCCCCCTTGGACTTAAATGGCGGAGGTGCCGGGTGAGATGCTGCTGCCACCGCTGCATTCTTTGGCCCTGGTGGGGGCAAAGAGGCCCTCCGGCCACTCCACCGCTGGCCTGCTGGGCCCCTCCCTCCCCCCTCGGACTTAAAAGGCGGGACTGCCGGGTGAGATGCCGCCGCGTTCTTTGGCCGTGGTGGGGGTGAAGAGGCCCTCCGGCCACTCCACCGTCGGCCTGCTGGGCCCCTCCCTCCTCCCCTCAGACTTAAAAGGCGGGGGTGCCAGGTAGGATGCCGCCACGTTCTTTGGCCCTGGTGGGGGCGAAGAGGCCCTCCTGCCACTCCACCGCTGGCCTGCTGGGGCCCACCCTCCCCCCGTCGGACTTAAAAGGTGGGGGTTGAGATGCGCTGCAGTCATTTTTGAGCCAGTCTTTGGCGTTGTAGCTGGATGATTGAGTGTGTTTTATTTCACTGTATAATTTTGTATTTATGCTGCTAGAACTTATATTCCTGGTATTTTTCTATTGTATTTTTTACTATGTTTTGCATTGTATATTCTATATTGCTTATGTATTGCACTGTACTTTATTCTGGTTATACTGTATATTATTTATTATTGTTTATTATTTATTGTTGGAAGCCGCTCTGAGTCATGTACACAGTAGAAGAGCAGGGTATAAATAAACAATACAATACAATACAATGGGGAGGGGGGACATTTTACCCTTTAGTTTACTTAAATTTCAAAATGGCTTTTATTTGACTACAAAAGAAACTACACAATTTTGGTGTTCTGGAAATAATAGGCAACAGCCAGCAATACGGGCCAAACATACGCTATTCTGAATAAGAATAGGTGACAAGAGCTAACAACACACCCTCACCTTCCTTATTTATCTCTGATCAGAAGTGACAGTTGGAAAAAACCGTTGGAACCGTTGACAGCTCTGTCTTGTGCACTGCTCGTTCAGAACCTTCCCAAAGTCTCACAAGACTTCGGACCATAGTAAAACAAATACATATTAAACTCTATCACAACAAAGACACAATGGTAAACATGTTTCCTTAAATACACAACAACAATAGACGAGTACAGGCCCACAGCTCTGCTCATTTCACCTAAGCAGATCTCCAGAAACTAGCAAGTACTAATTTAGCTAGGAGTTTCGTTTCCATGTCTGTGGGATTAATCTGGTAATTTTTTTCCTCAGTCCCTCCCCCCACCCACCACCACCACCACCACCACTGGGGCCAATTCACATGATTAAAAGATAAGAGAAAGACATGATGGCATCATATATCTAATCATCTGAGGGAACCACCAGAGGAAAGCTTCCACCTGTTGCAAATTGAAATGTGTATTGTCCTAGGTCCAAAGCAATTTTATGGCCATGTGAACCTGCGTTTATCAGACTTCCCATGCTTAAAATATTTGGAGACGTTTCTGTAGATGAACATATATTATTTTGTTTCAAAGAATAGTTTAGAAACTGTTATTTAAACATCTGTCTGAAACTAAGAGAAAAATGGTGCATTTCTGTTAACACTGTATATGGCAAAGACAATACTGGAAATGAGTTTCATCCAAAACCTAAACAGAGCAAGGTGTATTTGTGAAAATAGACAAGGAATATAGTAAAAGGAACAGAACAACACAAAACTAGGATCCACAGAAACTGGGACAATAGATAGGAAACAAAAATGTAATGGAATAAATAAGGATTATCCATTCCCTCCTGGAATTTATCAATGAACAGACACAAGATACTTTACTACAAAAGGGAGGTAATTTTTTAAAGAATGCTGATGGCCATTACAGTATGAGAAACCTCTTCCTAGCTCCATTCAATAGTAACAGGTTAAACAAATTGGGCAAAATGCTATTGGGTTTTTTACTCTATAGTAATTTAATACAAGTGATTATGACCGTAATTATGCCAGATCACATACCAGTCATGTGATGGAAGCACGGTTATGCACAAAACTAATAACTTGTTAATTAGCTGCAATCTACCACCACAAATTCTGCAATATGACTTCCTACTATGAAGCTTCCCACTGATTGACCCTGCAAAGGAGCTGAACAATTCCATCAAGTAAGAGAATCTGAACAGGCAGAGAAATGCAATATGAGTGTTAAAGAGAGCTCATCTGGTGACCTTCCCCAGAAAGCAAACAGCGATTGTAGAACTACATCCTTTTTGAGTGATTAAAGGCTTGTCCAAACAGGGTAATTAGGAGCAGTCTGGTTTGCACTTATTAGGTTCTTAACTTCATTGTGCTCTATTTTATCTCTCATTTAAGTTATTCTCCCATTCACACTAGTGACATTTTTGTCCTGTGAGAAGGGTCCAGTCAGGCCATTGTATCACTCCAAACTTTCCCCTTTCTTTCTTTTTATACATTGTTAAAGTAAGTAACATATTGCAACAGCATGCACCTACCTAGCATGGTACATATAATATTGCCAATGTATCTAATTTACCTAGTATTGTGATGCATCAATAGGAAAACATACTTTAAAAATTAAAATGGAAGAATAGATGAAAAAGGAGAACCCTTTTCCTGTCTTTTGTTGCCCACTGGCCACTGTGACTTACTTCCTTTTAAAACAAAAGTTTCCTTCCAAAAAGACAGCACTGCAGCAGATTTCTTCTTCTTTCGTGTCCAGATCAAACCCTGGACTGCCAAAATGCAGCCACTTACTTGGCTTTGTCGCTGGCTGTTGTGTTCTGATGGTTTTACCTTTCCACATGGATTACAATGTATCTGAGCCAATGTAACCTTGCCTATAGCAACAATGTAACCTTCAGCTGCATCATATAAACCCTGTAATAGGACGCGAGCTAATGACCACCAGCTGGCAGCAGCGAGCGTCCAAGCTCTCTTGGTCCGAACTCATCAAAGGCAACAGCGCGGGAAGTTTTCCCGCCACCACCTACACCTGGACAAGAAGGGCGTGACCCGCAATGACGTCACGCAGACAGTAGCCAATGGGCTACCATGGCACCACGTTCAAATGTATTACTACTGTATATAAAGAGCTATCGATCCGCCATTACCTCATGTTCCCTCTGTCCACGATGCAATAAACCTGAGTTAACCCAGCCCGAGGCTGTGTCCTGTGTCTTGGTTTGCATACACCAAATTGGCGACGAAGGTGGGATAATGGATCCCCACGGAACAGCCAGGGCACAGAGCGGGTTCAACATCACCAAACCGCAAGACTGGGAGCTGCTAGAGATGGACTTCCAGGCGGCCCTGGTGGAACTCAGAGTCAAAGATGACGACGAGGAGAGGAAGAGGGCCATCCTCACCAGAATGCTCGGGATGGAAACCAAGCGGACGCTGGTGGGCATAATCGCTCCGAAGAAGGTGAGCGAATTTAAGGCGGGCGACATCATGAAGCTGCTGCGAGAGAGGTTCTCCCCCTCGAGGGCAATGTTTCCCGCTCGGAGCGCGTTTTGGAGGCGAGTCCAAGCGCCGGATGAGTCGGTTGAGGCATTCGTGGCCGCCATGAGGATAGCCGCCGCCCCCTGTAAATGGGGCGACATCCTGGAGATGGCCCTCAGGGACGGCGTGTTGTGCGGCCTGAGAGACAAGGAGGTACAGCGCAGCCTGATGAATAAGGAACCGCCACCCACGCTGGCAGAGGTCGTAGAGGCCGCGGAAGCCGCAGAGTCCACGAATGCTGGAGTGGGCGAGATGCACCAGTGGCGTGAGTGGCGTCCTAGAGCCGGCAAGGCGGAAAATTCGGTGCACGGGAAGTCCGGACAGTCGGTGCACGCAACTCGACGGGCCTCAAAGTCGTCTACGGAAGGCAGCGACGGCGAGGAGGTCCAGAAGGTCCGAAAGGGGGGTCGACGCTGCGAGGGTTGCGGAGCGGCCCATGAGCGCGCGAGATGCCCGTTCAGGAAGGCCGAGTGTTACACCTGCGGCCGTCGGGGGCACATCGCCAAGGCATGCAGAAAACGGAAGGAGGGCCGGAGGCAGTCACAAGACCGAGCGGCCAGACCGGACCGTCCAGCGAGGCCCAAAGATGGCGCCCAGACCACGAGGAAGCACGATGGCGTGGGCCGCGTCTCGGACGACAGCGAGGACGACGCCCCAGTGTTCAGCGTGTCCGCAGGACAGTCCCATTACTTTGTTGAGGTATTAGTACAAGGGGCCCCTATTAAGATGGAAATTGACTCGGGGTCCTCTTATTCTATAATTCCCCAGAAAGAGTTTTTGAAAATCGACCCCCACGTGCGGCCCAAACTTAAAGCGTTGAGATCCACGCTGCGAGACGTGCAGGGGAACAGCATTCCGGTGTTGGGGGTCGGGAAATTTCGGGTCAATTTTAAGAAACATTCTGCGGAACTGCCCCTAGTTGTCCTCAAGGGGGGAAGCTGTAGCCTCCTAGGGACACAGTGGTTTCAGCCCTTAGGTTTGTTCATAGGGGGAGTACATACCGTGGGGGGGGGGACCCAATACAAGCGGTTTGCGATGCGCATCCCGCCGTTTTTAAGAAAGGACTCGGAAAGTTCAAGGGACCCCCTGTAGCTTTCGACATAGACCCGGAGGTCCGCCCGATAAGACTCAAACCGCGCAGGGTGCCGTTCGCACTCAAGGACAAAATAGAGGCGGAACTGGACAAACTGGTGGGCCAGGGGATTCTTATTCCTGTTGATTCCGCGGAGTGGGAAACTCCAATTGTAACGGCGCTAAAGGCTAACGGGGAGGTGCGCATTTGCGCTGATTATAAGTGTACAATTAACAAGGCGATCCGCCCTAATGCATACCCGGTGCCGGTGATCAGCCACCTTTTGGCCAGGCTAAATGGGGGAAAGTGTTTCGCCAAACTCGATTTGGCACAAGCTTATCAGCAACTTCCTGTGACCCCCGCCACGGCCGCGGCACAAACGATAGTTACACACAAAGGAGCGTTCCAGGTGTCGCGGTTACAGTTTGGCGTGAACTCGGCACCCGGCCTTTTTCAGTCGCTTGTGGAACGCCTCCTGAAGGGACTGGAGGGGGTGTTGCCTTATTTTGATGACGTGTTGATAACAGGGGGGAGTGAGGCTGAACTGGCAAAGAGGTTGGACAAAGTATTGACCGTGTTCGAGAAAGCGGGGCTGAGATTGAGGAAGGATAAATGTGTCTTCTTCGAAACCGAGGTCGAGTTTTTAGGGTTCCGGATAACACCCGAGGGGATTAAACCGTCTAAATCCAAGGTAGCAGCCATTAAAAAGGCCCCTCGCCCCACATCCAAAACCGAGCTACAGTCCTTCCTGGGGCTCCTCAATTTTTACCATACATTCCTCCCGCGGAAGGCGTCCGTGGCCGAACCGCTCCATCGGTTACTTAAAAAGGAGGAGCCATGGATGTGGGGTGACGAGCACGAGAGGGCGTTCAAGGAGCTAAAGCAACTCCTAACATCTGAGGCAATCCTGACGCACTTCGACCCCAAACGGCCGGTGGTCCTAGTTTGTGATGCATCCCCGGTGGGGGTGGGGGCGGTGCTTTGCCACGTGTTGGAGGACGGAAGGGAGGCCCCGGTAGCGTTTTACTCAAGGTCCCTGTCCCAAGCGGAGCGAAATTACGCGCAAACCGACAGGGAGGCGTTAGCAATAGTAGCGGGGACCAAAAAATTTCACGATTTTTTGTATGGCCGCCCGTTCAAAATCGTGACCGATCACAAGCCACTGTTAGGGATTTTCACGGCTAGCAAGCCCACGCCGCAGATCCTGTCCCCGAGAATGCTGCGTTGGGCTATTTTCCTCAACGCGTACCAACATGAGTTGGAGTACAGGCCCGGTAAGGAGATCAGCCATGCTGATGCGCTCTCGAGATCCCCTTTGCCCTTGTCGGACGACCAAAAGGCGAGAGCAGAAAGAGACCGCCAGGTGTTGCTAATTGAGGTTTTAGACGCACCCCCAATAGTACCAGCCGACATTGCTAGGGCGACAGGCAAGGACAGGACGCTGGAAAAAGTCAGTTCATGGGTGCAGAAGGGGTGGCCGGCTTCGTCCCCGAGTACAGAGTTCGACCCATTCTTTAGGAAAAAGCTAGAGTTGTCCATAGAGAGGGGGTGCCTTCTGTGGGGCCAACGGGTGGTGGTCCCTGTGCCCCTGCGGACGAGGGTGCTCGAACTGCTGCACGTCAGCCACCCGGGCATAGTTCGTTCAAAGGCGCTGGCCCGGAGTTACTTCTGGTGGCCACAGCTGGACGCGGACATTGAGCACATGGTCGGCACTTGCGAGGCTTGCCAGGGGTCCCGACCTGAGGCGGCCCGTCTCCCGCATAGGGAGTGGGACACAGCAAGGGGGCCGTGGTCTAGAGTGCACGTGGATTTCGCTGGCCCATTCCGAGGAACCATGTTTCTCCTGGTGGTAGATGCGTTCTCCAAGTGGCTGGAGGTTATCCCAGTAAAGAGCACGTCCTCCGCCACGACGATTAGCCAGCTAAGGAGAGTCTTTTCCACATTCGGTTTACCCGACACTTTAGTCAGCGATAACGCTAGTTGTTTCACCTCCGCCGAGTTCGGAGCATTCATGGAGGCAAACGCCATTCGGCATGTTACATCCGCACCGTTTCACCCGGCCACGAATGGCCAAGTGGAACGGCTGGTGCGGACAACGAAGGAGGCGCTGCGGCGCATGGGCCCGGGGGACCTAAATCACCAAGTATGCCAGTTCCTCTTAGCGTATAGAGTAACCCCCTTAGCGTCAGGCTACTCGCCGGCAGAGCTCTTGATGCGGCGAAAACTGACCACGATCCTGTCCAGGCTAGACCCGACGAGAGTCGAGGATAAAGGAAAAAACATAGGGTTGGCGGTCTCGAAAGGTTTCGCCGCCGGGGACCCTGTTCACTGCAGGAACTATTCCAGCGCAGGGCCGGCCTGGGTACCAGGGAAGATTGTAGAACAGACGGGGCCTGTATCGTACCGGGTCGAGACTAACACCGGCCTCCTCTGGAGGAGGCACGCAGACCAGCTGAGGCACCGAGTGAGTGGGCCAGTCAGTGGAGCTCAGCAACAGGATTCAGCGTTAGGGTTCTCCCCCACCCGCTCAACCCAAGGGGGAGACAGCAGTGGACAACAGTCCCAAGCAAGGGGGGAAGGAAGCAGAAGCAGCGGCCCCGACTCATATCCTTTTGATACGCCAGTCCTATCAGGGGCCGGGGAAGGGGGAGAGGAGTTCGCGACCGCTGCCCCCGATAGTAATTTTGATTTTGATTTTGCGAGCCGGGGGGGTTTTCAGGAGTGTTCCCCCACCCATCCAAGCGAGAAGAGGGGTTTTTCGTTAGCCCCCAGTGCCCCCGGTTCCTCCCTAAGAAAGAGCACACCTCCCAACAACGCCGCGGAGCCGCGGCAAGTCACTAACGAGTCTCCCTCTCCAATTACAGGACAGGAAACCAGGGGACAAAGAGAAGGTAGCAAACCCGGGGAGAGGCAGCCCGCATCGAGACCCCAGCGTGTTCGAAATAAGCCATCTTGGCTGAGAGACTTTGTCTCCTAAGGGGGGGAGTGTGTGTGTAAGTGGGGGCTCGAGACTTTGTCTCGTCCTAGGGGGGAGGGGTGTTGTGTTCTGATGGTTTTACCTTTCCACATGGATTACAATGTATCTGAGCCAATGTAACCTTGCCTATAGCAACAATGTAACCTTCAGCTGCATCATATAAACCCTGTAATAGGACGCGAGCTAATGACCACCAGCTGGCAGCAGCGAGCGTCCAAGCTCTCTTGGTCCGAACTCATCAAAGGCAACAGCGCGGGAAGTTTTCCCGCCACCACCTACACCTGGACAAGAAGGGCGTGACCCGCAATGACGTCACGCAGACAGTAGCCAATGGGCTACCATGGCACCACGTTCAAATGTATTACTACTGTATATAAAGAGCTATCGATCCGCCATTACCTCATGTTCCCTCTGTCCACGATGCAATAAACCTGAGTTAACCCAGCCCGAGGCTGTGTCCTGTGTCTTGGTTTGCATACACCAAACTGGCCAAATTTAATTCCTCATCGGCGCATGTTTTAAGCATGCACCAGATGCAATGCCAGTACCAAATAGCCACCCCAATGTATCTAGTATTGTGTTGCACTCATTAGGAAAATATATATTTTTAAGTTAAAGACAAAAACAAAGGAAGCGGTTTCTCTGTTGTCCCTTACAATGCCACAACCCACCAAATATATCTGCTATATTTTAATGCCATGAAGTCTCACTTTTATGTCTGATGAAGTGGACTTGATCCACAAAAGCTAACATTGTAAAATACAGCAGTTAATCTTTAAGGTGCCATGAGAGAGAGAGAGAGAGTTGTTTTGTTTACCCTATGTTAGACAAACATGTAGGTATCTCTCAGATTCTGGCTCAAATCAATTACCCATCTGACTACTGAGTTAATAGCACATGAAAATATGGTGCTGAATTGCCTCTAGCATTTACATAATAAGCTCTTGGGCAGTTCCTGGAAACAGCAATCCGGAGCAATTTCTCAGAGACAATTGAGTAGCATTTTTATCTTGTGAATTTGGGCCACACCTGGTCCAACTCTTTTGGGTGCAGCTAACATGACTAGTGTGTGAAAGTCACCTTAATTTAGGCATCTTTATTTCATTGAGTTGCTTTTAACAACACGGGAGGAGGGAAAGAGAACCATTGCACTCTTTGTATGTATCTCATTAAGTTTATTTATTTATTTATTTATTTATTTATTTATTTATTTATTTATTTATTAATATTCATATTTATATAGCCGCCCAACTCACAAAGACTCTGGGTGGCATACAGTCTTAAAACCCTTAAAACAAGAACAACCCCATTAAAACAAATTACCCCGCTAAAACCCCCACACATTAAAAAGTGGAAGATTACTTTGATATTAAACCAACCAGCAGGTGGGGGTCACGACATCTTCAGGACCCCACACCTGCCCCGCCAGCCATGTTTTCAGATCTTTTCTGAAGGGCAGCAATTCTGTCTGCAGCCTTAGTTCCACTGGCAGGAGGTTCCATAGGGCCGGAGCGGACACAGAGAAGGCCCTCCTTCTTGTGCTAGAGAGACGGGCCCCTCTAGCAGATGGGTACAAGCAGAGAGCCCCTCCAGTCCACTCTGGTTGGATAGACAGACATTCTTGGGGCGATGTGGTCTCTTAGGTATCCTGGCCCACTACCATATAGGGCTTTAAAGGTAATGACCAGCACCTTGAATTGTACCCGGAGGCAAATTGGAAGCCAGTGCAGCTCCCGAAGCAGTGGTGAGGCGCGAGCATAATGCCCACACCTCATCACCTCCTGAGCAGCCACATTTTGGACCAACTGCAGCCTCCAGATGGTCGTCAAGGGCAGTCCCATGTAGAGCGCACTGCAATAATCTAGTCTAGAGGTGACCAGAGCATGAGTTCATCAATCCAGTTTTAGTGTAAGGGACCAAAGACAACGAAACAGCCGAAGGGTTGGCTTAACACAGGTTTATTGCATGATGATCCGGAGGAACATGTGGTAATGGCGGATGGGTAGCTCAATATATACAGCTGGCTATACATTTGAATGTGGCTCGTCGACAGACTATTGGTTGCTGCCTGCGTGACGTTGTAGAAGGTCACGCCCTTCTTGACCAGGTGAAGAGGTGGCGGGGAATCTTCCCACGCTGCCGAACCAGGTGAATCTGAGCCATGAGAGCTGGACGCTCGCTACTGCCATCTGGTGGTCACTAGCTCGCGTCCCCTTATCAGGTTTACATTGATACAGCTGATGGTTATAATGTTGCACACAGAAAGGTTACATTGATAACACATGGCAAAGGTACATTGTTAAAGGCACAGCTTTACAGAACACAACATCCCTCCCCCCTAGGATGAGACGAAGTCTCTCAGCCAAGATGGCTTGTTGCATGTGCGTTTGGGCCGTGACGAGGGCTGCCCCCCCCGGGGGCGTTATTGCTTCTTTGTTCCCTGGTCCCTTGTCCTGAAATGGGAGAGGGAGACTTGTTAGTGGCTTGCCGCTGTCTGGCGGCCTTAGGGGAAGGAAAAAACTCCATTGTGGGCAGACCGGGGGCAGTCGGGGCTAACGAAAAACCCCTCTTCTCGCTTGGACGGGTGGGGGACCACTCCGAAAAACCCCCCCGGTTCTGAAAATCAAAAGCTGACTTAGTAGGGGTATCCGCATTTGTGGGGACCTTCCGCGAGATATGTATGGGGTCGGGTTCCTCCTCCTCGGAAAGATCCCCCAGGGTATCTACGAGGATATCCTCCTCCCCCCTTGGTGGGGGCCCGTGGTCCCCCTTCCCTCCCCCTTGGGCTGAACTGGTGGGGGAGAACCCTAACGCTGACTTTCTCTCTGCTTGGTCTGTGCCCTGCTCATCGGAGACCCTGCGTCGGAGCTGGTCCGCGTGCCGCCTCCACAGGAGTCCTGTATTGGTTTCCACACGGTACGACACGGGGCCGGTTTGTTCCACAACTACGCCCGGCACCCAGGCTGGGCCCGTGCTGGCGTAATTCCTGCAATGCACGGGGGCGCCTACACTGAAACTCTTTGTGGCCTCCAGCCCAATGTTCCTTCCTTTGTCCTCTACCCTCGTGGGGTCTAGCCTAGTAAGGATGGTGGTCAGTTTCCTGCGCATTAAGAGCTCTGCGGGGGAGTATCCTGATGCCAATGGGGTCACCCTGTACCCTAGCAGAAACTGACACACTTGTAGGTTCAGATCCCCTGGGCCCATGCGCCGCAACGCGTCCTTCGTGGTGCGGACGAGGCGCTCTACTTGGCCATTGGTGGCTGGGTGGAACGTGGCAGAGGTGATATGCCGAACGGCGTTAATCTCCATGAATGCCCTAAACTCGGAGGACGTGAAACAACTAGCGTTGTCGCTAATTAACGTGTCGGGTATGCCGAACGTGGAAAAGAGCCTCCGCAAATGCCTAATGGTCTGGGCCGAGGAGGTGCTCGTGACTGGGATAACCTCCAACCATTTGGAGAAAGCGTCCACTACAAGAAGGAACAGGGTGCCTCTGAACGGGCCCGCGAAATCAACGTGCACCCAGGACCACGGCCCCTTAGCCGCGTCCCATTCCCTGTGGGGAAGGCGGGCCTCCTCTGGTCTGGAGCATTGGCAACTTTCACAAGTGCCGACCATGTGCTCAATGTCGGCGTCCAGCTGGGGCCACCAGAAGTAACTCCGGGCCAGCGCCTTGGATCGCACGATGCCGGGGTGGCTGACGTGCAGCAGTCTGAGCACCCGCGGCCGAAGGGAAGTGGGAATCACCACCCGCTGCCCACACAAGAGGCACCCCCTCTCTAGGGACAGTTCTAGCTTTTTTCTGAAAAATGGAGCGAACTCCTCCGCTGGGGAGGACGCGGGCCACCCTTTCTGCACCCAGGAGCTGACTGCCGCTAACGTCTTGTCCTTCTCTGTCGCTTTGGCAATGTCGGCGGGCACTATGGGGGGCGAATCCAGTACCTCTATCATGAGAACCTGATGGTCCCGCTCCCCCTTGCTCACCTGGCTGGGCGTTAGGGGGAGGGGAGACCTAGATAGAGCGTCCACATGGCTGATCTCTTTCCCGGGCCGGTAGACCAACGTGTGCTGATACGCGTTGAGGAAAATGGCCCACCTGAGCATCCTCGGAGACAGGATCTGTGGGGTGGGCTTATCTGCGGTAAAGATGCCCAGCAGGGGCTTGTGGTCTGTTACAATGGTGAAAGGGCGGCCGTACAGAAAATCGTGAAATTTTTTCGTCCCCGCGACTATTGCTAGTGCCTCCCTGTCTGTCTGTGCGTAGTTTCTCTCCGCTTGGGACAGGGACCTGGAGTAAAATGCTATCGGGGCCTCCCTTCCGTTCTCCAACACGTGGCACAGCACCGCCCCCACCCCCACTGGAGATGCATCACAGGTCAGGACTACTGGGCGTTTGGGGTTGAAGTGGGTCAGTATGGCGTCGGACGCTAGGAGGCTTTTTAGCTCACTAAATGCCCTTTCCTGGTCATCGCCCCACTTCCATGCCTGGTCTTTCTTTAGCAGTTTGTGTAGCGGTTCAGCCACCGCTGCCTTCCGGGGGAGGAAGGAGTGGTAAAAGTTGAGCAGCCCTAGGAACGACTGCAGCTCGGGCTTGGAGGTGGGGCGGGGGGCTTTCTTAATGGCTGCCACCTTGGACTTGGACGGTTTTATTCCCTCAGGAGTCACACAAAACCCTAGGAACTCAACCTCGGTTGCGAAGAAGATGCATTTGTCCTTCCGCAGTCTCAGCCCCGCTTTTTCGAATATTGTCAGGACCTTCCCCAACCTCTTGGCCAATTCAACCCGACTCCCCCCCGTTATTAACACATCATCAAAATAAGGCAACACCCCCTCCAATCCCTTCAGGAGGCGTTCCACGAGTGACTGGAAAATTCCAGGCGCTGAATTCACGCCAAACTGGAGGCGCGTCACCTGGAACGCCCCCTTATGGGTGACTATGGTCTGCGCAGCAGCTGCGGCAGGGGACACCGTAAGCTGCTGGTAGGCCTGTGCTAAGTCGAGCTTAGCGAAACACTTTCCCCCGTGTAACCTGGCCAGCAGATGGCTGACTACCGGCACCGGATATGCATTCAGGCGGATCGCCTTGTTGATGGTGCACTTGTAGTCGGCGCATATGCAGACCTCCCCATTGGCCTTTAGTGCGGTTACAATTGGAGTTTCCCACTCCGCAGAACCTACAGGCACAAGGATCCCCTGGCCCACCAACTTGTCCAGTTCCGCCTCTATCTTGTCCTTAAGTGCGAACAGCACCCTGCGTGGTTTAAGGCGAATTGGGCGGACCTCCGGGTCCAGGTCGAAAGTCACTGGGGGCCCCTTGAATTTCCCCAGTCCTTTTTTGAAAACTTCGGGGTGCGCCTCGCACACCTCCTGAATTGGATCAGTCCCAACGGCGTGCATCCCAACGGCGTGCACCCCCCCCAATAAACAACCCCAGGGGCTGGAACCATTGAGTCCCGAGGAGGCTGCAATCTCCCCCTTTGAGCACGACTAGGGGAAGGGACGCGGCGTGCTCCTTGAATTTGACCTGAAATTCTCCGACCCCCAACACTGGAATACTGTTCCCTTGCACGTCCCATAGTGTGGACCTCAATGCTTTGAGCTTGGGTCGCTTGTGGGGGGCAATTCCCAAAAACTCCCTCTGGGAAATGATTGAATATGAGGACCCCGAGTCAATTTCCATCCTAATGGGAACCCCTTGGACTAGTACCTCAACAAAATAGCGGGGGTGTCCTGCAGACACGTTAAACACTGGGGCGTCGTCCTCGCTGCCGTCGGAGATGCGGCCCACGCCGTCCTGCTTCCGCGTGGCCTGGGCGTCGTCCTTGGTTCTCGCTGGGCGGTCTTGTCCCGCGGAACGGTCTGCGGAGCTCCTCCGGGTCTCGCGCTTCTTCCGGCACACCTTGGCGATGTGCCCGCGGCGGCCGCAGTTGTGGCACTCGGCCTTCCAGAAGGGGCACTTTACGCGGTCATGGGCCGCTCCACAGCCGTCGCATCGCCGGCTCTCCTTCCGGACCCTCCGGACGTCCTCGTCGTCGCTGCTCTCTGTGGATGACCTCGAAGCTCGCCGGGCCGCCTGTACCGGAGTGTCTGCCTTGCTTGACTTCGGCCACCAGTCCTGGAGTTCTTGGACCCCGGCCTTTGTAGCTTCTGCGGCCTGGGCCGCTCTGACGACCTCCTGCAACGTGGGAGGCGGCTCTTGGTTCATTAATGTGCGCTGGGTCTCGGCGTCGTTCAGGCCGCACAGCACACAGTCCCGGAGGGTGATTTCGGCATTCTCCCATTTGCACGGGCCGGCTGCCAGCCGCAGGGCCGCCACGAATGCGGCGACCGTCTCCCCGGGCGCTTGGACTCACCTCCAGAACGCACTCCGAGCGGGAAACATCGCCGTGGCGGGCCGGACGTGCTCACGCAGCATCTGCATGAGTTCCTTGGCCTTGAATTCGCTCACCCTCCTCGGTGCAATCAGGTCCACCAAGGTCCTCTTGGTTTCTTGTCCGAGCATCCTGGTGAAGATGGCCCTTTTCTTTGCCTCTTCCGTGACTTCGGACTCAATCAGTGCTGCCTGGAAGTCCATCTCGAAGATCTCCCAGTTGCCCGGTTTCCTGATTTCGAAACCGGCGCATGTCTTGGTCCCGTGGGCTGCCATATCCCACCTTCGTCGCCAATTTAGTGTAAGGGACCAAAGACAACGAAACAGCCGAAGGGTTGGCTTAACACAGGTTTATTGCATGATGATCCGGAGGAACATGTGGTAATGGCGGATGGGTAGCTCAATATATACAGCTGGCTATACATTTGAATGTGGCTCGTCGACAGACTATTGGTTGCTGCCTGCGTGACGTTGTAGAAGGTCACGCCCTTCTTGACCAGGTGAAGAGGTGGCGGGGAATCTTCCCGCGCTGCCGAACCAGGTGAATCTGAGCCATGAGAGCTGGACGCTCGCTACTGCCATCTGGTGATCACTAGCTCGCGTCCCCTTATCAGGTTTACATTGATACAGCTGATGGCTATAATGTTGCACACAGAAAGGTTACATTGATAACACATGGCAAAGGTACATTGTTAAAGGCACAGCTTTACAGAACACAACACCAGTTCAAGCATGTAGTTTGATCTTTGCTGGCTGAAAAATAAAACACACAGAAATCATTCTTCTGACTTCAGGAACTCAGTTGAGAGACTCTTTGAGGACCAGCCCATAGAATTAGAACACATTTGGTGGCTTACCAGTGCATTTGCCATGCAGATTATAGTGTTTGTTAACTGTGAAATGCCAAGATGCCAAATCCTTTTGTTGATGGAGAACATCCCCTTTTGTTGATGAGATGCCATCAGCTATTTATGATTGCTGTTTCTCTATAAAGAGTTTGTAAAGCCTGAGCATGTGCTACACAGGATTTACCCTGCCGACACACTGGCTCCCACCACACGAGGCACTGCCAATTAAACTGTCAAATGTCAAGATAAAGCAATAGATCAGACTGATGGTAAAGCTTTTATTTTCCTGTAATCTATGAAACCTCTATTTTTAGCAACTTTGGAGAGGACAGAAATCAGAGAGCCACATATGTGAGTTAGTTCTGCAGTCAAAAATAACAAACCATCTCATCTTATCAAAGATGCAAGTTGACATACGTTGATATACTTGCAATTTACACCACATCTGAGACACAAGATGGTAGGCTTGTATAGTTACTAACACAGTTATAGTGATACCTTCTTGACATAGAAGAACAGTACATGAGTGTGAAGGTTGTGTGTTTATTTGTTAAAATATGTTTGCATGTCCTTTCAGTCACTCAGAGGTGGCTTACCATTTCCTCCCTCAGAATGTGCAGCTGGTCCAAGGCTAAATTAGATGGCTTTACTCCCAGGAAGCCCAATGGGGAACTGAACTCCCAATCACACCTAATGCATGGAGCTATATAGGTAAAGGTAAAGGCATACCTGTCAAGTATCCCGTATTGGCCGGGATTTCCCATTTTTCTGCACCTATTCCTCCCCTTTCCCGCCACCATCCCGTATTTTGAACTGCAGGGAAAGTAGCTACTGTGCATTCGCACCGCTGCCTCTGATAGCCATGAATGCTCAGTAACCCATTTTGTGCTGAAGGGGTTTCTGCGCATGAGCACAGAGGTTTTTGCACATGCACGCAGAGGTTTCTGCGCATGCGTGCCACTACCTCTGACGGCCACACATGCACAGTAACCCCTTTCCTGCCCGGCACCTGGAAACCTGCTGTGCATGCATGCCTGGCTCCCGGATTTCCAAAACCACGAGTTGACGGGTATGGGTAAAGGTCACCCTTACTCAAAAGCCAGTCATATCTGACTCTAAGGGTTCAGTGCTCATCTCTGTTTATAGACAAAGACCTAGTGCTGTCTGCATTTACAGACATTTCCATGGACATGCGGCAGGCATGCCTTGACACCGGAGTGCACAGAACACTGTTTACCTTCCCACTGAAGTGGTCCCTATTTATCTACTCACATTTTCTTGCTTTCAAACTGCTAGGTTGGCAGGAGACTGAGGTATATAGCCAGGTCCTAAAATTTAAAATCTTATTTTCTAAAATGCTGATTTATTAGTTAGAGAAATAGCAAATTGTTAACATCCTGGCATGTCTCTTCTCTTCTCTTATCCAAACCCCACCCCCACCTCCACCCCAAAAAAGCCTGGGGAGATGAGAATTGAGATTGGGTGAATTGGAAGGCACCCAAGTTCCGCTTCTAAGCCAGGAGTTCTCAACCATTTTAAGCTGACAGCCAGGTCACACTCCTTTAGACAGCTTTGTGAGCTGGATGGCCATTTTGCCTTTCTTCCACCACATGGCACTTCCTGGTGTGGTTGAGATGGTGGGGACCACATGAAATGGCGCCGTGGGTGACACCCGACCTGTGGGCCACAGATTGAGAATCTGTTCTAGTCTAACATTTACCAGTCTCCAACTTAGCATGACACCAGAAGTGTGTGTTGCATTGTTGTCTCAATTCCTGCACCATTAGGTTATTTCTCACTGCCCACTTTCTGTCTTCTACTGTGTCACATCTGTTCTCTTCTGTGAGTGAGACTCTCCAACCCATGAAAGCTGTGGAATATGCTTTTGATTTCACAGTTTCAAACAAGATACTTTGGTAGAAACTCTGGAATTCCACCAGGGACTTTCTACATTGGAATGAGCAAAGTGTGGCCTAAGGGTTGCATGAACTCCTTGGAATAGAGGAGTGGTTCCCAACCTATTTTTGGCCATGTCCCACCTAAGCATCTCTAAAATCCTGATTCTCCCCACCACCACCCCGAGTGACATATAATAATTATTATTCAAAAAGTGAACTCCTATATACGTGGAGGAAGCCTAAAAGGCCATTAACTTGGTCTAACTCATTCTTGAATTGCCCCCCTGTGGGGCATGTGCCCTACATTGGGAACCACAGGAATAGGGCAGTGGTGGGCTCCAAAAAAAATTGCTACCATGCTGTGGGCATGGTATGGTGGGCGTGGCCAGGGGGAAGCCCTGCATTGCACCCAAATTTGGACTACTTTATTTCAAAACTTGGATGGGTGGGGCCAGCCAGAATTTCTGCTACCAGTTCTGGCAAACTGGTGCGAACCTTCTGGTGCCCACCACTGGAATATGAGTAGTGGCAATTGTGAAAGATAGAGTGGGTGAGGGGCTTCCTCTGATATTTTGCTACCAGAGACAATAAAAACCAAGACAATGTCTGAAAGAATGTTTTCTGACTACAAAATCTACGAGGTTGTCTACTGAGTCTTGCTTCAGCATCAGCCATGTAACAGACAGCACCATCCATCAGGTAGCAGTGAAGGATGTGTTGTGTTCTAACAGTGTACCCTTCTACATGTGATAACAATGTATCTGAACCAATGTAACCTTGCCTACGAGTAACAATGTAACCTTCAGCTGATCACTATAAACCCTGTAAATGGACGCGAGCTAATGACCACCAGCTGGCAGCAGCGAGCGTCCAAGCTCTCTTGGTTCAAACCCATCAAAGGCCACAGCGCGGGAAGTTTCCCGCCGCTACCTACACCTGGACAAGAAGGGCGTGACCAGCCATGACGTCACGCGGGCAGTAGCCAATGGGCTATCGTGGAGCCACATTCAAATACGTTACTACCATATATATAGAGCTGTTCGTCTGCCATTACCTCATGTTCCCTCTGTCCACTATGCAATAAACCTGAGTTAACCCAGCCCTTGGCTGTTTCCTGTGTCTTGACTCTCATACACTAAACTGGCGACGAAGGTGGGATCATGGATCCCCAAGGAGCCAGGGCACAGAGCGGGTTCAACATTACCAAACCGCAAGACTGGGAGCTTTTTGAGATGGACTTCCAGGCGGCACTGGTGGAACTCAAAGTCAAAGAAGACGACGAGGAAAGGAAGAGGGCCATCCTCACCCGTATGCTTGGGATGGAGACCAAGCGAACGCTGGTGGGCATTATTGCGCCGAAGAAGATGGGTGAGTTCAAAGCCGATGACATCATGAAACTGCTGCGTGAGCGTTTCCGACCCTCGAGGGCAATGTTTCCCGCTCGGAGCGCGTTTTGGAGGCGAGTTCAAGCGCCGGACGAGTCGGTAGAAGCCTTCGTAACAGCTATGAGAGTAGCCGCCACCCCCTGCAGGTGGGACCACTTTCTAGAGATGGCCCTCAGGGACGGAGTTCTGTGTGGCCTGAAGGACAAGGAAGTGCAGCGCAGCCTGATGAACAAGGAGCCACCACCCACACTGACAGAGGTTGTAGAGGCCGCGGAAGCCGCGGAATCCACGAATGCTGGAGTAGATGAGATGCACAAGTGGCGTGAGTGGCGTCCGAGGGCCGGCAAAGCGGAAAACTCGTTGCACGGAAAGTCCGGACAGTCGGTGCACGCAACCCGACGGACCTCGAAGTCGTCTTCGGAAAGCAGCGACGGCGAGGAGGTCCAGAAGGTCCGAAGGGGAGGGCGCCGTTGCGATGGGTGCGGAGCGGCCCATGAGCGCGTGAGGTGCCCATTCAGAAAAACCGAGTGCTACAACTGCGGCCGTCGGGGGCACATCGCCAAGGCGTGCAGGAAAGGGAAAGAGGGCCGGAGACAGTCACAAGACCGTTCGGCCAGACCGGACCGTCCAGCGAGGTCCAAAGATGGCGCCCGGACCACGAGGAAGCAGGACGGCGTGGGCCGCATATCGGACGACAGCGAGGGCGACGCTCCTGTGTTCAGCGTGTCTGCGGGACAGCCCCATTACTTCGTTGAGGTACTAGTACAAGGGACCCCTATTAGGATGGAAATTGACTCGGGGTCCTCCTATTCTATAATTCCCCAGAGAGAGTTCTTGAAAATCGACCCCCACGTGCGGCCCAAACTTAAAGCGTTGAGGGCCACACTACGGGACGTACAGGGGAACAGCATTCCAGTGTTGGGGGTCGG
The DNA here is from genome assembly GCA_035047305.1 of Bradypodion pumilum. Lineage (NCBI taxonomy): Eukaryota > Metazoa > Chordata > Lepidosauria > Squamata > Chamaeleonidae > Bradypodion > Bradypodion pumilum. The sequence continues at coordinate 294,591,773 of JAWDJD010000004.1, read as the reverse complement.
GACATTCCGGGTTCGTTTTAAGAGACATTCTGCGGAACTTCCCCTAGTGGTGCTAAAAGGGGGGAGTTGTAGCCTCCTCGGGACGCAATGGTTTCAGCCTTTAGGTTTGTTCATAGGGGGGTGCATGCCGTAGGCGTGGACCCAATACAAGCGGTGTGCGACGCACACCCCGCTGTTTTTAAAAGTGGACTGGGAAAGTTCAAGGGACCCCCTGTAGCCTTCGACCTAGACCCGGAGGTCCGCCCGATAAGACTCAAACCGCGCAGGGTGCCGTTCGCACTAAAGGACAAAATAGAGGCGGAACTGGACAAACTGGTGGGTCAGGGGATTCTTGTTCCTGTGGATTCCGCGGAGTGGGAGACTCCAATTGTAACAGCGCTGAAGGCTAACGGGGAGGTGCGCATTTGCGCTGATTATAAGTGTACAATTAACAAGGCGATCCGCCCTAATGCATACCCGGTGCCAGTGGTCAGCCACCTCCTGGCTAGGCTGAATGGGGGAAAGTGTTTCGCTAAGCTCGATTTAGCACAGGCCTACCAGCAACTCCCTATAACCCCCGCCACAGCGGCGGCACAAACAATAGTTACACATAAGGGGGCGTTCCAGGTGTCGCGTTTACAGTTCGGCGTGAACTCGGCCTTTTTCAGTCGCTCGTGGAACGCCTCCTGAAGGGGCTGGAGGGGGTGTTGCCATATTTTGATGACGTGTTGATAACGGGGGGGAGTAAGGCCGAGCTGGCACAGAGATTGGATAAAGTTCTGACCGTGTTCGAGAAAGCGGGGCTGCGACTGAGAAAAGACAAATGTGTATTTTTCGAAACAGAGGTTGAGTTTTTAGGGTCCCGTGTCACGCCCGAGGGAATTAGGCCGTCCAAATCTAAGGTAGCCGCTATCAAGAAAGCTCCTCGCCCCACATCCAAAACCGAACTACAGTCATTTCTGGGGCTTCTCAATTTCTACCATACCTTCCTTCCACGGAAGGCGTCTGTTGCCGAGCCGCTCCATCAGTTACTTAAAAAAGAGGAAAAATGGCTGTGGGGTGACGAGCAAGAGAGGGCGTTCACAGAGTTAAAGCAACTCCTAACATCCGAGGCAATCCTGACTCATTTCGATCCCAAACGGCCAGTAGTTTTAGTCTGCGACGCATCCCCGGTGGGGGTGGGGGCGGTGCTTTGCCACGTGTTGAACGACGGAAGGGAGGCCCCGATAGCGTTTTATTCAAGGTCCCTGTCCCAAGCAGAGCGGAATTACACACAGACCGACAGGGAGGCATTAGCGATAGTAGCGGGAACCAAAAAATTTCACGATTTTCTGTATGGTCGCCCGTTCAAGATCGTGACTGATCACAAACCCCTGTTAGGAATCTTCACTGCAAATAAGCCCACGCCACAGATCCTGTCCCCGAGGATGCTGCGGTGGGCTATTTTTCTTAACGCATACCAACATGAGTTGGAATACCGGCCCGGGAAAGAGATCAGCCATGCAGACGCGCTCTCACGGTCTCCGTTGCCCTTGTCGGACGATCAGAAGGCAGGGGTAGGAAGAGACCGCCAGGTACTGCTAATAGAGGTCTTAGATTCACCCCCATTAGTACCGGCCGACATTGCCAAGGCGACCGGAAAGGATAGAACGCTGGAGAAAGTATGCTCGTGGGTACAGAAGGGGTGGCCGGCGTCATCCCCAAGCATGGAATTCGACCCATTTTTTCGAAAACGAATAGAATTGTCATTAGAGAGGGGGTGCCTCTTGTGGGGCCAACGGGTGGTGGTTCCTACGTCCCTGCGACCGAAGGTGCTAAAGCTGCTGCACGTCAGCCACCCGGGGATCGTCCGTTCCAAGGCACTGGCCCGGAGTTATTTCTGGTGGCCCCAGCTGGACGCCGACATAGAGCATATGATTGGCACTTGTGAGGCATGTCAGGGCTCCCGACCGGAGGTAGCCCGTCTCCCGCATAGGGAATGGGACGCAGCAAGGGGACCGTGGTCCAGGGTGCACGTAGATTTTGCTGGCCCGTTCCGGGGAACCATTTTTCTCCTGGTAGTGGATGCGTACTCGAAGTGGCTGGAGGTCATTCCGGTAAAGAGCACATCCTCCGCCACTACCATTGGCCAGCTAAGGAGGGTCTTTTCCACGTTCGGTTTACCCGACACTCTGGTCAGCGATAACGCTAGCTGTTTCACGTCCGCTGAGTTCGCGGCATTCATGGAGGCAAATGCAATTCGGCACGTCACATCCGCGCCGTTTCACCCGGCCACGAATGGCCAAGTGGAACGGTTGGTGCGCACAACAAAAGATGCGCTGCGGCGCATGGGCTCGGGGGATCTAAATCACCAAGTCTGTCAATTTCTATTAGCGTACAGAGTGACCCCCTTAGCGTCCGGCTACTCGCCGGCTGAGCTGCTGATGCGGAGGAAACTGACCACGATCTTGTCCAGGTTAGACCCGATGAGGGTCGAGGACAAAGGGAAGAACATAGGTTTAGCGGTCTCGAAAGGTTTCGGCGTAGGCGATCCTGTACACTGTAGGAACTATGCCAACGCAGGCCCAGCCTGGGTGCCAGGGACGATAGTAGAACAGACGGGACCAGTGTCGTACCGGGTGGAAACGAACACCGGTCTCCTCTGGAGGAGGCACGCTGACCAACTGCGGCGCCGAGTGAGTGAGGGGCCGATCAGTGGGGCTCAGCAACCGGATTCAGCGATAGGGTTCTCCCCCACCCGTTTAGCCCAAGGGGGAGACAGAGAAGGACACCAGTCCGAGGCCAGGGGGGAAAGCAGTGATCCCGACTCATATCCTTTTGATACGCCAGCTCTATCCGAGCCCGGGGAGGGGGAAAAGGAGTTTGCGGCCGCCGCTGCCGCTTCCCCCGAATTCGATTACGATTTTAATTTTGCTAGCCGGGGGGGTTTTTTGGAGTGTTCCCCCACCCATCCAAGCGAGAAGAGGGGTTTTTCGTTAGCCCCCAGTGCCCCCGGTTCTTCCCAAACAAAGCACACACCGCCCAACAAAGCCGCAGAGCCGCGGCAAACTACTAACAAGTCATCCTCTCCGATTACAGGGCAGGAAGCCAGGGAGCAAGGAGGAGGGAGCGAAGCCGGGGCAGGGCAGCCCGCACCGAGACCCCAGCGTGTTCGAAATAAGCCATCTTGGCTGAGAGACTTCGTCTCATCCTAGGGGGGAGGAGTGTTGTGTTCTAACAGTGTACCCTTCTACATGTGATAACAATGTATCTGAACCAATGTAACCTTGCCTACGAGTAACAATGTAACCTTCAGCTGATCACTATAAACCCTGTAAATGGACGCGAGCTAATGACCACCAGCTGGCAGCAGCGAGCGTCCAAGCTCTCTTGGTTCAAACCCATCAAAGGCCACAGCGCGGGAAGTTTCCCGCCGCTACCTACACCTGGACAAGAAGGGCGTGACCAGCCATGACGTCACGCGGGCAGTAGCCAATGGGCTATCGTGGAGCCACATTCAAATACGTTACTACCATATATATAGAGCTGTTCGTCCGCCATTACCTCATGTTCCCTCTGTCCACTATGCAATAAACCTGAGTTAACCCAGCCCTTGGCTGTTTCCTGTGTCTTGACTCTCATACACTAAAGGATGGCTCTTCTCTAGAGAGAGAGAAGCCCATTGTTCCTGTCCCTCTTCCTCCCTCACTGCTTCCCCAGCCTCCTCTTGTGTTCCTCCCATGTCTCAGATGCCTTGTTTTGCATCTAAAAAGAGTCTGGAAAGTACTCTTGGCCATATTAAGGTGGGAGGAACAAGAGGCAAACAACAGGGACAATAAAAGAGCAGCAAATAAAGGGGACATTACTTGCATATGAGTCGTCCATTGGGCTTATGCTGCCCAATGGGAAGGTCATCCTGGCCACATGACTCATGATGCACACAGCTGTCTTTAAATAATACAGTGCAACAACCTCTGCTGGCATCATTAGAGCAGACAGCAGAAACATCACATCTGCCCATGTGATGCTTCTTGGAGTACATGACCTGGACTGGGGAAATTCTCAGTGACCACAAAACTCAATGATTGACTTTGAACCAGTCATTTACTCCTGGCCAGAGCTACCTCATGAAAAGTAGCAGAGAAGAGCCATGTATGCCACATTGAGCTCACTAAGGAACAGCTGGCTGGATAAGATCAGCGGTTTAGGTATCTGGATGCAGAACCAGAGGTTCAATTGCCTCATGTGCATCCCAGAAGATCTGACCTGTGTAGCCTTGAGCAAGCCACAGAGTCCCAGAATGCTCCCAGAAGAAGGGAATGGTAAACCACTTCTGTATATTATCTGCCTAGAAAACCCTGGAAAGGGTCATCTTAATTAATAATAGACTTGATTGATTACAATTATTAAGTTTCTAAATAGAGAATGAAACAACTTCTTCTTCCATATCTAGGCCAGATGTGAAACTGGCAAAATGAAGACGCCTTTTGGTGAATTCATTCTGCAATTTCCTTTCGCCTGACCTAGGGTGAGAAAGATTAGCCACCAACACAAGGTCGCCATTATCAAGGTATACCTGATTGTGGTTCAAAAATACCACAATCTTTGAGGAGGTTCTTTCTGTGTACCCCAATAAAACTACTACCACCAGACCACCAGGAGCTCAAATTTAAACCTCTTTGGTCTCCTCCATTTTATGCGTAGCAAATTGGTGCTTTTTTTACTTCTTATTCTTCTTTCATGTCTAGGTGACTTTAAACTACCAAAATGAAGCAACCTTTTGGTGAATTCATTCCATATTCTTTTTGCCTGACCTAGCGTGAGAAAGATTGCCCAGCACAACAAGGTTTCCATTGTCCAGGGTGTGCCCAATTGTGATTTTAAAATACCACAATGTTTGAGGAGGTTCTTTCTATGTACCCAGTGCTTTTTACTAAATGACAGGCTCACATTCCTGAATTTTATAGCCCCCAGACAAACATTTCTTATGCTATCAATTAAAAGTTACTGCACAGGTATTTTCATGTCCCCCTAAGTTTAATATTTTGCAAATAAGGAGAAGTGGTGACCCTCGCCTGCTGACTCGACTGAATAAATAGTCAGATACTCCCCACCACTCTCTTTTATGGAGGGAATGGGTGGGTCTTTTTAAATGGAGGATGGTTTTAAAGGTTTTCATTGTGTTGTTATGAGTGTTTTTTATGTCTTTTAATTGTAAGCCACCCAGAGTTGCGGCAGCAATATAAATGTGAAAATTAAATTAAATTAAGAGCTCAAGCAAATAAGGGGTCAAGGAGAAGGAAAACCGATTGGAGGAAAACCCTCACCCAAATTTGGCAAATGAGATGCTGCAAAGTGCATAATGTAATATATTATATCTGAGCGTCACTAATATGAGCCTCTTCACCAATAATTTCTTTTAAACTCTTTAAGGCAGGGCTGCCCAAACTATAGCCCGGGAACCGCATCCGGCCCATGATGCCAATTCACCCGGCCCACGAAGCCCTCGTCGCTCCCGGAAGCAGAAGTAAAACGCGCCCGTGTGGAAGTAAAACGCGCCAATAGCAATAACAATGGCACTTATATACCGCCCCACAGCGCTTAGTGCACCTCTACTTTCTGTTTCATTGACTACACCAGGGGTACCCAAACTATGGCCCTTGGGCCAGATCCGGCCTCCAATGCCAATTCATCCAACCCACGGCGCCCTCGTCGCTCCCGGAAGCGGAAGTAAAACGCGCCCGTACGGGCGCGTTTTACTTCCGCTTCCGGGAGCGACGAGGGCACCGTGGGTTGGATGAATTGGCATTGGAGGCCGGATCTGGCCCAAGGGCCATAGTTTGGGTACCCCTGGTGTAGTCAATAAAAACAGAAAATGTGCACTAAGGGCTGTGGGGCGGTATATAAGTGCCATTGTTATTGCGAATGGCTATCAGAGGGGGGCGCTCGTCCCCTCAGTCAAACAAGAGCGGTGGCGCCCCCTCCGCTCTGAGAGAAATTAAAATGGCTTTCGTTCCTCCCAGGGGGGGAGGCAAACCACCACCACCCACCCCGCCTCAGAACCCATATCTCTCAGAAGCAGTTCATCTGAACACACACAGAGAGCAGAGATCGGCGCGGGATCGGGAATTCCATGGAGCTCCTTCCCAGGAAACTTCCCGCTTTTTTCCTCCCTTTCGGGTTGCTCGGGTTGCTGGCTGTGGCGACACCGGTGCGCAGCAACCTCTACGGCCACCGCTATGCCGGGTCAGTCCCTTTCCTCTTTGCTTGCCTCCTCCTGTCCCTTTCCTCTGCCTGTGGTGGGTCGGACGGTCGGTCTCCTTTGGGGGGGGGAGGGGGCCGGTTGCGCCCGGACTTTGGTAAACGTAAAGATTAAGTTCAAGATCATCCTTGCTCGAAAGCCAGTCCTATCTGACTCTAGGGTTCTGTGCTCCTCTCTCCTTTTATAGTCAGCGCTGTCTGAGTCTCTCCAGACCTTTCTGTGGTCATGCGGCAGGCTTGATTAGATACCGGAGTCCACGGAACTCTGTGACCTTCCCACCGAAGTGGTCCTCATTTAACTACTTGCAATGTCTTGCTTTCGAACTGCTAGGTTGGCAGGAGCTGGGACAGACTGACGACAGGAGCTCACTCCGTCGTGCAGCACTCGGGTCTCGACCTGCCGACCTTCCCAGTCACCAAGTTCAACGTCTTAACCACTAAGCATGTTTACAGGGGGACTATGGGTTTTTTTTTTTACGGGCAATTTCCCACAAACACACACAATTACTGTTGGAAATTGCTGATCCATTTATATGAATTTAGATATGATTGATCACTGTGTGTGTTTATGGGTTACAATTGTATCCTACTCATCTACTCATTCACTATTTATTTATTTATTTATTTTATTTTATTTTTTCCGTGACAATTACTGACGAGAATATTACTCTTTTTTTTAATTCTTTAAATCCATCTGGCTGCAAGCACTCGCTAACAGAGAAGAGAGTTAGTTGCCTCTGTGAGTTTACACTGTATATATTAAATTGCAACTGTGGTAACTCATATGTTGGGGGAAAACAAATGAAGGTGAACAAGCAAAGTTGATATTGTGTGTTGCAGATAGATAGATAGATAGATAGATAGATAGATAGATAGATAGATAGATAGATAGATAGATAGATAGATAGATAGGTGCGTGCGTGCGTGCGTGCGTGCGTGCGTGCGTGCGTGCGTGCGTGCGTGCGTGCGTGCGTGCGTGCATACATACATACATACATACATACATACATACAGTGGTGGGCTCCAAAAAAATTTTACTACCACACTGCGGGCGTACTATGGTGGCGTGGCCAGGGAGAAAGCCCTGCGTTGCACCTGAATTAGGACTACTTTATTTCAAAACTTGGATGAGCGGGGCCAGCCAGAAATTCTGCTACTGGTTCTGGCGAACTGGTGCGAACCTGCTGATGCCCACCCCTGGATGGATAGATAGATGGATGGATGGATGGATGGATGGATGGATGGATGGATGGATAGATAGATAGATAGATAGATAGATAGATAGATAGATAGATAGATAGATAGATAGATAGATAGATAGATAGATAGATAGATAGATAGATAGATAGATAGATAGATAGATAGAAGACAAATGAGTGTGTATGAAAAAGAAGTCCATGGTAAACCATAGAATTTGTATGATGGATAGATAGAGAAATTTCTAAGAAGCATTTCTGAAGTAAGTTTCTTTGTTGTCCTCATAGTGTAGGTGGGAAATGCTGTAAAAATAAAAGATCCACAAAATGGAATGGCAAATACAAGGAATATTCTTTCTTGAGCAGGGTGATAATGAAATTTGCTACCAGTCCAAGGGAAACCTTTACCTGTCCAGGGCAATGACAAGATCTACTGCATTTGAGTTTGGGGGTGTTATTCTTCTTCTAATGATGTCATCTTATTCCATGAAAACTGTGGCAGTTTCTATACGATTGCAACTTTGTATTGTTCTTTGTACTGTACCTATCTTTTTATCTCTGTTCATCTCATACACTCCTTTATTTTTGCTGGTTTTTACAACTCTATTTAGCTCTACTGGCAAGTCCTTCATGGCCTTTTTGGTGCTTTGTGCCACTCTGTAGTGAAGAATTGATGACAGTCAGAACAGGGAATGGCATAGAGTTTCAATAGATCTGTCTAAAATAATTTTTAAGGACATGGATTAGAACGTTAATGTTGACAATTAACACATTGAAATTGCTAAAAAAATTGTGTACCTCAGTTAAATCATGAATCCAAACACAGATAGCAATCAAGAAAATAGAAGAGGACTTAGGGGAGGGGTTAACACTGTTTTAAAAGGGGGGGAGACACTACAGGGTTGGAATGAGATGGTTTGCATTTTTTCTTTTGAATACATGACACAAAGGGAAATACAAATTACCCCATCCATTGTTTTTCCCCTGCACACCTCAAACTTCTGCTTTTTTAAAAAAAAAAACACCAGTTCTTTCATGTGATCACTTGAACAGATGCAAAAAAAAGGAATATGAACCAAGTGTGCACAAAAAGTGTGCTTTGCTGAAGCACCTTGCCCCTCACAAGGAAAGATGAGTGCGCGCACACACAATGACAGCACTTGGCAAAGGCTCTCTTCCAAGACACTTCTTTTTTACAGTTTCTCCTCTGTGGGCAGGACTCTTGTTTATCTATTTTTGCAGCTTAATTGAGCTGTCGTGGTTGGCAAGAGTTTTTATTTTATTTTAAGGAAAGGCATGGAAATGAGTAATTGATGAAGGAAAAGCCTTCTTGGCAGTTCCTTTAAACCACAGGCACTTCAGTAGAGCTGCAATAACAAGGCTTTTCCTATCTCTTTGTGTGGCCACTTAAATCAAACAGATGCACACACACACCCTGCACAAAAAGTAAATTTGGGTGAATTCATATTTCTTTCATGATTTATTTTTATTTGTTTGTTTGTTTATTAAAAGATTTATATCCCGCCCTCCTGGTGATGACACCACTCAGGGCGGCTAACAACATGTAATACAATAAAAAACAATAACAAACTAAAACAACATTAGCTAAAAACACCCAACCTCCGCTAAAAACACTGTTAAAAACCCAAAAACCTAAACTTAGATAGTTAAGCATTAAGAAGTCTACCCACACCCTCCCACCACATAGTACAAACAGCAAATAAAATAAAATACACAGGATTCCTCAGACAAACTATATGAGCCAGCAGGCTTGCGTGGTGGACTCAAACATGCCCCACACCCGCTGGCATAGCTAGGAATTTTACCCTGAAACTTGAAAGCTATGACTGGACTATCCTAGATCCTTTCTGAGCTACTGTATGTTACTGAAAAGCAAGGCCAAGATCATCCACAGTATTAATTACAAGAAGCTCATTATAATTACATAGGCCAAAATCCTGTTGCTTAACATATAAATCACTCAAGAATAATTCAATTCAATTTAATTATTCGACTTGTATGCTGCCCCACTCGCAATGCGACTCTGGGCAGCTAACAAAAAACAAAATATCACAGTTACAATAAATACAATTACAGTAAAACCCTAACTTACAAATGCCTCAAGTTACATAAAATTCGGCTTACATAATGATTTTATGCTAAAACCATGTCCTGATTTACAAGATTTCCTATGGGTTTGCTTTGAGTTACATAAAGATTCTTTTTCCTATGGGTTTGCTTTGAGTTGTGTAAACATTTATTTCCCTATGGGTTTGCTTCTATTTACATAAATATTTCATTTTTCTTATGGGTTTGCTTCAAATTACGTAAAAAAATAATTATTCCTATGGGTTTGTTTCGAGTTACAAAAAAATCAATTTAAGCAAAAGCCTCCTGAACGGACTTTTTCGTAAGTAACAGTTACAAAATATCACAATTACAATGTCACAATTACAATTATAAAGTAATTACCAAAACATTTCAAAAGCAAAACTCAGAAATACATCACAAACTCAGCCCGAACCACTCTGTCCATTACCCTCCAGGCCAAGTCAACCGAGGGGAAGAGTCCGGTGATAGTGGTGGGCAGTGGTGGCATTTTCGAGCCATGCCGAGCTGCGCAGCTGTACTCTCCCCTCCAGACCGGGCCAGCCGAGGGGAGTCCGGTGATGGTGGAGGGCAGCGTCAGTGTTTTCTCCTCCCAACCGGCGCGGATGGCCCAGGGGTCAGCTGGGCGGTGGTGTCTGGCTGCCCGCAAGCACCACGGCTTTTCTTCTCCCCAGCCCGGAAGGGGGACTCTTCGGATCAGAGGGGATTTGGTGAATGAGTTCCTCCATTCGTTCAATTGATTCAAAAGGGCTTACTCTACTCTAACTGTGACCTTAAAGACTAACGAATTTTACTTGGCACAAGTTTTAGAGAACTGCTTCTATTCTAAAGAAGTAGGCAGCTGTTCCGGGAAAAAGCTATTACCAAATAAAACTTGTTAGTTTAAGATAACACACAACTCTTACTTCCCATTTGTTATCACTATTATGACAGTTATAAAGACAATGACTGACCCATGACAGAACACGTATTACAGTTCAATAGATCTAATTCAGAGAGGATGTGAGTAGGAAGAGGGCAAAGAGCAGTGGGAATGAGATTTCTAAATCATGTAACTAAGCAATCATATCCCCAAGAAACATTTTCAGTCCTCCATCTCCCCAGAAAACAACCTTTTATTTCCTGGCAATGCTCTTATTCCTGCTAGTATATTTAAATCACACCAGACTGGGCCCATTGAATCAGTGGAAATTTGGTGAGTCAATTGCTCTATAAGTTTTGTTGGTTGAAATGGGACTACTCTAGTTCCAAGGCTAAAACATGCCCAGTTCTTTTTAGTCTTTTGCTTACAGTTACAATACTTGAAATTACCTATGTGTGCATGCTGTTTTCCTGCTACACACATGCTAGCAAACAACCCAGCAGATCAACAGCAACAGACAACTGACAACAACCATCAAAGGAAATTTGGAGGGCGGGGGGACACAGAGCACAAAATGCTGGAACTCTTTTTGAGTTGCAAGACAGAAAGGAATGATTGGTTAGTGCTGGATAATTAACCCCAGCACAGAAAAGTCATTCCCCATCACTGCAATTACAGGCAGCATGTGAGGTTGTAATAAAACTCCAACAAATATTTTTCTGTAAAATTATTGTGTGTACAATTCCTTCAAAGTTGTGCAATAAGTGTTTCAAGAAAAGTAGAAAGGAATAAGCACTATTTTACCTTTTGTTCGTTTTTATTACAGTGGTAAGTGCAGCAATGCAAGTTCTGCAGCCAGCACACAATCTTTTATTGAGGTTTAAAATTTGCTCCCTGTGCTTTAGGAAAGGGAAAGATACTGTATGAGATTGGTAATAAGATACAAAGCATTTTACCTCCAGGTCACTAGAAGTGGCAGAGCATTTAACACATGGCAGATACATTATGGTCTGACTGAGTCCAATGTTATAGGTAGCCCCTACAATTTTTACTCTCCCAAGTGATGTCAGGAGAGGTCAAAAATTTAATCAGCATGGAGAGAAAGTTGTTTAAATGCAGGAATAAAATTCACTCCAGGGGGGAAATGGTGAGATGCTATAGCTTCAGCTATCAGGTAAGATTAATAAGAACAGTGTGCCATCAAGTTAATTCTGATTTATGGTGGCCCTTTTCAGAATTTTCTAGTACAAAGCACTCAGAAATTGTTTACCAGACTCTTCTTCTGATGACATCTTACGATTGTGCAGCTTGCCCAAGGCCACATGGGTTGGTTCTTCTGGGATAAACAATGAAGATTTGAACTCACAACCTTTGGCTCCACAGCCACATTCATTGAGCTTTCAAACAGCTATGGGGTAGGATTATGAGCCACTTGTGTAGAATAGTTCTTTTCAGAAGCATAAAGCTAATGGATTTCATTAACAAGAAAATCAAATACCTGTACATATAACTTAAATTACTCTCAGGCTTGGATAATGCCTTATGGGTGAAAGGTTTCTCTACTTCTCTAGTCAGCAGAAACTTTGCTTCTTCAGAATCCACCATCATTGCTTGGGAAAAGTAATAAATTCGGGAGGTGGAGCTCGGGTTTTCTCTTTAGGCATTTTCAGGAAACCAGGTAAAGTCAAACCCCTACTTATGCAAAAAGTCCATTCTGTAGGCTTTTGCTTAAATTGTTGTTGTTTTTTTACATAACTCGAACCAAACCCATAGGAAAAATGAAATTTTTATGTTAATTGAAGCAAACCTATAGGGAAATGAATTTGTATGTAACTCGAAGCAAACCCATAGAAAAAATGATTTTTTTAATATAAATCGAAGCAAACCCATAGGAAATCGTGTTACATAAATTTATGTAAATCGGTACATTTATGTAAATCGGGACATGGTTTTAGCACAAAATCAATATGTAAGTCAAATTTTATGTAACTTGGGGCATTTGTAAGTCAGGGTTTTTACTGTATTCTGCAGCCTGAATAGGGCTTCCCATTGTCCTTTCCATGTCATAGAATCATAGAATGAGTTGGAAGGGGCCATTTAGATTATCAAGTCCAAGCCCCGTTCAATGTTGGAGTCCAAATCAAAGCAGGTAAGACAGATGGTTGTCCAATTCTCTCTTGAATGCTTCCAGTGTTTTAGTGCTCAACACATCTCGAGGCAGTTGGTTCCACTGCTGTACTGCTCTAACTGTTAAAATGTTTTTCCTAATATTCAGCCTATGTCTGAATTCCCGTAGTTTCAGAATATTACTACGCTTCTTGCACTCTGGGTTCAAGGAGAGCAGATCCTCCCTCTTTACGATGATATTTTTGGGTATTTGAAGAGGGGTATCATATTCCCTCTCAATCTCCTTTTCTTAAGACTAAACATGCCCAGTTCCTTTATAACATCTTGATATGTTTTAGCTTAATTATATTTCCACAAATGATTTTCCTATTACCACCCACTTAGAAGCATAGTGGCATCCACAGATAGGATTTTTTTAAAATAGAAACTCTTCTGACTTTAAAAATCCAAGTTTTTTTCCCCTTAAAGTCCTTGCTAAATTCCTTTCCTCAATAACTGTGTTCATATTTCTGTGTTTCTGAATACAAAGCAATGCTGTATTTTAACCCTAAGGAAACAAATCTGCTCAGCTTCTCCCTGCTTTTGGCATAGACAACCTACCTAGAGAGCCAATAGGACAGGAAGCAATCCAAGAGCTAAGGCAAATCCAGAAAGCAAGTGTACAGACACCAAATTTTGCAGCCTAATACACCAGGTCCAGGCATGACATTCCCAGGGAAATGCTGTGTCTAATATGGAGGCCTTTTCAAGTCTAGGGCAACAAGAGAATTGCCAGAGAGTAAGAGAGAAGTGACTGTGGTGACTTAGTGGTTAAGATATGAACTTGATGACTGGAAGGTTGGTAGGTCAGCAGTTCTAGACCCGAGTGCTGCATGATGAAGTGAGCCCCTGTCTCTGTTCCAGCTCCTGCCAACCAAGCAATCTGAAAGCAAGAAATTGCAAGTAGGTACCGCTTCAGTGGGAAGGTAAACAGCATTCCATATACTGCAGTGTCAAGTCATACATGCCACATGACCATGGAAATGTCTGCAGACACAGATAGCACTGGCTTTTTGGCTATAAACAGAGATGAACAGTGAACCCTAGAGTAGAATATGACTGGCTTTACTAGCCAGAAAGAATGGTATAGTGCTAGAGATCTTTCCATCTGTAACCCCAGTGGATCACTCTATCGATCTGAGTTCTTACTTTCAGTCCTGGCATCTCCAGAAACCAGAAGGTTTTAGATGATCAAGATAAGATAAAGCAACTTCAGAGACTGCCTCTAGAATAAAAGATGCGTCAGCATCCAGTACTCTGCAGAAGTTGTAGTCTTTCCCACTAAATCAAGTTGTGTCTCAAATGTGGTGCAAATTGCAAGTATATCAACATGCTGTTTAAACTTCAGTCATGTCTACATCAAACTCTGTCTGCAACAGCCAGAATTGTGTTGCATATTTATGCACACACAAGATGAACTACAGGATTTGCTGCAGCTAATTGGCAAGTGTGGAGTGCATGTAGGTCCCATTCCTGATTGTGTCTCTAACTGTGCACCTGGCTTACATCCAGCCCTTTGTCAGTTAGCTATGGCAACTTCCACAATTCTTGTGCACAAGAAAATGTGCAATAGGATTTTGGCCACTGAAAATTAGTGTGTCTCTAGGTTGTGCTGTAAGTTACAGCACAATCTTCTAAAAGGTCAAAAAGAGCTGTTGAGTGGCAACAGGAAACATTCATTCAGAATTGGAGAAGAGGCTATATTAAGTCGTCTTAGCCTTCTTTCCCTACGAAAACAAAGCAGCATTGATATCATTCTAAACAAGGATTGTCTGTAAAGGAGGTCTGATGGATATGGAATATGTCCTCAACCCAAAGCTTTCCTCAGCCTAAAGATGTGACCTCAATATTGCAGCTAATTTTTCTAAATTGATCCCCATTCATTCATTCACACATGCATACGCCACCCAGTTTGTACAATGATCTAAACCAGGGGTGTACAAACTATGGTCCATTAGCCGGATTCGGCCCGCACTGCCAATTAATTTCGCCCGTGCCATTCCCTGAAGCAGAAGTAAAATGTGCATGCACAGAATGGACCCATGCATGCACAGAATGCTGGCATAAATGACCCATGTCTGTTGTAAACATGTTTACAACAGCCGAGGGTAATTTACATCAGAGTTCTGCACATGCACTGGTGCATTCTGCGCCCGCGCATGCACGTTTTACTTTCACTTCTAGGTGGGAGGAACCACATGACTGGCACACTTGACCACATGACCGGCCTATGGCCCTAAATGTTTGGCCACACCTGATTAAACATCTATTATTATTATTATTATTATTATTATTATTATTATTATTATTATTATTATGACGATGACGATGACGATGACGATGACGATGACGATGACGATGACGATGACTATTTATAGACTATTATGTTTTATATTTATATTATTTATATATAAATAATATAAATATTCTGGGTCAAAAAATTTTTTGCGGAAGAAACTCCGCTCAGGAAAAACCCAAATGAGGCTCCTTTTTAATGTCCCCAAGAGCTGGGACAGAGAAGGGCACTCGATCCATTATGCAGTACCCGGGTCTCGAACTGCCGACTTGCCAGCCTTCCAGCTAACAAAGTGAACTTCTTAACCACTGAGCCACCGCAGCCCCTTTTTAAACATCTATTGCTTTTAGGTAACATTTTGTTAAAGATATATCCATCTCTTTCTAGCTTTGTCTTATAAAAATTGAAAGTACGGTACATGGGATATCACAAAGTGACATTTCCTCTCTGAATAATGGCTCTTTTTTCTTTTTAACAGTTGTAGCTTTAGAAGGAACACAACTAAAGTATCACATGTTAGAATGGAACAAAGACTATACAGTGCCTCAGAGAAAAAGAAAAGCCCATAAAATTAAATGGCTCCAAGAGGCTTTATTGCATGCTATAAAGGATGGAAAGCTTGCAGCTGTTCCCACATAATCAGATTGAATGGGCTGTACTTACTTTTAAACTGGTAGTTAAGTATCAGATGTTGCTCTCAGCTAAGGAATATAAAAAACTAGCCATACCAGAATAATCATTGTATTCATTTTTAGGCAGAGGTGACAAAGTGGTTTTTAAATGTAGTTTTATCTGTTAAAACAGATCAACTGTCATCAGCATAATTCAGGAATTATTTTTTCTATAGCTTGTTATTGGGTTTGATCCAAGTAGAATTCTGCAGTCTGCTTGATGATCCAATGAGCAAAAAGGGAAAAGGCAATTTTCATCCCCCCAATCTACTTCAGTGATATTACGGAAAGTGTCCAAGGGTTTCCCTATGTTGCAGAGAAAAGAAATGATAATCTTCTCCAGTGGATTCCAGTCCTCTTGATCCAGGTTCTACTCTACCAATGGAACGAGTCGTTCTTGTAATAGAGAACTCTGCATCTAAACTGCTGTCCATTTTTAACTAAAAGGGGAATTACTATTAAAACACAATAGTCTATAAAATTTCCTTTTACCCTTCTTAGTGGTGCTTGCCCTGGGGCAGATAATAGAACTAATAATTTTCCATGGCCAGCATAACTGTGTTTGCTTCTTCAGAAATGGTTAAATGCAGAACATGCCTTGCAAAAAAGGACCAGGATCCAGGATCAAACTACTTTCTGATCTGATTTGCAAGAAAAAAATATCCTTAAGCAATCTTTGACTGAAAACCGCTTCATTGTAATTGAAGTGTGAAGAGAGATAGTTGTTTACAACATATTAGAGCCTGTAGCATAATGTCCTATAGTTGCATCTTGAAAGGCATCTTCTAAATGGCTAATAAGTAGATCAGAATAATTATAACTATAATCAGTTTATACATACAGACATTAGAGAATGGAACAGAACTCGCATCAGCTTATCCCTGCAGATAGATTGCAGTTGATGTTAGGAATCTTCCAATTTTCTATTCTCAGGTTCAAAAGTTTGTAAAAGGAATGCATTGAGCAATCATATATTTATTTTTTAAATTTTTAAATTTATATCTCACCCATCTAACTATGCAGTCACACTGGACTGTGCCAGTATAACAAAGTAACTACCATATTTACTCAAGTATAAATCAACCGGAATATAAGCCGAGGCACCTAATTTTGACCTGAAAACCCAGGAAAATAGATTGACCCGAGTATAAGCCGAGAGTGGGAAATGCAGCAGCTGCTAGTGAGTTTCTATAATCAAAATACATTAAAATATGGTAAAATTAATTAAATTGTTGG
Organism: Bradypodion pumilum; assembly: GCA_035047305.1. Classification (NCBI taxonomy): domain Eukaryota; kingdom Metazoa; phylum Chordata; class Lepidosauria; order Squamata; family Chamaeleonidae; genus Bradypodion; species Bradypodion pumilum. Next base: position 294,575,018 of record JAWDJD010000004.1, on the reverse strand, counting down.
CATATCTCAACCCGGTACGGTTCTGGGACTCTCGTAGTCATTGACCTGAGTATAAGCCGAGTCCCATTTTGGGGCTAAAAAACTCGGCTTATACTTGAGTATGTACGGTAAACCCAACAAGAAATAAGGATAAGGATACAGAATTATAAAAACACAAAATAGCAAAAAATAACAGTAGCAATAAATACTAAGTAAAGCAGATACAATGATGGCAGCAACATCATTTAAGCAGAGGGGGGAAGTGATTTATTTGGGTGCAGCAGATTCTTAAAAGCTTGCTTAATCTATTCCTCCTTAGCCAACCTGCAAAAAAAAGACAACAGAGTCCCACGAACATGTGACAGAAGGACATTCCATAGGGTTGGAGGTACCATCAGAAAGGATCTATTTCTACTTTTACACTTCCTTTAAGACCCCCAGATTCTAAAAATCATGTTCCTCACGGTTGAGGTTGAATCCAAACAAGACGGAGGCCCTGTTGTTGTTGCTGTTGTTGTTGCTGCTACTGCTGTTGTTGTTGCTGTGTGGGAATCTTGCTTGGTTGGCTGATTATCAACCTTCACTGAATGAGATTATTCTTTCTCTGAAGGACAAGGTTCGGGACCTGGGCATGATATTGGACCCCACTCTCTCCAAAGAGAAGCAAATATTTGATGTGTCCAGGCCAGCCTTTTTCCATCTCAAGCAAATCGCCCAGCTTCACCCATCCATGGACAGGAAATCCCGCATGACATTGGTTCATGTGTTGGTAATCTTCAATCTTGATTACTGTAATGTACTTTACATGGCACAGTAGCTACAGCAGGTGTGAAATGCCCTGTGAGACTGGTGTCAGGGTTGTGTAGATTCAATCATGTTTACTCAACACTGGTATGCCTGTATTGGTTACCTCCAGGCTTCTGTGGCCAATTCCTAAATGGTTTAGGATTTCAATATCTGGTGGAGCACCTCTCCTTGATAAATCATGTATAAGGAACACAATTTTCACAATCTGGGGGCTTTAAAGTGCCTACCCTGATACCATACTTACAATTCCCTCCAGGGTGCCAGCTATTTCAAGAACAGTATATCAGTGAATTAAAGAACAAAAGATAATAAAAGAAAGGAAATAACCAATTGCACAAAATACAGTTCATGGAAAGGGGTTAATCTTGACAGCTGAGAAGAAACGAGAGAGTTCACATTCGGTAATGTGAAGCTATGTGTTATCCAAGATATTGATATGAAAAATCTGGTACCTTAGGTTGTAGATCTAAAACCAGTGAAGAGCTATGTTTGTTATCCTTTGCAGAACTGGAAATCTCTACAGATTAAAAAAAATAGATTTTGGGAAGCAATACAATAGCAGTGATGGCCAACCTTGGCACTCCAGATGTTCTTGGACTTTAATTCCCAGAAGCCCAAGTCAACACACCTGCTGATCAGGGCTTCTTGGAATTGAAGTTCAGGAACATCTGGAGTGCCAAGGTTAGCCATCACTGCAATAGAGCATTGTGAGGGAGTTGCCTAGATTGCCCCCAACAGGTCATATGACCACAGGTCCCTAGCCAGCAAGGATGCACCACCATAGGGGAAGAACAACCATCCAATACAGCCCTTTATGTATACACCTTTATGTGAAACTTTGCTCAGGGGACTCCTTTCATGTCCCCAAGATCTTTTCTCACTGAAGTGGCCCCTATTTATCTACTTGCAATTTCTTGCTTTCGAAATGCTAGGTTTGCAGGAGCTGGATGAAAAACACAAAGAAGTTCAAAACTTTGGATGTACTTGAAGAGCTGTGGCAAGATGCAAAAGATGGGTTTAATGCAGGATTTCTCAACCTTTTAAAGCCGGAGGCAGGTCACGCTCCCTCTGACAGCTTCAGGGGCCAGACGGCCATTTTGCTCTTCCGCTACCACATGACACTTCCGGGTGTGGTGGAGGTGGTGGTGGGCCACATGAAATGGTGCCGAGGGCCATATCCAACCCATGGGCTGCAGGTTGAGAATCCCTGGTTTAGTGTGAATAAACACCTTCTTGAGACTTCTGTCGTGCTTTCAAGGGACAAGCTGTTGGTATTTTAACTTGAATGGTCTGTTTGATACTTTACAGCTGGAGAATATTTCTCACCAGGGCTTTAGATAGGTAAATTTGAAGTTACCCTTGAGTGAGATTACTGTGGTGATATTCAGGACTGTGGTGGCTTACTAGTTAAGATGCTGAACTTTTGATGCAGAGTGCCCATATCTGTCCTAGCTCCTGCCAACCTAGCAGTTTGAAAGCAAGAAATTGCAAGTAGATAAAAATAGGGACGACTTAGGTGGGAAGTAAACAGTGTTCCATGCACTTCTGTGTCTAGGCTAGAGATGTAAAATTTCTGGAAATTTTGAAGTTCGGGGGGAAAAACTGTTTTTTTCCAGGGGGAAATGGAATTTTTTGGAAAAATTGAAAATAATCTGATACCATACATATTTTTTTAGAAATGATTTATAAAATATTTGAACCCAGTCTTATCTTAAAATATTTTATTCATCATGTTAAAATAAAACATTCCAAAAAATATTTTTATTTTTTTCAATTTTTTCAATTTTTCGGGAAAAAACAAAAAAGCTTTTTAAAAAAACATTTTTCCCCCAAATTTTTCTGGTTTTTTTCCAGGCCTTCACATGCCTAGACTAGAGGCATGCCTGCCACATGTCTGCAGAAACCAGTAATGCACTGCAGCAGGTTCTGTCAGGTTCTGCAGAACCTGTAGCGGAAATTCCCCAGGCCACGCCCACTTTGTTGGCCATGCCCACCTCCATAGCCCATAATGCAGGATGTTTAGCCACGACCACAGATTTGGCCCCACCCACAGAGTAGTTAGTAAAAAAATTTGCAGTGCATCACTGTCGGAAACGTATGCAAACAGACAGCGCTGGCTCTTTGGCTATAAACAGAGATGAGCACTGAACCCTAGAGTCAGATACAACTGGCTTTCTACCTTTACCTAAATTGCTCCTGCACGGGCTGCAGGAATCTTTGTTAAAGCAATCTTCTGGAATAGCATAAATGACGTGCTAGGATGGTACCTGCAAATAATTTGTAAAAGACAACATGGTTGAGCTTAACAATTGGATTTAACCATTAGCTGGTTTAAGTGTCTCGATGTTGCAATATAAGTAATTATTCATCTTCTTCATCTTTATCATCATCATGGCCAAAAGGAAGCATATTTGCTATTTTCCTTTTGGGGGAAATATTTTAAATTTGCATTGCAATGTTTTTAATAGGGACAAAGTGGTACGGGTTGTTCCGCAGAATGACAAAGAAACAGAAACACTGAAGATGCTTTCTCAACAACTTCAGGTGAGGTGACTGTTTTACCTGATAGCACACAGTTAGGTACCCAATGTAGTGTAGCAGATAAAGTAATAGACTAGGTTTCTGAAGACTATAGTTCAAAACCCCACTTGAACATGCAAACACATTGGGGGATTGGAACTGGTAAAACCACCCCTTAAATATCTCACTTACCTTGAAAGCACTATTAGGTTTGCTATAAGTTAGTGCTGACTTAACACCACATAACTAACATAACCATATTCAGCAATAAACCTATATTACAGTTGCTCTGGTTATGCATTCTTCATTTTTAAACATTGAAAGTATATTGACATTAATAGTTGCGGGTTTGAAGCTTAAAAAATAGATAGCAAATTTTTACTAGATGTTATGAAGTGCTCTATCTGTACAGATAATGGAATATTTTATCAAGATTTCCAATAATTTCCAATCTATACCTATAAGGACAGAATGTGGCCATACGTGTGTGGAATGCGTACCGACACCCCTGGAGTCTATCCCATAATGCTCCGCACACAACTACCTTTTGTCCCCGAGATCAGCACCAAGAGGGTCCGGGGGCCAACACAAACATGAAAAAGCATAAACTACGAATCCCAGCATTCTCTGCAGCACGCCTCAGCCAATCCAGCATGAGGACCCAAGTGAGAACGCCCCGCCCCCACAGCCTTCATGCGCCACACCAACTGCCGCCACTGCCGAGCCAGCACGCCATGCTGGAGGACATGGCTGGGGGACATGGCACGACAACCCGTGGCCCGGGGCTCGAGCACTCTCGCCCCACCCACACAGCACCGGGGGAAGTCTGCCGACTGGCACAGCACAGGCGCTGCCCATCAGTGAAAGGAAACGAGGCTGCATTCCCCTTCACTGATGGGCCATGGTGTTGTCTATGGGGCTAGAGTGGAAGGGGGAAATCCCTCCTCACTCCCGTCTCATAGTCACCACAGGTGCTGCCTGTCAGTGAAAGGAAACAAGGCTGCGTTCCCCTTCACTGATGGGCCACAGTATTGTCGATGGGGCCGGTGTGGAGGGGGGAAATCTTCCCCTCACTCCAGCCTCAATGATAGCACAGGCACTGTGCGACAGTGAAAGGAAACGAGGCTGCGTTCCCCTTCACTGATGGGCTACGGTGTTGTCTATGGGGCTGGAGTGCAGGGGGGAAATCCCTCCCTCACTCCCGCCTCATAGACACCACAGGTGCTGCGGCCCAGGGACATGTGCCCCATCCTCCCCTGGGAAGGGAACACCTGGTTTCAAAACCCAAGAACCAATGCTAAATGCTTCTGCAGACGTATCTATGGTCATGTGGCAGGCATGAGCTACCCACCAAAGTGGTCTCTATTTATCTACTTGCAATTTCTCAACACACACACACCCCAAGGCACCGGGTCTGTGTGTGTCTCGCGGTGAGCCTACAGGGTGGAGGACAAGGGGACAGGCCAGTTAAACCTCTGCGACTACCAGGGCACACGATGTGCATGTGCCATGGGTTGAGCCCCGCCCCCCCAAAAAAACCAACAATGTTGAAGCCAGGCACAGGCACCTCTGCTAGTATATCAAATGAAGAAGGATTTTAAAAGCTCCAGGAATGGCTTCAGTCAGATTAGAAAGCAGGACTGATGGGGATTGCATCTCCAGAAATATATACTTGTTAACAACAATACATGGGGATGAAAAATAACGAACCTGTTTGAACCATATATATTTGATGCTGCAATCCATTACGCCTCAATTACAAAACTTTTAGAAAAGTATATACTGTATGTATGTTGTTGTTCAGTCGCACAGTCGATTCCGACCCTTTGCGACCCTATGGACCATCGTTCTCCAGGCACCTCTGTCCTCCACCATCCCCCTCAGTCCTCCCAGTTCTGTGCCCATTGTGTCTACAATACCATCTATCCATCTCATCCTTGGCCTCCCCCTTCTTCTTTTGCCCTCCACCTTTCCCAACATCACGGCCTTCTCAAGTGAATCCTCCCTTCTCATTTGATGCCCAAAGTACTTTAGCCTCATCTTTACTATTTGACCTTCCAATGAGCAGTCAGTGTTGATTTCTTCTAAGATTGACCTATTTGTTCTCCTCGCTGTCCAGGGTACCCTCAAAACTCTCCTCCAGCACCACATTTCAAAGGCATCTATTCTTCTGCGTTCAGCTTTCCTAATTGTCCAGCTCTCACATCCGTACATTACCACTGGGAATACCATTGCTTTGACTATTCTAATTTTTGTTTTCAAGGTGATGTCTCTGCTTTTCACCATGTTCCCCAGGTTTTTCATGGCTTGTCTCCCAAGAATCAGTCGCCTTTTTATTTCATGGCTGCAATCTCCATCTGCAGTGATCTTAGATCCTAAGAATGTAAAATCTGTCACTGCTTCTACTTCTTCCCCATCTATTCTCCAGGAACTGATCGGGCCTGTTGCCATTATCTTGGTTTTCTTGATATTGAGTCTCAAGCCAGCTTTTGCACTCTCCTCCTTCAATCCGATCAAGATATTCTTTAGGTCTTCCTCACTTTCTGCCATTAAGGTGGTGTCGTCTGCATATCTCAGATTGTTGATGTTTCTCCCAGCAATTTTAATCCCATATTGTGATTCCTCCATCCCTGCGTTGCGCATTATGTGCTCTGTGTATAAGTTGAATAAGCAGGGTGACAAAATGCAGCCTTGTCTTACTCCTTTTCCTATTCCAAACCACTCTGTCATTCCGTGTTCTGTCCTAACTGTTGCTTCTTGGTTCCTGTACAGATTTCTCAGGAGGCATATGAGGTGCTCTGGTATTCCCATCTCTTTAATCACTTGCCACATCTTGTTGTGGTCCACACAATCAAAGGCCTTAGTGTAATCAATAAAGCAAAAGTAAACTTGTTTCTGGTATTCCTTTGTTTTCTCCATGATCCAGCGTATGTTGGCAATGTGGTCTCTAGTCCCCCTGCCTCTTCTGAAACCAGCCTGCACCTCTGGTAGTTCTCTTTCCACATGCTGCTGAAGTCTATCCTGTATTATCTTGAGCATCACCTTGCTGGCGTGTGGGATGAGCGCAATTGTTCGATAATTTGAGCATTCTTTGGCATTGCCCTTTTTTGGGATTGGAACATATACTGATCTTTTCCAGTCCTGTGGCCACTGTTTTGTTTTCCAAATCTGCTGGCATATTGAATGCAGTAATTTGATGCCATCATCTTTTAAAGCTTTGAAAAATTCAACTGGGATACCATCATCTCCACTAGCTTTGTTGTTTGCAGTGCTCTTTAGGGCCTTTCTGACTTCACTCTCCAGGATATCTGGCTCAGGTTCAAAATCTTCATCATTGTGACTATCAGGAGTGTTGAGTTCCTTTTTGTAGAGTTCCTCTGTGTACTCTTTCCATCTTTTCTTAATTTCTTCTGCATCAGCTAGCTCCTTTCCGTCTTTGTCCCTTATCATGTTCATTTTTGCTTTAAATGTTCCCTTGATTTCCTGGATTTTTTTGAAAAGGTCTCTGGTTCTGCCTCTTGTTGTTTTCCTCCATTTCTTTGCACTGTTCTTTTAGGTAGTTTTCCTTATCTCTCCTTGCTTTTCTTTGAAATTCTGTGTTCAAAAGATTGTATTTTTTCCTTTCTCCTTTGACTTTTGCATTCCTTCTTTCCTCTGCTATTTTAAGAGCCTCATCAGACAACCACTTTGCTTTCTTACTCTTCTTTTCTTTTGGTATGGTTTTCTTTGCTGCTTCCTGCATGATGTCCCTCATCTCTGTCCATAATTCTTCTGGCACTCTGTCTATTGAGTCTAAGCCATTGAATCTGTTCATCACCTCCACAGTGTATTCTTTAGGGATGCTATCTAGGTGATATCTGTCTGGTCTCTTTGTTTTCCTTATTTTCTTTAGTCTAAGCCTGAATTTTGCAATCAGTAGGTTGTGATCTGAGCCACAGTCTGCTCCAGGTCTTGTTTTTGCTGACTGTATGGAGGTTCTCCATCTTTGGCTGCAGAGTATGTAATCAGTCTGGTTTCGGTGTTGGCCATCTGGTGATGTCCATGTGTAAAGTCGCCTCTTGTGTTGCTGGAAGAGGGTGTTTGCTATGACCAGTGCGTTCTCTTGGCAGAACTCTATCAGTCTTTGCCCTGCTTCATTCTGTGTTCCAAGACCGAACTTGCCTGTTATTCCCTCCACTTTTTGATTGCCTACTTTGGCATTCCAGTCTCCTAAAATAATTTGGACATCATTTCTTGGTGTTTGTTCTATGAGGTGTTGTAAGTCCTCATAGAACTGGTCCACTGTGGCTTCATCTGCACCCGTGGTTGGTGCGTATATTTGGATCACAGTAACATTGAAGGGTTTGCCCTGAATTCTTACTGACATCATTCTGTCATTTTTGAGGTTGTATCCCATTACTGCTCTTCTCACTCTTTTATTGACAATTATGGCTACTCCATGTCTTCTAAGGTTTTCTTGTCCACAGTAGTAGATGTGATGGTTTCCAGAGCTGAATTCACCCATCCCTGTCCATTTTAGCTCACTGATGCCCAAGATGTCAATGCTTATTCTTTCCATCTCATTTTTTACCACTTCTAGTTTACCTTGGTTCATTGATCTCACATTCCATGTCCCTATGCAGTATTGCTCCTTACAACATTGCATTCCTCCTCCCTCCTTCCTGTCCCTCCCCTTCCTCCACTCTGTGGTGTTAAGCATCCTGTATCACCTAGCCTGCCCCTTTGTTTGCCCCTTTGTTTTGCCTTTTGTTTTGGTCAATAGGGTTCTCTTGGCAAGCTTTGTGGCGTGGTTTGCCGGTTTCTACGCCATGTTTTTTCTCGCATCATACATCATATCACAGTTTAAAAAATTTAAAACAGTTTAAACAACATATTATCATGCATACTTATCACACTCTAAAACACAGTCTCTATGTTAATTGCTATATTAAGTCAGTGTAAAGTCTCTATGTCAGTTGCTATATTAATTCCGCTACATTTTCCACATCAGCTACTTATCCTTGTGTCCTCACTCCCCAGGTGGGGTTGTTGTCTCTGGGCCCCTTGCTCCCGTGACATCGCAGTGGCGAGCAGTGGATGTTTTCCCCGTGGGTCAGCTGTTCCTCTTCCTCTGCCTCTGGCGGCGGTGGTGGATGGTGACTTTTTCCGCAGCCTGCCTGGTCTTCTTCACCACCGGCTGGGGTGGTCTCGCGGCTGCTCCTGGCCGCGGGTAGCCTCCTCGCGGTGGCAGCGGCGGTGGATGGTGACTTTTCCCGCCGCCTGGCCGGTCCTCCTCACCCCCGGCTGGGGTGGTCCCGCGGCTGCTCCTTGCCGCGGGCAGCCTCCTCGCGGCGGCGGCGGTGGAGGATCGCGACCTCTCCCGCCGCCTGGCCGGTCCTCCTCACCCCCGGCTGGGGTAGTCCTGCGGCTGCTCCTTGCCGCGGGCAGCCTCCTCGCGGCGGCGGCGGTGGAGGATCGCGACCTCTCCCGCCGCCTGGCCGGTCCTCCTCACCCCCGGCTGGGGTGGTCCTGCGGCTGCTCCTTGCCGCGGGCAGCCTCCTCGCGGCGGCGGCGGTGGAGGATCGCGACCTCTCCCGCCGCCTGGCTGGTCCTCCTCACCCCCGGCTGATTGTCTAATAATGCAAACTTAAAACTTAGAGTCCCTATGCCAGTGGTGACAAACTTATGGCATGCGTGCCAGGTGTGGCACTCACAGCCCTCACTGTGGGCATGCGTGCCATTGCCCCAGCACAGAGTTCACCCCGCCCCTCCGTCCAGCAGCCCAATGGGAGCACTTCCTCTCCCCAGCACAGAGTTTGCCCCCACTGTTCTGCCCAGCAGTCCAATGGGAGCGCTTCCTCCCTCCCCCCCCAGCACAGAGTTCATCCTGGCCCTCTGTTTGGGCACTCAGTCTCTAAAAGGTTCACCATCACTGCCCTATACCTTAATGGAGTCTTTGAGTTATAATATACAGTACCTCAAATAAAAATTCGAATCATGTAGAACTGGGATGTGTCCTGGGATGTATCTAGTCGCTGAGAACCTACAAACAAATGTGGACGTGCCATTTTTGTAAGGCCAGGTGTTATAGTGCTCTTAATGAACTGTACTGAAGAGGACACCATAGAAATCTTAATGGTTGGACTGGCTGCATGTATAACAACATTGATTTATAAACCACCTATGCTATTCTACTCTAAGAAGCCATCTGATATGAAAAATAAAAATAGTCACTTTCAAGCTGGACATTTCAACGGTAACAGCAACATTTGGAGCTGTGAACACGATAATGAAAATGGTAAAGTCATTATAAAATGGGCAGAATCCCTTTCAGTGCGCATGATCCTAAACTACCTAATTCATTTAACAGTGGCAGGTGGCAGAGAGGCTATTTTGTTTAAAATGTGTTAAATATTGCACCATCTTTTTATTATATACTTGCAAACCTTGAGGTTTACATGGAATGTGTGGATGCAGCATAAGTGCTTTTGCATTATTCACTGAGAACAGCAGTTACTGATTATGCCTGATATCATTTTGGCAAACTATGCAATTCTTTGAAACATTTCCAAGAAGTTTATAGGAAATTGAATACAGATAATACACTTAATACGTAAATTATAGTTGCCACATGGCAAATAAAAGGAATTTTATTTTTTTAAGGTTTTGTTTGTGGATACCCAGTCAATAAAGCAATATGTCCTATGGTATTTAGATGGAAGTATATAATTTATGGGCCTAAGGCTGAAATCTAGTCTCCTCTTCTATTATGCAGTCACAAACTCCAATTAAAGATGCAATTATAAACACATCTGGGTGAGCCACAGATTCACTAAGACTTACTCTCTGAGTAAATATGTATAGAACTGCACTATGAGTTTACATAAAGGCACAGAGACCACAAGACATGTTTTTTGTTGTACATGATAGAACAAGGGATTGAGCTGAAGCAATTCTACCTACTCCTTCGTATAGTTTGTGAATCCCCACTCATGGGGTTATGCGCCTGCGCAGAATGTCCATCGGAGGCTTTAAAGCTGATTGGCTAAAAGTTTTGGTGGTAGGACTGCCCACTGTGCCGCCCACCCTTAGGCGCCATTTCACCATTTTACCTCAGTTCTCTTCTTTCCGCCTTAGCAGCAGGAACGTTCTCGGAGAGCTCGCAAATTCAATTTTTTCTTGGCCCGTCGATCCTTCGGGAGAGACTAGCTCTTTCAGAAAAATTTTCTAGGGCGATCTTGGCTTTCGCCAGGATTTCCCCTCGAGACTCCTTCCACTAGGGAATCAGACTCCATCGTCTGCTTGGGTCACTGGTACCCCCCTCAAGGGGGTGGTGGCTGGCCGGCCCTTTGGGGTTGCTAGGATCTTCTAATTTTTCATCCCTGAGAGAATTTTTTTTCATGGCGGCTGCATTCAAACCGTGCACTGTCTGTTCAAAGAAGTTTCCTGCTTCAGACGGACACGACTTGTGCCTCTTCTGCCTAGGGGAAGCTCACCAGACTCAGTCTTGCCCGCATTGCAGAAATTTCACCTGGTTGGCCGTGCAAAACCGTACAAACCGGTTAAAAGCGCACTTAATGGAGCTAGTACTTGCCCCAGCCTCCGGACCTTCGACCTCGGGCATGGTGACGACTTCTCCATCCAAGACCAGCGATCCCACGTTTTCCCTCACCATACGGAAGAAAAAGAAAAGGGAGACAAGTGGAGACAAGAAGAGACGGCACAGAGCGGAGGAGTGTTGATCCTTGCCTCCAACGCCCCACCAACACGTGCCAAGGAGGCCCTCTCCTCCCTTCTCCACCAGATGCCCATCACCGGGTTCCTCTCCGTGGGGTGGTAGGTCATCTTCCAGTTCCCCAACAAAGGGTCAGAGGGCTGGGGATCCAACTCGCCACGTGCAGCTTCCATCTCCACCGGGTGAGAGAGGTTGTGTTAGGCAGGCTTCAGTCTCGCCGAGACCACGGACTCCCACTATCGAGGAGCAGGAAACCACCGTTTCAGGAGCCACCGTTTCGGACACCATTCTGCCGGCCCCCACCATTTCATCGAGCGGAGTCGATGCAGCCTACATGGACATGTTCAAGGTTATGTGTGAGGTCCTGGTGAAGATGTTCGCGAACAGTTTAAGGCCTTCATCCCTGCGGCCTCTGTGGCTCCGGGACCGACCACCGCAAGCCCCAGGGGTGTGGGCCCTGCTGTCGCTCCCCTGCCCTCGAGAGGGTCGAGCAGTTGCTCCATCGGCCCGTCCTCACCGCCGAAGCATGATCCAGATGTTGAGGCAACCAGCGCTCACCCTGTCGACCTGCCCAGGCCGTACTGGCGTGGTCCCGACGTGGGTTCGAGAGTTCCTCCCTCATCCTCCGATGATTCCAGCGCATCTTCGGAGGAGGAGGAGGGAGACATTGACGTGGACAGGACGCCGGATCAGGCGATCGGTTCCGCTGAACCACCGCGTGGTGACGACCAGAGGTCCCTCACCACCATGCTTATCCATTTGGGCAGGACACTCAATTTACGGGTCAACCAGTCGCCACTGGAAGGGGAAGACCAGATGATGGCTAAGCTGGACAAGAAGACCATCAGGCCGGTCCATATCACTGTGCTTCCCTCCATGTTGACGTCAGCGAAGGCAACATGGAAGAAACCGGTCTCGGCCATTCCATCTCGTCCAGGCTCGACGGGTTGTACCAAGTCCTGGACGAGGACGTGGAGTTCCTCCAAGCTCACCCACTACCCAACTCCTTGGTTGTGAAGGCTTTCCAACACAAGATGGTGGTTAGTGGGTTTCCGGTTCCTTCGACTCCGGAGGGGAAGAAGCTCGACGCGGTGGGCCACAAGTTTTATGCCACTGGGTCTCTCTTCCTCAGAGCCGCCAACTATTCGGCCACCATGGGCCTATACAAATCACACCTCTGGGAGGAGGTCAAGGCCGTCACCGCTATGCTGCCAGCTGAAGCCCAGAAGAGACTTGAGGCTCTAGCTGAGGAGGGGGACTTCCTGTCAGAGCAACAGATGAGAATGTTGAGGCATATCAATGACTATGCTGCAAAAGATATGTCCTCTGCCATCCTGCTCAGACACCACGCGTGGCTCAGGGGGACCTCATTCGATGATTCCATGAAAGAACTCATCGAGGAGTTCCCCTTTGATGGTCAGGGTCTGTTCGGTCAGGACACTGACAAAGTCCTCAACGAAATGCGCCAGACCAGCTCCACCACCAAGTTCCCGGAACTCACCACACTGTCCCAAGCCACGAAACCAAGGTTCCAGCCCTTCACCCAATGGTACCGAGGGAACCCACAGCAGCAAGGGGGCTCAGGTGACCAGCCCAGGAACACCTACTTCAAACAGAAACGCCAACACAAACAGCGTTACCAGCCCTACGGACAGGGCAAACTGAACAACCCCAAGTCCAGGGTTTGAGGACGCACAGGCCAAGGCTCTCTCACTCCATCTACCATACCTCCCCCTCCGGAACTTCCTCCAGGTGTGGTCCAGCATCACGAACAACTGGTGGGTCTTGAAGATCTTGTCCGCTGGCTACGCCATCGAGTTCGACCGAATGCCCCGAGTAGGAAAACACCGCTTCACCACTCCATCCTCCCATCTGGATGAGGAGATATCAACCCTTCTGTCCAAGGGAGTCATCGAGTTGGTGCCACCCACCAACTGGAACAATGGTTTCTACTCGAGATACTTAGTGGTCCAGAAGAAGGATGGAGGACTCCGACCAATTCTGGATTTGCGCCGTCTCAACAAATGCATCCACACCAGAAGGTTCCGGATGGTGACTCTACAAACCGTCCTTCCACTCATCAACAGGGACGACTGGTTCATGGTACTGGACCTCAAGGACACTTACTTTCACATCAGTATTCTTGAGCAGCACAGATGGTTCCTTCGATTCCGCATAGGGGACTCTGTGTACCAGTACCGCTGCCTCCCGTTTGGTCTGGTAAGAGCACCGAGGGTGTTCACCAAATGCATGGCTCTGGTAGCCGCCTTCCTCCACCTACAAGGGATCAAGGTCTTCCCTTACATCGACAACTGGTTGATAGTCTCGCCCACCAGATCGTCCTCCATTCAGAACACAGAGTTCACCATTCGCCTCATGGAGAGTCTTGGCCTCAGAATCAACTTCACCAAGTTGAAGTTGGAGCCTTCGCAGTGGGTGGACTACATTGGAGCGGTACTAGACTCCCACGAAGTCAGGGCTTTTGCCCCACAGAAGTGCCTGCAGGACATTGTGCGATTGGTGCAGAACTTCAGAACCAAACCGTGCATCAGGGCGCGGAAAGCTCAAAGATTACTGGGTCTCATGGCTTCAACCACAGCAGTGATCCCTCATGCCAAGCTGAAGTTCTGATCGCTACAATTGTGGTTCCTTCACGAATTCGACCCCCTCAGGGACAGCCAGTCCAAGAGATTAGTACCATCTCCAGAGCTGGTGGACCAGCTGGTGTGGTGGACCACACTGCTCAATGTGGCCATGGGGAAGAGCTTTTACCCTCCACAACCCTCCATTCAACTTCTCACCGACGCCAGCAATCTAGGCTGGGGAGCCGTGTGCGGGACATTGAAGGTCAACGATCTGTGGTCCCCTCCAGAACTGGCACATCACATCAACTATCTGGAGTTGCTGGCCATATGGAAGGCCATGCGATCCTTCGAGACAGCAGTGGCGTACCTGAACAAGCAGGGAGGGACGAAATCTCTCAAACTACTTTATCTGGCAGTTCAACTCTGGGAGTGGTGCCTAGAGAGACATATCTTCCCAGTGGGGGTGCATATTCAGGGCACACTGAATGTTCTAGCCGACCATCTCAGCCGCCTCACCTCAACTACCCACGAATGGGAGCTGGACAACAGCGTCTTCCGCACCCTCTGCAAGGCATGGGGAACTCCAAGCATCGACCTCTTTGCGTCGGAAACCAACCGCAAGTGCCTCAGATACTGTTCCAGGGCAGGCATCGGACTCAACTCCGAGGGCGATGCCTTCATGAAACGGTGGGATCAGGACTTCATATATACCTTTCCTCCTTTTCCTCTGGTCCAGAAGGTCCTCAGCAGAATGTACCAGCAACGTGCCAATGCGATTCTCATCGCCCTGGCGTGGCCGCGTCAACCCTGGTGTCCTCTTCTGCTACACATGTCTTCAGAGTCTCGCATGCTGCCAGACTCTCCGACGCTCCTCCAGATGGAACATGGACAGCTCCACCATTCAGAGTTGCCCAGCCTCCATCTCACCGCGTGGAGGATAACCCCAGATTGTCCAGAATCTTGGAGTTAGCAAGATGCCCGTCTACTAGGAAATCCTACGCTTCCAAGTACAGACGTTTTCGAAGTTTTTTGGACTCTCAACGAGTACCTCTATTTGAAGTTAACATACAGCAGATCATGGCATACCTCCTTCATCTGGCAGAGTCAGGCCTCAGCATTACCTCCATACGGGTCCACCTGGCAGCGGTCGTCGCCCACTCCCCGGTTGGATCACCTGCATCTGGTGCTTTCCAGGACCATTCGGCAAAGCGCTTCCTTAAAGGACTACGGAATGCTTTTCCCCTGGTCAAGCCTCCGACAGCTCAATGGTCGCTGTCTACAGTGTTGAATGCCGTCACTAGGGCCCCATTTGAATCACTGGCTACCATGGACATCCGTCTCCTGACTTGGAAGACTGCCTTTCTGGTAGCCATCACCTCGGCCAGACGAGCTGGAGAACTGGTTGCTCTGCGTGCAGATGCATCCTTTCTAAAGTTCTATAACGACCGCGTGGTACTCCACGCCGACATCACCTTTCTACAAAAGTTGTCTCCAAATTCCATTTGGCACAGACCATTTCCTTGCTGACTTTCTTCCAGAACCCCAGCAATGCCCAGGAAAGGTCATGGCATACATTAGATGTGAAACGAGCCTTATTTTACACCAACAGGACACGGGAGTTCAGGAAGACACAACACCTGTTTGTTGCCTACAGGGGAAGGTCCAAGGGTGAACCCATCTCTGCTCAAAGGTTCTCCAAGTGGATCACATCGACTATCTACCTGGCCTACGAGTCTGCCTCGATGCCCCCTCCGCCACACATCAGGGCGCATTCCACCTGGGCGGTTGCCACATCCACTGCCTTTTTGGAGGGCACCCCACTTGAGGACATTTGTAAGGCTGCCACTTGGTCCAGACCCTCTACGTTTGTCAAACACTACAGGATGGACACCAGAGCCACTGTGGACGCCAAACTTGGTCGTGTCGTCCTTGCCAGAGGGCTTCACGCGCCTCACCCCTGAGGATCCATCCTACTGGACTGACATGTTTCTTCGTACATCATCTCATCCAACTGCCCACCGACCAAGTAAGTGTGAGCTTGCTAATCTCCCATGAGTGGAGATTCACAAACTATACAAAGGAGAAAGTTGGGTTTCACTTACCAGTGATAACTTTCGTTCTTTGAGTATATAGTTTGTGAATTCAAACTACCCACCCTTCCTCCCCTCTTAAGCGGCACGGATGAGATCATTTGGTTTATCCTGTGCTTGGCTTAAGTATGGAACTGAGGTAAAATGGCGAAATGGCACCTAAGGGTGGGCGGCGCGGTGGGCAGTCCTACCACCAAAACTTTTAGCCAATCAGCTTTAAAGCCTCCGATGGACGTTCTGCACAGGCGCATAACCCCATGAGTGTGAATTCACAAACTATATACTCAAAGAACGAACGTTATCACTGGTAAGTGAAACCCAACTTTCTTTATCACAGAATTATTTTTAATGCTAAAAATGGAATTCTATGGGCTTAATGTTTTCTCACATCATAGAAAGTGACCACATCTTCTTCCATGATGATAAAGATACTTACAATAGAATATGACTTTTGATATTTTAAGCTGATGCATGTTACCAATCTAGATCTGAATAAATATGAATTACAGGTTGGTTCCTGCACTGTAGGTGGACCTGTGGCAGCCTGGCAGCATTTCCTACATCTCCAAAGGTGCAATTACAGATGTTCGAGTGATGAAGAACAATTCACAAATTCTCCTGTCCTGCCTAAAACGAGCAAACATCCATTATAAGTAAGCATCACATTTAGTTCCTGGAAGTCCACCTAGTATATTGGTCATTTTTCTCTCCAGCCTGTTAAGTTGGACTGGTTTGAACATATATTCAGCATATGATTGCACCGTTTAAATTATAATAGACCAATAGTGCTTAGAATTATGTGCAAAAATGATTATTGGAATGACAGCATTCAGGTCCTCTTCCAGGCAAAAGCTTTAATTAAACAGGCTCCTTTCAAAGAGAGAATAGTTTTCCCAGTGCACAGAGAGGCTTCCTTTGTTTTTTCAGATAAAGGATATTTATTGTTACTAGTTCCATCATCTGCTCAATTTGTATTTGAGAGTTTTATGTGAAAATGCTGCATATACAAGGCACCACATGCCGTGGTATGCCGAGGTACTCTTGAATTTCCTCTCACCAGATGGAACATATTTCCATTATTGTTGTGCATTCCCATAACTTTTACATTACTTAGTAGGGAGGTTCGACTCACATTGTATTTTTTTATTAAAAAAAACCAAAAACAACATAGAACTAAATAAGCAGTCTTTGCCTGATACTAGGGATAAGGATTTGTATGATTATGAAATTAGGTTGAGAAAATAAACTTACCTCATTCCGGGTTTCTGTACTGGAGGTGCACTGCATGAGATATGCAATCTACATGGCAAACTGCTATTTTTGTAAAGTACAGCAAATTATTTTGAATAGGGTATTCCAGATGAAGCCTTTATATTGTGAGCAGTTCTCCTAACATATACTGTACTCAGAAATTTTATATGGAATCCAGATGATCATGTCTTCTCCTTGTAACCCTCCCATGTGTTCTCATTACTTTTGCTTTCTTTTTTCTTGTTAAATAAAATTTCTAAAATTCAGAAAGTTAGAATAGAAACATCTTTTGACCTGTAATACTAGAATTCATCCAGATGAAAGATTCCTAGATCACAGAGGGTGAAATGTTGTTGTTGTTGTTAAAATCTACCATTCAATTCACAGTTGAGGACTGGTATAAAATTAACAGCTCAAACCTTACCCAAGGACCTAAGAACTGTTAAGGTAACATCTAAGTATATAGCAGTTCCTAGTAGAGTTGTTTTTTTTTGGAGAGTTAGGATGTTCAAGTCCAATAGGTCCAAAATTTCCAAATATCTAGGAAGTTCTTTCTCCAAGGCTCCGATTACTATGGGTACAACAGATTTCTTCCTCCATAAACGTTCGACTTCAATTTGCAATTGACAATATTTTGTTATTTTCTCCAGTTGTTTGTCTTAAGTTCATGCATCTACAGGTAGAGCAATGTCAATAAACCAGACCTTTCCCCCCACACAGTTATATCAGGTGTGCTGTGATTTAGATGCCTATCTGTCTGAATTTTAAAGTCCCACAGGATCTTTACTCTCTCATTTTCTAAAACTTCCTCTTCCTGATGTTCCCAATGATTTTTACTGCATTCAGATCCAAACATCTGGCAAAGTTTCCAGTGAATAAGTTTTGCAACCCTGTCATCGTCATCGTCATAGTCATCATTTGTTTGAGCCTTATTTTTGCCATGGCAAGAAACAAATGCCTGTGGGCTAGTAATTGTCACAGAATATTATCAAAAAAAGCAATTGCCTGCAAGTTGGTGTTCAGACACAAGTGAAAGACATATTAATCAGTGTTGTTGTGTTTTTACTGTTTGTTTTTGTTTGTTGGGTCTTTAACAGATATTGCCAATACATACTCAAATGTTTCTGTGTAGTTCTAGTGGCTAAACACACACATATCATTTTTGAACATAAATAGTGAAACTGAGTTTGATTATTTGGAATAGTAGTTGTGTTAGTCTATGTTTCAGGCATATCAGAAAGCAAAAAAAATAATACTGCAGCACTTTAAAGCAGTTAGTCTTTAAAGTGCTGCACCATTTTTGGTTTTGGTTTTATGGTTTTTGCTTTCTGATATGCCTGAGTTTGATTAAACTAGTTTCTTCAACTTTCTTTGGATTACCAACACATTTCTGATATATCCAAATATTAAAAATTGACTCAACAGAGTGTATCATGGTCCTTAGAATTTGTATCTACAACTAGCCTGAGGTACAAACTATGTTGTGTTTTTGACCAAAGCGTCCTCCATCGGATCCCTTGGACAAGGTGAAAGCGGGGGGCGCACATCATGGTCCATCTAGACAGCGGATGACTTGATATCCAAATGGCTAAAAACCCACATGGGAGGTAGACTTGATTTCTCAGATCCATTTGCATGTGTGGAATGTCATCACAGAGATGTCTACTGGTGCATGGACTCCTCACTGAATAATGACTCCAAGGTATCCAACGTATCATGGCTTACATATTCCCTATTAAAAATTGACATACCATTACATTAAGCCTTGTGACCTGGCTCCTGACAAAGTTTGTTAGATTCTGTCTAGGTTGATTCTTGTGGGTAGAATGTGACAAATTATTAGGACCCACTTGTGTTTTTATTTTTTGTAAAGACACCAGGATCAAATTTTCTAGATTTAAAAAATGCAAATTGTGTAAATAGTTCCAAAATCTGTTTAAATCAATGCTAATTCATCTTGTCCTGTTGATTATAGTGGTAGATTTTAATAAAGAGGATGACATGTTGTTTGTTTGTTTGTGTGTGTGTGTGTGTGTGTGTGTGTGTGTGTTTCTCATTGCCTTTCAATATCCTGTGCTATGCCTTTGTTCAGGCTGCTTTCTTTTGATGCAGAGTTCTCATATCTGATCTGCAAAAGGCCGTGGAAAACCAAAGTAGTTCAAGGTCATCCAGGAATCGTAGATCATTACCAGGATACAGTTATGAAATATATCATTCACTGGAAGAAGTATGTGATGTTAAAATATTTTATATATTTGCAGAATAACATTCTTATCACCAAATAGGAAGATGGTGGGGAAATAGCATGGCGATGCTGTTATTGTTTTACAAGAATCTGTATATTAATGTTTTTAAAGATACATAATATAAGTAAGTCCTTAAAATGGTTTTAAAATAAACAAACCTTTTACCCTCTAATGGACAAAAAAGAAGGATTTGGGGGCACAGAGTACTGGGAACCTATAAAATAAGGCAGCAGTGTCCCCATGCACCCCAGAGAGTTCAATAGTACTTTTTAGGAAAAAGTATATTATCATTTTTAATTTGGAGGCCCTGGGGGTACATTTGAGCCCTGGGTGGGGTGCATGTACCCTACAGGTCACATGTTGCTAATTCCTGTTCTAGACCCTAACCACTAAGCAATTTTAACTTCTGTCACGGTGTGCTAGTTATTTCCTTTCTCATATATGATTTTTTCCCCTGCAATAAAAATATATATTCTATGAATTATTTTTATAGATTCAAAATTGGATGTATCGCCTGAACAAAACTCATTCGGATCTAATTTATATGTTCTATGTTGGCAAGTCATATGAGGGAAGACCCCTTTTTGTGTTAAAGGTAAATTACAATTGATCAGATATTGAAATCATCATTAGAATGGCTATAGAAGCAGCCACCTAGAAAGAGTATCAAATATGCTATCTTCTGTTTTCCATAAATGCATTGTAAATGCCAGGTAGCCCCATTTAAACATTAGCTTTATTATCAACTGCTGGTGTTGACTTGGGGGTGTATTGCATGATTCTTTACATAATTTTGCCTGAATGCAGAACATGGGAAAGTTATTTTATGAACTACAACTTCTAGAATCCTTCAGGCTATGGCCATATTGACCCAATTCTGGCCAAAAAAGTAACTTTTCAGAGTTCTGTTCATGTAGCAGCTGTTTTAATTGGACCAAGTGCAGGGAAAACCTTTGTACAAATGATCTTTCTATCTTTGGTGAAATATTGGTGGTAATAAAATAACTCTTTCCTAGTCCCTTGTACTTTCAGATCTAATGACATCTTCAGCAATAATTCTGTCAGGGCTTGTTTATATCAAACACGAACAATTCTGCTGGTCACATTCGAACTGATCCCTATAATTTTTCACACATCACAACCATTTGCTGGTTGCATTAAAATCATGCACAAGTTAACTTTCCTTTCTGGTTTTCTAAGAGCCCCTATGGTGCAGTGGTAGAGCTGCAGTACTGCATCCAAAACTCTGCTCACAATTTGAGTTCAATCCTAACAGGCTCAAGTTTGACTGAGCCTTCCATCCTTCCCAGGTTGGTAAAATGAGTAGCCAGCATGTTGGAGGCAAAATGTTAATTTACTTCTGGACCACCCCGAGAGTGCTCTAAATGTAATTGATATTGCTACTTTCGATTCTGACAATACGTTTATTTCTGTGGATTAATTCCAAAACAAATTTAGTAGAAATTACACGTAAGTATTTCTTTGAGTAGTGTTATGAAAGGATATGTTAATTTATATTTCTGAAGAAAATAGAACCATGATTTAAGGCACCTAACTTTTATTTTATTTTAAAACAGCATCCTTGCATATTTGCATGGTAAATTCATATCAGAATTATTGGAGACAATTGATGGCAGGAGGTGTCAGATGTTCCAGCAGAAAGAGATTAGAGGTTGCTTGTGACACATGTGCTTTAAGTCTTCATTCCTGCCTGCGCTCCTCATGCTGACCTATATACCTTTATTATTACAGCTAGGCAAAAGATTGCCACGTTACAAAAAAGCTGTCTGGCTAGACTGTGGAATTCATGCAAGGGAATGGATTGGCCCAGCTTTTTGCCAGTGGTTTGTGAAAGAAGTAAGCATTGCTTTCCTTACAGTAGCTTGGAAGTAAAATGGACCAAATTTCTCAACGACTTTCTGTTAGATCATGATTTGGGGGTGGGAACTTCTTTTAATCCTAAAATCTCAATTCACCTTTCTAGAAATTCTTTGGGGGCTACCTTCCAACAACGAGCAGGGGTACAGCCAGATGCGTAGGGCACACAGTAGCTTAACTTTTACTGCCGATAACTAAGCCTTAGGAGAGATGGTTTGTTTTTTTAAGTACAAAACCCAGGAAACATCAGAAGGGGTTTAGTCATCTGAAGAGCCCCTGTGTCACAGTAGTCACGCCGCCCTCACTGCTCACAGAAGTGGAAGTAAAACGCACCCACACATGTGCAGAACGCTGCCTATAGCACGTTTTACTTCCACTTCTGGGAGCAGTAAGGATGGTGTGGGCCAGATAAAGTGGCATTGGGAGCTGGATCCGGCCTGAGGGCCATAGTTTACTTCTGCTTCCGATGAGAGGAACCATGTGACCGGCCTGCAGCCCAAAAAGTTTGGACACCCCTGAGCTAGATAAAAAAATGTCTACACAGTCACAACAGTGGGTGATTGTGGGTCAGTCATTTGTCTTGTGTTGTTTACCTGTCCCGCAGCTGCTCCCCCAGTGGCTTATCAATTAAGGCACTCAGCTGGAGATGGGATGAGTGGATTTCGATATCCAAGAGCTGCACTTGGGGACATGAAAGGAGCCTCATTCAGCCATCCCTTAAAAATCCTTTCAACCCAGAGTAATCTCTGACACAAAAACACAACATATATCTCACAGGCCTTTTAGGAGGATCCAATGTGATGGAAAGATGCTTTTTCTGCCCTCTGGCTTCCTTGGGAAAAGGAAGGAGGGTTAAAATTGTAATAAATACACAAATGGTTAATCTGGACACCTATTAGTTTGGTATGTGGATTATTCAAATATGAAGTGCAATAACTCGCTGTCACCACAATGAGGTGTACGAGGCATGCATTGTGAATAATCCTGGAAGTTTGCTGTATCTTTGGGGTCCCAGATTTTATTTTATTTGAAATTTAGAAACAGTATACAGTATTTAGAGCACACAAGTCAGATGAATGGAAAACAAGGTGCGACCAGCAGGAACTTATTCCTTGATAGTCTGATCAATCAAGGAATCAAGAAACAGTATAACCAGTAATTTAAAGAGATTCAGTAACACAATGATTTTAAACAAGCTAATCTTAGGCCCAGTTAGGAAAAGTTACTTTCTTCAACTGTAATTTCCAGAATCTCCAACCATCGTGGTCGTTGGACATAAATCTTTACTACAGGTATATTTTATTAAAATGTCCATCTCTGTATTCCCTTTGGATTAAGAATATTTTCTTTGGGTGAATAAAGTTGACATGTCAATTTCTAAGCTTCTTTCTTCAAGCATAAATATGACTGAGATCCTATTGCTTAGTGAAATTAGTTACAGTGGGTAAGCCCATTTGAATCAGTAGCATTTACAGAGGAATTGACTTACTAAATCCCTACTGATTCAGTGAATCTAGTTGTGATTTAAATGCTAAGCAATAGAATTTTAGGTACTAAGTCTCCTTCACAGCAAGAATATTAAAACTGTTTAATAAAACTGTGATAAAGAGAAGCATTACTGCAGTAGCTGCCTCATGCAGAGGAAATTTTGAAGCAACAATCACCAATAGAGATTACGATGAAAGTGAGGTGCAGAAACCTTTCAATCTGTTAAAATGTTAATGATATTTGCCATATCCTACTTGCAAATGGAATTTTTGACAATGAACATTTCCTCTATTATGCTGTGAAGCAGTAGTTTCCAAAGTGGGGCACAGACCCCACAGGGGGACTTTAATTCCCAGAAGCCTAAGTCAGTACATTGGTTGATCAGTGCTTCGGGGAATTGAATTGGGCGCAGTGGCTCAAGTGGCTAAGATGCTGACTGGGAGGCGGAAGGTCAGCAGTTTGATTCCCGAGTACTGAAGGACGGAATGAGCTCCCGTCGTCTGTCCCAGCTCCTACCAACCTAGAAGTTCGAAAGCAAGAAAT